>CM060913.1:8622500-9822500 GCA_030737875.1 Allium sativum
ACATATAGGTCAGTTGTTACCAGATGATGTGAAGAAAGCTGGATGAAGTAGATCGTATCTACCTATTCTTTGAATTCAGTGTTTGATTTCCTGGAATAATCAAATAATGTTGCACAGTCCATCATAGCTGGACAGATAATAAAAATTAGCTGCAATCAATGATATAGTAAGATATGGATGAGTTTGTTGTGTCCATGTAACTGCTGCGAGCACGGTTCATATTCTGGCTGTAAGCATGTAAATTCTTTACTTTTTCATCCATTTTTTGTATGTAAGTCATTTGTCTTCATCCATTGCTTAATTTTGTGTTATGAAGGCCGGTCTTTCGAAATAAAAGGAGCATTGCATGTATGCTAAATTGCGCAGTTATCCACTAATGTTCATGCTTGGAGTGCATCTTCTTTCACTTTATCAAGTACGTTCAACTTTTCTTTTTTTATTTGCTTGCTAAATTTATATTCGTGTGGATAATTTATGTGCTTGCTATGTTTTTTTTCAGGCAGGGTGGAGGCTGAATATTACATTACTGTCATTCTGGAGGGTAAAGTTACAATTTGACAAAATTTACTATGATTTTCATCACACAGCTGAAAACACAAGTGGAAACATATGTTGAATATTAATATACTTTACTATGTATAATCATTCAAGTTAGCAACTAATTTACTAATCTGTTCTTTTTTGTCATTACATTTCCAGTCGACTCAACAAATTTCCAAGTTCCTACTTAAGCAGCAACACCTCTCATTGACGATTTGAAGACGGGCTATTCTAAAGCCTGCAGATTGCTTGGACAATAGCAATATAGATGATTTTGAAGCCATCACCATTTTCGGACCTCAAGCTTCTCTGTTTTTGGTGGTTAAAATGAAGAATTTAGGGGCAGCTAACATAATTAATTCTCTTCCATATACTTGTTCCAGTGTTTAAAGTTATGACATGCCTGAGTTTATCACTTACTTAAGCCTGTTGTATTGACTTTGTGCAAAATGCTTAAACCTGATGTATTGACTTTGTACTACTGTGTTTATTTTTGCTATCGCTAGGCACATTTTGCATAACCTCCATGTTTTCTTCACTTGTATGATTTGCTTATGTCAACTTTTGCATTGAACTCTTTAGTATAACCATCATAGTGCATGCTGACCGATTCCACAGTTTTTTTTTTCTTCCAACAAGTTTAAAAAGGAGGGAAGCAGTAGAAAGCTGAGCTATCAAAAAAGCATTTGCAGAAGACCTATCCAAATTGTATGCATTAAATGTTGCTTACTTCTTGCACCAGGGATTATAACAGATTTAGGTCCATTGCAAGTTAAAATACATTGCATGTTTATTTTGTTTTATTGTTAGTTATGTAACTTTGATAAATATATGTTTTCTCTGTGATTAATGTCATCAAATAGTGTAGATTATCAAATAGTGTAGATTATTAGTAAACAAGGATTTGGACGATAATAAGGATAAGGACGAACTGAACTAAGAAATGAAAGATAATATGATTGATTGCATTCATTTCCACAGGCTACTTATATTGACAGTGCATGCATATGCACAAACAGGCACACAAACATACGTGAGCAAAATCTGCCAACCGAGTACAACTTATAATAACCAAACCCGGATAGTTCAGTACAAACTAGTTTGTAATTGCAAAACAAACCCTCTGATAGCTGCCATCATCCCTCCAGTACTGTCTCCGGCAATCGTATGGCCAACTATGCTGATCTTTGACTAAATTTGGCTTGCTCCTAATTTTGTAGCTGTAAACGCAACATTACTTCTCCATATATGCGGCAATCTGTGCTTGGTTACTTCTCCATCCTTCTGCAAATTTAGAAAGAAAAATTAAATAAAAACACAAGTTAATAAGTCCAAGAGAAAAAAATAGAACAAAAGGAAGAAGAGAAAATACGGAAGAGTCTTAAATTGCCATTAATCTTTGGTCTAGTAAGTACACTCTACCTGTGACCAACAAATACTGTCTGTCATACTGTGCCAAAGCTGGCGCTTGTCCAGCATGAGTAGATTGCCTGTCCCCGTCGAAGTCATCCGCTATTCGACCAGTCCATGGCAATTTTAGGGCATGGAGCTTTCGTGGGATGGAGACTCGCGAGCAGTCGCCCCTTGGTTCGCGCTTAATCAAATTAACAATTTGAGTTGTTGATTGCAATTATTTCCGTCCAGGGATTTTGAAATAAACCGAGAAGATGGAAAAAAAATTAGCGTGAAGAAATGACGAAAGGGACGATGACGTGGTGTTAAAACGAGCAGCCTTGATCAATATAATCTGACGGCTGTTATGTTGTGTCACTGAGCATGGGAGAATTTGTGTTCCTGTAGCCGATCCATATATATATATATATAGCCTACTTTGTGAAATAGACTACACAAAATCAAAAGGTTAGAAGATCAACTAAATCAAGTAAGTGAAGAACATCCTGCTGTATATCCGGTTTCGATCGGAGTTATCGGGTAGAAGCAATGAAGGAATGAAGACAAGCCAGATCGGACCGGAGATAGTGAGGCCGATCCGACCCTATTTGTTAGACCATTCCGAACCGAACCCATTATACCCTGCTACTTCACTCCACGATCTCCTGGATATTCAGGGCAGTTACAACCACTTTCTACCCACGATGGCCACTAACTAGATGTGTTGTCCTCACCAGAACTCACCCGATCCCGAAAGTCACGGGGTGGAGGCCACGTGTACCCGATCCGATCCGGATTCAGGAAGAATTTCCACCTATAGATACCCCCTCAAGAGGCATTTGGAGGGATCTTTTGGCACTCTGAGAGTTTGAGTATCCTTGAGAACCGAATTCCAGCACTCCCAAACAATCCAAATCATCATCTAAAATGTATTTTGAATATTATTGAGTGAATGTATATGAAAAATGAGTGATTTTGAGTGAATATCTTGTTGTATTTTCATCTACATCATCAGACAAAGTGATATAAAGTGGACGTAGGCTCTTTAACGCCGAACCACTATAAATCTTGTGTTTCTTTTCTATTTTTTAATCTTGTTTTATTAGAATTTCAGTCAATTTGGGTGTTAGAACCACTTTTTGGTCTAACATTTTGGTGCTTTCACTGAGAAACATTTGAATTCTCTGTTTTTCGGGATTATCGTTCTACTATTTGGACCGTCAAGTTCGAAGAAGTTAATCCCCAATTTTCAACGCTTCTAAGTACTTGTTGGTTGATTGTTGAAGAATTATGGCCAAAGGAAAAGGCAAGGAAGTTCAGACCAGTCGAGGGAACGAAGTTGGCGAAGATCAACGAAATACGGTTGTGACGAGGTCTCGTGGGCAAGACTCAGGAGCGGATCGGTCCGCCTCAGGAAATCCGAACCGGTCACGGAGGGAGAGCTCCGATCCGACCCGGATAGAAGACATTGAAGAAGTACGCTCCCCCAATCTGAATCGGTCAGGTTGCCTTGCTCCGATCCGACCCGACTCAGGGTGATGCTGGAACCTCTACTCGAGCCCCTACCAATGCTCCGACTCTAGCCACCAGGACCAATGACCAGACCAATCCTTCTGCACCCGTCACACAGGGAGATTTTTCACGCTTTCTCGACATACTTGAGAGCACTAGGGAGGCTTTGAGAACCCACGGGCGTACCAATCTTATGATGCAAGAGAATATGAAGACCATGAGTAGGGAGATTAGTGAGCTCCGCAGACGGAGGACACCTTCCCCAGTTCACCACACTGCAGTGGATCAATCATCTTCCTCAGAGGAAGAGCGGCCCCGGGAAAGAAGGCCGCTCGAACGACCTCAGAACTTGGAACAGATGACTTTCGGATCTCTGGGATCCCGCGAAGACGTTGCTCGGGTGTTAGGGCCTGACAACCCTAGCCTACAAGAACCTATGCTGCTGCCTATGCGAGGATCTCATGTCCTCCCTAGGGATCCTAATATCACTAATCATACTCAGGGACAGATGCTTCAGCCCCTTCCTCCCGAGATCGACCGGGAGCGTAGGGAACAAAGCAGAGCGGAAGCTGTTAGAAGAAGGAGGGCACCCCCTGACCAGGAGCCCAGAAGAAATCCGAATATCAGGGCCAGAGAACCTGAGCAGGCTTTAACCAATGCTGACGTGTGGGCGATGGTACGCCAGATTATGTCTGAGAGTAGGAATTACACTAATGAAGATTATGGCATCGAGCGAAGCCATACCCCCTTCACTGATGATATACTTGATTTTCAGTTTCCTCGACGGTTTAATCTCCCGTAGATGGATAGATACAACGGGAGAACCGACCCGGGACAACATTTAATGCGATACACATGGTTTGTGAATGCATCTGCTGCTCCCGACGCTGTAAAGTGTAAAGCTTTCCCGATTTACTTGGAAGACGTAGCATTATTGTGGTTTACTCGACTTCCTGCACGATCAGTATCGAATTTCAAAGAATTAAATGAACGCTTCATGAATCAGTTTCGAATCCACGCTCGGAAGTCCAAGACTGTTATCGAGTTATCGAGAATTAAACAGGCTCCGGGCAAGTCTTTGAAGTCGTATCTAGACCGCTTCAATTTAGCTGTAACTGAAGTTAGCGACCCTCATGAACCCACCATCCTGATGGCCCTAATTGAAGGAGTCGACCCTGATTCATAGTTCGGAGATTATCTTTCTGGGAAGCCACCTCCCACAAGGGAGCTGTTTTACGAGAAGGCTAATATCCGTTTAAGACGAGAGGAGACTCAGGCAAACAGAAAAAGGAAGTCCAAAGCGGCTTCGAAGGAAGTTATTCAGAGTAATGTTTCTATAAAGCAATCTGGCGATAGCTCCGGGAAAGTAGAAGTGAATGTTGAGAACAGAAGCGGAAATGATAATAACAGAAACGGGGGCAACAACAACCGCAATGGGAATGGTAATAGGAGAAATAGGAACCGAGGGAGCAATTCCGACAAAAGACCCCGGTTCCAGACTTTCGAGAATTACTCACCCTTGAGTGATACGTTGGAGAACATTTATCTGGATACATACAATGTTTTACAATACAAAAAGCCACCGCCGAGAGATTCGACGGAGAAAGAAATTGCAACTAGAAAGTTCTGCTTGTTTCACGGAACCCATGGACATTCGACGAATGAGTGTCGACATTTGAGAGATGTGGTTGAGAAGTTGTTGCGCGAAGGAAAGTTGGACGAATACAAGGCTGCCTCACGGGACAGAGGGCAAGGAGGACAGGCCCCGAACCAGAATCAGTCTACTCCCAAGCCAACAGCGCAGCAAAAAGGGAAAGGAATTGTCATTAACACCATAGTGAGTGGACCCCACCCAGCCAGTCACAGTTTCAGGGCAATGGACCAGTATGTCAACACAGTAAAGCATATAGATGTGGAAGAGTGTAATGATCTAGAAGACCTTACCCCAGTAAATCAGCAGAGGACAATGTTTGATGACGTGGTATTCCGCAGTAGAGATGATGTTGGAATCCAGTCACCGACTGAAGACCCTTTGGTTATCACCACCAACATCAGACCAACGCTAGTCCATAAGGTGTTAGTAGACAACGGAAATTCGGTCAACATTCTATTTAAGAAAGCTTTTGACCAAATGAAACTTGAGCCTGAAGACTTGAAGCCCTGTGAGGGTTGGATCCGTGGCTTTAACGGAGCATCGACAGCTCCGATGGGATATATAGAGCTACCCGTCACATTGGGCCAAGGGGATCATCGAAGAGTACGGATGCTACAGTTTGTGGTATTAGATATTGATTCCCCCTACAACGCTTTTTTGGGAAGACCCGCCCTTGCAGAGTTCAGGGCTTGCATTGCACCATGGTGTTTAGTGATAAAATTTCTAACAGAAGCCGGAGTAGGAATAATGAGGGGAGACCAGGTCTCCGGACGAGCTTGTTATATGGCAGAGTTGAAGATGTTGATGAAGGGACTCAGCATCGATGCTAAAAGTACGTCGCCCCCTCCGAAGGAGGGTTCGGCATAGCAACTAGAAGGATCAGCCCCGAGAGAGTTGCCCAGAGGAATGCCCGAGGAGCTAGATCCCAGAGAGGACGAGGAACCTGAGGACAGAAAGGAAACTCCCAATGAGACAACAGTGGATATATCAATTGATGAAGCTGATCCAGAGAAGGTTTTGAAGATTGGATCCCAACTAGATCCGCACCGAGCCAAGGAACTGGCTGACTTTTTGAGGGCAAACTTGGATGTGTTTGCCTGGACCCATGCTGACATGTGTGGGATATCGCCATCAATCATGAGTCATTCGCTGAGCATTAACCCGAAACACCCGCCAATGAAGCAGAAAAGACGTATGCTAGGCCCAGAGAGGTCGGCAGCCCTGAAGGAAGAAGTGGAGAAGCTGAAAGAGAATGGATTCATCAGAGATTCAACATATCCCGACTGGATATCGAATCCCGTTTTGGTTAAAAAGTCGAATGGAAAGTGGCGGACATGCATTGACTTCTCAAACTTGAACAAAGCCTGTCCAAAAGACAGCTTCTCACTCCCCATAATATACCAACTTGTGGATTCAACAACTGGGCATGACCTTCTTTCTTTCATGGACGCATACTCAGGATACAACCAGATACCCATGCACGTACCAGACCAAGAACACACGAGCTTCATCACGAACCTGGGATTGTATTGTTACGTGGTTATGCCGTTTGGGCTGAAGAATGCTGGAGCTACCTACCAACGATTGGTGAACAGAACGTTTTACCACCAGATTGGGAAGATTATGGAGGTTTACGTGGATAATATGCTTGTCAAATCCAGACAATCCTCCAGCCATACGCAAGACTTGGCAGAAATGTTTAGTATCCTACGAAAGTATCGAATGAAACTAAACCCCATGAAGTGCTCATTTGGGGTGGCATCTGGAAAATTTCTAGGTTTCATCGTGAGCTCTCGAGGAATCGAAATTAACCCCAGTCAAATAGCAGCGATAAGGAACATCGAAGAGCCTCGAAGAATAAAAGATGCCCAGAGTCTTGCGGGTAAAGTAGCTGCGTTAAGTAGATTTATCTCCAAAGCCACAAACAAATGTGTCCCGTTTTTTTATTTAATAAAAAGTGGAAAGAAAAATTTTGAATGGACTCCTGATTGTGTTGAGGCCTTTCAAAACCTATTGGACTTGCTAGAAAAACCACCGATTTTATCAAAGCATGTGGATCATGAAGAGCTGTTTGTTTACCTAGCTGTATCGGCTCACGCTGTCAGCACTGCATTGGTCCGAGAAGAAGAAAAGTTGCAAAGGCCGGTGTACTATGTAAGCAAGAAGTTGGCAGCCGTAGAGCGTAATTACCCGATAATCGAGAAACTCGCCTACAGCCTCCTGGTCGCCTCCCGAAAACTTCGTCGTTATTTTCAAGCTCACCCAATAGTCATATACACTGATCAGCCTCTGAGACAGGTGTTACAAAGACCTGAAGCATCGGGGCGATTAATTAAGTGGAATATTGAATTAAGTCAGTTTGATTTGAACTTTCAGCCGCGAAGATCAATCAGAGGGCAAGCTTTGGCTGACTTTATAGCTGAATTCACGATACCAGAAGAAGAGGTGATTGATAATAAGGTAGTCAATTCAGAGGAAGAATTAGAGCTCAGCTCGTGGAGGTTGTACATGGACGGAGCCAAGAATGATAGAAGATCTGGCACTGGGGTTGTCCTAGTTACTCCTGAAGGGCGGTCTTTATACTATGTCTTACGACTGGAGTTCTCAGCAACCAACAATGACTCTGAGTATGAAGCCCTGATTGCCGGGCTGAAACTTGCTAAGGAATTCGGGATAAAGGTACTAGACATATTCTGCGATTCCAAAATAGTCGTCTGCCAAGTTCGAAAGGAGTTTGTGACCAGGGGACATCGACTTGTTACCTATCTTAAAAAGGTGCAAGAACTGTTGAGTAACCTGGAGAGGTATAGTATAACGCACATTCCAAGGGCTGAAAACCAGAAGGCAAACCGGCTAGCTAAGCTGGCGAGTTCCGACGACCTGGAAGAAACTGAAATGGTTCCAATTGAGACGTTGGGATTGCCAAGCTTCGAGTTAATGGAAATTGAACTAGCTTTCGAAGCAGAGCCGGAGAGGGAATCGTGGATGACCCCGATCAAGAATTTTCTTAGAAATGGAGTACTTCTGCCAAAGAAAAGTGAGAGGCGAGCCGTAGTTCGCAAGGCAGCCAGATACGTCCTGCAAGATGACGTTCTTTACCGACAGGGGTTTTCCATGCCCTTGTTACGATGCATAGCACACGACGACATCAAACGTGTACTGAGAGAGTTACACGAAGGTGAGTGTGGAGATCATACGTGGGGTCAAACCTTGGCAAAGAAGGTGTTGAGGTATGGATACTTTTGGCCCACTGTTAATAAAGATGCAGCTGATTATTCACGACGCTGCGACAAATGTCAGAGGTTCGCTAAAATCCCCAGAGCACCACCGACCCAGCTCAAGTCGATGGTGAGCCCGTGGCCGTTTTCCATGTGGGGAATTGATATCATTGGAGTTCTATCGATTGCCAAAGGAGGAGCAAAGTTCGCAATCGTTGCTGTGGATTATTTTACGAAATGGGTAGAAGCGGAGCCCTTAACTACAATTACAGTGAGAAAAGTGATAAGTTTCGTTGTAAGAAATATTATATGCCGATTCGGGATTCCAAAAACCATCATAACTGATAATGGAACCCAGTTCGATAGCGCCGAATTCAGAAATTTCTGCCAGAAATATAAGATCGACAAGAGGTATACCGCAGTTGCCCTCCTGCAATCGAATGGACAAGTAGAAGCTATAAACAAAGTCATAAAGTCCATCCTTAAGAAGCGATTAGAGCGTGCCAAAGCAAAGTGGGTAGATGAGTTGCCGCTGGCCTTGTGGGCTTATCGGACAACGTTTAAGATGGCTACTAGCCATACTCCTTTCTCGCTCTCATTTGGTTCATAGGCAGTAATTCATGTGGAACTCGAAGTTCCATCTCACGGGGTGACATATTACGACCCGATGACGAATCGGGCACTCCTCCTCGAGTCCCTCGACGAAATTGAGGAAAAAAGGGACGAAGCAGACCTGCGTGCATCGAGGCATCGGCGTCAGATGGCACGCTACTATGACAGGAAAGTTCGCTTTAGAACCTTTGAGCCAGGGGACTTGGTGTTAAAGCGAGTTTTTCCGTCCCTTCCCCATCTTGGCCCGAAATGGGAAGGACCATACGCCATTCAACGGAAACTTGAAACGGGAGCCTTCAAGTTAACGACCGTAGATGGCGAAGAAGTGCCTAGAGCCTGGAACGCTCAGCATTTGATGCGATACTTGAATTAGAAACGATGTACTTTCTTTTGTTTTTACGAACCATGTAAAAAGACACGACTTGCCTAGAAAAATTTGTTTATATTAACAAGAGATTATGAAGTGGATGTAGGCTACGACTTAGCTGAACCACTATAAAAATACTGTGTCATTTATTTTCGTGCATTTATTTTATGTGACTGAACTGTCTTAATTTTAAAATGATATATCTTAAATCAGAAAGTTAAAAGATTAAAGGCAACCCACATGCAGGAACAAACGGAATGACCATTTGAGTAACCTGACAAAAGGAATGGGGAAGACAACATTCCTAACTCTAACTCTCCCGAAGTGAGAGAGAGAGTATAAAGGACGGGAAGACGACATCCTCTGAGGCATGAAGGTGCACCCCGATAAGAGACCGCCTCAATGATAACTCTAACCTGGTTACAAGACAGGAGAGTATAAAGATGCTAACAGAATAAGCATCCCTGACAAGAGAAAGTCTGCCCCATGAACAGTCGGGGGCAATTGGACATTGAATTAATCAATCTCGAACAAGTTTCGATAAGACAACTTATTCAAGATTGACTAGGGGCATGCACACAAACATATATATATATACACACACATCTTTGACGTTATTGTATGATATGTGGTTTGTCTACATCTCTATCTGAGTAATAAATTGACTTGACAAATATTTGATAGTGCAGGAAACAAAATATTTTATTCACAGACGTGTGAGTTTATACATGAAAGGAAAGCAAAAAATGCGAGGGCGGCACTCGCTACAACAAAAGCAGACCAAAAAAAAAAAAAAGAAAACTGATGATTATTTCTGCTTTGGAGTGGTCTTGGCTTTCTTGGAAGCCTTAAGAGCATCTCGGGCTTCTCTTTGAGCGTCAGTCAGAATGCGCTTAGACTTCTCTTTTTTCTCCTTTTTTGAAGGTGGAGGAGTGGAATCAGCAGGAACGCTACCAGTAAGCTCCTTGGTGATTGACCTATGTGGTAATCTGATAACCATAGCAAAGGGCTTAGAGTTTGCTATGTCCACCTCCTCAGTTTTCACTTGAAGATCCTGATCTCGTTGGGTTTTCATCTGGGCTAACGTCATGTCATTGTTATGTCCTGAATCCCCGGTAATGGTAACTTCATCATCCTCCTCATGCCCACCATCATCACTGTCACCTTTTAGAGCAGGTATCATATCCTCGTCATGAGGAGTTTCGGTGATGGGGGGCACGGGAGTTACTTTGGTAGCATCTTCCTCTTTACCCTTAACCTCTCCTTCGGTTTCTGCCGGAGTAACTTCATCCCGCTTCTCTTGAGCTTCTTCGGTAGGCTTTTCGCTAGCAGTTGCCTCCTGCTGCCCTGTAGCCTCGACGGTCGCCTCGGCACCTAAGGAACGAGAAGCAACAGTTATTAATTCAGGAGAAGTTGGGGTATTGTTAGTGGATTGTCCTATGATATTGCGAAAGGCGTAGATAGCTTTGACAAACTGAGGAGAAAAGACAGAGATACCTTCAGATGACTTTTCGATTGGAGTTGCTGAAGCGTTTAGCACTAATTCGAGAATGGGAGACAAAACAGGGGCTTTAGGAATTCCTGGGTTCTCAGGATCGTATGGTTCCACCCCAGTGGCCTCGGAAACAGCAGAAGAAGAGCTGGGGTCAAGTACATTTTTTCCTTTAGCCCGGAGCCTCTCTTCTTCCATAGCAGCAGCTATAAGGCGTCGTCCTTCAACCAGGTGTGCTGGTTCATCATCTCTTAGATACTGCTCCATGAGTTTGTCATCGTCGATGGAGTTTACCTTGAGTTCATCTTTCTCCCACTCGATGATTTGGTTCCACACGTGAACCAGAGTAGTTGGGTAGTCTTCAATCCAGGAAATGTTGCGGCGACGAATTACGTGAGCGAAGAATTCAATCGTTAGCTCGCCAAAATCGCGCAGCTCCTTGTTGGCTTTATATAACTGTTTGTGGGCATCTTCATTGGATTTAATAGCACTATCCAAATTCCCCTCAGCCAACGCTGCCCTGTTCTCGGCCTCCATTAACTTAGCCTCCGATTTGGCATTTCGCTTCTCCAGCTCGGTGTTCTTCCTCACTAACTCAGTTTTTTCCTGCTCAAGAGCGCTACGAGCTGTCTGTGCTTCAACACTCTTTAATTTATCCTCTTCGGCTTGCTTTTTCAGATCTAAGCGCTCT
The DNA here is from genome assembly GCA_030737875.1 of Allium sativum. NCBI lineage: Eukaryota > Viridiplantae > Streptophyta > Magnoliopsida > Asparagales > Amaryllidaceae > Allium > Allium sativum. The sequence continues at coordinate 8,633,979 of CM060913.1, forward strand.
TGGCTATGAGATTCCAGATTGTCGTGATAACGCTTTTGTAATTCTTCGAATTGCTTCTTAAAACTGCTAGCATCTCATTGAGCTATGGCAAGCTGAGCCTGTGTATCATCTAAATCCTTCTCTAAGTTTTTTAAAGTGTTCTCATCAAGATCAACCACTTTTTTCATTTGATCAATATCAGCGATCATGTCCCGAATGATTTTGGAGAGGTTACGAGAATATCTATACATCTCCGAGTATTGCTTTTCTACTGCATCGATGCTTGCCCTGGCATTGTCTGCCCATTTTGAAGATAGAGGTTCAAGTTGAGGCACAAATTGCAAATGCTCAAAATAATGATCCGGGAACTGCTTCTTTAGAACAACCAATTTTGCCTTAGCATCGGAATCTAGCGGTGTGGACTTAGTATAAGATAGGTCAAGATGTTTCCGCTTGGTTGGAACAATGGCAGCGTCACCTTTCCCAGGTTGCTTCTCCGTAACTTTACGCTTATCCCGCGACTCAATATGTTTCGGAGGACTCCTCTCTCGAGAATATTTGTCTGATGGAGGGGGCAGGTCTTTGGATTGTGATGTATCTCCCCCACGACGGCTTTGATAGCTTTTGTGTTTGTCTGGGTCCGACCGAACGGGAGAGCGGGAACGTGAAGTGCGGGGTCGACGGGAGTCATAATGCCTTATTGTTGTATATAACAGTGTTGTATACACAATTATATGATTTTTGTTTGATGATAACAAACAAATATATTTTATAAATGTGTTTGTTATTGTACTGTTCTATATTTACATCACAGACAGGAATGTAATATTTATATTTAAATAAAATACGTCTGTACAGAAAATCAAATATTTACTGTATTTTATTAAAAATATAAATATTATATTTCTAACATTCAAACAGTACATCTATTTTAACTCCACTATTTAATCACTTCACATATTTGTACTTATAAATAAACAGAATAGAATAGATAAGTCTGTTTGACAACAATGAAACAATATTTTTTTTTAAACAGATTTTGTTTATTACAAATAATCAGTACAATCATATTAGCCCCTTCACTATCTCACTGCAACATTCACTCAATTTACATTTCAATATACAGATTTTTTTTGACACATTCGTACTGACTTCTATACTTTCTCCAACACTGTCCTTTCTGCCTTCTGTCTTCTTGTCTTCTGTTTTTTACAGCTTTCAGTCCAGTCACTTCAGTCCAGTCATCATCACCTGTCACATGAAACAGAAACACACAGTACACTGCAATAGAAATAAAACTGTATACATGCAAATATAAATTTTATTTAAAATATATATATATATATATTTGCCTCAGTTTTCTGGTGTGTTTCTCATCATTTTTCTGACTTGATCTGATTTGTTAATCCGACTGTGTCTAGACTGTATATAGTACAGGGACAGGAAAATTCGTCTATTGGCTGCATATACACACGTGTATACACGTGTGCACTGCCTCGCCAATCAGAATGTAGCGAGCAACTGAGGAGCAGCCGTGATGACCAACTCAACTCAGTGTATACTTAGCTAGCATTAAAAGTCAACATCAAACTCATGAGTCAAGCATTCAAAGTCAACATATCTCAAAACAGCAAAGCATGGTTCAATGAACTCAAGACACAACAAAACAAACAATGCAGCAATATGATTCAAAATGGAGATACAACATGTTCAAGACTTCAGAACTGTCAAACCAAAGTGGTCGAGCAAAAGACACATTGTCAAGCACTAAACAAAGCAGAACTCAAGTTTAACAAGGTTTTCAGTACATCAAAGTGTGCACAAACTTAACAGCGAATAGGTAATCAAAGTCAAATGCATGGCGCAGTTAACAAGACAGTTCAAGTCAGATTTCAGCATATACAAATGGATGGTGCAAGTGTGCATACACATATACAAAGTGTGGAAATCAAATCAAATCTGGATTGTGTTCATGCATGTCAGCAAACATAAGGCATCAATATATTTCTGGTCAGTCAAGTTCAATATGCAGGAAATGATTTCAGCAACAATGTAAGTGGCAAGTTTTTCAAAACCAAAAGTCAAATATGCAACAATTGGACAGCTCAACATATATTGGTCGAGACAACTTGTCAAAGCCTCAGATATGGAATGATCACTCAAGGCAGAAAATCAATTTGCAAGGGGCTCACAATCAATTAGTTTGATTTCCAGATATATATGTCAGAGCAAAATCTCGCAAGCCATTTAAGCCAAGAAATCAAAATAATTCGACATTTTTTTTGGCAAGAATTCATTTCCTATTTTTTTTGAAATGGGTTTCCTGTTTTATCAATCAAGCAAAAATTCTCTTTTAAATCAAGGCCGAGTTTTTCCTTCAGGTATGCCAATAATCAATCAAGTCTAAATTTCGTGCAAGACAATAAAATCCGAAGAAATTAAAAAGAGAAAACCACTTTCAAATCAAGGCCAGCAAAAAAAGGAAATAAGCAATTTCAGATTCAAGGAATTAATTCACATTTTTATCACGGCAACGTGAGGGAAATAATGGCAACAAATCAAATTAAAATCGTGCAAATCAAAAGGGGAAAGCCACAGCGAATCAGATCAAGGCATATACGAAATCAGAGGTTATTAGGGTTTTATTTTTACCCTATATTACACACAGACTCATCACAGGCAAGTATACAGAAAATCGAAACACACAAATCAATTCAAGCATTCCAAAGCAAAAATTGATAAAGAAATTTCAGAGGAACTCACCAAATTCTTTTATCGTTTTCGATCATCAGTATCTCAACTCAAAGCATCAGAGAGCCACATAGATTTGAGCAACAAAGAGGAATCTTTTCAGATCAACATTGCAATCGATTTGGGATTCAAATCAGAAACCCTAGCCGCCATTTCTAATTCCATAAGAAAAGGGATCGGGCCAAAGAAAATAACAAGGAAGGGTGGAACCTAAATGGATATGGCCGGCCAAGACTAAAAGGGGATAACCCTCTTTATTTAACTCCTTGGGTTTCAATTTCTTTTTAATTTGTTTTTATTTTTGTTTTTAATTCGAGTTGTAAATTCAAACAATCATCTGAACAGTTTTCTAGTGTCTGTATAAACTAGAGTGATTCATTCAGGGTGGTGACTGACAGTCCACTAGAGTCTGTAAATCTAGGATTTTCTGATTACGGGGTTGTAAACAGGGAAATCTGTTCGAGTGGATATCGATCAGTCTACGGTTTTGAGCGTAGGGTTAGAATAGGAGCAGGGTTTGCAAGTGTACATGGTCTGGTATACGGGATCTGTTCTATCACCTAGTAGAAACCTTAGAAATGCAGCAGTAGGCAAGGTTTTTCCGAAGCTGGGTATATCTGTATGTGATTTATTTTCTGCATTTCTGTTTTTGCTATCTGTTTATTATTTTAATATCTTGTTTGATTTTTAATTCAGTTAAAAACTGTGATAAACCCTATTCAACCCCCCCCCTCTAGGGTTAATCTAGATCCAACAAGTGGTATCAGAGCAGGTATTTCTGTTAACTCTAGAGTCATGGGTAATCCAAGTGGTCAGTCTATAGAGAGTCAGTGAAGTCATATTCCAACTATTTTTAATGGTACAGATTTTTTGAATTGGAAATCAGAAATGGAATCTTATTTAAAATCTGTTGATATTAAGTGTTGGGATACTATTTTAAATGGGTATGATATTGTAAGTAGGGTTGATATTGGATTTAATTCACGAGCTACTCATACTTTATATTCTCATATTGATGATGTTCATTATAGCCTTATCTCCCAATGCTTAACTGCGCAGGAAATCTGGAACACTCTCGATGCAAAGTATGGACGGAAACTAGACAACTGCTCAAAACCCTCAACAGCCAACTCAGATTCAGATCTATGTTTAACTGGAGCTATTCATGACGATTCAAATGATGGGAACTTATGTTATGAAGATTTGGTATCTCTTTGTAATAATTTAACAAGAACTGTTGATCGTCTCAAACGGAAAAACAGATCTTTGAAATCTGAAAATTCTGAGTTGACTTGTAAAAACAATATGCTGAATTTAAAATTTGAAAACTCTGAGTGCAAGAATTGTTTTAATTTGAAGAACAATTTAGCTCATCTCAATATGAATCTTCAGAAATTTGAAAAAGATATTATTATTTTAAAACAAAATGAAGATGAGTTAACTTGTAAAAATGATTCTTTGCGAAAGGAGTTGGATAATATTAATTCCAAACATAATTTTTTTGAAAAGGAGAATTTGTTGAAAACTGAATCAATTCTGAATGAACTTGAAAATGAAATTAAGAATTTCAAGATCCTTGAGGTTGAAAAACAAAAACAGTTTGATTTTGAGATTTCTGAGAGTAAAGCCAAAACTGAGAAACTTCTAAACGAGAATAATTTTCTAAAATCTAAAATCGACAATCTTGAGTTGAGTCTGAAACGATTTTCAACCAGTGAAAAATCTTTGAATATGCTTTTGAAAAATCAGTTTTCTCATGGAAATAAACATGGACTCGGTTTTGGGAAAAACAATGATTTTGAAAAATGGAATTCTTTTGATTTTAAAAATCCTTCAAAACGCTTTGGAAATGATTGCTTTGAAAATTTAAACTCTAACAATTTCAAAGGATTTTTAAATCAAAAACGAGATGTGAATTTGTTTAATAACAATCCTTTCTAACATTCTTGGACCCCTAAAGAAAAGAAAACGATTTTCACTAAATTCAAATAAGTTTGGGTTCCTAAAGGTACAAAAATAGATTCGAACAGATTGCTATACAAACAGGTTTGGGTACCTAAGGTTGCGAACAAAACTGTGAGATGTTTTACTAAGTTTGTTAGACCACTCGATCCTCTAAACTGCTAGGTACCTGTGACGGCTGAGGAGTAACTGTGCAGAAAGAGAAAGTGAATTCGAACTGCTTCATATCAAGGAATCTTTTACTGTTCCTTTGCCAAGTCTGAGGAGTTAGAGATTCTGATTTACATCTGCTTCCAAGTATAATCTCTTAACTCATTTTTGTAAATATTTTCTGTTTTTATTTTCTTGTCTTATTCCTTCTTCTACCCCTTTCTACTTTATTTTCTTTTGTTTGTTTTTATTTGATTTGTCACTGCCATATTCTACTTAATCTGTGCATCTTAAACTTCCAATTGCAGTTTCTCATGTTTTTCTGGAAATTCGCTTAATCTAAATAACATCCTTACGTTTTAATCATTTCCAAAACTTGATTTAAACTTGTATATATCTGCAATTGCTTTGGAGTTTATTTTTTTTAATTCCTAACAGTGTTGATTATTCATGTTATATCTTGAACGCTGTTAGTCTGAATTCTAAATTGTTTTGAAAATCTGAAATATTTATGAGATTTCACACACCTTTGCTGTTATGAGTTTTCTTCCAATTCATTTTGGAAACACTTGAGATATTATACTCATTATAGTACATAGCTTCTTATCAGTCGTGATAATTTCATTAATTTTCAGTTTGGCTTGGATTTCCCAAATTTCAGTGATACATCTTGTAATTTCATATTTATTCATGATCATTTTAGTTGAAATTGTTTTGTTTGAAATCATCTGAAATTATTGATATTTTGTATAATCACACACCTCCTAAATTTGAAATTATGAACCTTTGTGTGATTGATTCATTATATCACAAAACCTGACATTGATTCAAGTGATTTCAAATAAATTATTTATTTATGGATCATGAATATCTCTTAATTATTTGATGTAAATGATCTGAAATTATTCTTAGAAATCTTGTGAAATATTCCTTTGAAAATCTGGTCTTGAAATTCACTCTTATTTCATGATTATCTGATTTAATTATTTGTTTGTTTAAAATCATTTGAAATTATTGATTTATTGAATCTCACACATATCTCAAATCAAAAATTTATAATCTGGTGTGATTGATTCGTTAAATTCTGATATTTTCATATTCCTCAAATGATTTCAAGTAAACAGTATTTTAATCATTAGATCATGAATCATCATATGTGGCCATCATCTTGACAAGTATGATTTGAAACTATGTTCTGTGTTGCTCTGATATTGTTTTGAAAAATGTTTGTTCTGGAATCAAATGCTTACTGCTCTGATACATGTGCATAATCTATTATCTCGTCTGTTTGGGCTTGGTACTTAATAATTCTTTTGTCTATGACATTCTTGTTCAGTATCATGTTAAAATTCCTCGTAAATAGAGACACCAAGTGGTATCAGAAGCGCCTTATATTTGTCTCACCCATCTGTACCGAGATTCAAATTCTCACCTTGTATAGATCCATACATTTTTTCCTTATACTAATAAATATGCTAAATTTGTCTGGCTGGGTTTGTGTTTAAATTTCTTTGGTCTGAGATATCCATGATAGTCCATCAGGGTGTAATTAAATTCCTCAATAAAGGAGACTACAATTGATATCAGCCTTTTTCATTCATCTGTTTTTTGAATTATCACCCTGTATAGATTCATTTTTTTTAAATCTGTTTAATTTCCTCTTGTAATTGACTTTCAATTTTAAAATTATTTATTGATTATTCATTCAGAAATTGAAATCAATATCCGAATTGAACTGTATTTATAATTCATCAAAACATATTATCAGATTTTGAAATTGTGATGAATTGTGACTGCAGTATATTTCAAAACAAGAGGAGTTTTATTTAAATTTTCATGATGGTTGAATATTTATTATAATATCTTTGAACTGGCAATTATTTCATGACCATCTCCTTTATCTATCACCCGTCTGCCATCCATCATGATTTTATATTAATGTGGAGAGTTTATTTTTTTTAAGAAAAATCATCTTGTTTTAAAACAGTGAAAATTATTTGTGATAGAAATGGGACTAGATTATTATTCAGAATTAGTGATAATTGAAAATTTTCTATAATCCCAGTACAATCGAGCTTATCTCATAATATAATTAATTTAGCAATTTATTTCACAGTCCATTTCTGTACCTACCACATTTCTATCATCCATATTGGTTTCATATACCAAGGAGTTTTTCCTTTATAAAGCTGAAAATGATAAAAATATAATTAATATATAAGAGTGTCTCTAACCTCATTTAAAAATCCAAGCTCTGGTTATGATTGGTTATGAGACGTCTTATAATTTAAGCTGCGACTGATCCCATTTAAAAATCCAAGCTCTGGTTATGCGTGATCAGTGTGCTCTTAAATAAAAAAAGGAAATAAAGTGCTAAAAATAGAAACAAATTTGAAATTCTCCTCTGAGTATAAAAACCAGCCTATCAATTCATCTTGTAATCTGTGAAATGTGTTAAAATCTTATGATGTATTATGGTTTGTTGATTGATAGATATTGGGATTTGAGAGTATACGATTTTGTCGCTTAAATTGAATTATTAATTATAGTTCAATTTCATCACTGTTTTTATGCTTCAACTTATAAATCTTTTTGAAAATTTATTGAAATTCATTTCTATATAACTCTCCTCTTTTATATAAAATTCATCGTATATCCATCATTCTCTAAAATGTGAAATATGCCACCAGTTGTTAGAATATTATGATTTTTGTTTGACTGATTGAAATTTATGATGACCGTTCTTCCTCTTAAGCTGAAATTATATTTTTAGTCAATTTTCATCTATATTTTAAAATCTGTATCCTTTTGATGATAACAAAAGGGGGAGAATGGATTAGATTTGATTTATGAGTGAATATTTTATAAATATCTTTAATTTTGAAAATTTATTCATACATTTCACTCATGCACAGTTATAGGGGGAGTTTCTGTTGTAGGGGGAGCATTTAAATAGGGGGAGTTCAAATATTCACGAACAAACACATTTATTATATTCAAAATCTTTTATTTGTTTGTCATCATCAAAAGGAGGAGATTGTTGTATATAACGGTGTTGTATACACAATTATAAGATTTTTGTTTGATGATAACAACCAAATATATTTTATAAATGTGTTTGTTACTGTATTGTTCTATATTTACATCACAGAGAGGAATGTAATATTTATATTTAAATAAAATACATCTGTACAGAAAATCAAATATTTACTGTATTTTATTTAAAATATAAATATTATATTTCTAACATTCAAATAGTACATCTATTTTAACTCCACTATTTAATCACTTCACATATTTGTACTTATAAATAAACAGAATAGAATAGACAAGTCTGTTTGACAACAATGAAACAATTTTTTTTTTTTCAAACAGATTTTGTTTATTACAAATAATCAGTACAATCATATTAGCCCCTTCACTATCTCACTGCAACATTCACTCAATTTACATTTCAATATACAGATTTTTTTTTGACACATTCATACTGACTTCTATACTTTCTCCAACACAGTCCTTTCTGCCTTCTGTCTTCTTGTCTTCTGTTTTTTACAGCTTTCAGTCTAGTCACTTCAGTCCAGTCATCATCACCTGTCACATGAAACAGAAACACACAGTACACTGCAATAGAAATAAAACTGTATACATGCAAATATAAATTTTATTTAATATATATATATATATATATATATTTGCCTCAGTTTTCTGGTGTGTTTCTCATCATTTTTCTGACTTGATCTGATTTGTTAATCCGACTGTGTCTAGACAGTATATAGTACAGGGACAGGAAAATTCGTCTGTTGGCTGCATATACACACGTGTATACACGTGTGCACTGCCTCGCCAATCAGAATGTAGCGAGCAACTGAGGAGCAGCCGTGATGACCAACTCAACTCAGTGTATACTCAGCTAGCATTAAAAGTCAACAGCAAACTCATGAGTCAAGCATTCAAAGTCAACATATCTCAAAACAACAAAGCATGGTTCAATGAACTCAAGACACAACAAAACAAACAAGGCAGCAGTATGATTCAAAATGGAGATACAACATGTTCAAGACTTCAGAACTGTCAAACCAAAGTGGTCGAGCAAAAGACACAATGTCAAGCACTAAACAAAGCAGAACTCAAGTTTAACAAGGTTTTCAGTACATCAAAGTGTGCACAAACTTAACAGCGAATAGGTAATCAAAGTCAAATGCATGGCACAGCTAACAAGACAGTTCAAGTCAGATTTTAGCATATACAAATAGATGGTGCAAGTGTGCATACACATGTACAAAGTGTGGAACTCAAATCAAATCTGGATTGTGTTCATGCATGTCAGAAAACATAAGGCATCAATATATTTCTGTTCAGTCAAGTTCAATATGCAGGAAATGATTTCAGCAACAATGTAAGTGGCAAGTTTTCCAAAACCAAAAGTCAAATGTGCAACAATTGGACAGCTCAACATATATTGGTCGAGACAACTTGTCAAAGCCTCAGATATGGAATGATCACTCAAGGCAGAAAATCAATTTGCAAGGGGCTCACAATCAATTAGTTTGATTTCCAGATATATATGTCAGAGCAAAATCTCGCAAGCCATTTAAGCCAAGAAATCAAAATAATTCGACATTTTTTTTTGGCAAGAATGCATTTCCTATTTTTTTTTGAAATGGGTTTCCTGTTTTATCAATCAAGCAAAAATTCTCTTTTAAATCAAGGCCGAGTTTTTCCTTCAGGTATGCCAATAATCAATCAAGTCTAAATTTCGTGCAAGACAATAAAATCCGAAGAAATTAAAAAGAGAAAATCACTTTCAAATCGAGGCCAACAAAAAGGGGAAATAAGCAATTTCAGATTCAAGGAATTAATTCACATTTTTATCACGGCAACGTGAGGGAATTAATGGAAACAAATCAAATTAAAATCGTGCAAATCAAAAGGGGAAGCCACATCGAATCAGATCAAGGCATATACGAAATCAGAGGTATTAGGGTTTTATTTTTACCCTATATTACACACAGACTCATCACAGGCAAGTATACAGAAAATCGAAACACACAAATCAATTCAAGCATTCCAAAGCAAAAATTGATAAAGAAATTTCAGAGGAACTCACCAAATTCTTTTATCGTTTTCGATCATCAGTATCCTAACTCGAAGCATCAGGGAGCCACATAGATTTGAGCAACAAAGAGGAATCTTTTCAGATCAACATCGCAATCGATTTGGGATTCAAATCAGAAACCCTAGCCGCCATTTCTAATTCCATAAGAAAAGGGATCGGGCCAAAGAAAATAACAAGGAAGGGTGGAACCTAAATGGATATGGCCGGCCAAGATTAAAAGGGGATAACCCTCTTTATTTAACTCCTTGGGTTTCAATTTCTTTTTAATTTGTTTTTATTTTTGTTTTTAATTCGAGTTGTAAATTCAAACAATCATCTGAACAGTTTTCTAGTGTCTGTATTAACTAGAGTGATTCAGTCAGGGTGGTGACTGACAGTCCACTAGAGTCTGTAAATCTAGGATTTTCTGATTACGGGGTTGTAAACAGGGAAATCTGATCGAGTGGATATCGATCAATCTACGGTTTTGAGCGTAGGGTTAGAATAGGAGCAGGGTTTGCAAGTGTACATGGTCTTGTATGTGGGATCTGTTCTATCACCTAGTAGAAACCTTAGAAATGCAGCAGTAGGCAGGGTTTTGCCAAAGCTGGGTATATCTGTGTGTGATTTATTTTCTGCATTTCTGTTTCTGCTATCTGTTTATTATTTTAATATCTTGTTTGATTTTTAATTCAGTTAAAAAACTGTGATAAACCCTATTCACCCCCCTCTAGGGTTAATCTAGATCCAACACTTATGTCATCTCTGCCACGGCTTTCATGGTAATCGTGCTCGAGGTCAGAAGGTGGCTTCGACACACTGCGACGAAGCTTCCTGGGGTCGTAGTAAGGACGTGATGTTGAGCCTGACATTGTACCTACACAATAGCATGAGTAGCAATTAGAAATTATGTTTACACAAGGCGTAAGTGCCGTGACGTGCGGTGTTAACGTGTTGTGTGCATCCTAAGTGGTGTTTCCCCCCAACAAACCGGAGCCTGGAGCTGGATTAGCATGTGTGGACTCTTTGGTCTTCACAGGAGTCGTTTCTTCTGAAGAAGTGAATGTTAAAGGATTTGTTCTAAAATCCTCTGAGGAATAAAAGGTTTCAGACAGGGGAAGATTTCCTAAACCCTAAAACACAGAATCATCGGTGATGGGGGCGTCTTCCTGAGGAGTATCTAATGGGAGTTCAATGGGGTCTATAGGTACGGCATACTTATCTCTATCCTTGGCAGCAATGGGCGTCTTCCTGAGGAGTTCAATAGTATCTAATAGGAGTTCAATGGGAGTAATGGCCTCCTTAGGAATGACATAGTTATCTCTATCCTTGGCAGCAATGTTAGCCAATTCATCGTCTTGAATTGATAAGGGGGAAGGAGGATCCCTAAGAGGTACTGTTGGACCTCTTGAGCTTCCTCCTGTTTCAGGGATGACGCTGATCGGAGGAATGTAAACATAAGGAACTGAGCCATGGCCTATACAGCGGGAAACAGATAATAATATATGGCGATGAAGGTACTCGTATTTAAGAACTTCTTCGATTGTTAATAACTTTTGGTCACCATTGAGCAACATGTTCAAGCGATTGGAGTACAGCAGACCAGAAATCTGCTTTGGGTTATCGACTGCAAACGGGAATGAAAAATGATTAGTATGTTGAACTAAGAACATGAAGTCAAAATTCGAGAGTTAGTGCATTACTCGACTTGGTCCATCTTCGAGCACACCCTAGTTGCTGTCTGATATAAAACCATTCAGGTTTCGGGTCGCCAGCCTTGCTGCTGAAAGGCACAAGTATAATTTTCCTTTTTGGAACTGACTCGAAGTATGAGAACGAGGGAGTTTCTTGAGTTCGATGCTTGAAGTTGTAAAAGAAATGGACATCATCAAAAGTGGGCTCTTCTCCTAGAATCTCTTTGTAGGCTATGTACAGAGTATACAGGTAAGCATAAGAGTTGGGGTGTAATTGCATGGGGGCAATCCGCATTTGTCTTAGAAAATCGACGACAAAGGGTGGAAATGGAGGAATTGCCCCGACCAAACACATTAATCAGGTAATGGACATAAATCCTTCTGGTGGATTGTGGGGACGATCTGTGGATGAAGGCACCTGGGTATCTTTCCTAAGAATCCCGTGTTTTAGATGTATTCTAAGGATTTTGTCATCATCAATTGTCGATGTAACAACCCGAATTTTAATAACATGTTAAAACAAGAAATCAAGGAAGAATTAAATTTTAAAATAAGAATCAGGGAAAACGGGTTGTGCCATTGCGTTCGTCTCGGAATTCTACATGAAATAGAGTCCGAGTTTTCGAAAATCAGAGTCTGTATGACCAAGTTATGGCCTAAACAAGATTCAGCAAGTTTCAGGCAGCACAGAACCGGGCAGGTCGACCATAGGGTCGACCTACCCCCCTAGGTCGACCATAGGGTCGACCTACCCCCCAGGTCGACCATAGTGTTGACCCCCCCCCCCCCCCCCGTACAGGTCGACCTGGTCGGCCTGTTTTGGCCCAGAACCCATTTTTGAAGCCCGGGACGTGTTTTGATGGTCTAGATTGATTCTAGGGTTAATCCTATGGCCTAAACTAGTTGTAACAACTATTAAAACACCCTAAGACCTAACCTAATCCACAATTAAATATTCTTACACCGTTATGCTACTAAATCCCTCTTGAACCATGGTCGCCGCCTCCAAATTAAAGCTTAAGCATCCAAACTTGATTCAAATCAAAGATCAACGCTTCTACAACAAATTCAAGAGAATAGATCAATGACACTGCAACGCTCTACGACAATTTCAGTTCTTAATTCGCTAGCCATGCTCTGTAAGTTCTAGTTGCTTTCCGATTTAAATATTTAATTATAATATGGCCATGAAATAAAGTGAAATTGGATCTAAGTATGTTTATCGATTCAGATCTATTTCTGTTGTTTCTTGAATCTTGAGTTTTTGAGACTTGTCTATCTTTATTCTCATGGAAAGTTCATAATCTATTCAGCCTATTGTAAATCATCTTTCTTGATTCATGTTGATATTATTATCAAGTTGTAATCTTCATGCCTGTGATGATGTTTTTCTCTCTGATCTTGTTTTTATGCAAAATTCTACCTTCCCCTATTTATTTTCTTTTGATGAACCTTGGTCAATTTCGGACCTAGGCCAAAACTACGTATATGTGCGATTTATATACGGGGAAATATTGGGATTTTACCTATTTGGATATATGTGTGTGGTGGAATTGATGGCATAACACGAACTTGGAAATTTGGGTATTATCAATATAATTGAAATTGCAAGTTTGGGGATCGGCCGAAGTAATTTGGCATGAAGTGGGCATATATGAATTGGCATGTAAATTAAATCATGAGTTTGGGGCTATTTAAACTAAATCAAAAGGTTGGGCTTATGTTAATTAGGCATATGTAGAATTGGGAATTTGAACATGAAAGCGGTTGTAAACTAGATAATTGGCATAAACATGTATTATGAACTTGGGCAACTTGCATGTATTGTAATAAAAAGATTATAGTTTGGGATAATTACATCATGAATCATTATTTGGGTTTATTGGGTATGAAACTTGATACATGTAATTTTGGCTAGAACTTGATATGGTTAAAATGGCATAAACTTGGCATACATGTAAATAGGAAAGAATTGGACATATGTAAACTGACTAGAATTGGGTACATATATTTAATGGGCATGTAATTTGGAACTTGGGCATATGTTTATTAATATGTAAAGTTGGGGATTTTGACTTATATGATACATATGTAATTAACAATCTAACGGATGCCTTTGACACGAGGTTAGACTTGAATTGTGGTGTAATTCTGCCCGGAACCGCCCGGCATATCCAGTGACCACAACAATAATAGTCTAATGTGAGAGGTCGTAGGCAAAGACTAGGTTGTGGTAATGCTTGAACCCGAGGTCGGAATGGGTTTGCGGTGTAATTCTTCCCGGAACCTTCTGGCATATCCAGTGACCGCAAATATGTCCAATGTGCGAGGTTGATGCATTAGTAAATAATAAATGCTAATGAAACTTGCTAAGTGGGGGTAAGATTAAGTTAAATTGAATTGATTGATGACACTTAACCGATATGACGTGAATGGGTGGGTTAAGTAATATGACTAGACTAATGACACTTAACCGTTATGACATGAATGGGTGGGTTAAGTAAACCTGAACATGAACCGCTTGAATATACTTAACCAATTTAACACGATGATTTGGTAGGGTTAGGTCATGAACCGCTTGAATATACTTAACCAATTTAACATGATGATTTGGTAGGGTTAAGTCATGAACCGCTTGAATATACTTAACCAATTTAACACGATGATTTGGTAGGGTTAAGTCATGAACCGCTTGGATATGCTTAACCAACTTGACACATGATTCATAGGGCTAAGTCTTGAACTTGAACGATAACACTTAGCTAATTTGACATGACACGTAGACGGGTTAAGTCACGAACTTGATTGACCACACTTAACCAACTTGACATGCTAGACTGATAAGGTTAAGTCTCGAATTTAGATGACAACACTTAACCTGCTGGACGGAAATCCTAGTTACGTGGTCCTTTTCAGTAGTAACCCACCAGATGTATCACGGTACCCTGGAAACTAGGCAGGGTGGGGCACGATTACTGGGCTGATTATAAGCGACCAAAATGACGGCTGAGTAGGTGCACCATTGTAGGTTCAGGCGGACTATGGTCGTGCACATCGTCCGGAGTTGAAAAAGTAGGCATGGGCACCAGTAGGTTTAAACTGTGCGTGCTTGAATCATGTCAGTGGTTGACATCCTAGGGCTGGATACACCATAGGGTGGACCTAGCACAGGTGACTACATTTCGTGATTGGGCCGTATGACACCAACACATGACGAGCTAGGACTTGTAGGGAGCCGATCGATTAGTAGATCATTACACGGGAAAAAGGGCATTGTTCGACAGGTAGCATAATCCCTAGTGGTCCTAGGTGGCATAAACCCTAATCGAATCTAGAAAACGCCCAATAGGTAGCATAATCCCTAGTGGTCCTAGGTGACATAAATCCTAGTTGAACACGCGATAATTCATGATAAGGAAACCTAGTCAGAACAAGGGTGACAGTCCAAACGATTTCAAGAATGGTGGCAGTACGTTGAAGTAGTATAGAATTTCATGATGAAGCTCATACGATATACGGCAAGGGACTGTACAAATACACGGAAAGGATTATACGAGTTGGGGAAAAACTACATATACAGTGTATAGGTTAGTCTACTAGTAAGTGGATCATTTCATGACATTGGGCAAGGGATCATTTTATATTCAACTCATGACACGGGTTGGGATACTAGTACAGGTGGTGCAGAGCAAATAGATATCATGGGAATATTTTAATGATGAAGCTTAGAAATCTTGCGATGTGATACTTGGTAGAAACCTTCCGATGTTATACTTGATTCATCGTGCCTGTAGTTTATCTTGTTACCTTAGTTTATCTTGTTATCTTAGTTTAATCTGCCTATCTTGTCATCATACTTATGTTTACTTTCAGTTTATTCATGCCATGTTATCTTTACCTGTTTTTATGCTGAGAGTCACTAGGACTTACTCAGTCTTTATGACTGACCCGTTTTGTTTCGCCTCTTTTTCTTCTGTTCCCCCCCCCCCCCGGTTCGCAGGGTGGGAATACAACTTAGTTCGGATCTTACCAAGCACTAATGCTCTTTTATGTACGGCTTGGATTTCTCTTGGCTATGGCTTGCTTTGCTTTATTGGGGAATATCACAATTTGTTTTTATGCTTCTTTGTTTTTGAACAAGACAAATATTTTGGCTATGAAATTGGGTATTGGAAGTTGATGTGTTTATGTTGTAAACAATTATACTTAATAAATGATTTGAAGTACTTCTGCTTTACTTTCCACTGTTTTATATATGTCTGTCTTGTAATATTTCTGTTCCAGTACCCATAATGCCCCATTGAAGTTAAGGCATTCCCTTTGTGAGTGACCTTAACAGATGTGGGAGTTACATTTGGTATCAGAGCAGAAGGTTACCAGACTGGGCAAAAGCTTTTAAAAACCTTCCGAAATTATTTTCAAAACGTTTACAAAGAAGCATTTTTCTAAGAAAAGTTTTGTTTATTTTAAAGGCATATTCCCCAAAGCTATATGCACTATCTTTTGATTCACTCCTTGAGTCTCTTCTCACTTTCTTTTTCACCATAGTTTGTAGGAATACGACACTGGTCGGAGGGAAAAGGAGTGCCCAACCTCCATCAGTAGCCGCAGTAGTTCCATCTGCGCCTAATCTTATTTCGAGCTTTGTAGGATTGTCGTGCGATGGTGGTAGCTTTCGGGAAACTTGTCGACAAGTTATACAAGGATAGTAAGAACAAAGAACACAAGCCTAAGGATGAGAAACTTGTTGATATGGCTTAATCCACGAAGGAGGGAAAAAGGTGAATAATAAAACCCTTGACAAGAGAGAGTATCTTTAGTATGGTAAAAAGGGATATGTAGTTAAGTATTATAGGACAAGGACAAGGGCAAAGAACAAGATCGTCGAGAGGGCAATTGTATGCTCTCACTACTAGCGTATCTAAGAGAGGTGGTAACGTTTCTGTTAAAGGTTTAGCTTTTCTTTTCTATCATCCCGTTAGAACTTTGTTTTTGTACATCGCATCCTTTAATTCTGCTTCGATAGTTGAGTCACTGCACCTTAGTATTAGCGTAGTAGAGGATCCCATTTTTGTCTCAAATCCTGTTGGGGAATCGGCTCATTTATTCACGACTTGTTTGGATTTGAGAATGTCTATGCTAAGTGTTGAGTTTAGAAGTAATGCTTATGTTTTCGGGCTATGGGTTGATTCTAGGGATGGAGTGGTTATCCAGTAAGGGTGCCATTCTCGGTTTTGAAAGGAGGGTAGTTAGACTCTTGACTTGCCTTGGTAATACCCTCGAAGTCTCGTGTGACCTTTAGGGTTCTGTCATGATTAGTTACCTATAATCTCTTGACACATTTATTGGTAATTGGTAACCCTTTCGAGTAGCATTCGCCACTAAGGTGGATGGTCCATTTCGCTTACGCATGAGTTATAGAAATCACCTTAGTAAGTACACTCGGCAACCTGGTTGGCATATGTTTGTTTTCAAGAGATAGTTCTTCTGCGTGGAATACCTTATAATAAGTAAACGAGATCCAGGATTCACTAGTGAATTTTGGAGAGCTTGCATGAAACCATGAGTACACAGTTATATTTGAGCCAAGTATACTAGAAAAAGAACAAGTGAAAGTGGAACGAGAGGGGGCTGTGAAATGAGTTCCACCTTATATTTTGGAAATAGGAATTAAGAAGCTACGGAATTATGAAGCTAAAGACGGTCAAAGCACAATGGAGTTAAGCTCAAGGAAATGCGACTTAGAAGATTGAAGACTAGATACGCGCATCATATCTCTTTTTAAGAGTATATCCTTGATCCCTCTTTTCCTGTAGAGCTTACTTGCATGCTATCTTTTAAGTATATCCTCTCGATCCTATTCTCAATCCTATTTCTGTTGCAAACCCCATAGGGAGTATGACTCATCTGTTAGTAATACATGTTGAGGTTTGAGGGTGTCCATTGGGTTGACTAAACTTTTTGGGTTTTATAGGATACGGGTTGGTTTTAGGAAGGGATTTCTTGTGACATCAAAGGAGTCCATGATGCTTAGTTTCCTAGAAACATATATATTGGTTGGGTTGAGTAATTCTTTGGGTGTCAGCCTGATGTTGATTTCGGTCTTCGGGGATGGTGCTTAGGAAGTTCTTCTCCTAATCAGTATATATGTGACGTAGATTTCCAGTTTTGACATTGCCTAATGGGCACAAAGTTTTTACTTGCTCCTATCTTTCGATCCTATCATGAGAACCTTAGGTAGAACCTTACGGATGTAAGCATGTAGTTGAAGCATGTTATGGTTGATGTTTGCAAGTGGTCGCAAGTGGTTGCTCGTGGTTGCATAACACACATTAGGCACTAGATCGGCTCAGTCACCTTTCATATTGCATATGCATGAGTGTTTATACTTGTTGATGGATGAAATTGAATGTGTTATATGTGAATGTTTCATATGGAAGGATGTTTGTGCACACATATAGTGTTTATGTGACTAGGACTATTTGCATACATGTTGGACTCATGGCACTAAACATATTTTGCATTAAGAAGATCAATCAGGCCTGATCATTTGCATTAGATAAGGAACATATACACACACTTTCTGCATACGTTCATACAGCATTAGAAATCTCTTAAGGACAATGGATGTCTGTGATTGATGATTGAGTAGATGGATGATTGGATGGTAGGACACATTCTTCTTAACTTGAAGATTTCGGGGACGAAATCCTTTAAGGAGGGGAGAATGTAACAACCCGAATTTTAATAACATGTTAAAACAAGAAATCAAGGCAGAATTAAATTTTAAAATAAGAATCAGGGAAAACGGGTTGCGCCATTGCGTTCATCTCGGAATTCTACATGAAATAGAGTCCGAGTTTTCAAAAATCGTAGTCCGTATGACCAAGTTATGGCCTAAACAAGATTCAGCAAATTTCAAGCAGCATAGAACCGGGCAGGTCGACCATAGGTTCGACCCCCCCCCCCCCCCAGGTCGACCATAGGTTCGACCTACCCCATAGTGTGGACCCCCCCTCCCGTACTGGTCGGCCTGTTTTGGTCAAGAACCCATTTTTGAAGCCCGGGACGTGTTTTGATGGTCCAGATTGATTCTAGGGTTAATCCTACGGCCTAAACTAGTTGTAACAACTATAAAAACACCCTAAGACCTAACCTAATTCACAACTAAATATTCTTACACCGTTATGCTGCTAAAATCCCTCTTGAACCATGGCCGCCGCCTCCAAATTAAAGCTTAAGCATCCAAACTTGATTCAAATCAAAGATCAACGCTTCAAAAACAAATTCAAGAGAATAGATCAATAACACTGCAATGCTCTACGACAATTTCAGTTCTTAATTCGCTAGCCATGCTCTGTAAGTTCTAGTTGCTTTCCGATTTAAATATTTAATTATAATATGGCCATGAAATAAAGTGAAATTGGATCTAAGTATGTTTATCGATTCAGATCTATTTCTGTTATTTCTTGAATCTTGAGTTTTTGAGACTTGTCTATCTTTATTCTCATGGAAAGTTCATAATCTATTCAGCCTGTTGTAAATCATCTTTCTTGATTCATGTTGATATTATTATCAAGTTGTAATCTTCATGCCTGTGATGATGTTTTTCTCTCTGATCTTGTTTTTATGTAAAATTCTACCTTCCCCTATTTATTTTCTTTTGATGAACCTTGGTCAATTTCGGACCTAGGCCTAAACTATGTATACGTGCAATTTATATACGGGAAATATTGGGATTTTACCTATTTGGATATATGTGTGTGGTGGAATTGATGGCATAAAATGAAATTGGAAATTTGGGTATTATCAATATAATTGAAATTGCAAGTTTGGGGATTGGCCTAAGTAATCTGGCATGCAGTGGGCATACATGAATTGGCATGTAAATTAAATCATGAGTTTGGGGCTATGTAAACTAAATCAAAAGGTTGGGCTTATGTTAATTAGGCATATGTAGAATTGGGAATTTGAACATGAAAGCAGTTGCAAACTAGGTAATTGGCATAAACATATATTAAGAACTTGGGCAACTTGCATGTATTGTAATAAAAAGATTATAGTCTAGGATAACTACATCATGAATCATGATTTGGGTTTATTGGGTATGAAACTTGATACATGTAATTTTGGCTAGAACTTGATATGGTTAAAATGGCATAAACTTGGCATACATGTAAATAGGCAAGAATTGGACATATGTAAACTGACTAGAATTGGGTACATATATTTAATGGGCATGTAATTTGGAACTTGGGCATATGTTTATTAATATGTAAAGTTGGGGATTTTGACTTATATGATACATATGTAATTAACAATCTAACGGATGCCTTTGACACGAGGTTAGACTTGAATTGTGGTGTAATTCTGCCCGGAACCGCCCGGCATATCCAGTGACCACAACAATAATAGTATAATGTGAGAGGTCGTAGGCAAAGACTAGGTTGTGGTAATGCTTGAACCCGAGGTTGTAATGGGTTTGCGGTGTAATTCTTCCCGGAACCGCCCGGCATATCCAGTGACCGCAAATAAGTCCAATGTGAGAGGTTGATGCATTAGTAAATTATAAATGCTAATGAAACTTTCTAAGTGGGGTAAGGTTAAGTTAAATTGAATTGATTGATGACACTTAACCGATATGACATGAATGAGTGGGTTAAGTAATATGACTAGACTAATGGAACTTAACCGTTATGACATGAATGGGTGGGTTAAGTAAACCTGAACATGAACCGCTTGAATATACTTAACCAATTTAACACGATGATTAGGTAGGGTTAAGTCATGAACCGCTTGAATATACTAAACCAATTTAACACGATGATTTGGTAGGGTTAAGTCATGAACCGCTTGAATATACTTAACCAATTTAACACGATGATTTGGTAGGGTTAAGTCATGAACCGCTTGGATATACTTAACCAACTTGACACATGATTCGTAGGGCTAAGTCTTGAACTTGAACGATAACACTTAGCCAATTTGACATGACACGTAGACGGGTTAAGTCACGAACTTGATTGACCACACTTAACCAATTTGACATGCTAGACTGATAAGGTTAAGTCTCGAATTTAGATGACAACACTTAACCTGCTGGACGGAAACCCTAGTTACGTGATCCTTTTCAGCGGTAACCCACTACATGTATCATGGTACCCTGGAAACTAGGCAGGGTGGGGCACGATTACTGGGCTGACTATAAGTGACCAAAATGACGGCTGAGTAGGTGCGCCATTGTAGGTTCAGGCGGACTATGGTCGTGCACATCGTCCGGAGTTGAAAAAGTAGGCATGGGCACCAGTAGGTTTACACTGTGCGTGCTTGAATTGTGTCAGTGGTTGACACCCTAGGGCTGGATACACCATAGGGTGGACCTAGCACAAGTGACTACATTTCGTGATTGGGCCGTATGACATCGACACATGACGAGCTAGGACTTGTAGAGAGCCGATCGATTAGTAGATCGTTACACGAGAAAAAGGGCATTGTTCGACAGGTAGCATAATCCCTAGTGGTCCTAGGTGGCATAAACCCTAATCGAATCTAGAAAACGCCCAATAGGTAGAATAATCCCTAGTGGTCCTAGGTGGCATAAATCCCAGTTGAACACGCGATAATTCATGATAAGGAAACCTAGTCAGAACAAGGGTGGAAGTCCAAACGATTTCAAGAATGGTGGCACTACGTTGAAGTAGTATAGAATTTCATGATGAAGCCCGTACAATATACGGCAAGGGACTGTACATATACATGGAAAGGATTATACGATTTGGGGAAAAACTACATATACAGTGTATAGGTTAGTCTACTAGTAAGTGGATCATTTCATGACATTGGGCAAGGGATCATTTTATAGTCAACTCATGACACGGGTTGGGATACTAGTACGGGTGGTGCAAAGCAAATAGATATCATGGGAATATTTTAATGATGAAGCTTAGAAATCTTGCGATGTTATACTTGATAGAAACCTTGCGATGTTATACTTGATTCATCGTGCCTGTAGTTTATCTTGTTACCTTAGTTTATCTTGTTACCTTAGTTTATCTTGTTATCTCAGTTTAATCTGCCTATCTTGTCATCATACTTATGTTCACTTTCAGTTTATTCATGCCATGTTATCTTTACCTGTTTTTATGCTGAGAGTCACTAGGACTTACTCAGTCATTATGACTGACCCGTTTTGTTTCGCCTCTTTTTCTTCTATCCCCCCCCCCCCTCAGGTTCGCAGGGTGGGAATACAGCTTTGTTCGGATCTTACCAAGCTCTAAAGCTCTTTCATGTACGACTTGGATTTCTCTTGGCTATGGCTTGCTTTGCTTTATTGGGGAATATCACAATTTGTTTTTATGCTTCTTTGTTTTTGAACAAGACAAATATTTTGGCTATGAAATTGGGTATTGGAAGTTGATGTGTTTATGTTGTATACAATTATACTTAATAAATGATTTGAAGTACTTCTACTTTACTTTCCGCTGTTTTATATATGTATGTCTTGTAATATTTCTGTTCCAGTACCCATAATGCTCCATTGACGTTAAGACATTTCCTTTGTGAGTGACCTTAACGGATGTGGGGTGTTACAGTCGACTTAACAGAATCCTTAGGTAATTCCAGAATCTCGGCATCTTCAAGCTCATCAGGAGCTCGGTTGTCTCCTACCCTCGTTTCTTCTCCCTCGCCGAGAGAAGCATCAGCCTCGGAAGATACATTATCACTGTCATGAGCCTCTACCTCATAATCTGGACCCTCATCGTCCCATTCTGAATCTGAGGTAGAAGATATATCATCAAGTGTGAGTTTCTTGGACGTTTCTAGAATTTCCCTCTTTTCAGCCAATCGGGATGAACGTCTTTCGGGCATGATCAATGAACTATCGAAGAAGCAATAACAGAAGTTAGAGTAAATTAGCCCGTGTCCCCCCTGTGCATGCGTGTGAACTAAAGTGTGTGCAGTGTGTACAGAAGATGTAAAGTTAACACTTGAAAGTGTAATAAAAGATTTTGATGAAGCAGCGGTGTTTAGAACAGTCCTTGGTGTTTGTTTTTATTCGCAGGGCACTATCCTAACTGTCCATTAAGTTGTAGTTCATATCGAGAATTGATTTGGCAGGTTAAGCAAATTTTTATGCATTAAGTTGGATTGCTCTTTGGTTCAGTTCAGAGGCGTTCATTGGGATCAGATCGGGGGTCTCAGCCTTGTTTTGGCCTCAGGCAAACATTGGAACCCAGGAATTAAAGTCGGATCGGTTCAGAGGTGGACTTCATGAACGGTCCGGATCGGATTAAGCAACTACACCCTTCTCCCCCTTTTTTCACTTTCCGGTCCGATCCGGCTTTGAGAATTCTCTCCAACCCGATCCAGTCAAATGAGCTCTGTTTCCATCTTTGACTTTTGCCCCGACCTGATCCGGCCTTAAGAACCTCTCTTCTTTTCCTTCTCCTCCATCTTCTATACTTCCTACCCGATCCGATCCCAGTCTATCCCCACACTCTTCATCTTTTTCTTCCTCCTTAACACGCGCCGAACCCAATCCATTCTCCAAAAAACCAGTGAGGATCGAGCGAGGTTCATCTCTCACCTCCCAACGCCTTGAGGTGGTGGCGGAGCCACCGACGACGACGACGGAGGAGGAGAAGCCATGGTGTCGAAACTGAGCAATAACCATGCCCAAATCACCCGAATTAGTCACAGATCCTAATTAAAAGCAGTTACAGCGATGAGATTTAAGATTTTGAAACTACCTAGGTGTTTAATTGAGGAATCGAGGCGAGAATTTTGGGGTTCTGTGAGGGTTAGGGTTTCAGTGTGCAAACTATGAAACGAAAACAATAGAAAAGAAAGAAAGAAGAAGAGAAGTGACGAATTTATATAAGACGGTGTGACCCCTCGTATTCCTGCTCAATCTCCCCGCTCGGACTGGAACGAGAGCCCAACAACATAGTTTGGCCTGCTAACCAGGAACTAAGCAAAAGGAGAGGGGAGGCCGTTCGGGTCGGAACCCGAACCGAATAGAATTTCATGTATTAACTTAGTTGTTTGAACTGAATTGAATCTAAAGAAGAGTCAAGAAGAAAATTACCTGGAGAAATCACTGGATATCGAGAAGAGTTCTTAGGATTGTTTAAAAATGAAGAAAATAAATTGTGTACTCTACGACATATATATAAGCGATAAAAGACACGACTTTATGAAGCAATGCTTCTTCGCAAACGACTAGAAACGACTTTTTGACGATTCAAATTCAAGGACTAGAATGCAGACGACATCAAAGCACGCTCCGTCTCCAGTAGAAGCATCCTATGATGGGCAAAATGTTAGCCTACTTTGTGAAATAGGCTACACAAAGTCAAAAGGTTAGAAGATCAAGTAAATCAAGTAAGTGAAGAACATCCTGCTGTATATCCGGTTTGGATCGGAGTTATCGGGTAGAAGCAAAACAAGAACGAAGCAATGAAGGAATGAAGGCAAGCCGGATCGGACCGGAGATAGTGAGGCCGATCCGACCCCATTTGTTAGACCTTTCCGAACCAAACCCAGTATACCCTGCTACTTCACTCCACGATCTCCTGGATATTCGGGGCAGCTACAACCACTTTCTACCCACGATGGCCACTAACTAGATGTGTTGTCCTCACTAGAACTCACCCGATCCCGAAAGTCACGGGATGGAGGCCACGTGTACCCGATCAGATCCGAATTTAGGAAGAATTTCCAACTATAAATACCCCCTCAAGAGGCATTTGGAGGGATCTTTTGGCACTCTGAGAGTTTGAATATCCATGAGAACCAAATTCCAGCACTCCCAAACAATTCAAATCATCATCTAAAGTGTATTTTGAATATTATTGAGTGAATGCATATGAAAAATGAGTGAGTTTGAGTGAATATCTTGTTGTATTTTCATCTACATCATCAGACAAAGTGATATAAAGTGGACGTAGGCTCTTTAACGCCGAACCACTATAAATCTTGTCTCTTTTCTGTTTTTTAATCTTGTTTTATTAGACGTCAATTTGGATGTTAGAACCACTTTTTTGTCTAACATTATATATATATATATATATATATATATATATATATATATATATATATATATATATGGGGCCGACTATTTGAACACAAAATTAAACACAAAGAGAGAGACATAAAACATCCATCGTTGGATTTGTTTGTCTTTACGTGGAGAGTGTAATTCATGGGAGAATCCAATGGTTGAGATTTATTGTGTGCAATTTTGTGTCCTTATCTTATGTCTAAATAGAGTTACCATGTATATATATATATATATATATATATATATATATATATATATATATATATATATATATATATATATATATATATATATATATATATATATATATATATATAGGCGAGCATTCAATGACATCCGAAACAGTGTAGCACCACAAAAGCCCCCTGATTTCCACCAAGAATTTCTCCCTCTCTCTCTCCTTCCACTCACTCTCTCTCCCTTCACTACGATATTCTAATATAAACGAATGACAAGAAATGAGGTGCAAATGGGGTGCTAGAAAATAGGGGTGCCATTGAACCTACCTCATATATATATATATATATATATATATATATATATATATATATATATATATATATATATATACACAACAGTTATTACCACCATAAACGATGTATTAGTCATTTTGTACTGCTTGCATGGTATGTTCATAGTAATTCAAGACTTATAATAAGTCATTATCAACATTTAGTTCATGCAAATAAACAAAAAAAGGGTTAATACAACGTTTATTGATTATTTTATGACGTCTTACTGCTGCTTCGACATCGTTTTTTAGCTAACTTAAAAAAATTGGCATTTTAGACATCACCAACATCAACACCGTTCCCGAAAAATGAAGACATCGTTTTTTAGCCGATGTCTGTTAAATTTTCTTGTAGTGTAAAGAACCCATTCAGAAATTTATAATACAGTTTATTCCCGAATACATAAAAAACTATAGAGTTAATCCGCCACATGTGTGATATAACCCACGTATTATATATTTTGAAGGAAGTATCCTAAGTTCGTAACCGAACCCCACTTTGTATACGAATCAACCATTTGATGAACTTAGAAAATACATTAAAAGCGTCGTGGAAACTGATTCAAACGTAGAAAAGAAAGCTGCCCAATAATAAAACTGCCTCAAACGTAAAAAAAGAAAACTGAACCAATGCATATTACACCAACATAAACGTAAAAAAAGACTGCATCAAATCACAAACACTGTACCGATTATCACAGAATCGTGGGAATTAAAATGGGAATGAAACAGATGACATGAATATCACACAAAATTTAAACCACTTATCACAAAAATTGAGCAAATAAAATGAAAACTGAAACAGATCACATAAATACTGCACCAAATATGTTCTAAAACAGCAATAACAGAATAAACATCAAACAATCCAAGAATTACACCAAACAAATCTCATAGCATGTAAATAAAACACATTACAAACATGGTCCTCAAAACATTCAGATAACAATCTACAACTCAAGGCAGTGGCGGAGCTAGCATAAATGTTCAGCTAGGGCAGCAATTTTATTTCCAAAAAGTTGATTGGATTATAAATGTGCTGCTCCAATATAAAAGAACGTAACATATAGAACAAAGAACACAACATGTAGCAGCTTGTAAGTACGAAAAGAAAAGTTGGTGAAATGCTTATGTGCTTGAAGTCCAGCTAGGGCCTAAATCAAAATTCAGCAAGGGCCAAGTGTTAAAATCATACTCTGTAATTCACTTTGGAACTTTCACATAGGGCATTGGCCCTAGCTGGGCTCTACCTCTATCCGCCCCTGACTCAAGGTGTGTTGCATCCCCTTCATAATTCACTAGAATGGTCTTTTTAACAACCTGCATGGAACAATAAGTGAAAATTACAAGGACAACAATAGAGAACATAAATTTAGTTTAATTGCAACAACATATAAGCTTGTGACAGTGCATTTTTTCATGATGTTCATCCTACTTGCAACATTCAGAACATTAGGTTCATGAAAATTTTACAACTAAAGGTTTTAGTTTACTCACTCTTTAAGCTTTTCTTCTTTCAACTCTTTCATAATCTGTAAGATCTAACAAATTTCTTGTTAGCAACAACACAATGAATGAAACATAAAACTCTTCAGTAAGTACACAATATGCAAAAGAAATAGTAATTGAAAAAATGAACAAAAAATTTGATAAAATATCCAGCTGCACATGAGGATGACTGACCTCTAAATAGTAACTAATGAACAACAATAGAGAACATAAATTGATATCCTAATCGTTCATGTGATGTAGCCAATTTGGACTATGCAAACAAACACATTTGTTTATTCGATTTTCACTTCAGTTTCACCTCCACTGGGTTCAAGAACAGATTCATCCTTGATGGTTTTACTAAATTTGGGTTAACATTTTATCATCCACATACACACAAACACACACAAACTTATACATATACACACATGTATAAATGTGCATATGTAAATGCATACATATTTGTGTGTATGGATGGAACAATGATTTTGGACTCATCCTAGCTAATTAGTAGATGATACAGCAAAACGATAATTTAGCTGACATAGAAATGAATTGCCAAAAGCCTGGACGGTTGTGTGAATATAATTCTCAAAACGATACACGCAACAACAATTACAGCAAAAGGACAATGCATTTCGAAGGGGGCCTTGAAATAGAGAGGGCCCTAAACATTTGCTTAGCCTGCCTAAAAAGATGGGTCAGGCCCTATACAGTTGCTTAGCCTGCCTAAAAAGATGGGCTGGGCCCTAAACGTTTGCTTTGCCTGCCTAAACAGGTGGGCCGGGCCCAAAACCACCACAAGGGAAGGCCGACAGGCAAAGCAGTAAACACAGATTTAAGCATACAGTAGTTATCAACCAAGAGCACAACTTTGGCTAAACTAAATAACAGTAAAGTCATGATAAGCCCATCTTCTAGTATAACCATCAGCACCCCCAATACGATACATATACAAAGATTACCAGATAGATCATTAGAATCATTGCATACGTCCATATAAGTAGGTAGCATTAAACAAACAAACATACGAACAAAGTTTTGTATTATCTTCTAAAGGTACACTAAACGGACCCAACATCATATTCATATGCCAAAAGAAACTTTGGGCTGAACACAAACAAACTTACTTCTTAGGGTTAAAAGTTTCGCTCTAGCTTCGACTTTTGAGCATACAATGCAACCTTCATCTGGACTGCAGAATCCAATGAACTCAGCAGGTTCACAGGTACAGACACCAGTACATAGCCCTGAAATTTTAAGGGTTCAACCATTGATGAACATACATAAAATCAAGTGCATTAAATTAGTTCATGAATGTACGTACGGCAATGTACGCTTAACCTTATCGAGGAAATACAAAAGCTGTTAAATTTAGTAAGGTTTTAGAATTTAATATCAAGTGCATTGTTTCATACTATCTATATAATCACGTAACACAAATCCCTCTTAACTTACTTAATACATGTTTGATTAACATTTATTTCTTATGTATACTAATGGAGGATACACGCCAACGTTGTAGCTTAGAATACAGTTCCATGAACAAGGAGTAGAAATAAATGACAAGTGTAATCAGAAATGATGGAGATGGTCAATGGTGAAAGTTTAGAATACATGCCAACATTGTAGCTTAGAATACAGTCTCCTCTGTATTGTGCTACTGTTTCTTCCATGTATAATCAAAGTTTTATCTGCTATTTGTTGGAAATTGAGTTGGAAAAACATTACATTGTTGGTTTTGATCGCTTCACAACTTCTTTTCTTTCACCCTATCAAAGGTGAGTACTCCTGGCTCACGAAATTTATTTTTCATATAATTGAAAATTCAATTGAAATATGATGTGAACTATTGATCGGTTGGAGTCTATTTTTCTTGTTGGATATGCATAATATTGATTTGGATATTGAAGAAGTGTTTGATATTTATGCAACTGATTAGGTATTTACGATGTCTTGGATATTTACGCTATTGATTGAGCATTTACGATTTGTTGGACATGAACCCATACTTGGTATAAACATAGTTTAGACTGGATGCTTAGTGTTGATATTAAAATGACATAAAAATATTGAGCTGTAGAAATAGTTTGATGAAAACCCTATGGTTTAAATTTGACACTAATAATAATGTTAAAAGGTCATAAACTAAAGTTAGGATAATATGAAGATTTGATGAAATTGACATTAAACTTCATGGACAGTGAATTATAATATTATTGTATTTTACATAATATTTCATTTGAGCTATCAATTGTATATAAGGATGAAAATTGCTGACTCGAGGCTTTTCTTAAATGCTCGTGTTAGACCCATGATTCCAGTTAGGTATGCTTGTTGGAGTTGAAGATCTTGAAGACATATACTATTTTTGCTTGCAAAATTTTAATGTAAATTGTATGTACTCTGATAATTCCATGTACTTTTTATGTAAAAAAATTCAGTAGCTTCATGAACTAATGTATTTTGTAATTATTCCGCTGTCTGCGTATGATTCTGTAATAATTCCAATTATTTTATATTCTCCATTAAAATCTATCATTTTGGGCAGTTAAAGTCCGGTTATTATCGAATTTGAAGGGTTCGAAACGGCGGGTCATTACATATATTATATGCACATGAAATTACCTCACTTGGTTACTAATTTAGAAGCACAAAAAGCAAATCTTAAAAAAACACAGGCACAGATTCAGACGGAAAGAGGAAACAATACCTTGCCCATCAGGAGTGTCACAACCCCAAAAAGCTTTGACTTTGATGGAACCACCCTCGAAATAAAACCAAGCCTCTTGGTCAATAGGATAATCATATGAGAAAATAAAATCAGAAAAATTAACGTCAAACATTCCATTATTGTCTTTTAACGCCACTTCAAATTTCATATAAGGACTGAGGTCGCGAGGGACATTTCTTATGATAGTAAAATTAATGCATTTACTGGTAGGGTCGGTTTTTGGTCTTTTGGTTGGACGCTGATCGTCAGGAAGATTGATGGTGTAACGCTTCAGATGACGTGAAATTGTTAACTTTATATCCCGCTGGAGACTATTTAAATCTAAATCTTGTCCAGCATTAGGAGATGATAATTCTAGTTCAAAGTCAAGAGCGAGTCTGATGGCATCAGTATGTAACATGTACTGCACTTCGTAACCATCGACAACATGGGACAGTACTTTGTCAGTGTCATTGGTAGCAAAACAAAATTTCACAATTTTATTCTCTTGTTTGTTATTGTTGGACCGATCTATTTCTAGCTTACATTCTTCTTTGGTCACTTGATCCAATTTCCAACTGCATTTAACATGGTCTTTTGCACTGCGTTGCAACTTTAAATCACAAATCTGCAACATTGGTACGCCCCTGTTATGTAGTTCTTTTACTATTCCATGATCATGTAGACTTTGATTTTTAAATCCACAGGAAAATGCCATGAGGGGTCCCAATTCAAAAACAGCTTCCTCTACTTCATCAGCATTCTCCGTGGTCCTGACCAGAGTCACAGGATCATCACCACCTTGCACTGTAATGGTCTTGTCATTAAAATAATTCAACTTTCCTCCATGCAAAAGTAGATCATCTGCAATGCGATATCGGCGTGCCAGGTTAGGGACGGATTTCTTTCCTGCCCTTTCCTGGATTCATCATCATAAAATCATAGGCTGTAACTTATTTATTTACTTTAAAAAAATTAAACACTAAAGTTAGATTCTACAAACTGTTTAGATCCATATAACTGAGAACCAACAACAATCTACTCTTTATTATATTTTCAGATGGAAAACAAACGGAACTAGGCACAAGGTGAATGATCTTACTACCAAGCACAAATTAAACCAGCTATGAAAATACTACTAAACATAAGTTGGACGAAGCAAAGCATCAGACATTAAATGAATAGACCATTTATTAAACATCGATCCATCTGATCATGTTGTCAGACAAAAAATTAACTAACCGTGTCTATATTCATCATCCTGGGAGGTTTTTCCTTTCGCAAAAGATTTTTTTTTCTTCTGCCGATTGAATTTTATTTTCTTTTTCCCCTTTCTTATTGGAATTTGGATCTGGTGGCCTACCAAACCTAACCCTAGTGTTTTTATTATTATCTGAGACGGATGGCGGGTGCAACAATAACTGATCCAAACCTTGTCTACCTATTACTTAAATTGTAAAACACGAACCACATATTGCTTACGTGTCCCCTCGGAATTCCAGCATTTTAAAATGGCGAAACGCTGTTTTATTAACTCTACTTTCTATTTTAACGTTAGCCCGTAACTGCTGCACCCGCGTCTCTCAAACCGCATCTTCGTCTCTTCTATCCACGTCTCCACTAACATACTCTCTCACTCCTCCAACCTCTTCCTCCCAAATTCCTTCCTTCTCTCACATGCCTCCTTTGATATTCTGTCTATTTCAGATTTGGCATGATACTTACCCATATCTACCCTCCTTCATTCAACAGTTTTCCTTAAATGGAAGTTATAAATTAAACTTCCCTCCTCCTCCGTCAATGTAAGGTTTTTTGTGTTAGGTTACTGTTCTATTTATTTTCCTACCAATTCCTAACCTAGATCGGCCATTTTCTCTCTCTATAACTCGATGCATAAAAGGGTTTCTGCTCATACTATGATTGCAGTTGTTTTCAACGAATGAGGCATCATTTTACTGATGCCAAGGGTCGATCTGCAAAATGTAAATGGTAGTCTTCTTTACTCCTACGATGTCCCCTTCATATTCATTATCTGTTCTGCCAATCATTTTCATTTAGTATGTTGAATAACTATTTTATTGGCATTATTATTCACTCCATTGTTATTAGGTGATTTCATTTTTGTTTGTTACATGTTTGCTATATGTCCGTTATGTTAAAGTATGTTTTGAGTAAAATTGATAAATTTTGGTCTCGGATGGCTGCAGCAACTTTTAAATTTCATCCGTGAGAAAATAAGAGATGAGAGCAACTATGATGATTTACGCTGGCCCTCTCCTTTTCCTTAAAAATAAGTCGTGTGCAGAAAATTGTTTGATGCCCATCTCAACTTACACTTATATATATACTTTGCTTCAGTATTTTATGTCGACTTGCATTCTTAAATTACAACACTTTAATACAACTATTTTGAACCAGACATTAGAGTATTTTGGCAAACCAAATGTACAAAAAAGCTCTCATTTTTCACAGTTGTGGTGGCAGACATGGATGTTTTTATAATTATTATTATTACATTGACCTATTTCTCTTATCATATTAGTCTCTTCTTTTTTTCCATTTACCCAAATCGAAGTATTAATTTTCATTTTCAAAGGCTACTATTTTACTTCTCCCAAAGTTAAATGCTTTTATGGTTAAAGTTAAGCAATAATTTCTGCTCTCAGCGGAGCACAAAGCCAAAGGTTTCAAGAAAAAGTAATCGAAATGCAACTAACATTATAATTCTTCGCATTTGCTGCTGCTGTTTGTTTTTTACACAGCAGTCCATTTCAATGTTCAGCCTTAACTGTAATCATTAGGTATCGCAGAGCAAATTTTGATGAAATGAGCATTTAGTATTACACAATAGTTGTACTCAACTCGACGATTCAACGATTAAATAAACAAAATGCGGGACTTAATTACGTTATAACTGAATCATTCTGATTTGATTGATACTTTATTTTTCATTTCCTAATTCCTAAATATTGGATTTCTTTTTCATTGGAAGCAAACATATTTGTCAAAGAAATGAAACCGCGCATACTTTTCAGTTTTAAACCTTGGATCAGACTCTGTTCCAGCACAAATTGCATTTCTCATGATTGTTCATGTTATTTTTCTCTTTTGATAGGTCAACATTATTGATGAATGAACAAGACGTAATATTAACTATAAGGTTACACCATTGATCATCATAATCAATCAAGAAATTGAACTCTGCTTACATATATATTCTATATTTTAGGATTTGTTTATTTGTTTATTGTGGTTTGTCAGAGACCGGCTCAATTGTTCTATGCCGGTTTTTGCCGTACCCCGGTGTTCCATCCAATCACAGCCCCCTGATTTTCACTTTTTGCACTTAAACCCCTGAATTGTTGGGGGGCTTAAATGCAAAATAGCATAAATCAGGGGATGTGATTGGAGGGACACCGGGGTACAGCTAAAACCGGCACAGAAGAATTGGTCTCGTTAGAGACTCACAATCAAGCAAGGAATTGTATCTGACACTATGGTGTCATGATTATTTAATTTTAATGTTTGTTTATTAGTAATTATCTTTTGTTTT
The DNA here is from genome assembly GCA_030737875.1 of Allium sativum. NCBI lineage: Eukaryota > Viridiplantae > Streptophyta > Magnoliopsida > Asparagales > Amaryllidaceae > Allium > Allium sativum. The sequence continues at coordinate 8,666,941 of CM060913.1, forward strand.
TGCTTTCATTTATATTTAACCTGTTTAGAAAATATTTTTACACGTCAAAGTGAAGCATTTTCGACTTTTCCGAAAATTACCAAATCTAGAAACCAGCTCCATAATTTCTGTAAGGATATGTCAGTTATTCATAATTGTTCTTCATTTTCCACTATCACTATCTCTAATCTCTCCTTATTTCTCTCAATCCACAATATTCTGTTATTTGTATCATCAACTACTTTATGTCCTCAACAACTACTTCTCATATATTCTATCTTCTTTTAATTAGTCGTGATATTTAATTAAAATTTCATATTTCGATGATTTGTATTTAGCGTGCAGGCAAATCAACTGGCTGGAGGAAGGACTTTAATATAAGCTTCCTACATGTATGATGTGTTTTTTTTTTTTTTTTTTTTTTTTTTTTTTTTTTTTTTTTTGCTGTTTTCCATTTTTTTAAATTGTTTTGATCTCTTTTGTCTTGCCGAAAAGCATGTACATATGTTTATCAAGGATATTGAAAATGGTTCTTCGATGCTATATTTAGAAAATAGATCTCAAGACAAGAGGCCTTAATTGAAAAGTTGAAGGTAACCAATCGATATGGATCTCAAATATCAGGTAATTTTTGTACCTTTGATTTTTCAATGCAATTTTTTCGTTATTGATACGACTCCACGGATTCTTTTCATGTGCTTGTGTTTGTAAACTATTGAATTGCATCTTCAAGTTTCTTTGTGTCACTAATCTACCATTAAATCATCAAATATTAAATTTGAGCGTTTATACTGGTCTAGCAATCCATCTGATGCAACCATCAATGTATAATTTCTTGTATGTCGCTGACCCTCCCCCTATAAACTTTATATGAATTACCATTTTAATCTCAATAAAAGTGTTTTTGTTTGATTTTTTTTAGCTATTTTCCAATTCTCTTATATTTTTTTTGTATTGCAGAACAAACAGATAACACAAAGTATTACCAATAGCATGAAATTCATACTGGAATTATTATGAAATTCCAAGAAAGTGGAAGTGCAGGAAACTGCATGATAATTTTGTTTTAGCGTTTATCAGTTATTAACATTCATTATTTTTATGATTACAAAGAACATGCATGATGTTGTAGGGTGAGAAAAATAAGGCATGGTGATTGGAAAGCTTGGATCCTGCCTGAAACTAATACCGATAGAGCCTAGAGGATTACAAGAGGATACATGCGGATGGCTTCCACCCAGTGAGCTGCTTAAGGCACCTATCGTTAGGCAACACAAATGGTAAGCTATCATGTGTTTATGTTTGAAGAGCATTCGACTGTATAAATTCATACATGGATAAATGAGATATGCTACGCATTGGAATCATGGAATATGCTGGTCCTGTTTGTTTTCTTTTAGTAGTTGCATAAATGGTTAAAAAAATTTAACAAATTGGTTAAATTCAGTTTAGCCCAGTTTATGCTTTTTGTGTTTTAGATCAACAATAATATCAAAGTGTTCCAATATGCCAACAATTTATTCTTCTTATGTTTACACATGATATGATCCTGACACTCCAAATATAATTGAATATGTTTTGCATATCATGTCCAAATAATAATAATAATAATGTTATCCGCCTTCTCACTTTTGATATCCGCATATAGTATTTAAAACAAGCAGTCAATATCATGTTAATATGCAAGAAAATGGAAGCAAGATAAATGCTTATTCAAAAGAACAAGATGGCGGAAGCTTAACAAAAATGAAACAAATTTTCATGATTTAATGAGAAAAACATCTCATCCCATCACAAGATGTTATCTTGCTGAATGTTTTTGTACTCACTACTTTGAAGATCTCATTCACAAAGAAAACGGTTTTACTTTGACAAATCATATCAACAAGCTTCTCCATATAGTAATTTTTTTCCTTCATATCCCTCCTCTACGCAGTTAACAAAATTTCTCAGTTGTCAATACTTTGCACAAAATATCGAGATTCAAACAAGGTAAAAACTCACAGGAAAATTCAGAAATTAAGGCAACTAATAAACAATAAAGAAATTACACCTATCTGACTAAAGGTTCTCTGGGGATCATGCAAGGCTTAAGGAAGAAAGTGCTACCACTCTATAACCATTTTATAGTTAGTCCAGACAATGAAATTTTCCTCAGTACGTATAAATAAATTTTGAGGTACATGTCTGAGCAAACTGAGGATTCGAGGAATCCCAGTATAGTATGAATTACACACAACTTTAATGATTTCTACAAGTGTAAACCAAAGAATCACAGTTTGCCTTTAATAATGTAAATAATAGAATTTTCTATAGGAGATTTACAAAACAAGCAGATATGTAAAAAGAATCAACCAATAACAACTAATCTACATGAGAAGTATCCAAGTGATAACAACAGCAGATGAGGACTTCTGTTCCCAATCCACATGACATCATAAAACATAAAATTTTCACAGTTCTATATTACACTCCAATGATATCCAACTCACCCATTCTATTTTGGTCATCCTGCATGACTTTGTGCACTATTTAAAATATGGTATCACACATCATATTTTTTCCCTTCGAATTAGCCTGAATAAGGAGCAATCTACTAAATTAACTCCACAAAATCACTGGAGGTAACTAGCCTACAAATATTGGTGTTCTTAAGCATAACTGAACTACAATGATAACAGGAATATATTTATATTTTGGTCATCCGGCATTGGCATCGTTCATGTCAAAACCAAGTTTTTTAAACATTAGTTTGTACAGAGAGTACTGTGTCAAAGCGTTTTAATTTTCATCTTCAGCAGTACAGTTGGTTTTGTGTACAATGTTGTATGGCACAAGATTCCCATAACTCCATGCAGACAGATATTAAACCCTGTGTTTTTCTACAGACCACATCTTCTCCTACAACAAAAAATACATCAATAGATACTACACATTGCCCATGTGCGAAGCACGGGCCACTCACTAGACCAAACCTTGTTTAATCGGATAGCAAAAACAAACTCGTACCCGTGTTAATCAAGCAAAATTGAGCGGGGCCAGGACCGAAACAACACTGTTCGCAGATCTAGGGATAAAGTAGCGCTGTAACGGTAATGGTTACCGTTACCGTTTGGCAAATACCGTTACCGTACCGTTTTTACTAGTAAGTCAAAATTGTTTACCCTTACCGTTACCGATCGACTGATATTCCGAAGGCTGGTATACCGATAATCTGGTAACCCTTACATTGGTAAATTACCGTTTGTCCATCAAAGTTTTTATCCTGACCTATTTTTCGTACTTATTGCACCTTTATTATACTATATGTCACATTAGTTTATAAAAAAACATAAATTTGAACGAAAATAAGTGTATCTGAAATTATTTCACCTTATTATTGAACTAAATATAATCATTTATTTGATCCTAAATGCATGTAATAAAGCATATCAAATGAGTATATATATGTTTTAAACTAACTGGTAAAATTACCGTTACCGCTGGTATCGAAAAAATATTACCGATAATTTACCGTTAAAAATGGTAAATTTACCGTTACCGGACCGTTTTAACTGGTATACCGATTTCAATAAAAAATTATTACCGATCGACTGGTAATGGTATGGTAATGGTAAATTTACCGTTATCATAACAGCCCTAGGCATAATAGTAAATTGTCCTATTTTATTTCATTTACCTTTTTTACATATAATTTGGCGCATTCACGCGTTGGTACATTAAATTATAGTTCCCGCGTGGTTACTTTACAGCTTAAGGGCTATGTTTTGGACAACCATATAACTTATGGATTTTCTTGCTCGTGAAAATCATGACTGTGCATTTTTTAGTTCTTAGCAACGTGTACTTCGTTACTGTGGAGAGGCAGATAAAGTTGTTGTATGCCAGAATGAACGGAACGTAGGATGTCGATTTTACTGATATAATGGATATAATGACAACAATATTATGCTGCATGCAGTTGAACGATGTAACTTTTTTGAATGGTTAGATTTTAAAATGTGTCGAATGGGAGTAGAATATAATCTTGAGATGTAAGCTGAAAATTCTTGGTTGGAGAAACTGAACCTTCTATATCAAAACACGTTGTTAAATAAAGGCATTAGTACAATGTATTATTGCCTCGTTGACCGTTGGAGATCAATAGTTGTTTTAGTATATGTCGTAGAAAATTTGTATGTCATAGTACATTTGTATGGCATAAAATATCAATGTTATGTATTATATTATCTCTTATGTAGCGTTTTGAATCTAACAGTTGTTGTATTATAAAATTTGGTATTACGTAGCATCTGTTATGGTTGAGTATATTGTCTAGTAGCAGTGAGTGTATTACTGCTTGTTGTATTTGTACGAAATATTTGAGCAATGGTATCTTGTTTGTTTTTTTGTTTATTATTGTTGGTTGTGTTTATTTTTTGCTATTGCCACATGGCAACAGTATCATGTACTACGATGAAACGGCACATTGAACTTGTTATAGTGTTTACTGTCTTGCAATATGGCGTGACCAGACACTATACGTGCCTACAATGTTCACTGCTTGTCAGAGTGCTAGCTACCAACATTGAACATTGAAGACTTGTCCTATCTATAGTTGTATGATTGGATGAGACACCATGCATAGAAATAGTTATCACTAATCTATATATACTCACACTCACAATCATCTATGTGCGCTTAAAATATTTTATCCCGAAACAAAAAATTCAATCTACAACCCCTTCATTCTTCTACTTCCCAAAACGATGCCTTCCTAGCTGTCATCCATTGACTCTGATTTCCCCAACCAAACTATGTTAGACCAAAAAGTGGCACTAACACCCAATCGATTAGAAATTGTAGTGAGTAATAGTCTAAAAACAAATAAAAAGCAGTCGATACACAAGATTTATAGTGGTTCGGTGTTTACGAGCCTACATTCAATTTGTAGTTCTTTTATTGATCGATAGATTACAAGTACAATGCAGATAATCGTTCAATCTCACAAGTACAATCTATAATCTCTCAAAATCTATAGAATTATACTCAGAAATCTAGAGTACAATCCGAATAAAATGGAGGAATATTGTCAATGGTGGAGCTTGAATGTGTGTAGTGCCAAAAAATCCTTCAAAATGTCACCAAGGAGAGTATTTATAGGCAGAGAATGGGAGCGGGTCGGATCATGACATGGCACACTTTGAGGAGATCTTGGTACCAAAGTGATTGGGATGAAGACACGTTTCGGTAGTCAGTTAAAGTAGGTGGACTCTGTTCCGCTTCTTTAGGCGTGATACTCGGTCCATTATTGACATGGCACAACTGCTTTACTACAACCGGTACAGGGCGGATCGGGTAAAGGGGGTCCTCCGACACGATATTATATATGAGTCTTGCTGCTTCCAAGTGATCAGGGGATCGGATCTGAGTTCTCTTGACCTGATCCAACACTCATGTGCTAGAACTGAGAAATTTGCCAGCGTGAGGCGGTCGGATTAAAACTCCTCCGACCCGATCTGGTCTTGTTCAGCGTCCCTCGGAGCATGACTTCCCTCTTTAGCTCAAAACTTGTAACGGCTCACAAATCTGTACTATCTGTGTTGACTAAATATCGCGCATGTCCACCCCAAATAATACAGAATTACAAGTCATTAGGGTTAAAGAAGAAAAGGATAGAAGAAGAACAGAAATAACAACACAGAATCTCACAACGAAACGATCAAAATATAATATATAACATCTTTTAAAATACAAAACTTGTAGTTGTAGTTACATACCATATCAGAGTGCCACATATACACCACAGTGGAAATAACTCTAAATAACTAACGATGAAGCCTACTGCTTCAAGCTCCTCCAAGTGTATCTGTAAAAGCCTGAAATACTTGACTACCCATACAAATTTGGGCACCCAAGAGTTTAAGAAAAAACAAATAAATTAAACTCTGGGTCAGTTATGGGACTGGTGCCGGTAAACTCCAACCATATTGTTTAACTTTGAAAAAAAAAACTTTGAAAGAAAAGGGTAATAGTAAGACCAGCCCACACATAAACATGGACGGTTTTTACTTTACGATAAACTAAAACATTTTTGATATGAAAATCCGATGATATTATAATAATGTCTAATTAAATAAATAACCAAATAGCAGAATGTTTGCATCTCATGCTCTATATGCAAAGTATAAAATCAAAAATCGTCGGGCGCTTATTGGAGATTGGATTCCAACTATGACAAGGTCTGAGACCACCTTCCGATCAGTGTACTCTAGAGGGGATACACCGGGGTTCAGCAAGAACATCTTGCAACCCAGCCACACATGACTAGTCACTCATTTAGCTTGAGTGTACCGAATGCATTGTCACCCACGGTTGTTGACCTTCCAACCGTAATTTGTAAATACTGACACTACGCCGGCCTAATGCAACGATTTTGCAAGGTGTTACTAGCAAAAATGTGACGATAGGTATAATATTTTGGTCCTGCCGCAACGTTCTATTTTGAGTGTTACCTTAGCTATAAAAATGTGTTGGCCTAGCTAAATAAGTGTAATACGATGAAACATTTTATATAATGTTGCTATAGCAGACCTTTCCATATTTTAGCACTGATCCATGTGAATCAGATTCTACGTTGTAGAACATGACACCTCATCAATCCTTATCGCTTCTAATCCAAGCAATAATTTTTCTTTGGCGCAATTCATTTTGTATCCCTCCATCTTATTTTCATTTCCCCCATCCCAATTTCGTTAACCAAATAACATTTTATTTTTGCAATCAGAAATAACATTTTGAATCTTCGGTTCGATTAGGGCCTTGATTTGGGGGTTCAGTTTTGTTTAACGATTTCAGTTCAATTAGGGCTTTGATTTGGGGGTTTAAGCTTTGTTCAACGATTTCAGTTCAATTAGGGCTTCGATTTGGGGGTTCAAGCATCACTTTAGGGTTACGATTTTGAGGTATAATTCTCTCACATCACTTTAAGGTTTCGATTTAAACTACTTATAAATTCTTAGGTCGGCCTGTATTAACAATTCGACTCGTCTTAGGTTTCCTCTTGTTGGACACACACAAACACATTTTGTATAGGATGGGTGAATACATGCATCTCACATTTCATCATAAGGGTACATTTCAGAAGGAAGAATATGTTGGTGGAACCTGTACCATAGTAAAGGGCGTTGATTGTAACTACTTCTCGTACACGTGCTCATGGAGTTCGTAAAGGACCTTTTCTACAAAGAAATAGGAGAGATTTATATAAAAATGGTGAGAAGGGTGGGTGGAAGTCACCGACGAATGATTTGGACCTCTCTGAATTTGTCAATGGAGCTAACAATGGTGGCAAATTGGAATTTTGTATCGATAACGTTGTCGATACTGCAATTGAGCCACTGAAGCAAATGAAACCGCATGTAATCTTTAGCCAATGCCACTAAATGTGTTATAGGTATATATATATATAATATCATTTATATATTTGTGATAATTTGATATAGCAAAAAAGAAAATTGACTGTGATATGATATCATTTAAAGATCATGAGTACAATATCATTGTATGATTTGTTATAGCAACAAAACCACTGAAACGATAGTACTTGACGACCCATCAACTAAAACAGAACAAAAAAACAAGAAGTTAACTGAAGTCAACAGTCCTCGAAAGTCACAGTGGTTGAATAGCAATGAAACTGTGAATCTTAAGGTAGCTGAGGTGAACAGTCTTCGGAAGTCGACATGGTTCAATAATCCAGAACCTAATAATGCAACCACGAATCAAAAGATAACTGAGGTGAACAGTCCTTGGAAGCCAACACGGCTGAATAATCCAGAACCCAATAACTCAACCACAAATCAAAGGATTGTTGAGATGAAATTTCCTCGGAAGTCGGCAAGGCTGAATAATGCAGAACCCAGCAATGAAACCCTTAATCTAAAGTCATCTGCTACTGTAAATCATTGGAAGACCACAAAAAAAAAGACCAAAAATCAGTAATTTAACAGTGAGTCTGAACTCATCAGATGTTAAGAAGAAGTTGAAATCACGTATTCAACCAGGGGAAGATGAAGATATGGATGAAAATGGCAAGCAGGTTCGAAGAATTCTAATTATGGTGATCTTATTATAATTTGAATATTTTGTACCACACTTGCAGCATACTTACTATGCTTTTCCTGTTTATTATATAATCGCAGAATGTTCATGTACCACCTCCACCATCTTTAAAAGACTATGAAGTACAGAGAGCTGAGAATTTGATGAGGAACAACGAACTTCTCGCTACTCTAGGTGTGCCCGTAATTTCAGCTGAACTGATAAATATAAGCCAAAAAATGGAAAAGAAAAGATGCAAAAAGATGCAGATAGTGAGGAATATAATCCAGACTACGAGGAGCATAGTGAAGATGATACTTCACAAAGTGCATGAAAGGCGTGTGATGGCACATATCTTATTTTTTATACTTCTGAAGATAATAACTATAAAATCCAATCTTATTTCTTACTTATATATACAATTTAGATAACTAAAATAGTTGAGAAGCCCAAGACTGTTAGTAGACCACAAACTTGTTCAACTAGTGGCAAGGTAAAGGAAAATGATATGTTTAGAACCCCAAGCCCAAGCCAAAGCCTGTTAGTACGTTCAACTGAGAAGGATGTTGAAGGACAAGGAACAATGGCTGATTATTTGGTTCTGCAAGAACGACAAAAGAAAACAGCTGCTAAATCTAGTGCAAGTGGTATGGCAAATAAGGATGTGGTGGAGAATGTCTTGGCAGAGATTGAAAATGAGGAAGTTGAAGCCGATACTGAATTGATGTGATAATAATATTTAATATTACAGTGGGATTAATATCTAAGTACCGAATTTACATTATGATTTATATGTTATTATTTGACGGGACTTTTCATTTTAATTAAAGATTATGTTCCTAGAAGACTCAGAGGTCAAACAAAGATGTTTAATGTTCATACAAGGACGTATGACAAAAGAGTTGTAATTGGAGTGAACGAGTGGTTCCGACCTGTTTTAGATGATGACAAAGTAATAAATGAATCGAGCAATTTTTAGGAATATTAAAAAGGGATGTGCCACTTACGTATAATTCTTGGTCGGATGTTCCTGAAAAGTTGAAGCAAACTCTATGGAATTATGTTCAGGTAATCTGATATTAACTATAATGTAGCTGAAATTTACTTCAATAAGTAATATTAATCTATTAACTATAATGTAGCTGAATTATGATTTATTTATTCTTTTTAATCTTTGATTTATGTTTTAGCAACAATATATTATTCCCGATGAATGTGAAAACTGGATGTTGAAGTCTATTCGTGACTGTTGGAGGGGGTAGAAGAGTCGCATAAAAATAGTTATTATAAAGCTATGAGGCTGATGAGGAGAGGCTAGAAAAGAAGTCGGACAACATCCCATTGGAGGACTTTAAAGTGCTCTTGAGGTATTGGGCAGATGAGGAGATTCAGGTATATGTACATATTATTTATTTCGCAACATAAACGAGTACTTGGTTTTTTGTAAGAAATACGAGTACTTTGTTTGTTGTGTATTTTTTAGAAAATAGCCAAGATAAATTCTGAAAGATGTAAGTCGACACACACACTCACACACACCGCTAGTCCGAAGTCGTTCGCCCAACTTCGTCATAAGATGGTATGTGATACTTTACAATTGTTTATTAATTACAGTTTTCTAGATGAGATAGCGTGGTAGCTATTGATACCAAGTAGTTCGCCCAGAATTTTTTGACTGAAGAGAGTGTATGCTAAACTATCTATTGAACTTGTATCAGGAGACACCATCCGATGTAGCACTTTTTCTTAAAAGTCATAAGAGAACAGATGGATGTGAGTACGTGTCTAGTCCTGAAGTAATGAAGTACAAACTTGTAAGTAATAATTTTGTTATGTTTTATACATGCTGCACGTTGTTCATGTCTTGCTGATGTGCATGTTTGCTCATGAACTATATGTTTTATTTTGCATGCTACATGTTATAGTATAGATTCCATTGTATACATGTGCCAACTTGTCAACGAGAAATATTAAAATAAATATGCAATTTTGTTCCCTATTTATGATTAAAGCCAAACATAGGTATCTCTGTTTACTTTATTGAATGACTCCCTATCATTGATTAAAATAAAAATTTAGTCTACTTGGGCTTATTGATGGTGGCTAATGAGTGCCACTGTTTGAAGCACATAACGACTGTATTTATCAAATATTTGCACTCGATCCTTGTTATGTAACGGTCAAGTAGTGGAATGGAATATACGGGATAGTTTTCCGCTAATGATGTAGGAAACTGGCTAAAATGCCAACATAATTGCACGTTTCATAAAACAATTAGAAAGAAAGCTCCCATGAAGAGTCGTATGCACATTCGTTGAAACACTTGTTGAACCCGAGTTTCACGCCAGTAGCCTTGTGCAATTGTGCTTTGTGCATGCACTTGTGACATTTGTGCACTTGAAACAGTTTTCATGACATTTGTGCACTTGACATTGAGATAGGTATGTAAAACCATAACTTGATTATACATGTAACATTCTAATTGAATCATGCTGCTTTTGAATCTTTTTTTTTTATCGTAATGTATTTATGGTTGTCGATAAAGACGTCTTTCCGTTATTCATTTTTTTGAGCAGACTTCACTAAATCATTGTATCCCTGTAAATTCGACCACGCGTTGTTATACCCAAATGGAATTCGCCCTTGTCTCTATGTTGTATTGGTAGACAATTGAATGAAAATAGGGCAGTGGTCGCTTGTTGACTGTGGTAATCCACCGGGATTCCTTTGCTCAACCTTCATTCTCTAGCAAGTAAGATAACTTCCACAAGACCAATCTGCATAAAACTGTCATATGTAAGCATTTGCATTATGAATGTGGTTATCTCTGCATTATGAATGTGGCTATACATATGCCTTCTACTTTCCTATAACCATATGACGATGTCTGATCGCAAACGTACATTGTTTTTTTCTCCTGTTTTTACCATGATATATGTTACAAATTGTTTTTCCAATTACATGCACATAAACAAATTGTTTTCCAAAATGTGGCTTTCTCTGCACTTGATGTACATATTTACTGCATATGTAAGCATTTACCATAGGGTAATTTGCTGCATTCTCTCTATATGTAAGCATTTGTTGCTTTCACTCCATACATAAGCATTTGCTGCATTCTTTGCATTTACTGTAGGGTAATTTTGAAGCGGATTTATTTTGTAAGACTTACTTCAAAAGGCAATAGCCAGTGGAGAAGGAGGAAGTACTATTGAAACAGTAATTTCGAATAGAAGATCACATGGTCATCCTTTGCTTATAGGGAGGCATGCAAAGTGTACAAAACAATCAACCCAGGCTCTTACAATGCTTATGCAAAGGACTTAAGGCAAAGGCTTGTTGAAGAAATGGAAGCACAGCTAGAATTTAGGGTAAATGAGAAGGCACAAGAGAATTTGGATTGCTTGCTTAAAAAATTAGGCGATGCTAATCCGGAGTTGAATCTAGACGAACTAATTTCCACAACCATATGTAGTGACAATGAAAATTCAATTGGAGGTAATAGCTCTTAGTCTCATTTATGAAAATCCGACTGTAGTTTTTGACAAATTGTGATGTTCACTGTGTACTGCGTATTATGATGTTTATGCAAGTTATAAGTATTGTACAAATGGTGATGTGTACTGTGTATTATGCAAGTATTTATGTGATAATGTGCCCTTTGATGTCTTTTCAGTGTAATGTTGTGATAGCGTCAGTGTACTGTTGCAATAGCTTTAATATAGTGTTGTTATCGGGCTATAAATGTTGCTGAAATAATGTTGCAATATTCGTACGAGGTGTTGCCGTAGGGATGAGATTAGATTAGGGCGTAGGCCCAATGGGCTCCACATTATGGGCCTCACAAAATATATAAATAAAATAAATATCTATAGCAACATTTTTGGATGTTGCTACAGACACCTAAGGATGTTGCTATAGACCTAAATAGGACTCTACTGTAACAATATTTGTTGTGTTGCCGTACATAGTCAAAATGTTGCCTTTGAGGTCTGCAGCAACGGTGAAAATTGCATCATCCTAAAAACGTTGCCAAAGACCTATGCCAATATTTTGTGGGCCTGTGCCAACAATTTTTTCGCGTTGCGTTTGGCCGTTTATGGTGTACTGAGAAGCGAAAGATGAACAAATAAATTTTCTCTAGATCGATGACAATACACCCTGCTTGGGTATGACCCAACTAGCTATGCTGTCTGCCCGATTTTTATCATTTCCCAGTTGTGAGGCTTGAGGCTGTGTTTATCTTTTCAGAACATCTGGCCACCATTTACTTTGAATGCCACATCGTCAAATCCGTAAATCACTTATTGATTTGTACAAATACACATTGGGAGTTAAATAATGAGAAGTTTCCTTCTCCCCACTAATTTGGTATATTCGTAAAATCAATGGGGCGTGATTGTTGGAAATACTCTGTCAGACATTCGTCCATATATGTTCATTCTGAGACCCGAAGGCACAATTTCCTTTAATCCATCTTAGGCAATTTCTACCTAGGATTAACGGGAAAAGCCCTTGCACTTCACTCTGTCTTCAAAAATCTTTAGCTTCATTTGATTTGCAACGCTTATGCCTATACGCAGTGGTTTTCGGATATTAAATTCATCTCACCTGTTGGTTAGTCTATGTTATCCTATGTTCCCTATCATCATGCTTATGTCTTTATTCAGTTTAATTCATGTCATGTTGTTCTTACTTGTTCATATGTTGAAAGTAAGTGAACTTACCAGACGTATGTCTGACCTAGTTTTTTTTCGCCTCTTTTTCTTCCGTTTCCCCCCAGGTGCTAACGGAGGAAACACTTCTGCTTAGCTTGGATTACTTTTTGCTTCAAGATCATCATGTATTGCTTTGGACTCAGTCTCTTTTCGGCTATGGCTTGCTTTGCTTTATTGGGGAATAATTTAGTTTGTTTCTATGCTTCTTTGTTTTGAACAAGACAGATATTTCTGTTTTCTATGTAATTGGGTATTGGATGGAAACAATTGTACCACTTGGTTTTACCGCTGCTATTTATAAATGAATTGAAGTTCTTTTACTTTGTTTCTTCTCCGCTGTTTATATATGTCTGTATTGTAATATATTTGTTCCAGTACCCATAATACTCCACTGAAATTAAGGCATATACTTGTTCCAGTACCCATATACTTGTTCCAGTAATAATAAAAGATGAATTTCGCGTACCAAGCATATTTAGCCATTATAAGGTAAAACTCTATCCTTCGGCTTGCGTTGCATTGTGTGATGGGACCTGAGTCTTATAAAAGCTTCATTTTTCTATTTAGCACTGCGTTGTATATTTTACGGTATTCTTGGGAGGAAACCCGTTCCGTGTTATACGGCGTGCTCCCTTGATTTACCCAACTTTAAAAATGAAAATTGATAATTGTTTTAGTTCTTACACCAGTCCAATGACTGACTTGGAGTTTATTGTTTTCACCTAAACTCTGGGTGCCCATATTTTCCACACGGGCAGCTAGTAGTTTTTGTTTTCGCAGATATTTCTTCCACAGGATCCTGGTTTACAGCTGGAGCTATATTTGGGAAGCTTTGTATCCGTGTATTTATTCCAGTTGTGTCTGTTGTTGTATTTCCGCTACACATTGTATTTATACAATTTATTTCCGCTGATATGCATTTTAATCTCTGATATTTTCCGATGTATATTATTTATTCATACTCTGGTATATTCTTGTACTCTGATGTACATTGTTGTAATAACAATGAAATGTTCTTTTATTTGTGTTCTGATGTGTCGTTCTCAAAGCAATCTGCATTCCAATTCGGTTCAGACCGAGCGCGGATTTCGGATCGTTTCAGCAAACCTCCCTAACGGTCGGTTTGATTAAAGAACCTTACGGTCCGGATATCATGAAACCAGAACCCATGTCCATTAACGATAATTACATCACGAGCCCAACCCAAATCCATTGATATTTCAAACAACAAATAAATGCCCGAACTCATCCTGTTTGGTTTCTTAAACCCGCAAGATAATACTAGCTCTGTAACACCCCGCCTCCGTTAGGGTCACTCGCAAAGGAATGCACTAGCTTTAGAGGGGCATTATTGGTAAACATGCACAGAAATATCACAAGACAGAACATATAAAATAGCGGAAGTAAAATCGAACTTTCATAAACATTAATAATTAAGGTCTAACGCCTTTTACATCAGAGTACATCAAAACCTGTCTTGCAATAGTAAAGAAGCATAAAGACTTTTCCATAAATTATTCCCCAAGTAAAAACAGTAAAGTAGCCATAGCCAAGAAAAGTCCAAGCCATCCATGATGACCTTCACGCAGAAGAAGTCCGAACTAAACAACAGTGTTTCCTCCCTGTAACCTTGGGGGGGGGGGGGAAACGGAAGAAAAGAGGCGAAACAAAACAGGTCAGTCAAAAAGACTGAGTAAGCCCTATCTTCTATCAGCATAAAAACTAGTAAAGTTAACTGACATGAGAAACTGAGATGAACATAAGCATGATGACATGATAGATAAGCTAAATCAAAATAACAGGATGAACTACTGAACTCAGGTAAACTAAGGTGTCATGATAAATTACGGTGTCAAGATAAAACAAGGTATCCCATCATTAAGTTCCCGTCAAATATAATATCCCCAAGATATCTATCACATATAACATCCCATGGTATCTATCCCGTCTTTTAGCTCTGCACCTACCGTACTAGTATCCCCACCGTATCATGTGTTAACCATGAATGACCCTTACTCAAAAAGTCGTGTAATGGTCCATGCCAACCTAATATATCGCATATACAGGTTACTCAACTCGTATTCTTTATTCCATGTAAATGTTCAGTCCCTTGCCGTAGGCCATACGGGCTTTCCCATGAGATTCTATACTACTTTAACATAGTTCCATGATCCTTAAGATCGTTTTGGGCTGTCACCCTATATCTAACTAGGGTCTTTCAACATGAATCATCGTTTGTACAACTAGGACTTATGCTACCTAGGACTACTAGGGATTATGCTTACCTATTGCACGTTTTCGTATCTCGGTTTTGGTTCAACCACCCAGGGCCACTAGGATTTACGCTAACCGTCAACCGCGCCCTTTTTCCCACGCATTCATCGTGAATCGTTTTTCCATGACTGTATGCACATGTATCACATCGTGCCATCCGAGTCCTGTCACAGGGCAAATCAAGAAGTACAGGACTCGGTCGGGAGCTTTAGATTTATCTGCCGATGCAGATGCTAAGGTCTGTTTTTCCTATACGTGGCTATGGTCCCACGAGACCACTCCCTCAACTAGTGAAAGACAGGACAGGATAAATCCTTTATGAGAACACAACACTGGCCAACCCACATCCAAGCCTTACCGCAACCATAATTAGATAGCAATTATGGTCTTTTGGGTGTTCTCTGCCTTTCCGTACGTACACGCTTGACCAAAGATGGTAGGTAGCCTGACGAAAATGCTATCTAGGGTACGACCGTGTATCGTCGACTATCCCCTATCCATCCCCGTCTTTAGGTCGCTCGTATAGCAACCAAGGCATACTCTTGGTTCTTCTAACGCAGACCTTAACCTCTCATGAGCCTAGTATGATCACCTGGCAGCTCACAGAGGGATCCCAAGAATATCCTCACGTTCCCCGAAGCCGCTGCTTCGCTACCCAGTTCGCTGGAGCTTTTATCTAAATAAGATACTTGCTCCTACTCGTATACTTAAACGATGACCTACCGTATCAGGTTACTCATCTATCTATGAACTAGTCTAAATTTCCTTGACTAAGAATCATTAGTTAGTTATTCTTCAACTAAGGTTTACCACTTAGCCTCATTCCCGTTATCCTTGTTAACTACGGTTATCCACCTAATCCTCCGAACTAGGGTTTACATAATGGGTTAAGTGTCACTTAAGTTCATGACTTAACCCGTCTACAAATCATGTCAAAATTGGCTAAGTATCCAAGTTCAAGACTTAACCCTACAAACCATGCTCAAATCGGTCAAGCGTATTTAAGCGATTCGTGACTTAGCCTTATCATGTTTTCACGCTAGATTGGTTAAGTATGGGTTAACTTAACCTCCATAAATTCACGAGTTAGATTGGTTAAGTATAGGTCACTTAACCACCTCAAATCATCATGTTAGATTAGTTAAGTGTTTAACTTAACTCCATTAAACTACCAAGTGGGATTAATTAAGTCTAGGCTAACTTAACCCCATCCGATTTCCATGCTTAGACTAGTTGAGTCCAATCTTAACCCCATCCGATTTCCATGTTTAGACTAGTTGAGTCTAATCTTAACCCCATCCATTAACTGTATTTTTCGGTTAAGCGCCATTAAGAAAACTTACTTAACCTTACCAAGTTATCGGGTTGGATTGATTAAGTGTTGGTTAACTTAACCCCGTCCACTAGTCGTATAAAAATGGTTAAGTGTCATTAGGCAAATCAAGTTACTTAACCTACCCAACCTTGTCATGTTTTGTTAAGTATCATTAGCCTAATCAAATTACTTAACCCACTTGTCCATGTCATATTTGATTAAGAGTCATTAATCAAATTAACTTAACCCTATCATGTGGCATTAATTACTTAATGCACCTCAACCTCTCACATTAGACTTTGTTGTGGTTACTAGTTAAGCCGGTCGGTTCCGGGTAGCTTTACACCACAACTTGGTCTAACCTCGGGTTCAAGCACAACATGACCAACTTCTCACATTGGGTCCTATTGTTTGCAACTACTAGTTAGGCCGGTCGGTTCCGGGTAGTTTTACGTTGCAAACTCAACCCAACCTCGAGTTGGCCACACTTATATTATCTAAGTGTCATGTCCATCATGTTTCCAAAACATGTTACAAGTTTTCAAGCATTTGGGTAGACCTAACTTAATAGGTAAATTCCCAAAGGGTATACCTAACTTAATAGGTAAATTCCCAAGCTTATGTTTTTATGCATACTTACATGTCAACTTCCATGTTATATTTCAAGTCATATTTTCAAGTTATATTTTCATGTCACTAGAAATTACCCCTAACATAACCCAACGCTTTTAAACTCGCATATACGTTCGCAACAACGTAATGGATTAAAAGAAGAGACTTGGCAAAGGCATGACAAAAATGGATATTAAGCCACAAGTTAATCATGGTGGTAAATGAGGCGCAAATGTGTTCATTAACTTGCATGTTACATTCTTAAGCCTCAAAAACATGCATAAACCCAAACTTGGCACATAAGCGAATCATGGTGACAAAAGACATGGAATGATGACTAGTAACTCGCATATATCATCATATAAGGGTTATGACTTCATATGCAAGTTGACATAAAGGTTATGAGAGTTCTCATGTTGCATAATGCAACATCTCAACATAAAGGTTGTAGCTTTTAGCCCACAAGATCAAGATAATGACTTCATAAACTTGCATGACATGATAGCATGTATCATACTCAATGATCAAACCCAAACTTGCAACATGAACATTTAACTTCATAGTTAATATCTAAGAGTAGGGAAAGGGCTTACATTGCTATGAAGGCACAAAAGATATGACAAAGCCCTTATGCAATCAAATAGACCCAAAATGCAAGCTCTAACATAAAAACCCTTGAGCCAAAATGATCAAAACCCTTGCTTTATGATGCAAATATAGAAACTTGACTTGAATGCAAACAAATGACACTCATACAAGCTTGAAAACACTTGTATGCATGGAAAATCTCTCATAGAAACAATTTAGAAATTGTATCATGAGAGGTAAAATTTTGCCATAGTTTAGTTGTATGAATGAATAATGATGATTTAGGGTTAGGTTAGGGTCTTATTTATAGATTAGGCAAGTGTTTTAGGCCATAGGATTAAACCCTAGTTGCAAACTTAGCCCTTAAAACCGAATCTGGCCCCCAAGTTCAACACAATCTCAAAATGGTGCACCAGGCTAAACAGCCCGGCTGGACCAAGTCGACAGCCAAGTCGACAGGGCTGTCGACTTGGGTCCAACCAAGTCGACTCCCAAGTCGACAGGGCTGTCGACTTGGGTGCTCTGGCGGGAATTTTCCCGCCTGGCCCAAACTGGCCCAAATTTCCAATTTCAAACTTGAATTTGAAATCTGTTTTTACTTTGAAATTTTCTGAAAACTTCGTTGGGCCTTAATCGGGTCATACGGACTCCGATTTTCGAAAACTCGGACTCTATTTCGCGTATTTTTCCGAGACGAACGCAATGGCATAGCCCTTTTTACTTGATTCAGAACTTAAAATTAAATTCTGCCTTGATTCTCGTTTTAACATGTTATCGAAATACGGGTTGTTACAAGCTCAGAATATAAACTCATATTTTAAATTTTCACTTTAGTAAAATTTATATAAAACAGCAACGTAATAGTCAAGTTCACAACTAAAACATGCAAAAACATCTACGTATAAGTAAATAAAATGATAAACAGACTATATGCTAATGTTTTGGTATGAAAGAAAACTATTATGGGTTCCACATTTTTAAAAATAAATAAAATGATAAACAATCCAAACCTTATGCTTTCCACATTGAACCATTATGATGACAAACATGCGTAGAATCCAACGGTCGATGAAACAATCGGGGTTCACAGTTCTTTATTAAGGATTTTACTTGCATGTGGCTGATTGTAAAATTATTGACTGAAGTCTCAATATTTAAAAAAAATGTGTACCAGTTCTACGTAAGTGGATTCTGCATTAGTTTTTTTTTTCATTTTAGCCCGTTTTTAAAAACTAATTACACAACTAGGTCGGTTTTAAAAATATTATCAAATTTAGATTGATTTTGAAAATACTAAAAGTAGACTGGCAACTTTTCAAAAGTATCTACTGTAAAACTTTTTTTTATAAATGTCTTAACGACTTTTGAATAGTCTCTAATTGACGACATCTCAAAAGTTGTCCAAACTGGTTCTGTAACAAAATAGAATCGGAGACTTTAACTCCCCTCACTCCTTTCCAACTCTCTTCCCTCCCACTTTACCAAAAACCAAATAATAAAACTCAAAACACTCTCTTCATTTCAACTTTGCAATTCAACGATTCTCGTCCAAATTAAATAACGGTTGAAGTTTAGTGCAAGATCTAAAAGTAATTTACAATCCTTGTTTTACCTAATTTTATTTTAAAATGGTTTTGGGAAAAATTGTTTCATTCATTGCAGTTGTACAAACAATGTCTATAGTTGAAAACGAACAACTGGGAGATAGATAATGACACAATGATGCAAATCTATGACGAATTCAAGCATCATGGGGGATTGCAACATTAAATAACCTAAACCTAGATGTTGGTGTAGTTTTTGAGACACGGTTGAAACTTTACCACAACGTAAACCTAAGCCATCTTACATACGTTTATTTATCATCATTTATGGTAACCAAAAGAATGAGAAAACAATCTTTTCATGGCCAACTTATGGATGTTCTTGCTCGTGAAAATCCTAACCATGCATTTTTTTAGTTCTCAGCAACGTGTACTTCGTTACTGTGGAGATGCAGATGAAGTTTTCGTACGCCGGAATGAACGGAACATACGATGTCGATTTTACTGATATGATGGGCACTACAACAACAACAATATTATGCCCCATGTAGTTGAATGCTGTAACTTTTTTAAATGGTTAGATTCTGAAATGTGTCGAATGAGAGTAGAATATACTCTTGAGATGTAAGATGAAAATTTTCGGTGGGAGAAACTGAACCTTCTATATCACAACACGTTGTTAAATGAAGGCATTAGATACAATGCATTATGACCTCGTCGACCATTGGACAATCGACAGTTGTTTTAGTTGTCGTAGAAAATTTATATGTCGTAGTATGTTTGTACGGCATAGAATATCAATGTTAAATATTTTGTTATCTCTTATGCAGCGTTTTGAATCTAACAGTTGTTGTATTGTAATATTTGGTATTACGCAACATTTGTTATTGTTGAGTATATTGTCTAGTAGTAGTGAGTGTATAACTGCTTATTATATTAGTACGAACTATTTGAGCAATAGTATCTTGTTTGCTTGTTTGTTTATTATTGTTGGTTGTGTTTATTTTTTGCTATTTCCACATGGCAACAGTTTTTGGTGTCATGATACGATGAGACTGCACATTGAACTTGTTATAGTGTTTACTGCCTTGCAATATGGTGAGACCAGACACTATACGTGCCTAAAATGTTCATTGCATGTCTAGAGTGCCAACTGCCAACATTGAACATTGAAGACTTGTCCTATCTGCAGTTGTATGATTGGATGAGACACCATGTATAGAAATAGTTATCACTAATCTATATATACTCACACTCACAATCATCTATGCGTGCTTAAAATATTTTATCTCGAAACAAAAAATTCAATCAACAACTCCTTCATTCTTCTACTTCCCAAATTGATGTCTTCCAAGTGGTTATCCATTGACTCTGATTTCCCCAACCACTATGTTCCAATAGAAAGCGAACATACTGATGAAGACTGGAATATCAAGTTATCAACTACCAAGAACAACATTACGAAGACTTTTCTTGTGAATATCTGAATCTTGACCAACTCACACTTCAAGAAGATGTTTAACTACTACATGAAAATGCTTTTGGCCAATCTTTTCATGAAAAGTTAGTTCATCGATGATAACAAGAACATGAGGTTGTTCAAATAAAAATTTTGCAGCCGACAATTGAGCAAGAGTTTGGTTTTAACCTGGTACGCTGTCACTGTGGTTATATGGTTCAGACCGTGGTTAGAGCTGATAGAAAAAATATTGGTCATCGAACCCAATTGTGTTCTTGTTGACCTAAAGGGTGCACTTACTCGGAATGGATTGATGAACCACCATGACCAAGGGGTATAACATATGCCAACGAGCTCGAATAAGAAATAAGCCTCTTAGAAATGTCTTGGAAAACTTGCAATTCGACCGTAACAAGTAGTTTCTTTGTATCATTTCTAACTAGTAATGAGCATACTATTGTTTGTCGCATTAGTGTATTATTGTTTGTCTGTTTGTATGCTATGACTGAATTTGGCTATATTTGTAGTAATGTTGTTTTGTTGTAATATGACACTGCTATTTTGTTGCATTAGTTTTATTGTATTGATGTTTTGCAATTTCGTGTAATTATTTTGTTGGTTCACTATCTACAAATTTTGTCATTTGTTTCGTGCATTATTTCACTGATCCAGTCCAAAGATTCTGAAAAAATCAGAACCTTAGTTTGTCTTACCGATTCGAGCATTGTTAAAATTCAACAAGTTAACTAAAGTTAATACAACTAGGTTAATTAAGATTTGCAAATATAAAATGAGTTTATAAAAGTTAATTAAGTTAAATGAAGTTTTACAAAAATCAACTAGTTCATTTTATGAAAATTAACAAAGTGTATAAAATATAAATATAACAAAATCTTCTATAATAGTAATAATTAACCAAGGTTTAAAATAATAATGGTAAAAAGTTATTTAAGATCTATTAAAAAACAAAGTATATGAAAATATAAAAGTAACTATATCTTTTATAATAATAATTAGTCTAACTATAACAATAATAATTATCAAGACTTACAAATATTAAATAAGTTTATAAAAACTATCTAAGTATTATAAATATCAAATAATATTACAAAAATCAACAAGTTTAGTTTATGAAAATTAACTAATATATAAAAATATAAAACACACTAAATATTCTACTACAACAACAACTATTAACTAAGACTTATAACAATATATAGCATTGAGAACCTGACATGCTGTTTTGATAATATATATTTTGCTTATTTCTGTATGCAGTTCATTGTTGTCGTAGATTAAAGAGCATCATGGATTTGTACTATTTTTAAACTATATCATCAGACATTGTCTCTTCTCCTTGTTTTCTTTTCATGTACAAATCAACTTTAATTCACTACGCCATTGATGGGCTACGACAACCCCAAAGAACTGGCGCAATAGGTGCTAAAAAGTGTTGCTATATGCAAAAAATGATCTGTGGCAACCAATTTTTCGGGGTTGCCTTAGAGTCAAAGGCAACACCTTAGCGACCCTATGGTAACGTCAGTACAGATGTTGGCACAGTTACTGTAACACCCCACCTCCGTTAAGGTCACTCACAAAGGAATGCCTTAACTTTGGTGGAGCGCTTTAGGTAAAAGATGCAGATAAATTACAAGACAGACCAAGTTAAATAGCGGAAAAATAAAACTTTATTTCATTGATAAAATAGTTTGTACAAACAATTATTTCTCAATACCAGAGTATCTGTCTTACACAACAAAATAAAGAAGCATAAAATAGCAATGATATTCCCTAAATAAAGCATAAGCCGACCATAGCAGTGGCAAAGAGAGTCCAAAGCGATGCGTCCAAGAGTCTTCAATCTTGGAAAAGGATAATGGTCCAAACTAAGCTAAGTTCTTCCCTCCTTGACTACATGGGGGGAACGGAAGGAAAGAAGACGAAAGAAAACATAGAGTCAGACATAAAGCCTGGTAAGTCTAGTGACTCTTCAGTATGTGAATAAGAAAAAGGGCATGATTGGAACAAACTAAAAATAGGAAAATACCATAAACTAAGTTAAAGCGGTTTAGAACCGAATATACTATCTCACCCCACACATATCTATGCACCACCTAACTAGTGTCCCCACTAGTAATCTATATAAAATGATCATATGATAACGTGATCCCAATCCCCAAAATTGTGGTAGCTTTCAGATGTACGTCTATTATTTATTACCTAGATCTAATCTAGGGTTTTCTATCGAGCGCTTCCTAGATTCAACCAGGGTTTGTGCGACCTAGTCCAACTAGGGTTTATGCTACCTATAATGCTTCTCGGTATTCAGAGTTTATGCGACCTAGGTCCAACTAGGGATTATGCTACCTGTCGAATGATGCCCCCTAGTCTAGGACACACTACCTAGAGTGGTATATGTTCCTAGACTTTTCCCACGTATGTGTCGCAATTCGTTATCGATGTCTAGATGCACATGTCCTCTATATGTGCGGCCCGAGTCCCGTGGCAGGGCTAATCAAGAAACATGGAACTCCGTTGGAACTTTCAGATATCTGCCGATGCAGATGCTATTGTCTGTTTTTCCAGTGGCTATGGTCCCACTTGACCCCTCCCTCAACTAATGAAAGGCACACCTTGAAAAATGAGAACTATACGCAGGCCCCCCATGCCCCACTAACCTATGGCCATCCGCAACCATAACTAGATAGAAAGTATATGGTCTTTTGGAGTTCTCCGCCTTTTCGCTTCACGTATCTCGATTGACTCAAGATGATAGGTAGACGACGAGTTGCTATTGCAGGGCTACTGGTCTCACCGAATCACGTTGGTCCATCCTAGTCTTTAGGTTGCCTTATATTACAACCAAGGAATATCCTTGGTTCTTCTAACGCAGACCTTAACTTCTGTGAGCCCAAGAGGATCATCTGCAGCCTCACAGAGGGATACCAAGAGTACCCTCACGTCCCCTTGAAGCCGCGTGCTTCGTCACCCAGTTCATTGGAGCCTTCTTTAAGATCAGATGGACGTTCGCTCCTTTTTGTGTTCCACTAAGGATTACTACTTAGTTCTCCTAACTAAGGATTACCACTTAGTTTCCTGAATCGTTCGCTTTCTTAACTAAGGTTTACTACTTATCCTTCTTAACTAAGGTTTACTACTTAGTTCTCTTTCTCGTCATGTTGGATTGGTTAAGTATTGTTAGTCAATTCAAGTTAACTTAACCCATTCACATGTCATGTTAATTTGGTTAAGTGTTATCCAGTAGTTCACGTTGACTTAACCCACCTATATATATCAAATCAAATTGGTTAAGTATTCCTTAACCTTACTCATTTGTCAGGTTGTAGTGGTTAAGTGTTTCCTTAGTTACTTAACCCCCACAAATCTTGTCTTGTTAATGTGTTAAGTTGGTTAAGTGTCCAAATTAACTTAACCCCACCCATCAGTTTAGTTAACACGTTGCATTGGTTAAGTGTTACCTTAATTAACTTAACCCTACCACACGTCATGTTATATGTATGTATATATATATATATATATATATATATTGGTTAAGTGTTACCTTGGTTAACTTGACCCTACCATCTGTTCAATTAACATGTTATAACGGTTAAGTGTTCTAAATTTACTTAACCTCACCTTCTAGTCTAGTTAACATGTTAAATTGGTTAAGTGTATTAAATCTACTTAACCCCACCTTCTAGTCTAGTTGACATGTTATAACAGTTAATCCTTACTTAACCTTACCCACTTGTCTTGTCAACATATTGTAATGGCAAAGTGTTTCCTTAATTACTTAACCCCTGCAAATCATGTTTTGTTAACATGTTAAGTTGGTTAAGTGTTCCTACGGACTTAACCCTCCCATTCTTGCTTAGCTGTATCTTAGCTTTAAATTATTCATTAAAGCACCAACCACTCACATTAGACACGTATCGTTGCGGTTACTGGATATGTCGGTCGGTTCCGGGCAGGTTTACACCACAACTCAGTCTAACCTCGGGTTCTTATTGGGCTCAATGCCTTAACCATCCACATTGGATAGGTATTGTTGTGATTACTGGATAGCCGATCGGGTGCGGGCTGGTTTACATCAGAACTCAATCCAACCTCGGGTTAAGCATATTCGTGTTTTCTAAATTTACATATTTGTCCTTTACCTTTTTATATGTAAATGTTATGGCCCACATTCCAAGTTCATTATTTGGGTATAAAAATACCATTTAAATGTCACAAATTATTAGCATGCGCCAAACATGCCAACCACATATATTTTCATGTTTAATCCCAACGATATTTCCCTCGTTTGTATGTTCGCAAGATTATAATGAATGTTGGGCTCGATATTTCAGCCCAACTTATAAACATTGAAGGGAAAGCCAAGAACATGAAATATTCTAAATAACTTAAAGGGTGTGTGACATATGAACTTTCAACTTTGCGATCTAATTAACATAAATCATGGGTTTTAACTTGTCATGTGAACTTGCATTCAAATAAGAATCTAATTAAATAGGTCTCACATGAAATGGCATAATTTAGACTTGCATAAAACATAAGCCAAAACATATTTGATCTAGGCATAACTTCAAACAAACTAGCATGTGACAAGGTTATTACATATTCATAAAAATGTCTATTTCTGACATTAACCCAAAAGTGTGAAACTAGATCAAATCATGTATACTATTATAACATGAAACTTGTATTAATCGTGTAAACCCAGTTGGTTCTAGTCATGAACCCAATTACAACTTGTAATGAATCATAAGAATATATATACATGGATTTTTATCATGTAGGCATGACGGTCTTAACATAGAACATATATATGTAAGTCTTAACTTGGACTTAGCAAAATGTACACAACCTATATTAACCATACAAACATATAGGTGTAGATCCTAACATGAACCATATACTTGCATGTGGTGTTGTTTTCATTTTAAATGTTCAATAGTTCCAACACCAAATCAATTAAACCACAAACATCCTGTAACACCCCGAATTTCGGTTAATGCTAAAATTCTCTAATTGCAGGATAAATAATCTCAGATGTGAGAATTGGGGGAAACGGGCTGCGTCATTGCGTTCGTCTCGGAAAAATACGCAAAATAGAGTCCGAGTTTTCGAAAATCGGAGTCCGTATGGCCCAGTTATGGCCCAATGAAGTTTGCAGAAAATTCAAAACTAAAAACAGATTTAAAATTTAAATTGCAGATTTTGGAATGGAACAGGCAGGGTCAGGCGGGAAGATTCCCGCCCTACCCATGTCGACAGGGCTGTCGACAGGCCTGTCGACAGGGGTGTCGACTTGCCTGTCGACTTGCCTGTCGACAGGGGGGTGGCGTCCAGTGAACCTGGGTGCACCAGGTTGCACCAGGTTGGGTTTTAGGCTGGCTTGGAGGGCTGGTTCTAGAGAGTTCCGAAATCTAAGGGTCCTAATCTAATCTAGGGTTAATCTAAGGGCCTAAAAACACTACCTAATCCTATAAATAAGACCCTAACCCTACCCTAATTCATTCATAATTAAATCTAGTAACTAAACTATGGCAAAATGAAACTTGAAGGAGCCTCCATCAAAATTAGAGAAGGGATAGCATTCCAAATCAACTTCTAGCCTCTTAATCTTCTTCATTAGTTTGCTAATTTTGTTTTGGTGAGATTCTATCTCCTTAATAATCAATTGTTAAATTGATTAAGATAGGATATGATGATGTATGGATATGTTTGAGGATCAATGTGTTTATGCAAGCTTTGTGTAGTGTATGTTATGTGTTTTGCAAGTTATATACCATATGTCATGCAAGTTTAATGTTATGTAGTCATGACATCTATATGCAAGTTTGGTGCTATGTTTCATGATGATTATGATGCAAAACACTAAGTTGAACATTGATCTATTATGCAAGTTAAGTATGTGATTCTATGCATGCTAAGTATATGATATTATGCAAGTTTAGTATGTGATTCTATGCATGCTAAGTATATGATATTATGCAAGTTTAGTATGTGATTCTATGCATGCTAAGTATATGATATTATGCAAGTTTAGTATGTGATTCTATGCATGCTAAGTATATGATATTATACAAGTTTAGTATGTGATTCTATGCATGCTAAGTATGTGATATTATGCATGTTTAATAAGTTGGTTTATGCATGTTTAATAAGTTGGTTTAAGCATGTTTAACAAGTGGGTTTATGCATGTTTAACAAGTTCATATGCAAGTTATGTGTATGATGTTATGTAAGTTATGTGTAGGTTGTTATGCAAATTCATATGCAAGTTATGTATATGCTTATATGCAAGTTTAACATGTTATGCAAGTTATGTATATGCTTATATGCAAGTTTAACATGTTATGCAAGTTATGTATATGCTTATATGCAAGTTTAACATGTTATGCAAGTTATGTATATGCTTATATGCAAGTTTAACATGTTATGCAAGTTATGTGAATGCTTATATGCAAGTTTAACATGTTATGCAAGTTATGGGAATGCTTATATGCAAGTTTAACATGTTATGCAAGTTATGTGAATGCTTATATGCAAGTTCAACATGTTATGCAAGATATGTGTATGATAATATGCAAGTTCATATACAACATGTTATGCAAGTCATGTGTGTGATAATATGCAAGTTTGGGTTAAATGTAGTTGGGTTAATATATGCTCATATATGCAAGTTGACATCCTCTTAACCCATGACAAAGTTATATGCTAAGATTTGGTTAAACCCATGATGTTTGTGATGGATCTTCCCTTTTATTATATCGTGGAATGAGAACGATTTGCGTGGGGAACGATGGGGTTAATAAATATGTAAATAAAAGTATGGCTGGGTATGATTAAGCATACTATAAAAATAAATTAACATAAGTGGGAATTTACCTATTGAGTTAGGTCTACCCCATGGGAATTTACCTATTGAGTTAGGTCTACCCATGTTATGAAAAACTTGATATTAATTAGGGATAATTAATATAAATTGTGAGGGTGATTAATTAGGTGTAATTAATCGACTAAGACACGAGGTTGGACTCAGTTGTAGCGTAAAACTGCCCGAACCCAACCGGCTTAACCAGTTGCTACAAATGTTAGCCCAATGTGAGAGGTCTTAGGCACAAACTAAATACGTGATTAATGTAAAGACACGAGGTTAGACTCGGTTATGACATAAGGCTGCCCGGACCCAACCGGCTTAACCAGCGGTCATAAAAGATAGTCTAATGTGAGGGGTCTTTATGAGGATCACGGTCTTAATTAATAAAGAAACACTTAACCATATAAGCATGTAGTGGGGCATGAGGGTTAAGTGGGTGCCTTGGGTGACTTGTAGTAACTAGTGGGGTGCCTTGGGTGGCATGAGGAAACTAGTGGGTTGCCTTGGGTAGCAATAGAAAATACGATTAGAATACTTAACCAAAGTAGAACATGTAATTAAACATGATTAAAGGGTTAAGTAAGTGCCTCGGGTGGCATGTGGGAATTAAGTAAATGACTTGGGTGGCATGTGGAAATCTAGTGGGTGCCTTGAGTGGTAATTAAAATATGATTAAATGACTTAACCAGGATTTATAACATGAAGGTAGACATGATTATTAAAAAGGGTTAAGTGGGATACACTTGATAGAATAACAAGCTTAGGTGGTAGCTTGTGGGGGCCCATCTCAACCAATATCCCAAACGTATCTTAGTGGGCTCGACTCAAGTCGAGTGACGGGACACGCATATTGGGCTTGACTATAAGAGGCCAAAACGGGTTAGCGGTGGCAACGTAGGACCAACGGGTTTCATATGCGTGTGTGGACCCGGGCTGGTTAGTAAGTCGTTGTTGCATCGTGTAGGTATAAAGCCGTGCACCCTTGATATTATCAGGTTGCCACTTTGGGAAAATGATACACCCCATTGTGGGACCAGCACGGATATCTACGTTAGGGAGCTGATCGCTTGGGAGTAGTGGGTACACCTAGGTAGTTAGCTAGGGGTACACGAAACTATTGGATAAAAATTACTAATTACATTTAGTGGGATCAACCTTTAAGTAGGAATTACTCTTGGTAGGTAGAACTGGTGTGGTGTAATCTAGTAATTATCCTTGGGTGGATAAATGCGTCTTTCCGGTTATCTTAGTACATCCCGTGTTTAGTTGGCTACGTAGTGTAGTCATTATCCCCAGAGGTACCATACCTTGTTTATATCATACCCTAATTACTTTAACGATTGTATTGTTAGGGTTATAGGACTCACTCAGACTTATGTCTGACCCCGTTGTTTTTTATCTTTTTCCCCCAAACCCAGGTTATCAGAGTGGGCTTAGTGCTAGTGGGCTTTGATCAGATTGCTGTATCTATCCTTTGGAGCTTGGACCGTTGAAGTAAAGCTCAGTTCATCTTTCCTTTTATGGTTATTGTTTACATAGTGGGATTATGTACTTATTTTTATCAAGATGGATATTTTGTACTTGACTCTTGTATGGTTTTGTGATGTAACCAAACATGTTTTACTTTCCGCTGCAATGAAATGATGATTTAAATTTTCAAGTATTACTTATATCTGTCTTGTTGTAATTTTACTGTTCTATATTCACTTAAAATACTTCACCGAAACTAAGGCATTCCCCTCTTATGAGTGACCTTAGCGGACGTAGGGTGTTACACGTGGTATCAGAGCTTAAGGTTACCAGAACAGATAAATTTTTTAGAAAAACTATTTTCTAAGAATATTTTTGAAAGGAGTATTTTCAAAAACATGTCTTTTAAGAGAAAAGTTTTTGAAAGAAAAGCATAATCCCCAATAGCCATATCTATATCTTTCGAATTCTCCGTTTTGAATCTCTTCCTCTCTCTCATTTTGAGTTTCCCCTCCGCGTATAGACGATCTTTCTAAGATAGATAAGAATGGAAAACCACTTCAAGGGACTTAGACATTAGTTGGATTAGAAGTAGGTTCAAGAAGGAGGAGGACTTGTAGTTACCTATTGGATGGACAATGGGAGGAAGGCTTGAATAGTTGTTTGGTTAATGAAGGATGAAACCTCATTGGTGGGAGGTTGCGAGTGGAGAATGGGAAAAAGAAGGCGAGTAGTTATCCTTTAGGAGGAATAGGACATTTTATTAGGATTATCCAAAGGGGCAAGGGCAAGGTTCGGAATCTCCTGGAGGGTGGTTGTATTCCCTCACGGCTGGTGTACCAGATGGGGATAGGACCGTCTAGGTTGGAATTTGGGATTTCTATATTATCTGATTCGAACTTTATTTGATTCTGACGCATCGAGTTCGTTTATCTCATCATTGTTAGTGAGTCACTGCACTTAGACACCAGTTTGGTAGATGATCCCTTAGTTGTTTCAAACCCAATTGGAGCTCCATGATGTGTTTGGGTTTGAAAGTTTCTATACTTAGCGTTGAGTTTTGATGTGATGCTTGTTGGGCTTCACGGGCTATGGGTTAGTTGTGAGCATGGACTGGTTATCCAGTAGGGGTGCCGTTCTAGATTTTGAAGGGAGAGTTGTTAGGCTTATGACCCGCTTGGGTAACACTCTCGAGATCTCTTGTAATCCCATAAAATTTGTTATGCTAAGTTATCTAGAATCGCTTGACACATCGGTCGAGAGTTTGCGATCTGTTAGAGTGGTCCGGAAATACTCGGATGTGTTTGAGAAGGTGAAGGGCTTACCTCCGGAGCGGGAGATTGACTTCCGAATATATCTGGTAAACAATGCCAAACTAGTGACTTGGCCAGTGTGCCACAAGGCTCCTCGTGAGAAGAGGGAACTCCATAAGTAAGTAGGCGATTTGCTTGAGAAGGGGTTCATAAGACGAAGTATATCGGAGTGGGGAGCTCCAATAGTTTCTGCCACGAAGGCGGGTGGGTCCCTCAGACTTTGTGTAGGCTAAAGAGAACTAAATAAACTCACAAAGAAGAAGAGACACCCATTACCGAGGATTGATGATCTCTTTGATCAAGTTAGTTGGCGCCTCGGTATTTTTGCAGTTGGACTTAGCCACGGGGTTTCGTCAGTTGAGAGTGGCTGAGGATAGTATGGAGAAGACTGTCGTTAGGACTCCGGATGGTTTTTATGAGTGGCTGGTAATGCTATTTGGTTTGACGAACACCCCGCATACTTTGTTGATTTGATGAGAAGGGTGTTCAGGGAGTACCTAAATAAGTTTGTAATAGTCTTTGTAATGACACCTTGGTTTTTCTAGGAGCGAAATAAGTTTTCGTATGTGCTCAATAGGGTGAGCGAAGCCAG
Source organism: Allium sativum (assembly GCA_030737875.1). Classification (NCBI taxonomy): domain Eukaryota; kingdom Viridiplantae; phylum Streptophyta; class Magnoliopsida; order Asparagales; family Amaryllidaceae; genus Allium; species Allium sativum. The sequence continues at coordinate 8,697,779 of CM060913.1, forward strand.
TTATGGGATAAACGGTGGTTTTGGAGCGAGACTGGCAAGGACATCCAAAGTTGGTCAAAGACTTAATTATTTAGCCATTTTTACTAGTATCATCTCACGTAGGTCGCCTGAACTCGAAGGAGATATCCCTTGGGTGTTTGTCTGATATTGGTTTAGGCCTTTGGGGCTTGCATTTGGGGGATGTCGAATTCGACTAGGGTGGTCTGCATGAGAGATGGACGGTTGTGATGATTTTGGATGGGATTTTTTTTTAGCATCTTATGAGTTTGAGATAGCGTATACCCCGAGCAAGGGAAACATGGTAACAGACGCCTTAAGAAGAAAAAGGTTGTCCTTGAGTTTATTGATCGTTAAACAACGGAGCTTAGGGTTTATTTCTATGTTTGACTTTAGACCTTCCGTTGACTTTGTACCCGGTATGCTAGCCTCCTTGGAGGTTAGGCCTACTCTTTTGGGGCGTGTTGGCGAAGCACAGCGAGACGACCCACAGTTGGATGAGTTAGTATAGAAGCTCACGAGGAGGGGGTCGTCCAGCCATTTGAGTAGGTACACCCTAGATGGTAAGGGGTGGTTGCGTAGAGATGGTAGACTTTGTGTACCGCAAGACAGGGGTTTGAGGAAGGCTATACTTGATGATACACATCGGTCGAAGATGACCATTCATCCCGGTAGGGGCAAGATGTACCAAGACATGAAGCGAGTTTTCTTTTGGGCCAATATGAAGAAAGACGCGGCCAAGTATGTCGCTAGATGCTTGGTGTGCTAACAAGTGAAAGCGGAACAGAAGAAGCCCGGAGGGTTGCTTCACCCGTTGGAAGTTCCGTAATGGGAAGTGGGATAGTGTCTCGTTGGATTACCGAAATCAAGAAAGGGTAATACGGGGATCGGGCTTATGGTAGATAGACTTACTAAGTGTGCCCATTTCATACCCGTGAAGAGCAAGAGGACTATTCCATGTCTAGCTTCAGTTTACCTTCGAGAGATTATTAGATTACATGGTATACCTTCCAGTATAGTGTGCGATCGAGATCCTATCTTCACTAGCGAGTTTTGGGAGAGTTTGCGAGAGGCGGTAGGGACTCAGTTATGTTTGAGTACCGCATATCATCCTCAGACGGATGGCCAGACCGAGAGGGTGAATCGTATTTTAGAAGACTTTTTTTTAGGTTATGTATTTTGGATTTTAGAGGTACATGGGAAGAGCATCTTCCGTTGGTGGAGTTCGCATATAATAGCAGCTTTCAGTCCAGTATTGGTATGACACCTTTTGAAGCTCTTTATGGAAGGCCTTGTCGATCACCTACATGTTGGTGGGAATCTACGGATAAGATCTTGCTTGGGCCTGACATGATTAGAAAGATTTTAGAGAAGATTGATTTGATTCGAAGAAGGATGAAAGCGGAGGAATCTTATGCGGACAAGAGGAGAACAGAGCTTGAGTTTGATATTAGGACATGCTTTTTATCAAGATATCTCCGTTGCGGAATGTGGTTCGCTTTGGATCTGTTGGGAAGTTAGCACCAAGGTTTGTTGGACCGTTTCCTATTGAGGAAAGGATTGGACGGATGGCATATAGGGTAGAGTTGCCTGAGAGACTTAGTGGTGTACATGATATATTCCATGTGTCACATTTGAGGAAGTGCCTACAGGAGACCGCATAGGTGGTAGAGCCGAGCTTACTTAGAGAAGTGAAAGTAGAGCGTGATGCGACGATTCGACGAGCTCCTATTCGCATCCTTGGGTCAGAAACTAGGAAGTTGAGGATCAGAGAAGTTCAGCTAGTTAAGGTGCAATGGGGAGATGACGAAAGCAATGCTACTTGGGAGACGGAAGCAAAGATGCGTTCTTTGTATCCATTTCTTTTTGAGAGTATGTCTTTTAACTTCTCCTTTATCGCTAGCCTAGTACTTATCTTATCTTTAGTATGTCCTCTCGTTAGTACTGTTTGACCTTTAGATAGGGTAAACCTATGGTTGAAACATGTGTTTGAGACATGTTATGGTTGATGGATGCAAGTGGATGCAAGTGTTTGCTAGTGGTTGCTCGTGGATGCATATGTACACACTCTAGGCACTAGATCGGCTCAGTCACTTCATATTGCATATTGCATATAATTGTGTGTAGGTAGCTATATTTATGGATGTATAATGATTGTGTTATCATATGGATGATGCATTTTGATGAATGGTTGTGCACTCATATAGATACTGTATGTGTCGATAGGGTTATCTCGCATACATATTAGATGCATGGCACTATCATGGTTTGCATATGTTCGTACATTAGATAGGGAACATATACACACACTTTTTGCATATGCTCATACATCATTAGAAATTGTTTTAAGGACAATGGATGCCCGTGTTTGATGGATTGAGTAGATGGTTGTTTGGATGGTAGGATATACGTTCTCCTTAGCATAGAGATTTCGGGGACGAAATCCTTTAAGGAGGGGAGAATGTAACACCCCGAATTTCGGTTAATGCTAAAATTCACTAATTACAGGATAAATAATCTCAGATGTGAGAATTGGGGGAAACGGGCTGCGTCATTGCGTTCGTCTCGGAAAAATACGCAAAATAGAGTCCGAGTTTTCGAAAATCGGAGTCCGTATGGCCCAGTTATGGCCCAATGAAGTTTGCAGAAAATTCAAAACTAAAAACAGATTTAAAATTTAAATTGCAGATTTTGGAATGGAACAGGCAGGGTCAGGCGGGAAGATTCCCGCCCTACCCATGTCGACAGGGCTGTCGACAGGCCTGTCGACAGGGGTGTCGACTTGCCTGTCGACTTGCCTGTCGACAGGGGGGTGGCGTCCAGTGAACCTGGGTGCACCAGGTTGCACCAGGTTGGGTTTTAGGCTGGATTGGAGGGCTGGTTCTAGAGAGTTCCGAAATCTAAGGGTCCTAATCTAATCTAGGGTTAATCTAAGGGCCTAAAAACACTACCTAATCCTATAAATAAGACCCTAACCCTACCCTAATTCATTCATAATTAAATCTAGTAACTAAACTATGGCAAAATGAAACTTGAAGGAGCCTCCATCAAAATTAGAGAAGGGATAGCATTCCAAATCAACTTCTAGCCTCTTAATCTTCTTCATTAGTTTGCTAATTTTGTTTTGGTGAGATTCTATCTCCTTAATAATCAATTGTTAAATTGATTAAGATAGGATATGATGATGTATGGATATGTTTGAGGATCAATGTGTTTATGCAAGCTTTGTGTAGTGTATGTTATGTGTTTTGCAAGTTATATACCATATGTCATGCAAGTTTAATGTTATGTAGTCATGACATCTATATGCAAGTTTGGTGCTATGTTTCATGATGATTATGATGCAAAACACTAAGTTGAACATTGATCTATTATGCAAGTTAAGTATGTGATTCTATGCATGCTAAGTATATGATATTATGCAAGTTTAGTATGTGATTCTATGCATGCTAAGTATATGATATTATGCAAGTTTAGTATGTGATTCTATGCATGCTAAGTATATGATATTATGCAAGTTTAGTATGTGATTCTATGCATGCTAAGTATATGATATTATACAAGTTTAGTATGTGATTCTATGCATGCTAAGTATGTGATATTATGCATGTTTAATAAGTTGGTTTATGCATGTTTAATAAGTTGGTTTAAGCATGTTTAACAAGTGGGTTTATGCATGTTTAACAAGTTCATATGCAAGTTATGTGTATGATGTTATGTAAGTTATGTGTAGGTTGTTATGCAAATTCATATGCAAGTTATGTATATGCTTATATGCAAGTTTAACATGTTATGCAAGTTATGTATATGCTTATATGCAAGTTTAACATGTTATGCAAGTTATGTATATGCTTATATGCAAGTTTAACATGTTATGCAAGTTATGTATATGCTTATATGCAAGTTTAACATGTTATGCAAGTTATGTGAATGCTTATATGCAAGTTTAACATGTTATGCAAGTTATGGGAATGCTTATATGCAAGTTTAACATGTTATGCAAGTTATGTGAATGCTTATATGCAAGTTCAACATGTTATGCAAGATATGTGTATGATAATATGCAAGTTCATATACAACATGTTATGCAAGTCATGTGTGTGATAATATGCAAGTTTGGGTTAAATGTAGTTGGGTTAATATATGCTCATATATGCAAGTTGACATCCTCTTAACCCATGACAAAGTTATATGCTAAGATTTGGTTAAACCCATGATGTTTGTGATGGATCTTCCCTTTTATTATATCGTGGAATGAGAACGATTTGCGTGGGGAACGATGGGGTTAATAAATATGTAAATAAAAGTATGGCTGGGTATGATTAAGCATACTATAAAAATAAATTAACATAAGTGGGAATTTACCTATTGAGTTAGGTCTACCCCATGGGAATTTACCTATTGAGTTAGGTCTACCCATGTTATGAAAAACTTGATATTAATTAGGGATAATTAATATAAATTGTGAGGGTGATTAATTAGGTGTAATTAATCGACTAAGACACGAGGTTGGACTCAGTTGTAGCGTAAAACTGCCCGGACCCAACCGGCTTAACCAGTTGCTACAAATGTTAGCCCAATGTGAGAGGTCTTAGGCACAAACTAAATACGTGATTAATGTAAAGACACGAGGTTAGACTCGGTTATGACATAAGGCTGCCCGGACCCAACCGGCTTAACCAGCGGTCATAAAAGATAGTCTAATGTAAGGGGTCTTTATGAGGATCACGGTCTTAATTAATAAAGAAACAATTAACCATATAAGCATGTAGTGGGGCATGAGGGTTAAGTGGGTGCCTTGGGTGACTTGTAGTAACTAGTGGGGTGCCTTGGGTGGCATGAGGAAACTAGTGGGTTGCCTTGGGTAGCAATAGAAAATACGATTAGAATACTTAACCAAAGTAGAACATGTAATTAAACATGATTAAAGGGTTAAGTAAGTGCCTCGGGTGGCATGTGGGAATTAAGTAAATGACTTGGGTGGCATGTGGAAATCTAGTGGGTGCCTTGAGTGGTAATTAAAATATGATTAAATGACTTAACCAGGATTTATAACATGAAGGTAGACATGATTATTAAAAAGGGTTAAGTGGGATACACTTGATAGAATAACAAGCTTAGGTGGTAGCTTGTGGGGGCCCATCTCAACCAATATCCCAAACGTATCTTAGTGGGTTGGACTCAAGTCGAGTGACGGGACACGCATATTGGGCTTGACTATAAGAGGCCAAAACGGGTTAGCGGTGGCAACGTAGGACCAACGGGTTTCATATGCGTGTGTGGACCCGGGCTAGTTAGTAAGTCGTTGTTGCATCGTGTAGGTATAAAGCCGTGCACCGTTGATATTATCAGGTTGCCACTTTGGGAAAATGATACACCCCATTGTGGGACCAGCACGGATATCTACGTTAGGGAGCCGATCGCTTGGGAGTAGTGGGTACACCTAGGTAGTTAGCTAGGGGTACATGAAACTACTGGATAAAAATTACTAAGTACATTTAGTGGGATCAACCTTTAAGTAGGAATTACTCTTGGTAGGTAGAACTGGTGTGGTGTAATCTAGTAATTATCCTTGGGTGGATAAATGCGTCTTTCCGGTTATCTTAGTACATCCCGTGTTTAGTTGGCTACGTAGTGTAGTCATTATCCCCAAAGGTACCATACCTTGTTTATATCATACCCTAATTACTTTAACGATTGTATTGTTAGGGTTATAGGACTCACTCAGACTTATGTCTGACCCCGTTGTTTTTTATCTTTTTCCCCCAAACCCAGGTTATCAGAGTGGGCTTAGTGCTAGTGGGCTTTGATCAGATTGCGGTATCTATCCTTTGGAGCTTGGACCGTTGAAGTAAAGCTCAGTTCATCTTTCCTTTTATGGTTATTGTTTACATAGTGGGATTATGTACTTATTTTTATCAAGATGGATATTTTGTACTTGACTCTTGTATGGTTTTGTGATGTAACCAAACATGTTTTACTTTCCGCTGCAATGAAATGATGATTTAAATTTTCAAGTATTACTTATATCTGTCTTGTTGTAATTTTACTGTTCTATATTCACTTAAAATACTTCACCGAAACTAAGGCATTCCCCTCTTATGAGTGACCTTAGCGGACGTAGGGTGTTACACATCCCAATACCATTCATGATACAATCATCGAAATAAACATATGTGAGTTAACATCGTCAACATTACATAATCATAGTAAATTCCATTTTCACTTTATAACCAATCAAGTCTTAATTTTATTCCCATCGGAAAAGTAACTATACTTACAACAAACGACGATCTTGATTTCTGGTTTCTGAGTTCTGAATTTGAAATGCTTTCCTTTGGGTAGATAAACGTTGTTCTAAATTAGATTTAATTTGGCTTGTCTATTTTAATTTTAGGCTTGATTTGATTTGTTGTCGCTTTTAATATTCTTCTAATTTACGATGACGGCTGCTCTCAACTTGACTCCGACAGCATGACAGCTCTAGAACTTTAATTTGTGTGTTTAGGGTTTTGGTCTAGGGTTGTATTTATATATGTTTGATTAATTTAGAGCCGTTAGAATCAATCTAGGAATGATCATAGCCGTCTAAGCCAATTAATATGTCATTTAGCCAATCGTATGATGCCACGTATGCCCTGACACCTCAGAATTTGTCATAAAGCCAATCAGAGAAGGCCATGTCAACACTAATCGTCACCCGACCAATCATACAAAGCCACGTTAAAAAAAAACAATCTTTGACCAACAAAAATGCGCCACGTGCGCCATGATGCGTATGTGCCATATATATATATATATGTATGTATGTATATATATATTTCCTATATATATATATATATATATTTCTTTTTATCTATCTTCCCAATTATCCATTTTCACACTAAACCACGTTTTGAACTGCGTTCACACTAAGCCACTTTTTAGCCATTCCCCTAAAACAAAAATGTAGCGCTGGCGGGGATCGAATTCTGTACCTCTTGTATGCAAGTCACATGTTCTAACCAAATGAGCTACAAAGTCTTCTGCTTAGAAACCTTAGAAAAATGCTAAACATTATTCTTTTCCCATTCTTCTTTTTTCATGTTTTGCTGCAATATTTAATGTAAAGATATCTTCTTCATACGTTATCTGTTTTACGCAAACTCGGACTCTATCTCAAGCCGAATTCCGAGACGAACGCAATGGTGATGTCCGTTTTACTTAATTCTCACATTTTAAATTAAGTATTCTTTAATTTGTTATTATAATGTCAACCGAAAATTCGGGGTGTTACATTCTCCCCTCCTTAAAGGATTTCATCCCCGAAATCTTCAAGTCAAGGAGAACGTATAACCTATCATCCAATCGTCCATCTACTCAATTATCAAACACAGGCATCCATAGTCCTTACAATACTTCTAATGCTTTCATGTTCATATGCCTAGTTTGTGTATATGTTCTTATATAATGCAAAATCAGGCGGTCTACTGATTCAGTTGACCTCCTAAATGCGAATTATGAGAATGCGTCCAATATATAAGCAAGCATCCCTAGCCATGTAAATACTATATGCGTGCATATTCATTCATCCATATGCAACATCCATATGATAACACATCAAGTTTAATTCATAAACAAATACATATATGTAAATGCAATATGAAAGTGTTTGAGCTGATCTATTGCCTAATATATGCATCCACAAGCAGCCACTTGCAACCATCAGTCATAACATGTTGCAAACACATGTTTCAACCATAGGTTTCTACCTAAGGATCGATGATATGTCCTAGAGGATATACCTAAAAAGATAGAAACAAGTATGCATAAGATTCCTATAAAAAGATCAAGGATATGTCCTCAAGAAAAAGGGTATGATACACGTGTCTTATCTTCAGTCTCTCACGTCGCGTCTTCTTGAGCTTTACTCCACTGTACCTTAACTAATTAACCTTCACAATTGCGAAGCTTCTTGATCTCCATTTCCAAAACTGTCGTTGATCGGATAACTGGCTTGGCATTGTCAACTGGATATATGCGGAAGTCTATCTCGCATTTTAGGGGACAAACCCCTAACCTAACCAAAAACATCTACGTGCCCATGGGCTACTCTAACGGATCGCAAACCGTCGATAGATGTATCAAGTGATTCTAGGTAGCTAGGCCTAACCGATCCTTTAGAGTCGCACGAAATCTCGAGGGTATTTCCGAGGCGTATCAAAAGTCTAACTACCCTTCCTTCACAATTACTAGCTAACTAACCCATGCCTAGAGTCAACCCATAGCCCATGAAACCCATAAGCATTACGCTTAAACCCAATACTTAATTATAGCTATTCTCAAATCCTTACAAACCAAAGATAAATGGTTCGAACCACCAATTGGATTTGAGACTAAAATGGGATCTTCTACTATACAAGTACTAAGGTGCAGAGACTCAACTATGGAAGCAGATATAAACGAATGGGAAGCGCTAAAGCCAAAAGAAAGAGTACGAACAGAAAAACTAAACTTTTTCAATAGAAATTTCTACCTCTCTCCGGTATGATGGGGCTGAGAGCCTGCACTTACCCCCTGAAAATCCTATCCCTTGTTCTTGCCCTTGTCCTTAATTATATGACCCGTTATACCATAGTAAAGATACTTCCTTTTGTTTTAGGTTTTACGATTCCTTCCTCCTCCATGAATTTCTCATCCGTGGGTTGTACTCCTTAGCCATACTCCCACATTCTCATCTTTACCACCCCTATGAAATCATGTTGACCAGTCTCTCAAAAGCTGCCCCCATCGCACGGAAAACCCTACAAAGCTCGAAAGAAAATTAACCGCAGGTGAAACTACTGCTGCTATAGATGGAAGTCGGACACTTCTTTGTCCTTTGACAGGTGTCGTAGTCTCGTAAGCCTACAGAACCATGCCGCGATGAGGTTACCTCCTAGAAAGCCAGGAGCCCCAGAGACTCAGGAAAGAAGGAGACAAGGATTCAAATAGAGGATCAAAAGATAGTGCTTATAGCTTTGGGGAATATGCCTTTAAAACAAATTTTTCTTTTGAAAAAGATTCTTTTAAAATCGTTTTGAAAGTAATTTTTCAAATCTTTTATCTGATCCGGTAACCTTCAGCTCTGATACCACGTGTAACACCCCACCTCCGTTAAGGTCATTCACAAAGGAATGCCTTAACTTCGGTGGAGCGCTTTAGGTAAAAGATGCAGATAAATTACAAGACAGACCAAGTTAAACAACGGAAAAATAAAACTTCATTGATAAAATAGTTTGTACAAACAATTGTTTCTCAATACCAGAGTATCTGTCTTACATAACAAAATAACGAAGCATAAAATGGCAATGATATTCCCCAATTAAAGCATAAGCCGACCATAGCAGTGGCAAAGAGAGTCCAAAGCGATGCGTCCAAGAGTCTTCAAGCTTGGAAAAGGATAACGGTCCAAACTAAGCTAAGTTGTTCCCTCCTTGACTACCTGGGGGGAACGGAAGGAAAGAAGACGAAAGAAAACATAGAGCCAGACATAAAGCCTGGTAATTCTAGTGACTCTTCAGTATGTGAATAAGAAAAAGGGCATGACTGGAATAAATTGAAAATAGGAAAATACCATAAACTAAGTTAAAGCGGTTTAGAACCGAATATACTATCGCACCCTACACTATATCTCTGCACTACCTAACTAGTGTCCCCACTAGTAATCTCTATAAAATGATCATATGATAATGTGATCCCAATCCCCAAAATTGTGGTAGCTTTCAGATGTACGTCTATTATTTATTACCTAGATCTAATCTAGGGTTTTCTATCGAGCGCTTCCTAGATTCAACCAGGGTTTATGCGACCTAGTCCAACTAGGGTTTATGCTACCTATTGAATGCTTCTCGGTATTCAGGGTTTATGCGACCTAGGTCCAACTAGGGATTATGCTACCTGTCGAATGATGCCCCCTAGTCTAGGACACACTACCTAGAGTGGTATATGTTCCTAGACTTTTTCCCATGTATGTGTCGTGAATCGTTATCGATGTCTAGATGCACATGTCCTCTATATGTGCGGTCCGAGTCCCATGGCAGGGCTAATCAAGAAACAAGGAACTCGGTCGGGAGCTTTCAGATATCTGCCGATGCAGATGCTAAGGTCTGTTTTTCCAGTGGCTATGGTTCCACTTGACCCCTCCCTCAACTAATGAAAGGCACACCTTGAAAAATGAAAACTATACGCAGGCCCCCCTAGGCCCCCACTAACCTATGGCCATCGGCAACCATAACTAGATAGCAAGTATATGGTCTTTTGGAGTTCTCCTCCTTTCCTCTTCATGTATCTCGATTGACTCAAGATGGTAGGTAGACGACGAGTTGCTATCACAGGGCTACTGGTCTCGCCGAATCACGCTGGTCCATCCTAGTCTTTAGGTTGCCTTATATTACAACCAAGGCATATCCTTGGTTCTTCTAACGTAGGCCTTAACTTCTGTGAGTCCAGGAGGATCATCTGCAGCCTCACAGAGGGATACCAAGAGTACCTTCACGTCCCCTTGAAGCCGCGTGCTTCATCACCCAGTTCATTGGAGCCTTCTTTAAGATCATAGGGACGTTCGCTCCTTTTTGTGTTCCACTAAGGATTACTACTTAGTTCTCCTAACTAAGGTTTACCACTTAGTTTCCTGAATCGTTCGCTTTCTTAACTAAGGTTTACTACTTATCCCTCTTAACTAAGGTTTACTACTTAGTTCCCTTTCTCGTCATGTTGGATTAGTTAAGTATCATTAGTCAACTCAAGTTAACTTAACCCATTCACTTGTCATGTTAATTTGGTTAAGTGTTATCCAGTAGTTCACGTTGACTTAACCCACCTATATATATCAAATCAAATTGGTTAAGTATTCCTTAACCTTACTCGTTTGTCAGGTTGTAGTGGTTAAGTGTTTCCTTAGTTACTTAACCCCCACAAATCTTGTCTTGTTAACGTGTTAAGTTGGTTAAGTGTCCATATTAACTTAACCCCACCCATCAGTTTAGTTAACACGTTGCATTGGTTAAGTGTTACCTTAATTAACTTAACCCTACCACACGTCATGTTATATATATATATATATTGGTCAAGTGTTACCTTGGTTAACTTAACCCTACCATCTGTTCCATTAACATGTTATAGCGGTTAAGTGTTCTAAATTTACTTAACCTCACCTTCTAGTCTAGTTAACATGTTTAATTGGTTAAGTGTATTAAATCTACTTAACCCCACCTTCTAGTCTGGTTGACATGTTATAACGGTTAATCCTTACTTAACCTTACCCACTTGTCTAGTCAACATATTGTAATGGCTAAGTGTTTCATTAATTACTTAACCCCTACAAATCTTGATTTGTTAACATGTTAAGTTGGTTAAGTGTTCCTACGGACTTAACCCTCCCATTCTTGCTTAGCTGTATCTTAGCTTTAAATTATTCATTAAAGCACCAACCACTCACATTAGACACGTATCATTGTGGTTACTGGATATGCCGATCGGTTCCGAGCAGGTTTACACCGCAACTCAGTCTAATCTCGGGTTCTTATTGGGATCAATGCCTTAACCACCCACATTGGATAGGTATTGTTGTGATTACTGGACAACCGGTCGGGTCCGGGTAGGTTTACATCACAACTCAATGCAACCTCGGGTTAAGCATATTTGTGCTTTCTAAATTTACATATTTGTCCTTTACCTTTTTATATGTAAATGTTATGGCCCACTTTCCAAGTTCATTATTTGGGTATAAAAATACCATTTAAATGTCACCAATTATTGGCATGTGCCAAACATGCCAACCACATATATTTTCATGTTTAATCCCAACGATATTTCCCCCGTTTGTATGTTCGCAAGATTATAATGAATGTTGGGCTCTATATTTCAGCCCAACTTATAAACATAGAAGGGAAAGCCAAGAACATGAAATATTCTAAATAACATAAAGGGTGTGTGACATATGAACTTTCAACTCTGCAATCTAATTAACATAAATCATGGGTTTCAACTTGTCATCTGAACTTGCATTCAAATAAGTATCTAATTAAATAGGTGTCACATAAAATGGCATAATTTAGACTTGCAAAAAACATAAGCCTAAACATATTTTGATCTGGGCATAACTTCAAACACAAACTAGCATGTGACAAGGTTATTACATATCCATAAAAATGTCTATTTCTGACATTAACCCAAAAGTGTGAAACTAGATTAAATCATGTATACTATTATAACATGAAACTCGTATTAATCGTGTAAACCCAATTGGTTCTAGTCGTGGACCCAATTACAACTTGTAATGAATCATAAGAATATATATACATGGATTTGTATCATGTAGGCATGGCGGTCTTAACATAGAACATATATATGTAAGTCTTAACTTGGACTTAGCAAAATGTACACAACCTATATTAACCATACAAACATATAGGTGTAGATCCTAACATGAACCATATACTTGCATGTGGTGTTGTTTTCATTTTAAATGTTCAATAGTTCCAACACCAAATCAATTAAACCACAAACATCCCAATACCATTCATGATACAATCATCGAAATAAACATATGTGAATTAACATCGTCAACATTACATAATCATAGTAAATTCCATTTTCACTTTATAACCAATCATGTCTTAATTTTATTCCCATTGGAAAAGTAACTATACTTACAACAAACGACGATCTTGATTTCTGGTTTTTGAGTTCTGAATTTGAAATGCTTTCCTTTGGGTAGATAAACGTTGTTTTAAATTAGATTTAATTTGGCTTGTCTCTTTTAATTTTAGGCTTGATTTGATTTGTTGTAGCTTTTAATCTTCTTCTAATTTGCGACGATGGCTTCTCTCAACTTGACTCCGACAGCATGACGGCTCTAGAACTTTAATTTGTGTGTTTCGGGTTTTGGTCCAGGGTTGTATTTATAGATGTTTGATTAATTTATAGCCGTTAGATCAATCTAGGGATGATCATAGCCATCTAAGCCAATTAATATGTCATTCAGCCAATTGTATGATGCCACGTATGCCCTGACACCTCAGAATTTGTCATAAAGCCAATCAAAGAAGGCCATGTCAGCACTAATCGTCACCCGAACAATCATACAAAGCCACGTTAAAAAAAACAATCTTTGACCAACAAAAATGCGCCACGTGCGCCATGATGCATACGTGCCATATATATATATATGTATATATGTATCTATATGTATATATATATTTCCTATATATATATATATATATATATATTTCTTTTTATCTATCTTCCCAATTATCCATTTTCACACTAAACCACTTTTTGAACTGCGTTCACACTAAGCCACTTTTTAGACATTCCCCTAAAACAAAAGTATGGCGCTGGCGGGGATCGAACTCTGTACCTCTTGTATGCAAGTCATATGTTCTAACCAAATGAGCTACGAAGTCTTTTGCTTACAAATCTTAGAACAATGCTAAACATTATTCTTTTCTCATTCTTCTTTTTTCATGTTTTGCCGCAATATTTAAATTAAAGATATCTTCTTCATACGTTATCCGTTTTACGCAAACTCGGACTCTATCTCAAGCAGAATTCCAAGACGAAAGCAATGGTGATGTCCGTTTTACTTAATTCTCACGTTTTAAATTAAGTATTCTTTAATTTGTTGTTATAATGTCAACAGAAAATTCGGGGTGTTACCGTTACCACTAGAACAAAAATAGCCTTTCACAACTGCCAAACCAGTTGTAGTATGTCTAACACAACTGGCAATCGTAATAAAGTCAACCTTTTTTACAACTGTTTTTAGCAGTTGTTAAAATTTATTTTACAATTGTTAAAAGTAATTAAACCTCAACTGCTAGTAATCAAAATTTTCATATTATTATAATAAGTATTATTATAACACTGTATTTCATTCAAATAAATGTTTTATTTCAACATTTCAAACGATACAAATTTTTTGACTCCACTATTGTATACTCGCTGGTATATTACATAATCATTCATATTTACATACATTCCTCACTACATTATCACTTAATTCACATATACAGACTCACATATACAACCATTTGTCGTGAATCTGTTACTTAAGTTATCCCTGTCTTTTTCTCCTTCAAAACAACAAGTGTAGACCCCAATGCTACACCATAATTTGGAAAAAATGCACTAGAAGTAGTAACATGAACTGAAGCAGCTCAAACAATGGCAAGTAGGCAGTCGTGCAACCAAGCTCACATATCTCTTGTATGCGATCAAGAGCGAGAATATGATCCAAGGTGTCAAGTGATGGGGATAGACCACCATGCAAACAGAAAACCTACAAATGGACGTTTCATTTTTTATGTGGTTTGACAATAAAAGAAAATTCAAAATTGAATATAACGGAAAACCATAGATGAAAAAAGAATTCAAGAAGCACCTGGTTCTCAATTAAAGTTGTAAGTGGCAGATAATGAAAAAGGTCAATAAAGTATTTCTACACATTTGCATTACCATATTTTCTTAAGCATTGCTGATAGAATCCATATCTGAAATGAAACAAAAATTAACAAACATGAATTCAAACAAAAGAAATTGAAAATTTGGAAAAAGTAAACCTAAAACCTGGTAGGAAAGCCAATAACCAATTTGATTAAACATGACCAAAGCAGCCATTAAGCCGATAACCAATAACCTGGAAGAAAATGAATGAAAATTATGTTAAAACGGAAATCACATGTCAAATTGGGATGATCATAGAAAAAAAACATCAAATCCGTAAAGAACTAACGATGAAAAAAATCTATCATATTTAACATCAGTTTTAAATTTTAAATATTAGTACCGTACAGTGTGAGACTCTTGCAAATTAAGAGATAGTAGAAACACCAATGATTGCTGAAATGCCAAAAGCATATAGAAAATTATGGATTAGCAAATTAGCAGACAATGTGCACCTAATCCTACATTTTAAACCATATTCAGTTTACTTTAAAGGTTGCTATAATAATATGATATTGCACTGAGAAGAAAGAAATCCATCTTTTATTTTGTATGATTCAAATCTAGTGTTTACATTTAGGTTGTCCAACAAGTTCTACAGACTTGATGTGGTTTACATGTTTTTTACTTAATATAAATGATTAAGCAGGCACTTAATTAGGTCAATCAAAATATGCAGAAAACATATAATACACTATCTCAAGTACAATGACCATATCATCACTAACAGTAAAATGAGCATGGATAATCCATCAATGCATGTAAAGCTAGAAGTATGTAATCTAGACTAAAACTTTCACATGGTATGCAAGAAAAAATTTTGAAAGATATGATCATGAAAACCAGTACTCAAAATCATATAAATTTTCCCCACTGAAATCTGCATTTGAACAGATAAGTTCATAGTATGAAATCTGCGTATAAATTTTCCCCACTGAAATTTGCCAAGGGAATTCTAAGCAACTCAAAATCTAACAACCCAAAAGGCAAAAAAAAAAAAAAAAAAAAGAACAGCCAAAGGCAGAGAAATTACCAATCCAAAATTCTGTCGTCAAAACCTTATCGAAAAACCTAGAAAAACGTAGATCGGATCAACAGCTCACAAATTATAACATCGGAAGTAGTGGCCAAAATCCAACCGAGAGTAAAACAACCGAAGCAAAACAACGTTCATCAAAGAATCGATCCAAATCCAACCCAGAATCAACTGCAACCAGCGATAGATTAGATTAGCGTTTGAGGTCGAGTCGACTAGATGAAAGTAGATCTGAAAACTGATTTGAAATTGAGGAGGGCGTCGACAGTGGAGTTGAAAGAAGCTCATTCTTAGTAGTAGCCAGGAAAGCTAGGTTGATTCGATATGAAGAAAGAAGGTATGGATTGTGGAGCGAAGAGATTAGGAAAAAGAGTAGAGGAGGCGGAAGAAAAAGAAAGCAGACCTAGTCACGCGGATTGAAATCAATTTGATTTGGGAAATTGGTAAGGAAGATGGTATGAATTAGTTTCAGCAGGAAAATGAAAATATGGGGCAAAAAAGGTGGGGCGGTGAAG
Organism: Allium sativum; assembly: GCA_030737875.1. NCBI lineage: Eukaryota > Viridiplantae > Streptophyta > Magnoliopsida > Asparagales > Amaryllidaceae > Allium > Allium sativum. The sequence goes on from CM060913.1 coordinate 8,713,793, forward strand.
GAGTATCACATTGACGCAGATTGATAACATTGGTCGTTAGATTAGAGTCACGCGGATTACTAACTTTATTAATTTTTTAATTTGAATATATCTGTAACACCCCGAAAATTCTATAACTGTGAAATTAACAAATTAAAGTATAATCAAATTCAAATCAAAGAACCAAGGGAAACGGGATACGCCATTGCGTTCGTCTCGGAATTCTGCTTGAGATAGAGTCTGAGTTTGCGCAAAACGGATAACGTATGAAGAAGATATCTTTAATTTAAATATTACAGCAAAACATGAAAAAAGAGAAGTAAGGAGAGGACAATAATTATTATTATTCTAAGACTTATTAACAAAAGCCTCTGTAGCTCAGTTGGTTAAGGCATTGGATTTGTAGCATGGAGGTCGGGGGTTCGAACCCCGGCGGCGACATAATTTTTATCTCTGTTTTAGAGAGGGCCAACTGAGCATGCAAATACATGTACGTATACAAATTCAAATTTTGAAAGGATAAGAACGTACATATAAGGAAATAAAGAAAATATATGTATATATATGAGAATATATATATATATATATATATATATATATATATATATATATGCAAAAATATATGTATACAATAGATAAAATTCAAATAGACTAAAACAGCTCAATTTAAAGTTTAATTTTTGAAAATCGAACCCAGTCCCTCCTGGCTGGCCTGGTCTGTGTTTGGTCGAATTTCTGTGGGTTGCTTTGTCATTAGGGCTAGGTGGCAAGTTTTAATTGGTCTCTCTATCTAATGAATGGCTACGATCTAACCTAGCAACATCAATGGTTCTAATCAATTCCTAACCTCTATATAAACAACCCTAGACTAAACCCTAATCTATTCATTCAAATTAAGAGCATAGCCGCCATGTTGCTGAGGAACGACTAAGAGTAGCCGCCATCTAGAGAGAGAGGATTAGGGAGAAAGTTCTAAAGCCTAAAGCAATTCAAGCAACCTAAAGCTAATCAATTCAACAAAGGAATCATATCTCTTAATTAGAGAATTTGCCGCAACCATTGTAAGTAGAGTATTACTTTGGTATGAACAAATGATTGTGTAGATATGTATGCTTGAATTGTGGCAATGAAATTCGTATTTGTGCGATTTATATACTTTTGGATATTCTGAATTATGTCATTCAATTATAAAGAACTACATGCGGTAGTTCTATGCAAATATACGTTTGGAATATTGCGCAAATTATGTAGTCTATGTTGAAGCTACATGTATGTAGTTGATTGAAATTCATGCAAGTTTGGGGCTTTGTTATTATGCCATCATGATGTCTATTTTGTGCATAAATCATTTTGCAAGTAATTGAGACAAGTTTGGTTGTTATAGTTCATATGAAACTATGTTGGAATTTTGACACCATAATCCATGTATTAAGTCATGCTTTTGCAAAACTTATGAATATGGCTAGGCTATGAATGATATTGGGCATAATTGAAATTCATGATTAAGTCTATCTTGTTTAATAGAATTATATGATGACATATGTGAGACATGGCTAAGTTAGACACAAAAATCCCTTTTTTGCAAGTTAAAAGCAAACACCATGATTAGGAATATTTATGCATAAGTATACCATCGTTATGTGATTAAATTTAATTAAGTTGAACTATGCTTTTGTGTTAGTAACAAAGTATCCTCTTTGTAAACATGTAGAAACCTTATGAACATGACTTGTTTATATTTATGCCATGAACAAATTTAACTATACCTATGCCATGTTTATGCTAGAAGTATTTATGCCATGCTTATGTTTGACATTATGCCATGTTTATGCTAGAAGTATTTATGCCATGCTTATGTTTGACATTATGCCATGTTTATGCTAGAAGTATTTATGCCATGCTTATGTTTGACATTATGCCATGTTTATGCTAGAAGTATTTATGCCATGCTTATGTTTGACATTATGCCATGTTTATGCTAGAAGTATTTATGCCATGCTTATGTTTGACATTATGCCATGTTTATGCTAGAAGTATTTATGCCATGTTTGACATTATGCCATGTTTATGCTAAAAGTATTTATGCCATGCTTATGTTTGACATTATGCCTAAGTAAAAATATAGGTTCATGGGTCAATAATGATATCTCAATTACAAGTTCACAGGCTTTGATTCATGTCACCTATGTTACCACTATGCAAGTACACCAGTTTCTATTATGTATTTCCAACGTCATATGCAAGTTCATGCGCTCACCTTCCCCTCTTTGTGTATGTAATCACGCTTTAAGCCTCCCCTTTTCGCATGGCTAAATTGGGCTTTAAAAGGCTAAGCCCAATATATATAAACGGACGTGTAAAACGGGGGAAAATAATGTTGGGTTAAAATTACTAATGAATGAAAACTAAGTAGAAGGGCCCAAATTCAAGTATGGGTTGGGCCCATGATTGGTGTAACCTTTACACCATTAACTTAATAATGGGCCGCAAATATTTACATATAAGAAATAAAGAAGAATGACAAGATATATAAATGTAGAAAATACGATATGTTTAACCCGAGGTTGGATTGAGTTGTGATGTAAACCTGCCCGGAACCGCCCGGCTGTCCAGTAGTCACAACAATACCTATCCAATGTGGGAGGTTAAACATGGAGCCCAATAAGGACCCGAGGTTAGACTGAGTTGTGGCGTAAGACTGCCCGGAACCAACCGGCAACAGGCAGCCACAGCAATACCTGTCTAATGTGAGAGGTTAGGGCCTTAATAAGACAATTAAGGCTGAATCAGGATTGTTAGGATTAAGTGGACTAAGACTTAATCAAAATGGAACATGCTAAACTAAACGGACTGGTGGGGTTAGGTTAGAAAACACTTAACCAACTTAGCATGTTGGCTAGAGATAGAAAACCTAGTAACGGGGGACCCTTTTCAGCAGTAACCCTACACGGTGTATCATGATACCCTGAAACTAGGCAGGGTGGGGCACGATTACTGGGCTGATTGTAAGAGGTCAAAAATCGACGGCGGTGGTGTAGCAGTGTAGGTTCTAACGGAGTGCGGGCGTGCACACACTCCGGCGCAGAAAAATAAGGCACTGGACACCAGTAGCATACCTTTGCACTCTAAGGTTGTGTCGGGTTGCCACTATGGGACTTGATACACCCCATGGTGGGACCAGCATAGGTAACTACAGACATCGGGGGCCGTAAGACACATGTAACTATGCGAGTAGGAGCCGATCATCGTAGAATGGATCACATCACCCTGATTTTGGGGTGCAAATTGGAAACTAGTTTATATGGGTTCAGAGATTAACATGGGGTACGATAGTATATTCGACCCTAGATAACTTAACCAAGTTTATAATGTTGCCCACTTCTTGTTATTACTTATCATACCCAGTTCTTTATTCATAGACAAAGTAGTACTAGACTTACTCAGGCTTTATGTCTGACTCTACTTTTCTTTCGTCTTCTTTCTTCCGTTCCCCCCCCCCCCCCAGGTCCTCAGGGAGGGAACACAGCAGCTTGACCTACCTCAACATCCAGCTTGAAGAAGAGAAATGTATTGCTTGGACTTTCCTGTTTTGAACTATGGCTTTGGACAATCCACTATGGGGCTTTGGCAGTTTGTCTATGTTTTATTTATGCTTCTTTAAAAAAATAATGTACTCAAGACAGATTATGAAGTGTTATGTTATGTTTTTGGAAAGGATGTTGTTGTAACACGTATTTGACTTTATGAAATAAAGTTTGTTGTTCTTCCGCTGTTTACAAATATGTGTTCTTATATCTGTCTTGTATATCTGTGACTTGTACTTATAAACCTCCACCAAAATTAGGGCATTCCCTTTGAGAGTGACCCTAACGGAGGTGGGGTGTTTCAATATCTATTGTTACTGCAACACATGTTGATGTCTATGTTTACACATTGAAGCGTGCATTGCAATAAACAAAAACAGCATAGCAATGGCAACATTGTAGCTAGTAACACCATGGATTTTCGTTGTGGTAGGCCATCTATGGCGTTGTGATTGTTGTGACCGGTACTTTAGGCTTCCATGGCAAACGCTCTGAACAAACATCTTTCAGTCTTATTTTTAGAACTTTGAAACACGCACTTCATTATAAAATATACCCATTACACTTTCCAGTTTCCAGGTGTGGAAATAATTATAAAAAAATGAGTTTCATTTGTAAATATGTATTGAAATGTAGTTTAATAAAATATAATACCGTTAATGGTGTAGTTGTTGATCTGTGCTGGCCAAGTTAAAAAGTGTCGTCAAATGTGATAAGCAAAGGAAAGGACTTGATTCTTAGGTTGTTATAATGCAATACATGCATGATGAAAATTTTCTCGACTTTTACATGCATGATGAAACATCAAGCTTGAGCTTGCTGTCCCGGAACAACAACCTTGAGCTTGTTGTTCTGGAACAGCAAGCCCCGGCTTGCGGCTCCGGAACAGCAAGCCACAGCTTGTTGTCTGAAACATCAAGCTCGCACTTGTTGTTTCGAAACAACAAGCACGCTCTTGCTGCTCTGGGACATTAAGCCCGCTCTTATTGTTTCTTAATACTACATTTGTTTCACTGTTTTATCCATAAATTTTTCTTAAAAATGAGTTAGGGACGTGTATAACTCATGATCTAAACGATTTAAATTGGACATTGACAAAATACATGACACATTATTTATTTCTAACTGTGATTGATTTTGATGCCACTTCCTATTATGCATGACAACGATCACTATTTCGGTTGCTATATTTTTTTGGTATAGCATCCTTAAATAATAGGTTATACACATCCTTTCTTATAAAAATAAAAGTAAATTTCTATTATCAGTTTGCCTTCATAGCAAGATCTTGGTTGAGTTGCATTGAATCTTCCTTCTATCAACAGGTAACTAACCTTCAGTATCTAGTTGTTAACGTTTGCATCATAGACTTTCTAACAATTTGTCTATAACTATTAACATTGTAGACATCCACAGCATGTGATCCCATGAATATTAGTAACATTATATCATTGCCTTTGGATACAAGAAAATAAGAGAAATGGGTGAATGATTCTTCGGTTGATTACAAAGGAAATGTTCCTTTAAGACCCAAAATAGGAGCTTGGCGTGCAACGCTTTTCATTCTTGGTAACTATAATTTGTATTCTGTGTAAGTTACTTATTACAGTGCAAATTGTTTGGAGAGTTTTAACATTGGTGAATGCAGTGATTGAGTTCAACGAGAGGTTGAGTTACTTTAGTTTAGCTACAAACCTGATAATATACTTAACAAAAGTGTTGCATCAAGATGTGAAAACTGTTGCAGAATGTGTTAATTATTGGATAAGTCACCACCATGATGCCTTTCATCGGAGGATTTGTTGTTGATTCATATCTAGGAAAATTTTCCATAGTTCTTCTATCCTCCCTTGTCTATTTATTGGTAAAGTTTACATAAATCCTCTGTCACGTATTTTATACTCCACACGAAATTTAAGATTTATCTGAATATTCAAAGGGAAAAAGTAAATTGGTTTTGTTATCAACTAAGCAAGCATATAAAAGCAAGTCAGTTTAGACACTTATTTTTATTATATTTTGAATTTTCTCAAAGGGGCCTCATGCTTCTAACTTTGTAGCGACTGATTCCAAGTCTGAAACCTTGTAAAACAAACACATGCACCAAAACACTGAAGAGACATGAAGTGATCTTCTTCATAGCCATTTATATGATATCCATTGGCACTGGGGGACACAAACCTTCTCTAAAAAGCTTTGGAGCAGATCAGTTTGTTGACAATAATCCATCTGAAAGGAAGAAAAAGATGTCCTATTTCAATTGGTGGAACTGCGGTGTGTGTGTGTGGAGGATTAATTCTAGATGTTACAGTCATGGTTTACATTTAGGATAAATTTCTCAGCAGGGCCTCATCCACTGCCTTATCTAAACGACACCCTTTCTAATTAAAGGAGAGGTGAACTGTAATGACCCGTATTTTCACGGGTAATAATTAATTTATTTAATTATTTAAAATAGTGATTTAGGGAATTAAATCGTTGTTTAATTAAATAAAGTGAATATTTAATTAAATTAAAATATTAGAATAATATATTAAATTCAGAAATAATCAAAAATGGTGGAACTCACAATATCGTGTGAATGGGATTATTTATAAGATACAATTCAGCTTGGAATTTGATTTGAATAACGAATATATTATACAAATGTCAGTTTGAATGTAGAATTATAATATAATTATAATCGTGCTCGAAATGGCACTGCAGTTCGTAATTTGGCGATTCGAACTTTAAAGGAGTATACAAAAGCCGTTCTAAGTCAGATTTCTGTGAAACAAGAAACGTACGGAGCTAGTGAAGTATATTTTTCTAGTGGAAGAGAAAACTCAGGATTTCGTCGTGTAGATTTTTAGTTATGTCCAAATTAAATATTCAGAAAAACAGCATTATATTCGTTCGTGGCCATAACGGTTATTTAAAAATATTTGAATATCGGGTTTGAATTTAGACAATGTTCTTTTGAGACATAACGATAATTTAATTTTAAAATTTTACTGTAATTTTTAATTAATTAAATACGTCACTTTTTATTTGGAGTATTTTGCACCCTGTAATCAACATTTTGAGGTTTCACAATATGAGTTAATCTATCGGTATTTTTATAATTTTGGAACCGTGTCACCTCGCTCGTCACGATGGTGTTTTTATTTCTGTCCGTAGCGATCGGTAAATAAAGTGGAATAAATATTTTAATATTTGATGTTCACTATAATATCCCCTACCATAACTTCATTCTTTTTCCATGTCCAGAAAAAAGCCACACCTCACGTTTTCATCCGCAAGTTTTATGTGATCAAAAGAAGAAAACGTGTAATGAATTCAACCTTAAACAAATTCAAATATAAGTACCCCACTAAAACCCCTGAAGACCTAATGGTTGCGTTCTCCAAACCGCCATTCCTCTTTCATTTTTCTAAAAGAAAACCGATCAAAAGAATTCCACTAAAATCAAATAAAATCCGTAAAATTCCCAAACAAATTCGTCTTAAATCCTGGCGAGTTTCTCTTCGTCTTGGCACGACTTTGGCTGGGTGCGATTCCGTATTTGGTTCGCTAGGTTTGTGCGGTCGTGGCCTTGAATGGTGGATGATTGAAAACGGGTGGTGATGCTGATGCACTGAAAGGACAGTATGGATCCGAAGCTTGGTTCGAATGTAGTAGGGTGAGCTCTAGTTCATCGGTGATGGGTTGATGTATGAGCAGCATGTGTATGCTGACTGTTATATAAGAAGGAAGCTGCGAAGTTGATGGACGGATGGAAGGGTGTCGATCGAAGTATTGGCAGTGGTTTGCGTAGCTGATGACGCGTTTCACTGTAGGGGTTTCGAAGTTTGGGTTTTTATTGAAGAGAAGGGAGTTATGAGCAGAAGTATGTGAGTTTAACGATGATGTTTATTGGCAAGGCTCTGTGGGGAACGGTGGCGGGATGTACTACGAGTTGCTTCTGCAAGAAGCAGATGATTTTAAAACTGAAATATGGGAAGCAGTATACAAAAGAAGAAGGGAAAAGCAGTGTGCCAGTACCTCTTGCTGTGGAGTTAGATGATGGGAGAGATCGGTTAATGGTGGGTAAAAATACAGAGGAGAAGGAGAAAGGCCTTGCTGATCTGCACTTTAACATGTAGGAAGGGGCTCAAACATTTAGGCTGAGTTCAAAGAAAGGGGTAATGGGCGGGTTAAATCGGTGAGCCTAATAAACTTAATAGAATTTAGTTTAAGTTATAATTAAACATGTAAATTTTAAACTGCTATAACATGTTCATATGTTAACGGAATTCAATAAAACAAGATCCGTTGTGATCGTACGGACGGTGGCTACACACTTGAACTGACTGGGAGCGAATCGAAGCTCATTACAATTTATAGCAAAATAAATTGTCCGTCTGAATCAAGCGATGTTTATCGTTATTAATGATGATCGTCCAATGTGAGTAAAACTCACCAACTCTGTTCAGTTTATATTTTTATAAACTGTACTTTATTTTTGATGAATATTGATTTGATTGCTGTGTATGGACTGTTTAGATGGATTGTTAAATAGTTGATTGAAAACACAGTTATGGTTATACATATATACATATATACATATATATATATATATATATCGTTATTAAATATTAATTCTGTCGATCGGAATATTTCTTCTTGAAATGAAAATGATGTTATCTATATTATTAAACATCTGTTGATGCAGGAAAACAGGTTGGAGGAATCCGACTGGATTCCTCAACATTTAAATACTGTTTTGTTTCACATATCGTGATATGTGATGTGTTATATTATCTGTACTGATTATGTGTGCTTGGTTGATAGTAATCATGGTTATACGGTATTTTTAAATACCATAAGAAATACTGGAAAGTAAAAAGGAAATTTTCAAAACGTATATTGAAAATGAAATATTTATAAAATCATAGGATTTTATAAGAGGGATGTTTAGTTAGAAAATAAATATTATGTTATAAAAAGGAAATCTTTATAAGTGGAGAAACGTTATAAGAAGGTCATTTTTTTAAAGTGAAGAACCGTTACTAAAAGTAAATCTTTATAAATGGATAAACATTATTAAATAGAGTTAATCGAATATAAGTTATTCGAATTGAGTTCACCAGTTAGAGTTAATCAGTTAGAGTTAACCAGTTATAGTAAATCAAATAGAGTTAATCGAATAGAGTTAAAGAAATAGAGTTAAGCAAAATTAGAAACTGACTAGAGATTAGTTAAGCTGAATAATTTTCTGAGGATCAATTTGATGTTGGTTTCGGCCTTCGGGATTGACACTTAGGGAATTGTTCTCATACTAGTTTACAGTCAGGGACTGATAGTTGTGGAAGAATAGTGATATGTGAATGAGTATCGGAAATGCTTTCCAATATTAAAAACGTATATTTTCTAAATATAGAAAATAAGGAAATATGAATATATATGTATATATGTATATATATATATGATGATGATTGATTGATCGAATTTCTATCTAGGAATAAGATCGTTGTTTGTACACCGACATGTTTTCATTTGATAGTTAAATCACAGACTATCAAGTTTTGACCATATTTATGTTGTTAATATGGAGAGACCAGTTGGATTCTTATCCAAAGAACCACTTCATATTGGCATGAGCGTTGCGAATCATATATGCCAAAGAAAATTGAAGATAGAGTAAAGTGCAAGGGCTGTTGTATAAGTCCTAGGTTGCTATTGCCTAGGATTGATGTACTGAATAGTGCCTTCGGTTTCGTTCAATCCCAGAACGAACGTAAATGGACGAATATCTGACAAAGTATTTCTAATGATCGAATGGGTTGGTCTGTATAAATATATATGGTTGCAACGGATTTATTCCCTTAGCATAACATCCATAATATTTGTGTAAACCAATTAATGATTAACGGATCTGATAATGTGGCATTCAAAGTGATCGTGTTATCAATGAATGGAAAGTAATCGTAGCCTCTAGCCTCAACAATCGAGAAATGAAAAAAATCGGGCAGGCAGCATGGCTATGTGGTTAGCTCCCATTAGGGTGTATCATCACCTATCTAGAGAATATTCATTTGCTTCTTTAATCTATCTATGATGTCCCATATATATATATATATATATATATATGTATATATATACGAGAAACGGTTGCTGATCCCAACCGTTGGTGATATAGATTCGATACATTCAAGCGAAATGAGTGGTCGGTCGTGTGTGGCTGAATTGCAAGATGTTCTTGTTGAACTCCAGTGTATAATTCCTAGAGTACACTGATCGGAAGGTGGGTCCATACCTTTTCATAGTTGGAAATCCATTACCCAATACGTGTTTGCGGTTTTGATTGTGTACTATATATGTAAAACGTGAGATGAAAGCGTTTCTGCTAGATGATTATTATATTGTGGTTGATAGACATTATTATAATATCAAAAGGTTTTTGATATAAAGATCTTTTGGATTCTCATATGGGAAAAACTCGTTCCGTTATACGGCGTGGTCTTATGAGATATCGTTTACTTGTTCAAACTGTTTAAAACTGTTTTACTCACACCAGTCTCATGACTCACCCGGAATTTATTTGTTTGTTTTCCCTAGACTCTTGGGTGCCTAAATTTGTACGGGCAGTCAAGTAGTCGGGATTTTACAGATACACTTGGAGAGCTTGGAGTAGGAGACTTCAGGATTATATAACTATTGTTTATTTCCGATGTTGTTGTAAGTGTTGTACTCTGCAATGTTATTGTATACATATACTGTTTGTATTTCAAAAGTTAGGTTATATTTTATTCGTTCCGCTATGAGATTCGTGTTTACTCTGATGATGATGTTCTTCTTCTTCTTCTATTCTATAAGTTTCTATCTTATCTATTCTCATCCTATAACTTCTTTCATTAACCATTCAGTTATTTTCGATCCTTGGATGTTCGATATGTGTTGTATATCGGATAACCAAGATCATAAAATTCGGGTCGTTACAGTTGGTATCAGAGCAATGGTTTAGTTACTACATTGGCTCTATGGCATGACTCAGTAGAGATGGGGTTAGCAATACCCTAGATTGAGTTTGAGTGTATATATACGAGTGCGTATTTGTTATTCAATATAAAAATGATTTTTATATTATGGAGATTTATTGGTTGAGTTGTTTATGAGATCCGATCGATCTGTTTGATCCACTGAATCGGTCAGAGTTTAATAAACACTTGAATACGATGAACCGACATGGTATGTTTTGTAAGAGGATAAATGGAATAAATTTTACCCGAAATATATTTTGTTATAAAGGAAATATATGCCTTGAAATTACTATAGTATAATTGGAAGTTTTGGTTGTTAGTATAATCAAATTAGACTATAAAAAGGTTAAATGGTTATAAATAACTAATCAGGATTCATATAAGTAAAGTATATGAAATAAGATGAATTAATTCTGAATTTAAATCAGAATTAGGAATTAAAATAAGGAAATTTTAAGTTCCTGGGAGATTTTGAAAATGTTTTTAAATTTGAAATTGATATAATATTGAAATCACTTTGATGACTGGAAAATAATTTTGAGGATGGATCGATACATTGTCGGTGTGATTTCCGAGTTCCTAAGTGACGGATTACTACCAAGATTTTGTTTTTGAATTGTTTTGAGAAAACAATTGTTTAGAAATTCAAAGGTTTTGAATTGGTGTTATGATTTCAAATTGATTTGAAATAAACCCAGGAATTTAAATTCTGAAATTTAAATTTAACTTATGAAGTTAAAGAGATTGGAATGGTGAATGTGAATAAGTAAATTAGGATTTAACTCTAAATAAATTAAACAAAATGGAATCGGATTATTAAGTAATGAGTGTTGGATCAATAATGGATTTGAGTTTGAAATATGATTTGGCTTGGATAAGCAGATGATCTTGTTGAGGGTAAAATTTTATTGGGATTTGATTAGGAATGCATTAGTATATGCTGAATGGGTAACAGGTGGAAGGGATATAATAATATGCCCGACAAAAAGGTACAAGTTTATATTCAATATAAGCATGAGATTTATGAGCCGAATTGGCAAGCCGCTTGGCTGTTTGATTTTCTTTTGGGTTGAAGAAGGCCCAGAGAGGCGAGTTAGAGTTTGACCTATTGACTAGTACAAAGGAGGTGCTGGCAAAAAAAATCAGAAAGTTAAGGTGTTAGAAATTTTTCAGGATTTTTAAAAATTCTTGTTAGTCGGAATGAATTAATAATTTAATTGAAATTAAATTGGTTCAGTTGAAACTGAAGTTGAGAAGTGAACAATATAGTCTAGCCAGTCGATAGGGTTTGTTTTCTACCTTAGCAATTTCGAGGACGAAATTATTTTAAGTGGGGAAGAATGTAATGACCCCTATTTTTACGGGTAATAATTAATTTATTTAATTATTTAAAATAGTGATTTAGGGAATTAAATCGTTGTTTAATTTAATAAAGTGAATATTTAGTTAAATTAACATAATAGAATAATATATTAAATTCAGAAATAATCAAAAATGGTGGAATTCGCAATATCGTGTGAATGGGATTATTTATAAGATATAATTTCACTTGGAATTTGATTTGAATAACGAATATATTATATAAACGACAGTTTGAATGTAGAATTATAAAATAATTATAATCGAGCTCGAAATGGCGCTGCGGTTCGTAATTTGGTGATTCGAATTTTAAACGAATATACAGAAGCCGTTCTAAGTCAGATTTCTGTGAAACAAGAAACGTACGGAGCTAGTGAAGTATATTTTTCTAGTGGAAGAGAAAAATCTGGATTTCGTCGTGTAGATTTTTAGTTATGTCCAAATTAAATATTCAGAAAAACAGCGGTATATTTGTTCGTGGCCATAATGGTTATTTAAAAATATTTGAATATCGGGTTTGAATTTAGATAAGGTTTTTTTGAGACAAAACAATAATTTAATTTTTAGAATTTTACTGTAATTTTTAATTAATTAAATACATCACTTTTTATTTGGAGTATTTTGCACCCTGTAATCAACATTTTGAGGTTTCACAATATGAGTTAATCTACCGATATTTTTATATTTTTCGAACCGTGTCACCTCGCTCGTCACGATGGTGTTTTTATTCCTGTCTGTAGCGATCGGTAAATAAAATGGAATAAATATTTTAATATTTGATGTTCACTATAATATCCCCTACCATAACTTCATTCTTTTTCCATGACCAGAAAAAGGCCGCACCTCACGTTTTCATCCGCAAGTTTTTTGTGATCAAAAGAAGAAAACGTAGAAGGAATTCAACCTTAAACAAATTCAAATATAAATACTCCACTAAAACCCCTTAAGACCTAATGGCTTCGTTCTCCAAACCGCCATTCCTCTTTCACTTTTCCAAAAGAAAACCGATCAAACAAATTTCTCTAAAATCAAATAAAATCCGTAAAATTCCCAAACAATTTCGTCTTGAATCCTGGCGAGTTTCTCTTCGTCTTGGCACGACTTTGGTTGGGTGCGATTCCTTATTTGGTTCCCTGGGTTTGTGCGGTCGTAGCCTTGAATGGTGGACGATGGAAAATGGGTGGTGATGCTGACGCACTGAAAGGACAGTATGGATCTGAAGCTTGGTTCGAATGTAGTAGGGAGAGCTCTAGTTCATCGGGGATGGGTTGATGTACGAGCAGCATGTGTATGCTGACTGTTATATAGGAAGGAAGCTGCGAAGTTGATGAACAGATGGAAGGGTGTCGATCGAAGTATTGGCAGTGGGTTACGTAGCTGATGCCGCGTTTCACTGTAGGGCTTTCGAAGTTTGGGTTTTTATTGAAGAGAAGGGAGTTAGTAGCAGAAGTACGTGAGTTTGACGATGGTGTTTGTTGGCAAGGCACTGCGGGGAACAGTGGCGAGATGTATTGCGAGTTGCTTCTGCAAGAAGCGGATGGTTTTAAAACTGAAATATGGGAAGCAATATACAAAAGAAGAAGGGAAAAGCAGTGTGCCAGTACCTCCTGCTGTGGAGTTAGATGATGGGAGAGTTTGGTTAATGGTGTGTAAAAATACAGAGGAGAAGGAGAAAGGCCTTGCGGATCTGCACTTTAACATGTAGGAATAGGCTCAAACATTTGGGCTGAGTTCAAAGAAAGGGGAAATGGGCCGGGTTAAATCGGTGAGCCCAATAAACTTAATAGAATTTAGTTTAAGTTATAATTAAAACATATAAAATTTAAACTGCTATAACATGTTCATATCTTAATGGAATTCAGTAAAACAAGATCCATTGGGATCGTACGGACGGTGGCTACGCACTGGAACTGACTGGAAGCGAATCGAAGCTCGTTGCAATTTATAGCAAAATAAATTGTCCGTTTGAATCCAGCGATGGTTATCGTTATTAACGATGATCTTCCAATGCTAAAAACGTATATTTTCTAAATATAGAAAATAAGGAAATATGAATATATATATATATGTATATATATATATGATGATGATTGATCGATCGAATTTCAATCTAGGAATAATATCGTTGTTTGTACACCGACATGTTTTTATTTGATAGTTAAATCATAGACTATCAAATTTTGACCATATTTACGTTGTTAATATGGAGAGACCGGTTGGATTCTTATCCAAAGAACCACTCCGTATTGGCATGAGCGTTGCGAATCATATATGCCAAAGATAATTGAAGACGGAGTAAAGTGCAAGGGCTGTTGTATAAGTCCTAGGTAGCGATTGCCTAGGATGGATGTACTGAATAGTGCCTTCGGTTTCGTTCAATCCCAGAACGAACGTAAATGGACGAATGTCTGACAAAGTATTTCCGATGATCGAATGGGTTGGTCTGTATAAATTTATACAGTTGCAACGGATTTATTCCCTTAGCATAACATCCAGAATATTTGTGTAAACCAATTAATGGTTAACGTATCTGATAATGTGGCATTCAAAGTGATTGTGTTATCAATGAATGGAAAGTAATCGTAGCCTCTGGCCTCGGCAATTGGGAAATGACAAAAATCGGGCAGGCAGCATGACTATGTGGTTAGCTCCCATTAGGGTGTATCATCACCTATCTAGAGAATATTCATTTGCTTCTTTAATCTATCAATGATGTCCCATATATATATGGGGGAAACGGTTGCTGATCCCAACCGTTCGTGATATACATTCGATACACTCAAGCGAAATGAGTGGTCGGCCATGTGTGGCTGAGTTGCAAAATGTTCTTGTTGAACTCCAGTGTATCGTTCCTAGAGTACACTGATCGGAAGGTGGGTCCATACCTTGTCATAGTTGGAAATCCATTACCCAATACGTGTTTGCGGTTTTGATTGTACTATATATGTAGAACGTGACATGAAAGCGTTTTTGCTAGATGATTATTACTTTGTGGTTGATAGACATTATTATAATATCAAAAGGTTTTTGATATAAAGATCTTTTGGATTCTCATATGGGAAAAACACGTTTGTTATACTGCGAGGTCTTATGAGATATCGTTTACTTGTTCAAACTATTTAAAACTGTTTTACTCACACCAGTCCCATGACCAACCCGGAGTTTATTTGTTTTTCCCCTAAACTCTTGGGTGCCTAAATTTGTACGGGCATTCAAGTAGTCGGGATTTTACAGATACACTTGGAGAGCTTGGAGCAGGAGGCTTCAGGATTATTTAGCTATTGTTTATTTCCGCTGTTATTGTAAGTGTTGTACTCTGCAATGTTATTGTATACATATACTGTTTGTATTTCAAAAGTTAGGTTATATTTTATTCGTTCCGCTGTGAGATTCGTGTTTACTCTGATGATGATGTTCTTCTTCTTCTATTATATAAGTTTCTATCTTATCTATTCTCACTCTCTAACTTCTTTCACTAACCATTCGGTTATTTTCGATCCTTGGATGTTCGATATGTGTTGTATATCGGATAACCAAGATCGTAAAAATCTGGGTCGTTACATGAACCAACCATACATATTAGATTCACATAACATTTATTTCACATGTATACACGTATGTGTGTATATATGTATGTATGTATACATATACACACACACACACACATATATATATATATATATGTATATATATACACACACACATATCATTTTTGAATGTTTGCATCATTTTCTTAACAACTTGCATGCAACAAGTTCCTAGACAAAGCTGTAATAACTGAGAACAAAAATGACGAAACAGGGTTTGCGATAGGGAAGCAGAACAAGTGGAGACTGGCCACGGTGACCCAAAT
Source organism: Allium sativum (assembly GCA_030737875.1). Taxonomy (NCBI): domain Eukaryota; kingdom Viridiplantae; phylum Streptophyta; class Magnoliopsida; order Asparagales; family Amaryllidaceae; genus Allium; species Allium sativum. The sequence continues at coordinate 8,729,569 of CM060913.1, forward strand.
AGAAGAAATGAAACTAGTACTTTAATAATTCCGATATGGTTAGCCACTCTACCATTTGGCATGTGTGTGGATGATTTTCTGGAATGTAAGAAAATGTTTTCTATTTAATGTTTGTGGTGGATGGTTTTATGGAATGTAAGAATATTTTATGTTTAATGTTTGTGGCCAATATTGCATTTTTTTCTAGGTATTGGTATTGCATTTTTGTTTTTGGTATTGGTATTGCATTTTTATGGTAGGGCATATATCATATATCAGGAAAAATATTGATGTTTAAAATTATAACTAACATCAGTTATGTAGAACAAAAACAATGTATAAACAGAATAAAAACATCCCTCCTTTAAAGTGAAATGATGCCAAAACGCCACAGAGACATCATTTCCTTGAAAATGAACTGATACCTGTTTGGCGTATGGGCATCACTTCTTTTAGAAAGAAACGACTAATATTTGTTTGGCGTATAGGCATCACTTCTTTTAGAAAGGAACGATATGGCGTGTATATATATGTATGTATATATATATACACACACACATATATATATATATATGGGAAATTCTGTTGGAACACAATTAAAAAACACAAAATTACACACACGATTACAGCCGTTCTATTTTATAAATCATAGCCGTCAAAAAAATATTAGAATACCGTTACTCTTTCCTTCCCATTCACATCTGCGCTTCCTCTGCAAAACCAATCCCTGCTTCCTCCTCTGCAAAACGAAACTCAACGGCCTCAATACTTTTGAAACTCTCCAATATCATATCAGACATCTATGCACTAATTAGGGATTCTGAGAGGACGTGATATCAGACATCTATGCACTAAAATTGTTGTGTCACTGAGCATGTGAGAATTTGTGTTCCTATAGCCGCTTCCTTTATATATATATATATACAATCATATATATATATATACATTCATATATATATATATATATATATATATATATTGTTAGCCTACTTTGTGAAATAGACTACACAAAGTCAAAAGGTTAGAAGATCAAGTAAATCAAGTAAGTGAAGAACATCCTGCTGTATATCCGATTCGGATCGGAGTTATCGGGTAGAAGCAAAACAAGAACGAAGCAATGAAGGAATGAAGACAAGCCGGATCAGACCGGAGATAGTGAGGCCGATCCGACCCTATTTGTTAGACCATTCCGAACCGAACCCAGTATACCCTGCTACTTCACTCCACGATCTCCTGGATATTCGGGGTAGTTACAACCACTTTCTACCCACGATGGCCACTAACTAGATGTGTTGTCCTCACCAGAACTCACCTGATCCCGAAAGTCACGTGATGGAGGCCACGTGTACCCGATCCGATTCGGATTCAGGAAGAATTTCCACCTATAAATACCCCCCTCAAGAGGCATTTGGAGGGATCTTTTGGCACTCTGAGAGTTTGAGTATCCTTGAGAACCGAATTCCAACACTCCCAAACAATCCAAATCATCATCTAAAGTGTATTTTGAATATTATTGAGTGAATGTATATGAAAAAAGAGTGAGTTTGAGTGAATATCTTGTTGTATTTTCATCTACATCATCAGACAAAGTGATATAAAGTGGACGTAGGCTCTTTATCGCCGAACCACTATAAATCTTGTGTTTCTTTTCTGTTTTTTAATCTTGTTTTATTAGAATTTCAGTTAATTTGGGTGTTAGAACCACTTTTTGGTCTAACATTTTGGTGCTTTCACTGAGAAACATTTGAATTCTCTATTTTTCGGGATTATCGTTCTACTATTTGGACCGTCAAGTTCGAAGAAGTTAATCCCCAATTTTCAACGCTTCTAAGTACTTGTTGGTTGATTGTTAAAGAATTATGGCCAAAGGAAAAGGCAAGGAAGTTCAGACCAGTCGAGGGAACGAAGTTGGCGAAGATCAACGAAATATGGTTGTGACGAGGTCTCGTGGGCAAGACTTAGGAGCAGATCGGTCCGCCTCAGGAAATCCGAACCGGTCACGGAGGGAGAGCTCCGATCCGACCCGGATTGAAGACATTGAAGAAGTACGCTTCCCCAATCCGAACCGGTCAGGTTGCCTTGCTCCGATCCGACCCGACTCAGGGTGATGCTGGAACCTCTACTCGAGCCCCTACCAATGCTCCGACTCTAGCCACCAGGACCAATGACCAGACCAATCCTTCTGCACCCGTCACATAGGGAGATTTTTCACGCTTTCTCGACATGCTTGAGAGCACTAGGGAGGCTTTGAGAACCCACAAGCGTACCAATCTTATTATGCAAGAGAATATGAAGACCATAAGTAGGGAGATTAGTGAGCTCCGCAGACGGACGACACCTTCCCCAGTTCACCACACTGCAGTGGATCAATCATCTTCCTCAGAGGAAGAGCGGCCCCGTGAAAGAAGGCCGCTCGAACGACCACAGAACTTGGAACAGATGACTTTCGGATCTCTGGGATCCCGCGACGATGTTGCTCGGGTGTTAGGGCCTGACAACCCTAGCCTACAAGAACCTATGTTGCTACCTATGCGAGGATCTCATGTCCTCCCTAGGGATCCTAATATCACCAATCCTACTCAGGGACAGATGCTTCAGCCCCTTCCTCCCGAGATCGACCGGGAGTGTAGGGAACAAAGCAGAGAGGAAGCTGCTAGAAGAAGGAGGCCACCCCCTGACCAGGAGCCTAGAAGAAATCCGAATATCAGGGCCAGAGAACCTGAGCAGGCTTTAACCAATGCTGACGTGTGGGCGATGGTACGCCAGATTATGTCTGAGAGTAGGAATTACACTAATGAAGATTATGGCATCGAGCGAAGTCATACCCCCTTCACTTACGTGTAAAGACCCGCAACTTCCCCGTAAAGGAAAGCGTCGGATAGTTCGAGAACAAGCCACAACAGAACGCATATAAAAGAACATTTCAATGTATATAACAACAATGCATCAGATTACAAGAATATACAGAGTATAAATGAATATTACACAGAAATATCAGAGATTTAAATTACATTTAAATACATAGCAGCGGAAAATAATACAATACACAACTAGAAGAGATATACGGATACAAAGCTTTCCGGATATCGTTCCAGCTGTAAACCAGGATCCTGTGAATATAAATCTGCAAAACCAAAACTACTAGCTGCCCGTGTCGAAATAAGGGCACCCAGAGTTTAGGTTAAAACAATAAACTCCAGGTCAGTCATGTGACTGGTGTGAGAACTAAAACAGTTATTAATCTTTATTTTAAATCATTAGGTAAATCAAGGGACCACGCCGTATAACACGGAACGGGTTTCCTCCCAAGAATACCAGTGCATAAAACAAACAGCGCAATGCTAAATAAAGAAAAATGAAGCTGTTATAAGACCCAGGTCCCATCACACAATGCAACGCAGTCGAGGATAGGGTTTTCCCTTATAACAGCCAAAGAATGCTTGATACGTTTTAAAACAAATCATTTGATACTATTATAAGTGTATAAAACAACTTCAAATCATAAGTATCAATCATAGGCGGCATAAGCGCCCCATCCCACTATGTCGCCATATATAGGATTACAATTAAAACCGCAAATGTCACGTATTTGGAAATTGGATTTCCGTCTATGAACCGAGGCAAAAGATAGTCCTCAACCGTCTTCGTGACTCTCTAGCCCGAGCCACAGGGTCAGAGCGCATCGACCCTTGGAGCGACAGGGCCGGTCCACCGATGTGGATTAAAATGCCTGAACACTACGTTTCCCCACCCTATGGGGTGTAAGTCTGGTCCGTCAGCCGACCAGAATGCATCGGCCGAAACCGATATAACCGAGGCGCCTCGCAACAGCAACAACCACATAAGTCAAACTCGTCAGGGCGTGTAAAACCACTGACGCCACTTCTAACTAGAAAGAAACGCATGCCCTCCCTGAGGTCCGTCTCCCGTTTTTGGTTCATACCGGGTGTGAAACACGCGAGGTAAACGTTACTCAAAGCTACGCCACAAAGGCCGTGCTTTGATCATCACCACAAGACTTTGCTTTTCAACAGAAGCCTCGATCATTTGCATCTTAGCATGCCACACAGGCAAACCATCCTATGCAACCGATATCAGTCACACAGAATGAAATCCGATGTCAGACACACAGTCCATTTACAAGTCCGTTCTGGGTCTGAACGAAACCGGAGGCACCTAGTACCCCGCCTATCCATCGATCTCCAAGTACGTCTGGACGATCACTAACTGTTTCCATCTTCTTGGGTGTACAGCCCAATCAAGATCATCAGTTATCACCCAAACGACGTGAAGACCTCCGGTCTTCGACCATCGTCTTCATCTTCGACTTATCGTCGTATCAGTTATTCAGAATGGGATAAACCCGGCCTTTCCGAATAACTCGCGTATATATTATAAAAGTGTTACACAAACACAACATACGCCTCATTCCAACTCATTAGTCATTAACCGTAAATTAATCAAGAGAATAATTCCCCAAATATTAACCCCGAAGGCCGAAACCAACATCAGATCAATATCCAGAGAACCATTCTACTTAGCTAACCGACAGTTAGTTTCTAAATTTCACGTTCAAATCTAATTAAAGATTTAACTATCGCCTGGAGCAAAACTGGTGATACTCCATTCTCGATCTTTTCAATCTAATTAAAGATTCATTAAAACTCCACTTAGTTTTAATCATTATCTGGGTTAAAGAATCAGTGTCATTTAAAACATGGTTCACGATAAACCCAAAATCACATTCATTAATTATCGGGTTAAAGAACGAGTGTTATTTAAAACACTGTTCACGATAAACCCAAAAATCAATATCAATTCAATTCCAATTAAATATCATTTAATTGGTACACTTCTTTAAATCTAAATAAAAAGATTTAATCTTTTCTCAAATGGGTCCAAGAACAGTGTTAGTGAAGACACCATTCACGACAAACCCCAAATCACATTCATTAATTATCGGGTTAAAGAACAAGTGTTATTTAAAACACTGTTCACGATAAACCCAAAAATCAATATCAATTCAATTCCAATTAAATATTATTTAATTGGTACACTTCATTAAATCTAAATAAAAAGATTTAATCTTTTCTCAAATGGGTCCAAGAACAGTGTTAGTGAAGACACCATTCACGACAAACCCAAATCACATTCATTAATTATCGGGTTAAAGAACAAGTGTTATTTAAAACACTGTTCACGATAAACCCAAAAATCAATATCAATTCAATTCCAATTAAATATTATTTAATTGGTACACTTCATTAAATCTAAATAAAAAGATTTAATCTTTTCTCAACTGGGTTCAAGAACGGTGTTAGTGAAGACACCATTCACGACAAACCCAAATCACATTTGATATTAAATACAAGGCTCTGAATAGAAAATATATCGGCCTATATTCAATATCAAATTCTACGATTAACAAATGTCGTATTGGAAATAACGATATAAAAATATATCTTTCAAATTTCCATAACAACACCTGTATAATCACGAATTCCAACATCGAAATATTCCGAAGACAATTTCGATTCAAATCCACTCCAATGCAATCATTGGAAATTTTGGTTATTTTCAAAACCCTTTTCGAATTCAATTTATTTATTTAAAAATAAATAGAATTATAATTCTAGTTCAAAACTAGTTCATTTCGATAAAAATCTATTTTTATCTTTTCAAATATGGAGTTTTTCATCCCAAATCTTCACAAATCATTTCTTATGATTTTACACAAATTATTACTATTTTTAATAATTTTATCAAGGCCCGTACAGTCGATTTCCATTAACGGCCATCGAACTGCACTTACAGCGACCTTTTTCGAATTTGATTTGGACGTATCTCCAAATCCAACCGTTAGATTTCAAATTTCTAACATTCATTAGAAAGCTCTTTTCGATACGAACCCAACGGTTCCGGTTTTAGGAGAATCCGACGGTCGGATCTCCCGTAATGTCCGTTTGAAATAAATGGTCGAAATTCGCGAACTGCCGCGGCGCGGCGCGTTCTATTCAGGCCATTATATTATATATATAATATATATAATATATATTTCGTCGATTTCTATTCAAAACGAATTATATAAATAGTTTAAAAATCGTTTAAAACCTATTTCAACTTCCATTTCAATTCAAAGCAAAATTGAATTCTTCTTTATAAATTCGTTTCAGAATTTATTTCTATTCAATTCAAATTTCAATTCAATTTGAATTCATTTCAATTCGCTTTCAATTCAATTTGAAATCGTTTTCAATTCATTTCGAAATCGTTTTCAATTCAATTCATTTCGAAATCGTTTTCAATTCAATTCATTTCGAAATCGTTTTCAATTCAATTCATTTTGAATTCGTTTTCAATTCAATTCATTTCGAATTCGTTTTCAATTCAATTCGTTTTGAATTCGTTTTCAATTCAATTCGTTTTGAATTCGTTTTCAATTCAATTCATTTCGAAATCGTTTTCAATTCAATTCATTTTGAATTCGTTTTCAATTCAATTCATTTCGAAATCGTTTTCAATTCAATTCATTTTGAATTCGTTTTCAATTCAATTCATTTTGAATTCGTTTTCAATTCAATTCATTTCGAAATCGTTTTCAATTCAATTCATTTTGAATTCGTTTTCAATTCAATTCATTTTGAATTCGTTTTCAATTCATTTTGAATTCGTTTTCAATTCAATTCATTTTGAATTCGTTTTCAATTCAATTCATTTCGAAATCCTTTTCAATTCAATTCATTTTGAATTCGTTTTCAATTCAATTCATTTCGAAATCCTTTTCAATTCAATTCATTTTGAATTCGTTAAAATCGATATAAATATCGTTCACGTCAAAATGGCGTCAATCTAATCCTCACGGCTTCACATATTTCAATATTCAAATATTCTATTTCAAATATTTCTATTTCAAATATTTCTATTTCAAATATTTCTATTTTCGAAACTGGAATGAGGCCCAATCAATTACCATATAATGTTAATTATATGGATTTTCTACAACACACGTATATATCAACAACGATGAATAATCAACCATCAACCAAAGTGCACTACACTGTATAAGCATCAAATATAGATATTTAACGCTTATAGCAGCTTGTCAATCAATCGATCGACATATTTAATCAATCAGGATGAGTGAACTTCAAATTTCATCCTAACACCCGTGTGGGGTTTCAAACAATCAAACACATATTTTATTTGTGCAGTTAGGCGATGTGTAAAATTTATCGACCCAATCAACGTCATTCAAATAGGTGTACATAAACAAACCGTCTGGTTTGTAAATGAATATTTATTTATTCACATTCACGTTAAAAATTATATTTTTAACGATAACACATTTTATTTTAACATATGAATTTCTATTCAGTTCATTCGTTAAATAAAATGCTATTTTTATTTTTCTAACTTATTTTAGAAAATTTCGGCAGCATAACGGCACGATACTAGAAACGGGACAAGGCCTAGCCTTATCCCCGGTCTAGTGAAGGCCCACGCCATTCACACATCAATCAAATCAATTCGTTATGCAAACCACAAACTTTGGAGTAAGGGTCTAACCTAGCCTTACTCCTTCGCCTTATAACGGCGCACGTCTAATCCTAACCAATTTATCGATTCGATTTTTCACACCACAAACCACATTCAAATCAAATCATATAACTAACTACACAACCAAACAATTTAACAAACAAGCCATCCATGGTTTGTGGATGACGGGTGTCGGGTGCTACTAAGCACCGTCTGCATCCTAGTATATATATAACTAGAAAAATTAAATTGAAAGGTGAGGAGTTCTCACTTATAGCTATCCTAGCTCCACGGCTCTCCTTTTGCAGAAGTCTTCGTCGTTCTCGCCTTTTTGTCGCTTTCGCCCGTAGCCACTACATATATAAAAATCGAATTTTTACTACTATGTTATATAGATAAAAATTATATTTTTACTTCAAAGTTCAATATATAAAAATCACTTTTTTAATCCGAAGCTTAACATATAAAAATCACATTTTTATATTCTCTTTACCTCATGCATACAAATTATATTTTTATTTCCACTTCATATATATAAAAATTGAACTTTTATCTTCACTGCGTTATAAAAATTATATTTTTATATCGCCCTCTTTATAATAAAGAACATATTTATATTTCGAATGTTTATCCATAAAAATCGTATTTTTATATTTCTATTTTAAAACAATGTTAATCTCCTACTTTAAAAACAACGCTCATTTTATATTTTAAAAACAATGTTACTTTTCTACTTTAAAAACAACGCTCATTTTATATTTTAAAAACAATGTTACTTTTCTACTTTAAAAACAACGCTCGTTTTATATTTTAAAAACAATGTTACTTTTCTACTTTAAAAACAACGCTCGTTTTATATTTTAAAAACAATGTTACTTTTCTACTTTAAAAACAACGCTCGTTTTATATTTTAAAAACAATGTTACTTTTCTACTTTAAAAACAACGCTCATTTTATATTTTAAAAACAATGGTATGTTTATTTTTTCAAATTTACCCTTTTAAAACAATGCTTTTTCATTTTATAAAAACAATACAAATTTTATTTATAAGAACAATGTACATTTCCCTTTTCAAACATAGGTATGTAAAAACCATATTTTTACAAAGTTATCTACTTATAAAAAAAAACCGTATTTTTATATTTCAAACATCATATTTTATTTATATTTATAAAACCTATTTTTAATGTGCTATTCTGTATAAAAATCTGAAAATAAACCATGTTGTATAAATTTTATATCAGCAAAGAAAGAAATCAAGAAATATAGGCTTACCGCAAAAATGTCGTTCACCCTCAAAACTAGGGTTCCTTCCCTTGGCGCCCGCAAATGACCGGACCGCCCTCCAGTGGGCCCACACGAAGCGGCGGAGCGACGCCTTCCAGTCGCCGGAGCAGCGACGAACTCGGTGCTACTTTGCATCGAAAAACTGAGGCGATGGCGGCTCCTTTGAGGGGTTTCGGGTTGCGAGGTCAACAGGGAAAGGTGGAGGGAGCTCGGATGTAGGCGGAGCAGAGGGGAGATCGAAGTGGGGAGGGGCGCCGAGGTCGGGTGGCGCGGTGGTCCACGCCAGTACTGGCAAACGGAATCGAGGGGGTTTCTTCTATTTTTTTTTTTTTTTGATTTGTAAATCGATTGTAAAGGGGGGGGGGCAGAGATAAAGGAAGAGAAAGGTTTTTTTTTTTTTTTTTAATTATTTTATTCCACTTAAAGTTGACTTTTTCCTACGACCTCAAAACGAGGCCCACCGCCTGTCGTCCATAGCGTTTCACCCCCATTCCGAACACAATGGGATGTGTATCGTAAGCCGATCCGATTGTTACAATCAGTTTCCTTTGAATTTACATTTAAATCACTATATTGAATTTTAAACGTACATTTCAAATTACCGGGGTCACATACTAACTCTATAAATTGCAGAAAAATATTTTCTAGCTTCGTATTGACGATACGGTCCTAACAAAACTAGTTTCGTCGAAATCCGAGGTCATTTGCAAAATGTCCATTTTTAAGGGCCTTATATATATAAAAATATATATAAATTCCACAGCGACTATTTCTAATTTTAAACTGGACATATCTTATCATTTCTAAGATGAAATCTCAGTTTGTTAACTTCGTTACAAAGATATATTTATACAGATTCAAATATTTCTTGTTTCGTTCAATTCTGACTTATATTGAATTCTGTATATTCATTTGAAATTAGAAATCGAATTTTCGAACTACCGCGCCATTTTCAATTCCTTTTATATTTATATATATAATTATTATATATTCTAACGACGACGTATATAATATATACGTCGAATTCTATTCAAAATAAATTTCTCGTCGATATTATTTAAAATAATCTATTTTAAATAATTAAAATTCGCTAAAATCGCCAAAATAAAATTTTTAAACTGGCCTAGATTTTCCGGGTTGTTACAATCTCCCCCACTTAAAACTTTTCGTCCCCGAAAAGGAACAAAGTCGAAAGTGGTTTGATTAATCAGCTCTACGCTCGATCTGGCTTCCATTCTCTAACTCTTTAGTTTCTGAGAATTTTCAAAATTTCAAAAATTTGGCTAACACCCTAAATTTTTGAAAAATTTCGCCATAACCTCCCCTGCACCGGGAGCATCGGGGAATTTCAAATAGCTTCCCCGGTCCTTCAGATCTCAAAAAGAAAAAGAAAAGGCCAAGCGGCTAGCCAATAGGCTCACAAAATCATCATCACCCAAACAAAACAGTAAATTATGTAGTAAACATGTACCTATTTGTCGGGCAAACAAATTTTATTCTCTGGCTCTAGCCTCCTTGCTATGACCTGTTCAATGATATATATGTATATGCAAACAATTGCGACCAATTTTCAATACGATTCAATATTTGATTCAGTTAGGCATAATGGTTCAAAATTAGCAAACAAATAAACAAACAACACAAACATCAATCAATTAGTGAATTAGAGTTTCAAATTCATAATTTTGATATATAGTCAAGAATCAGATTTTTGATGCCAAATCACAACAATAGGCCCTATCTAATTTTGGTTCTCACACCAGTCAATAGGAAATATATAGAAATCTCACTTTCGTCACTCGAAAATAAATACTGGCGACAGTGCCCCATCACCAGAATTACTCCCGGGCACTAGAGGGATTCTATATCTACCCAATATATTAAAACTTCGAATACACGTTTGCAAGACATATACGCAAAATCTTTATATATCGGATTGTCCTAATCAATATAAAATAAATAATCAAATACGAATAATTGATTTAAATTTTCAAAACGAAATTTGCTTTCATTTGAAAAATATACTCTTCACACTCGTTCTAGGATACTACTGATCCTATCTCTAACGAGTCATTCTAATTGGATATTGCTAATCCAATATCTGATGAATTCTTTCGTAAGGTTCTAATGTGTCTTGTTCTCTGCTTTGTAAACCAAAGCTCTGATACCACGTGTAAAGACCCGCAACTTCCCCGTAAAGGAAAGCGTCGGATAGTTCGAGAACAAGCCACAACAGAACGCATATAAAAGAACATTTCAATGTATATAACAACAATGCATCAGATTACAAGAATATACAGAGTATAAATGAATATTACACAGAAATATCAGAGATTTAAATTACATTTAAATACATAGCAGCGGAAAATAATACAATACACAACTAGAAGAGATATACGGATACAAAGCTTTCCGGATATCGTTCCAGCTGTAAACCAGGATCCTGTGAATATAAATCTGCAAAACCAAAACTACTAGCTGCCCGTGTCGAAATAAGGGCACCCAGAGTTTAGGTTAAAACAATAAACTCCAGGTCAGTCATGTGACTGGTGTGAGAACTAAAACAGTTATTAATCTTTATTTTAAATCATTAGGTAAATCAAGGGACCACGCCGTATAACACGGAACGGGTTTCCTCCCAAGAATACCAGTGCATAAAACAAACAGCGCAATGCTAAATAAAGAAAAATGAAGCTGTTATAAGACCCAGGTCCCATCACACAATGCAACGCAGTCGAGGATAGGGTTTTCCCTTATAACAGCCAAAGAATGCTTGATACGTTTTAAAACAAATCATTTGATACTATTATAAGTGTATAAAACAACTTCAAATCATAAGTATCAATCATAGGCGGCATAAGCGCCCCATCCCACTATGTCGCCATATATAGGATTACAATTAAAACCGCAAATGTCACGTATTTGGAAATTGGATTTCCGTCTATGAACCGAGGCAAAAGATAGTCCTCAACCGTCTTCGTGACTCTCTAGCCCGAGCCACAGGGTCAGAGCGCATCGACCCTTGGAGCGACAGGGCCGGTCCACCGATGTGGATTAAAATGCCTGAACACTACGTTTCCCCACCCTATGGGGTGTAAGTCTGGTCCGTCAGCCGACCAGAATGCATCGGCCGAAACCGATATAACCGAGGCGCCTCGCAACAGCAACAACCACATAAGTCAAACTCGTCAGGGCGTGTAAAACCACTGACGCCACTTCTAACTAGAAAGAAACGCATGCCCTCCCTGAGGTCCGTCTCCCGTTTTTGGTTCATACCGGGTGTGAAACACGCGAGGTAAACGTTACTCAAAGCTACGCCACAAAGGCCGTGCTTTGATCATCACCACAAGACTTTGCTTTTCAACAGAAGCCTCGATCATTTGCATCTTAGCATGCCACACAGGCAAACCATCCTATGCAACCGATATCAGTCACACAGAATGAAATCCGATGTCAGACACACAGTCCATTTACAAGTCCGTTCTGGGTCTGAACGAAACCGGAGGCACCTAGTACCCCGCCTATCCATCGATCTCCAAGTACGTCTGGACGATCACTAACTGTTTCCATCTTCTTGGGTGTACAGCCCAATCAAGATCATCAGTTATCACCCAAACGACGTGAAGACCTCCGGTCTTCGACCATCGTCTTCATCTTCGACTTATCGTCGTATCAGTTATTCAGAATGGGATAAACCCGGCCTTTCCGAATAACTCGCGTATATATTATAAAAGTGTTACACAAACACAACATACGCCTCATTCCAACTCATTAGTCATTAACCGTAAATTAATCAAGAGAATAATTCCCCAAATATTAACCCCGAAGGCCGAAACCAACATCAGATCAATATCCAGAGAACCATTCTACTTAGCTAACCGACGGTTAGTTTCTAAATTTCACGTTCAAATCTAATTAAAGATTTAACTATCGCCTGGAGCAAAACTGGTGATACTCCATTCTCGATCTTTTCAATCTAATTAAAGATTCATTAAAACTCCACTTAGTTTTAATCATTATCTGGGTTAAAGAATCAGTGTCATTTAAAACATGGTTCACGATAAACCCAAAATCACATTCATTAATTATCGGGTTAAAGAACGAGTGTTATTTAAAACACTGTTCACGATAAACCCAAAAATCAATATCAATTCAATTCCAATTAAATATCATTTAATTGGTACACTTCTTTAAATCTAAATAAAAAGATTTAATCTTTTCTCAAATGGGTCCAAGAACAGTGTTAGTGAAGACACCATTCACGACAAACCCCAAATCACATTCATTAATTATCGGGTTAAAGAACAAGTGTTATTTAAAACACTGTTCACGATAAACCCAAAAATCAATATCAATTCAATTCCAATTAAATATTATTTAATTGGTACACTTCATTAAATCTAAATAAAAAGATTTAATCTTTTCTCAAATGGGTCCAAGAACAGTGTTAGTGAAGACACCATTCACGACAAACCCAAATCACATTCATTAATTATCGGGTTAAAGAACAAGTGTTATTTAAAACACTGTTCACGATAAACCCAAAAATCAATATCAATTCAATTCCAATTAAATATTATTTAATTGGTACACTTCATTAAATCTAAATAAAAAGATTTAATCTTTTCTCAACTGGGTTCAAGAACGGTGTTAGTGAAGACACCATTCACGACAAACCCAAATCACATTTGATATTAAATACAAGGCTCTGAATAGAAAATATATCGGCCTATATTCAATATCAAATTCTACGATTAACAAATGTCGTATTGGAAATAACGATATAAAAATATATCTTTCAAATTTCCATAACAACACCTGTATAATCACGAATTCCAACATCGAAATATTCCGAAGACAATTTCGATTCAAATCCACTCCAATGCAATCATTGGAAATTTTGGTTATTTTCAAAACCCTTTTCGAATTCAATTTATTTATTTAAAAATAAATAGAATTATAATTCTAGTTCAAAACTAGTTCATTTCGATAAAAATCTATTTTTATCTTTTCAAATATGGAGTTTTTCATCCCAAATCTTCACAAATCATTTCTTATGATTTTACACAAATTATTACTATTTTTAATAATTTTATCAAGGCCCGTACAGTCGATTTCCATTAACGGCCATCGAACTGCACTTACAGCGACCTTTTTCGAATTTGATTTGGACGTATCTCCAAATCCAACCGTTAGATTTCAAATTTCTAACATTCATTAGAAAGCTCTTTTCGATACGAACCCAACGGTTCCGGTTTTAGGAGAATCCGACGGTCGGATCTCCCGTAATGTCCGTTTGAAATAAATGGTCGAAATTCGCGAACTGCCGCGGCGCGGCGCGTTCTATTCAGGCCATTATATTATATATATAATATATATAATATATATTTCGTCGATTTCTATTCAAAACGAATTATATAAATAGTTTAAAAATCGTTTAAAACCTATTTCAACTTCCATTTCAATTCAAAGCAAAATTGAATTCTTCTTTATAAATTCGTTTCAGAATTTATTTCTATTCAATTCAAATTTCAATTCAATTTGAATTCATTTCAATTCGCTTTCAATTCAATTTGAAATCGTTTTCAATTCATTTCGAAATCGTTTTCAATTCAATTCATTTCGAAATCGTTTTCAATTCAATTCATTTCGAAATCGTTTTCAATTCAATTCATTTTGAATTCGTTTTCAATTCAATTCATTTCGAATTCGTTTTCAATTCAATTCGTTTTGAATTCGTTTTCAATTCAATTCGTTTTGAATTCGTTTTCAATTCAATTCATTTCGAAATCGTTTTCAATTCAATTCATTTTGAATTCGTTTTCAATTCAATTCATTTCGAAATCGTTTTCAATTCAATTCATTTTGAATTCGTTTTCAATTCAATTCATTTTGAATTCGTTTTCAATTCAATTCATTTCGAAATCGTTTTCAATTCAATTCATTTTGAATTCGTTTTCAATTCAATTCATTTTGAATTCGTTTTCAATTCATTTTGAATTCGTTTTCAATTCAATTCATTTTGAATTCGTTTTCAATTCAATTCATTTCGAAATCCTTTTCAATTCAATTCATTTTGAATTCGTTTTCAATTCAATTCATTTCGAAATCCTTTTCAATTCAATTCATTTTGAATTCGTTAAAATCGATATAAATATCGTTCACGTCAAAATGGCGTCAATCTAATCCTCACGGCTTCACATATTTCAATATTCAAATATTCTATTTCAAATATTTCTATTTCAAATATTTCTATTTCAAATATTTCTATTTTCGAAACTGGAATGAGGCCCAATCAATTACCATATAATGTTAATTATATGGATTTTCTACAACACACGTATATATCAACAACGATGAATAATCAACCATCAACCAAAGTGCACTACACTGTATAAGCATCAAATATAGATATTTAACGCTTATAGCAGCTTGTCAATCAATCGATCGACATATTTAATCAATCAGGATGAGTGAACTTCAAATTTCATCCTAACACCCGTGTGGGGTTTCAAACAATCAAACACATATTTTATTTGTGCAGTTAGGCGATGTGTAAAATTTATCGACCCAATCAACGTCATTCAAATAGGTGTACATAAACAAACCGTCTGGTTTGTAAATGAATATTTATTTATTCACATTCACGTTAAAAATTATATTTTTAACGATAACACATTTTATTTTAACATATGAATTTCTATTCAGTTCATTCGTTAAATAAAATGCTATTTTTATTTTTCTAACTTATTTTAGAAAATTTCGGCAGCATAACGGCACGATACTAGAAACGGGACAAGGCCTAGCCTTATCCCCGGTCTAGTGAAGGCCCACGCCATTCACACATCAATCAAATCAATTCGTTATGCAAACCACAAACTTTGGAGTAAGGGTCTAACCTAGCCTTACTCCTTCGCCTTATAACGGCGCACGTCTAATCCTAACCAATTTATCGATTCGATTTTTCACACCACAAACCACATTCAAATCAAATCATATAACTAACTACACAACCAAACAATTTAACAAACAAGCCATCCATGGTTTGTGGATGACGGGTGTCGGGTGCTACTAAGCACCGTCTGCATCCTAGTATATATATAACTAGAAAAATTAAATTGAAAGGTGAGGAGTTCTCACTTATAGCTATCCTAGCTCCACGGCTCTCCTTTTGCAGAAGTCTTCGTCGTTCTCGCCTTTTTGTCGCTTTCGCCCGTAGCCACTACATATATAAAAATCGAATTTTTACTACTATGTTATATAGATAAAAATTATATTTTTACTTCAAAGTTCAATATATAAAAATCACTTTTTTAATCCGAAGCTTAACATATAAAAATCACATTTTTATATTCTCTTTACCTCATGCATACAAATTATATTTTTATTTCCACTTCATATATATAAAAATTGAACTTTTATCTTCACTGCGTTATAAAAATTATATTTTTATATCGCCCTCTTTATAATAAAGAACATATTTATATTTCGAATGTTTATCCATAAAAATCGTATTTTTATATTTCTATTTTAAAACAATGTTAATCTCCTACTTTAAAAACAACGCTCATTTTATATTTTAAAAACAATGTTACTTTTCTACTTTAAAAACAACGCTCATTTTATATTTTAAAAACAATGTTACTTTTCTACTTTAAAAACAACGCTCGTTTTATATTTTAAAAACAATGTTACTTTTCTACTTTAAAAACAACGCTCGTTTTATATTTTAAAAACAATGTTACTTTTCTACTTTAAAAACAACGCTCGTTTTATATTTTAAAAACAATGTTACTTTTCTACTTTAAAAACAACGCTCATTTTATATTTTAAAAACAATGGTATGTTTATTTTTTCAAATTTACCCTTTTAAAACAATGCTTTTTCATTTTATAAAAACAATACAAATTTTATTTATAAGAACAATGTACATTTCCCTTTTCAAACATAGGTATGTAAAAACCATATTTTTACAAAGTTATCTACTTATAAAAAAAACCGTATTTTTATATTTCAAACATCATATTTTATTTATATTTATAAAACCTATTTTTAATGTGCTATTCTGTATAAAAATCTGAAAATAAACCATGTTGTATAAATTTTATATCAGCAAAGAAAGAAATCAAGAAATATAGGCTTACCGCAAAAATGTCGTTCACCCTCAAAACTAGGGTTCCTTCCCTTGGCGCCCGCAAATGACCGGACCGCCCTCCAGTGGGCCCACACGAAGCGGCGGAGCGACGCCTTCCAGTCGCCGGAGCAGCGACGAACTCGGTGCTACTTTGCATCGAAAAACTGAGGCGATGGCGGCTCCTTTGAGGGGTTTCGGGTTGCGAGGTCAACAGGGAAAGGTGGAGGGAGCTCGGATGTAGGCGGAGCAGAGGGGAGATCGAAGTGGGGAGGGGCGCCGAGGTCGGGTGGCGCGGTGGTCCACGCCAGTACTGGCAAACGGAATCGAGGGGGTTTCTTCTATTTTTTTTTTTTTTGATTTGTAAATCGATTGTAAAGGGGGGGGGGGGGCAGAGATAAAGGAAGAGAAAGGTTTTTTTTTTTTTTTTTTTTTAATTATTTTATTCCACTTAAAGTTGACTTTTTCCTACGACCTCAAAACGAGGCCCACCGCCTGTCGTCCATAGCGTTTCACCCCCATTCCGAACACAATGGGATGTGTATCGTAAGCCGATCCGATTGTTACAATCAGTTTCCTTTGAATTTACATTTAAATCACTATATTGAATTTTAAACGTACATTTCAAATTACCGGGGTCACATACTAACTCTATAAATTGCAGAAAAATATTTTCTAGCTTCGTATTGACGATACGGTCCTAACAAAACTAGTTTCGTCGAAATCCGAGGTCATTTGCAAAATGTCCATTTTTAAGGGCCTTATATATATAAAAATATATATAAATTCCACAGCGACTATTTCTAATTTTAAACTGGACATATCTTATCATTTCTAAGATGAAATCTCAGTTTGTTAACTTCGTTACAAAGATATATTTATACAGATTCAAATATTTCTTGTTTCGTTCAATTCTGACTTATATTGAATTCTGTATATTCATTTGAAATTAGAAATCGAATTTTCGAACTACCGCGCCATTTTCAATTCCTTTTATATTTATATATATAATTATTATATATTCTAACGACGACGTATATAATATATACGTCGAATTCTATTCAAAATAAATTTCTCGTCGATATTATTTAAAATAATCTATTTTAAATAATTAAAATTCGCTAAAATCGCCAAAATAAAATTTTTAAACTGGCCTAGATTTTCCGGGTTGTTACATTATGATATACTTGATTTTCAGTTTCCTCGACGGTCTGATCTCCCGCAGATGGATAGATATAACGGGAGAACCGACCCGAGACAACATTTAATGCGATACGCATGGTTTATGAATGCATCTGCTGCTCCCGACGCTGTAAAGTGTAAAGCTTTCCCGATTTACTTGGAAGACGTAGCATTATTGTGGTTTACTCGACTTCCTACACGATCAGTATCGAATTTCAAAGAATTAAGTGAACGCTTCATGAATCAGTTTCGACTCAACGCTCGGAAGTCCAAGACTGTTATCGAGTTATCGAGAATTAAACAGGCTCCGAGCAAGTCTTTGAAGTCATATCTAGACTGCTTCAATTTAGCTGTAACTGAAGTTAGCGACCCTCATGAACCCACCATCCTGATGGCCCTAATAGAAGGAGTCGACCCTGATTCAGAGTTCGGAGATTATCTTTCTGGGAAGCCACCTCCCACAAGAGAGCTGTTTTACGAGAAGGCTAATATCCGTTTAAGATGAGAGGAGGCTCCGGCAAACAGAAAAAGGAAGTCCAAAGCGGCTTCGAAGGAAGTTATTCAGAGTAATGTTTCTATAAAGCAATCAGGCGATAGCTCCGGGAAAGTAGAAGTGAATGTTGGGAACAGAAGCGGAAATGATAATAACAGAAACGGGGGCAACAGCAACCGCAATGGGAATGGTAATAGGAGAAATAGGAACCGAGGGAGCAATTCCGACAAAAGACCCCGGTTCCAGACTTTCGAGAATTACTCGCCCTTGAGTGATACGTTGGAGAACATTTATCTGGATACATACAATGTTTTACAATACAAAATGCCACCGCCGAGAGATTCGACGGAGAAAGAAATTGCAACTAGAAAGTTCTGCTTGTTTCACGGAACCCATGGACATTCGACGAATGAGTGTCGACATTAGAGAGATGTGGTTGAGAAGTTGTTGCGCGAAGGGAAGTTGGACGAGTACAAGGATGCCTCATGGGACAGAGGGCAAGGAGGACAGGCCCAGAACCAGAATCAGTCTACTCCCAAGCCAACAGCGCAGCAAAAAGGGAAAGGAATTGTCATTAACACCATAGTAGGTGGACCCCACCCAGCCAGTCACAATTTCAGGGCAATGGATCAGTATGTCAACGCAGTAAAGCATATAGATTTGGAAGAGTGTAATGATCTAGAAGACCTTACCCCAGTAAAACAGCTGAGGACAATGTTTGATGACGTGGTATTCCACAGAAGAGATGATGTTGGAATCCAGTCACCGACTGAAGACCCTTTGGTTATCACCACCAACATCGGACCAACGCTAGTCCATAAGGTGTTAGTAGACAACGGAAATTCAGTCAACATTCTATTTAAAAAGCTTTTGACCAAATGAAACTTGAGCCTGAAGACTTGAAGCCCTGTGAGGGTTGGATCCGTGGCTTTAACGGAGCATCGACAGCTCCGATAGGATATATAGAGCTACCCGTCACATTGGGCCAAAGGGATCATCGAAGAGTATGGATGCTACAGTTTGTGGTATTAGATATTGATTCCCCCTACACCGCTTTTTTGGGAAGACCCGCCCTTGCAGAGTTCAGGGCTTGCATTGCACCATGGTGTTTATTGATAAAATTCCTAATAGAAGCCGGAGTAGGAATAATGAGGGGAGACCAGGTCTCCGGACAAGCTTGTTATATGGAAGAGTTGAAGATGTTGATGAAGGGACTCAGCATCGATGCTAAAAGTACTTTGCCCCCTCCGAAAGAGGGTTCGGCATAGCAACTAGAAGGATCAGCCCCGAGAGAGTTGCCTAGAGGAATGCCCGAGGAGCTAGATCCCAGAGAGGACGAGGAACCTGAGGACAGAAAGGAAACTCCCAATGAGACGACAGTGGATATATCCATTGATGAAGCTGATCCATAGAAGGTTTTGAAGATTGGATCCCAACTAGATCCGCACCGAGCCAAGGAACTGGCTGACTTTTTGAGGGCAAACTTGGATGCGTTTGCCTGGACCCATGCTGACATGTGTGGGATATCGCCATCAATCATGAGTCATTCGCTGAGCATTAACCCGAAACACCCGCCAATGAAGTAGAAAAGATGTATGCTAGGCCTAGAGAGGTCGGCAGCCCTGAAGGAAGAAGTGGAGAAGCTGAAAGAGAATGGATTCATCTGAGATTCAACATATCCCGACTGGATATCGAATCCCGTTTTGGTTAAAAAGTCGAATAGAAAGTGGCGGACATGCATTGACTTCTCAAATTTGAACAAAGCCTGTCCAAAAGACAGCTTCTCACTCCTTAGAATAGACCAACTTGTGGATTCAACAGCTGGGCATGACCTTCTTTCATGGACGCATACTCAGGATACAACCAGATTCCCATGCACGTACCAGACCAAGAACACACGAGCTTCATCACGAACCTGGGATTGTATTGTTACGTGGTTATGCCGTTTGGGCTGAAGAATGCTGGAGCTACCTACCAACGATTGGTGAACAGAACGTTTTACCACCAGATTGGGAAGACTATGGAGGTTTACGTGGATGATATGCTTGTCAAATCCAGACAATCCTCCAGCCATCCGAAAGACTTGGCAGAAATGTTTAGTATCCTGCGAAAGTATCAAATGAAACTAAACCCCTTAAAGTGCTCATTTGGGGTGGCATCTGGAAAATTTCTAGGTTTCATCATGAGCTCTCGAGGAATAAAAATTAACCCCAGTCAAATAGCAGCGATAAGGAACATCGAAGAGCCTCGAAGAATAAAAGATGTCCAGAGTCTTGCGGGTAAAGTAGCTGCGTTGAGTTGATTTATCTCCAAAGCCACTGACAAATGCATCCCCTTTTTTGATTTAATAAAAAGGGAAAAGAAAAATTTTGAATGGACTCCTGATTGTGTTGAGGCCTTTCAAAACCTATTGGACTTGCTAGAAAAACCACCGATTTTATCAAAGCCTGTGGATCATGAAGAGCTGTTTGTTTACCTAGCCGTATCGGCTCACGCTGTCAGCACTGCATTGGTCCGAGAAGAAGACAAGGTGCAAAGGCCGGTGTACTATGTAAGCAAGAAGTTGGCAGCCGCAGAGCGTAATTACCCGATAATCGAGAAACTCGCCTACAGCCTCCTGGTCGCCTCCCGAAAACTTCGTCATTATTTTCAAGCTCACCCAATAGTCATATACACTGATCAGCCTCTGAGACAGGTGTTACAAAGACCTGAAGCGTTGGGGCGATTAATTAAGTGGAATATTGAATTAAGTCAGTTTGATTTTAACTTTCAGCCGCGAAGATCAATCAGAGGGCAAGCTTTGGCTGACTTTATAGCTGAATTCACGATCCCAGAAGAAGAGGTGATTGATAATAAGGTAGTCAATTCAGAGGAAGAATTAGAGCTCAGCTCGTGGAGGTTGTACACGGACGGAGCCAAGAACGATAGAAGATCTGGCGCCGGGGTTGTCTTAGTTACTCCTGAAGGGCGGTCTTTATACTATGTCTTACGACTGGAGTTCTCAGCAACCAACAATGACTCTGAGTATAAAGCCCTGATTGCCAGGCTGAAACTTGCTAAGGAATTCGGGATAAAGGTATTAGACCTATTCTGCGATTCCAAAATAGTCGTCTGCCAAGTTCGAAAGGAGTTTGTGACCAGGGGACCCCGACTTGTTACCTATCTTAAAAAGGTGCAAGAACTACTGAGTAACCTGGAGCGGTATAGTATAACGCACATTCCAAGGGCTGAAAACCAGAAGGCAGACCGACTAGCTAAGCTGGCGAGTTCCGACGACCCGGAAGAAACTGAAATGGTTCCAATTGAGACGTTGGGATCACCAAGCTTCGAGTTAATGGAAATTGAACTAGCTTTCAAAGCAGAGCCGGAGAGGGAATCGTGGATGACCCCGATCAAGAATTTTCTTAGAAATGGAGTACTTCTGCCAAAGAAAAGCGAGAGGCGAGCCATAGTTCGCAAGGCAGCCAGATACGTCCTGCAAGATGACGTTCTTTACCGACAGGGGTTTTCCATGCCCTTGTTACGATGCATAGCACACGACGACATCAAACGTGTACTGAGAGAGTTACACGAAGGTGAGTGTAGAGATCATACGGGGGGTCAAACCTTGGCAAAGAAGGTGTTGAGGTATGGATACTTTTGGCCTACTATTAATAAAGATGCAGCTGATTATTCACGACGCTGCAACAAATGTCAGAGGTTCGCTAAAATCCCCAGAGCACCACCGACCCAGCTCAAGTCGATGGTGAGCCCGTGGCCATTTTCCATGTGGGGAATTGATATCATCGGAGTTCTACCGATTGCCAAAGGAGGAGCAAAGTTCGCAATCGTTGTTGTGGATTATTTTACGAAATGGGTAGAAGCGGAGCCCTTAACTACAATAACAGCGAGAAAAGTGATAAGTTTCGTGGTAAGAAATCTTATATGCCGATTCGTGATTCCAAAAACCATCATAACTGATAATGGAACCCAGTTCGACAGCGTCGAATTCAGAAATTTCTGCCAGAAATATAAGATCGACAAGAGGTATACCGCAGTTGCCCACCCGCAATCGAATGGACAAGTAGAAGCTATAAACAAAGTCATAAAGTCCATCCTTAAGAAGCGATTAGAGCGTGCCAAAGAAAAGTGGGTAGATGAGTTGCTGCTGGCCTTGTGGGCTTATCGGACAACGTTTAAGACGACTACTAGCCATACTCCTATCTCGCTCTCATTTGGCTCAGAGGCAGTAATTCCTATGGAACTCGAAGTTCCCTCTCACAGGGTGACATAATACGACCCGATGACGAATCGGGCACTCCTCCTCGAGTCCCTCGACGAAATTGAGGAAAAAAGGGACGAAGCAGAACTGCGTGCATCGAGGCATCGGCGTCAGATGGCACTCTACTATGACAAGAAAGTTCGCTTTAGAACCTTTGAGCCAGGGGACTTGGTGTTAAAGCGAGTTTTTCCGTCCCTTCCCCATCTTGGCCCGAAATGGGAAGGACCATACGCCATTCAACGGAAACTTGAAACAGGAGCCTTCAAGTTAACGACCGTAAATGGCGAAGAAGTGCCTAGAGCCTGGAACGCTCAGCATTTGATGTGATACTTGAATTAGAAACGATGTACTTTCTTTTGTTTTTATGAACCATGTAAAAAGGCATGACTTTCCTAGAAAAGTCTGTTTATATTAACAAGAGATTATGAAGTGGATGTAGGCTACGACTTAGCTGAACCACTATAAAAATACCGTGTCATTTATTTTCGTGCATTTATTTTATGTGACTGGACTGTCTTAACTTTAAAATGATATATCTTAAATCAGAAAGTTAAAATATTAAAGGCAACCCACATGCAGGAACAAACGGAATGACCATTTGAGTAACCTGACAAAAGGAATGGGGAAGACAACATTCCTAACTCTAACTCTCCCGAAGTGAGAGAGAGAGTATAAAGGACGGGAAGACGACGTCCTCTGAGGCGTGAAGGTGCACCCCGATAAGAGACCGCCTCAATGATAACTCTAACCTGGTTACAAGACAGGAGAGTATAAAGATGCTAACAGAATAAGCATCGCTGACAAGAGAAAGTCCGCCCCACGAACAGTCGGGGGCAATTGGACATTGAACTTAATCAATCTCGAACAAGTTTCGATAAGACAACTTATTCAAGATTGACTAGGGGCATGCATATATATATATATATATATATATATATATATATATACACATCTTTGACGTTATTGTATGATATGTGGTTTATCTACATCTCTATCTGAGTAATGAATTGACTTGACAAATATTTGATAGTGCAGGAAACAAAATATTTTATTCACAGAAGTGTGAGTTTATACATGAAAGGAAAGCAAAAAATGCGAGGGCTGCACTCGCTACAACAAAAGCAGACCAACAAAAAAGAAAACTGATGATTATTTCTGCTTTGGAGTGGTCTTGGCTTTCTTGGAAGCCTTAAGAGCATCTCGGGCTTCTCTCTGAGCGTCAGTCAGAATGCGCTTAGACTTCTCTTTTTTCTCCTTTTTTGAAGGTGGAGGAGTGGAATCAGCAGGAACGCTACCAGTAAGCTCCTTGGTGATTGACCTATGTGGTAATCTGATAACCATAGCAAAGGGCTTAGGGTTTGCAATGTCCACCTCCTCAGTTTTCACTTGAAGATCCTGATCTCGTTGGGTTTTCATCTGGGCTAACGTCATGTCATTGTTATGTCCCGAATCCCCAGTAATGGTAGCTTCATCATCCTCCTCATGCCCACCATCGTCACTGTCACCTTTTAGAGCAGGTATCATATCCTCGTCATGAGGAGTTTCGGTGATGAGGGGCATGGGAGTTACTTTGGTAGCATCTTCCTCTTTACCCTTAACCTCTCCTTCGGGTTCTGCCGGAGTAACTTCATCCCGCTTCTCTTGAGCTTCTTCGGTAGGCTTTTCGCTAGCAGTTGCCTCCTGCTGCCCTGTAGCCTCGACGGTCGCCTCAGCACCTAAGGAACGAGAAGCAACAGTTATTAATTCAGGAGAAGTTGGGGTATTGTCAGTGGATTGTCCTATGATATTGCGAATGGCGTAGATAGCTTTGACAAACTGAGGAGAAAAGACAGAGATACCTTCAGATGACTTTTCGACTGGAGTTGCTGAAGCGTTTGGCACTGATTCGAGAATGGGAGACAAAACAGGGGCTTTAGGAATTCCTGGGTTCTCAGGATCGTATGGTTCCACCCCAGTGGCCTCGGAAACAGCAGAAGAAGAGCTGGGGTCAAGTACATTTTTCCTTTAGCCCGGAGCCTCTCTTCTTCCATAGCAGCAGCTATAAGGCGTCATCCTTCAACCAGGCGTGCTGGTTCATCATCTCTTAGATACTGATCCATGAGTTTGTCTTCGTCGATGGAGTCTACCTTGAGTTCATCTTTCTCCCACTCGATGATTTGGTTCCACGCGTGAACCAGAGTAGTTGGGTAGTCTTCAATCCAGGAAATGTTGCGGCGACGAATTACCTGAGCGAAGAATTCAATCGTTAGCTCGCCAAAATCGCACATCTCCTTGTTGGCTTTATATAACTGTTTGTGTGCATCTTCGTTGGATTTAATAGCACTATCCAAATTCCCCTCAGCCAACGCTGCCCTGTTCTCGGCCTCCATTAACTTAGCCTCCGATTTGGCATTTCGCTTTTCCAGCTCAGTGTTCTTCCTCACTAACTCAGTTTTTTCCTGCTCAAGAGCGCTACGAGCTGTCTGTGCTTCAACACTCTTTAATTTATCCTCTTCGGCTTGCTTTTTCAGATCTAAGCGCTCTTGGCTATGAGATTCCAGATTGTCGTGATAATGCTTTTGTAATTCTTCGAATTGCTTCTTAAAACTGCTAGCGTCTCGTTGAGCTATGGCAAGCTGAGCCTGTGTATCGTCTAAATCCTTCTCCAAGTTTTTTAAAGTTTTCTCATCAAGATCAACCACTTTTTTCATTTGATCAATATTAGCGATCATGTCCCGAATGATTTTGGAGAGGTTACGAGAATATCTATACATCTCCGAGTATTGCTTTTCTACTGCATCGATGCTTGCCCTGGCATTGTCTGCCCATTTTGAAGATAGAGGTTCAAGTTGAGGCACAAATTGCAAATGCTCAAAATAATGATCCTGGAACTGCTTCTTTAGAACAACCAATTTTGCCTTAGCATCGGAATCTAGCGGTGTGGACTTAGTATAAGATAGGTCAAGATGTTTCCGCTTGGTTGGAACAATGGCAGTGTCACCTTTCCTAGGTTGCTTCTCCATAACTTTACGCTTATCCCGCGACTCAATATGTTTCAGAGGACTCCTCTCTCGAGAATATTTGTCTGATGGAGGGGGCAGGTCTTTGGATTGTGACGTATCTCCCCCACGACGGCTTTGATAGCTTTTTTGTTTGTCTGGGTCTGACCGAACGGGAGAGCGGGAACGTGAAGTGCGGGGTCGACGGGAGTCATAATGCCTTATGTCATCTCTACCACGGCTTTCATGGTAATCGTGCTCGAGGTCAGAAGGTGGCTTGGACACACTGCGACGAAGCTTCCTAGGGTCGTAGTAAGGACGTGATGTTGAGCCTGACATTGTACCTACACAATAGCATGAGTAGCAATTAGAAATGATGTTTACACAAGGCGTAAGTGCCGTGACGTGCAGTGTTAACGTGTTGTGTGCATCCTAAGTGGTGTTTCCCCCCAATAAACCTGAGCCTGGAGCTGGATTAGCATGCGTGGACTCTTTGGTCTTCACAAGAGTCATTCCTTCTGAAGAAGTGAATGTTAAAGGATTTGTTCTAAAATCCTCTGAGGAATAAAAGGTTTCAGACAGGGGAAGATTTCCTAAACCCTAAAACACAGAATCATCGGTGATGGGGGCGTCTTCCTGAGGAGTATCTAATGGGAGTTCAATGGGGTCTATAGGTACGATGTAACAACCCGTAAAATGCGAGCCAGTTTGAAATTTTTATTTTGGCAATTTTAGCGGATTTTGATTATTTAAAATGAATTATTTTTAATAATATCGACGAGAAATTTATTTTGAATATAATTCGACGTATATATTATACGCGTCGTCGTTAGAATATAAATATTTATATATAATTATAAATAGAATTAAAAATGGCGCGGTAGTTCGATAATTCGATTTCAAACTTCAATTGAATGTACCGGGTGCAAAACAATCCGGATTTTAGTGAAACCAAAAACATTAGGATCTGATTGATGATATCTTTCCAACGAATCCGGAAAATCAAGATTTCATATCAGGAATCAAAAGATATGTCCAGTTGAAAATTCTGAATAGTCGCTATGGAATTCAGGCCCTTAAAAATGGACATTTTGCAAACGACCTCGGATTTCGACGAAACCAGTTTTGTTGGGTTCGGGATGTAAAGTTATTGCTAGGTTTCAAATTTCATAATTTTTCGAATCAATATGTGAGCGTGGTAAAGGAAAACGCGTTTGACCAGTTTCAGTTGATTTTAATCGACTGGAAATTGGCCATTTTTCAAACGGTCTCAGAATTCGACGAAACTAGTTTAAATAGGACCGTATCGTCAATGCGAAGCTAGAAAATATTTTTCTGGAATTTTTCTAGTTAGTATGTGACCCCGGTAATTTGAAATGTACGTTTAAAATTCAATATAGTGATTTAAATGTAAATTAGACGGAAACTGATCGGAACAGTCAAATCAGCTTGCGATACATATCCCATTGTGTTCGGAATGGGGGTAAAATGCTATGGACGACAGGCGGGGGCCCTCGTTTCGAGGTCGTTTGTGAAAGTCAACTTTTTCCGATAAAAATAATTAAATAATAATAATAAAAAAAAAACCTCCCTTTTCTCTTAACTTCTGGCCCCCCCCCTTCGAATTTCATTATACAGAAAAATAAAAAATAAAAAAAAAGAAAAAAAAAACCCTAAGAGCCTCGTCGAGCGCGACGCCGCTCTCCAGGCGGACTGCCGCCGCTGCTTCCCCGACGGAGGCCCCCTCCGACGCTCCCCTTCGACAGTCCCTCCGCTCCCTTCTCTTCTCCTTCCCCATTCAGCAATCCGCGCACCTCAGTCCCAAACCCATTTAAATCCCAAGCCCGACGCCCTGAGCAGCACCGCCGATCGTTGATGGCCAGCGCGCCACAAACCCCTCCCCCCCCCCCCCCCCACACTCGAAAAAGGTCAGTTTTTAATGATTTTTATTTAGAGTATAAAAACTGATATTTTATATATTTACAAAACTGTTTTTTTTTTTATATATTTACAAAGCATAGATTTTTATATGAGGAAAAACATAGAGTTTTATATAGGAGAAACATAGATTTTTATATAGAAAAGCATAGATGTTTATAAGTGGAAAGATTCGATTTTTATTACCAAATAAAGATTAGATTTTCTTTTTTTCTTTTATATGCAATCACTTCAAATAAAGACAAGATTTTATTTGAAATAAAGATAAGGTTTTTATTTAAAATAAAAATATAATTTTTATTATGGAGAAGATATAAAAATATGATCTTTATTGTGAAGTGAACAATTAAAAATTCGATTTTTATATATTGAATAGCGAAGTCAAAATTCGATTTTTATATATTGAATAGCGAAGTCAAAATTCGATTTTTATATATTGAATAGCGAAGTCAAAATTCGATTTTTATATATTGAATAGCGAAGTCAAAATTCGATTTTTATATATTGAATAGCGAAGTCAAAATTCAATTTTTATATATTGAATAGCGAAGTCAAAATTCGATTTTTATATATTGAATAGCGAAGTCAAAATTCGATTTTTATATATTGAATAGCGAAGTCAAAATTCGATTTTTATATATTGAATAGCGAAGTCAAAATTCGATTTTTATATATTGAATAGCGAAGTCAAAATTCGATTTTTATATATTGAATAGCGAAGTCAAAATTCGATTTTTATATATTGAATAGCGAAGTAAAAATTCGATTTTTACATATGTAGTGGCTACGGGCGACGAAGACAACGAAGATGCGAAAACAACGAAGATTTCTATCAATGAAGAGCCGTGGAGCTAGGATAGCTATAAGTGAGAATTTCTCACCTTTCAATTCTTTTTCTAGTTATATATATATACTAGGATGCAGACGGTGCTTAGTAGCACCCGACACAATCGTCCACAGACCATGGACTTGTTTGTTTGGTTGCATAGATTAGTTGAATTATTTGTTTGAATTGAATTGTTGGGTGAGATGAAATTGATTTGATTGATGTGTGAATGGCGTGGGCCTTCACTAGACCGGGGATAAGGCGAGGCCTTGTCCCGTTTCTAGTATCGTGCCGTTATGCCACCGAAATTTTCTAAAATATGTTAGAAAATAAAAATATCATTTTATTGTGTAAATGAATTGAATAGAAATTCATAGGTTGAAATAAAATGTTTTATCGTTAAAAATATAATTTTTAATGTGAATGTGAATAAATAAATATTCATTTACAAACCAGACGGTTTGTTTATGTACACCTATTTGAATGACATTGATTGGGACGATAAATTTTACACATCGCCCAACTGCACAAATAAAATATGCGTTTGATTGTTTGAAACCCCACACGGGTGTTGGGATGAAATTTGAAGTTCACTCATCCTGATTGATTAAATGTGTCGATCGATTGATTGACAGGCTGTTATAAGCGTTGAATATCTATATTTGATGCTTATACAGTGTAGTGCACTTTGGTTGATGGTTGATTATTTTTCAATGTAATTATATACATGTGTTGTATGAAAATCCATATAATTAACTTTATATGGTAATTGATTGGGCCTCATTCCAATTTGAAAAATAAAGAATATATATAAAGTAAAAGTTCATGTGTTGACAGTACTCATTCATTGAGATTGGTCATGTGTTGAACGAAATATTTTGATAATAACAACTATTTTGAAATAGAAATATTTGAAATAGAAATATTCGAAATGGAATATTTGAAAATATCAATATGAGAAGCCGTGTTGATTAGATTGACGCCATTTTGACGTGAACGATATTTATATCGATTTCGAAATGAATTGAATTGAAAACGATTTCGAAATGAATTGAATTGAAAACGATTTCGAAATGAATTGAATTGAAAACGATTTCGAAATGAATTGAATTGAAAACGATTTCGAAATGAATTGAATTGAAAACGATTTCGAAATGAATTGAATTGAAAACGATTTCGAAATGAATTGAATTGAAAACGATTTCAAAATGAATTGAATTGAAAACGATTTCGAAATGAATTGAATCGAAAACGATTTCGAAATGAATTGAATCGAATAATTTGAATTGAATTGAAAACGATTTCGAAATGAAATGAATTGAAAACGATTTCGAAATGAATTGAATTGAAAACGAATTCAAAATGAATTGAAAACGATTTCGAAATGAATTGAATTGAAAACGAATTCAAATGGAATTGAAAGCGAATTGAAATGAATTCAAATTGAATTGAAATTTGAATTGAATAGAAATGAATTTTAAAACGAATTTATAAAGAAGAATTCAATTTTGATTTGAATTGAAATAGAAGTTGAAATTTCTTTTGAAACGAATTTAAAACTATTTATATAATTCGTTTTAAATAGAAATCGATGAAATATATATTATATATATTATATATATAATATAATGGCCTGAATAGAACGCGCCGCGCCGCGGCAGTTCGTGAATTTCGACCATTTATTTCAAACGGACATTACGGGAGATCCGACTGTCGGATTCTCCTAAAACCGGAACCGTTGGGTTCGTATCGAAGAGAGCTTTCTAATGAATGTGAGAAATTAGAAATCTAACGGTTGGATTTGGAATTATGTCCAAATCAAATTTGAAAAAGGTCGTTGTAAGTGCAGTTCGATGGCCATTGGTGGAAATCGACTGTACGGGCCTTGATAAAATTATTAAAAATAGTAATAATTTGTGTAAAATCATAAGAAATGATTTGTGAAGATTTGGGATGAAAAACTCCATATTTGAAAAGATAAAAATAGATTTTTATCGAAATGAACTAGTTTTGAACTAGAATTATAATTCTATTTATTTTTAAATAAATAAATTGAATTTGAAAAAGGGGTTTGAAAATAACCAAAATTTCCAATGATTGCATTGGAGTGGATTTGAATCGAAATTGTCTTCGGAATATTTCGATGTTGGAATTCGTGATTATACAGATGTTGTTATGGAAATTTGAAAGATATATATTTATATCGTTATTTCCAATACGACATTTGTTAGTCGTAGAATTTGATATTGAATATAAGCCGATATATTTTCTATTCAGAGCCTTGTATTGAATATCAAATGTGATTTGGGTTTGTCGCGAATGGTGTCTTCACTAACACTGTTCTTGAACCTAGTTGTGAAAAGATTAAATCTTTTATTTAGATTTAATGAAGTGTACCAATTAAATAATATTTAATTGGAATTGAATTGATATTGATTTTTGGGTTTATCGTGGACAGTGTTTTAAATAACACTCGTTCTTTAACCCGATAATTAATGAATGTGATTTTGGGTTTATCGTGAACCGTGTTTATAAATGACACTGATTCTTTGACCCAGTTGAAGATTGAAACTAAGTGGAGTTTTAATGAATCTTTAATTAAGATTGAAATGATCGAGAATGGAGTATCACCAGTTTTACTCCAGGCGATAATTAAATCTTTAATTAGATTTGAACGTGAAATGGTAATTGAATTACCGATAACACTGTGGTGTTAGATATGAAGTACTACCAGTTTTACTTCATGGGATGAATAGGTTGGGATTGGGAAATAAAATAAATGATTACTTCGGTGTGGTTCGCTAATCCCGACTAGTTTGAATTGATATTCAAAGGAGATTAAAGAATAAATTTAAAGAATTTATCTTGGATAAAATTAATGGGAACTTTTCCCAAAGTATAGGAATATTTGAATAAAAGAATATTCTGAATTGGAATGAGGCGTATGTTGTGTTTGTGTAACACTTTTATAATATATACGCGAGTTATTCAGAAAGACCGGGTTTATCCCATTCTGAATAACTGATTCGACGTGGTGTCGAAGGTGAAGACGGTGGTCGAAGACCGGAAGTCTTCACGTCGTTTGGGTGATAACTGATGATCTTGATTGGGCTGTACACCCAAGAAGATGGAAACAGTTAGTGATCGTCCAGACGTGCTTGGAGATCGATGGATATGCGGGGTACTAGGTGCCTCCGGTTTCGTTCAGACCCAGAACGGACTTGTAAATGGACTGTGTGTCTGACATTGGATTTTAGTCTGTGCGATTGATTTCTATTAAATATATATCTGTTTGGCGGCGGAGAATTTATTCTCTTGCTTAACGCCCTTCTCTGAGACGTACGAGCTCAGGGGTTATATATTGATGGATATCAAACACATGGAGTGAATTGCCTGTGTGGCATGCCTAAGTGGCAATTGATCGAGGCTTCTGTTGAAAAGCAAAGTCTTGTGGTGATGATCAAAGCAAGGCCTGTGTGGCGTAGCTTTGTGTAACGTTGATTCGCGAGTATCACACCCGGTATGAACCAAAAACGGGAGACGGACCTCAGGGAGGACTTGCGTTTCTTTCTAGTTAGAAGTGGCGTCAGTGGTTTTACACGCCCTGACGAGTTTGACTTATGTGGTTGTTGCTGTTGCGAGGCGCCTCGGTTATATCGGTTTCGGCCGATGCATTCTGGTCGGCAGACGGACCAGACTTACACCCCATAGGGTGGGGAAACATAGTGTTCAGGCATAATAATCCACATCGGTGGACCGGCCCTGACGATCTAAAGGGTTGATGCGTTCTGATCCTGTGGCTCGGGCTAGAGAGTCACGAATCGGTTGAGGACTATCTTTTGCCTCGGTTCATAGACGGAAATCCAATTTCCAAATACGTGACATTTGCGGTTTTAATTGTAAAACTAGTATGGCGACATGATATATGGTACCCATGCCGCCTATGATTGATACTTATGATTTGAAGTTGTTTTATACACTATGCACTTATTATAGTATCAAATGATTTGTTTCAAACGTATCAAGCATTCTTTGGCTGTTATAAGGAAAAACCCTATCCCCCGGCTTGCGTTGCATTGTGTGATAGGACCTGGGTCTTATAACAGCTTCATTCTTCTTTATTTAGCATTGCGCTGTTTGTTTTATGCACCGGTATTCTTGGGAGGAAACCCATTCCGTGTTATACGGCGTGGTCCCTTGATTTACCTAATGATTTAAAATAAAGATTAACTGTTTTAGTTCTCACACCAGTCACATGACTGACCTGGAGTTTATTGTTTTAACCTAAACTCTGGGTGCCCTTATTTTCGACACGGGCAGCTAGTAGTTTTGGTTTTGCAGATTTATATTCACAGGATCCTGGTTTACAGCTGGAATGATATCCGGAAAGCTTTGTATCCGTATATCTCTTCTAGTTGTGTATTGTATTATTTTCCGCTGCTATGTATTTAAATGTAATTTAAATCTCTGATATTTCTGTGTAATATTCATTTATACTCTGTATATTCTTGTAATCTGATGCATTGTTGTAATATACAATGAAATGTTCTTCTGTATGCGTTCTGTTGTGGCTTGTTCTCGAACTATCCGACGCTTTCCTTTACGGGGAAGTTACGGGTCTTTACATACGACATACTTATCTCTATCCTTGGCAGCAATGGGCGTCTTCCTGAGGAGTTCAATAGTATCTAATGGGAGTTCAATGGGAGTAATGGCCTCCTTAGGAACGACATACTTATCTCTATCCTTGGCAGCAATGTTAGCCAATTCATCGTCTTGAATTGATAAGGGGGAAGGAGGATCCCTAAGAGGTACTGTTGGATCTCTTGAGCTTCCTCCTGTTTTAGGGATGACGTTGATCGGAGGAATGTAAACATAAGGAACTGAGCCATGGCCTGTACTGCGGGAAACAGATAATAATCCATGGCGATGAAGGTACTCGTCTTTAAGAACTTCTTCGATTGTTAATAACTTTTGGTCACCATTGAGCAACATGTTCAAGCGATTGGAGTACAGCTGACCAGAAATCTGCTTTGGGTTATCGACTGCAAACGGGAATGAAAAATGATTAGTATGTTGAACTAAGAACATGAAGTCAAAATTCGAGAGTTAGTGCATTACTCGACTTGGTCCATCTTCGAGCACACCCTAGTTGTTGTCTGATATAAAATCATTCAGATTTCGGGTCGCCGGCCTTGCTGCTGAAAGGCACAAGTATAATTTTCCTTTTTGGAACTGACTCGAAGTATGAGAACGAGGGAGTTTCTTGAGTTCGGTGCTTGAAGTTGTAGAAGAAATGGACATCATCAAAAGTGGGCTCTTCTCCTAGAATCTCTTTGTAGGCTATGTACAGAGTATACAGGTAAGCATAAGAGTTGGGGTGTAATTGCATGGGGGCAATCCGCATTTGTCTTAGAAAATCAACGACAAAGGGTGGAAATGGAGGAACTGCCCCGACCATACACATTAATCGGTAATGGCCATAAATCCTTCTAGTGGATTGTGGGGATGATCCGTGGATGAAGGCACCTGGGTATCTTTCCTAAGAATCCCGTGTTTTAGACATATTCTAAGTATTTTGTCATCATCAATTGTCGATGTAACAACCCGAATTTTAATAACATGTTAAAACAAGAAATCAAGGAAGAGTTAAATTTTAAAGTAAGAATCAGGGAAAACGGGTTGCGCCATTGCGTTCGTCTCGGAATTCTACATGAAATAGAGTCTGAGTTTCCGAAAATCGGAGTCTGTATGACCAAGTTATGGCCTAAACAAGATTCAGCAAATTTCAGGCAGCACAGAACCGGGCAGGTCGACCATAGGGTCGACCTACCCCCCTAGGTCGACCATAGGGTCGACCTACCCCCCAGGTCGACCATAGTGTCGACCCCCTCTCCCCCCCCCCCCCCGTCCCCCGTACGGGTCGACTTGGTCAGCCTGTTTTGGCCCAGAACCCATTTTTGAAGCCTGGGACGTGTTTTGATGGTCCAGATTGATTCTAGGGTTAATCCTACGGCCTAAACTAGTTGTAACAACTATAAAAACACCCTAAGACCTAACCTAATTCACAACTAAATATTCTTACACCGTTATGCTGCTAAAATCCCTCTTGAACCATGGCCGCCACCTCCAAATTAAAGCTTAAGCATCCAAACTTGATTCAAATCAAAGATCAACGCTTCTACAACAAATTCAAGAGAATAGATCAATGACACTGCAACGCTCTACGACAATTTCAGTTCTTAATTCGCTAGCCATGCTCTGTAAATTCTAGTTGCTTTCCGATTTAAATATTTAATTATAATATGGCCATGAAATAAAGTGAAATTGGATCTAAGTATGTTTATCGATTCAGATCTATTTCTGTTGTTTCTTGAATCTTGAGTTTTTGAGACTTGTCTATGTTTATTCTCATGGCAAGTTCATAATCTATTCAGCCTGTTGTAAATCATCTTTCTTGATTCATGTTGATATTATTATCAAGTTGTAATCTTCATGACTGTGATGATGTTTTTCTCTCTGATCTTGTTTTTATGCAAAATTCTACCTTCCCCTATTTATTTTCTTCTGATGAACCTTGGTCAATTTCGGACCTAGGCCTAAACTACGTATACGTGCGATTTATATATGGGGAAATATTGGGATTTTACCTATTTGGATATATGTGTGTGGTGGAATTGATGGCATAACATGAAATTGGAAATTTGGGTATTATCAATATAATTGAAATTGCAAGTTTGGGGATTGGCCGAAGTAATTTGGCATGAAGTGGGCATACATGAATTGGCATGTAAATTAAATCATGAGTTTGGGGCTATGTAAACTAAATCAAAAGGTTGGGCTTATGTTAATTAGGCATATGTAGAATTGGGAATTTGAACATGAAAGCGGTTGTAAATTAGATAATTGGCATAAACATGTATTATGAACTTGGGCAACTTGCATGTATTGTAATAAAAAGATTATAGTTTGGGATAACTACATCATGAATCATGATTTAGGTTTATTGGGTATGAAACTTGACACATGTAATTTTGGCTAGAACTTGATATGGTTAAAATGACATAAACTTGGCATACATGTAAATAGGCAAGAATTGGACATATGTAAACTGACTAGAATTGGGTACATATATTTAATGGGCATGTAATTTGGAACTTGGGCATATGTTTATTAATATGTAAAGTTGGGGATTTTGACTTATATGATACATATGTAATTAACAATCTAACGGATGCCTTTGACACGAGGTTAGACTTGAATTGTGTTGTAATTCTTCCCGGAACCGCCCGGCATATCCAGTGACCACAACAATAATAGTCTAATGTGAGAGGTCGTAGGCAAAGACTAGGTTGTGGTAATGCTTGAACCCGAGGTTGGAATGGGTTTGCGGTGCAATTCTGCACGGAACCGCCCAGCATATCCAGTGACCGCAAATAAGTCCAATGTGAGAGGTTGATGCATTAGTAAATAATAAATGCTAATGAAACTTGCTAAGTGGGGTAAGGTTAAGTTAAATTGATTGATGACACTTAATGTAATAACCCGAAAATCTGGGCCAGTTTAAAATTTTTATTTTGGAAATTTTATCGAATTTTGAACATTTAAAATGGATTATTTTAAATAATATCGACGAGAAATTTATTTTGAATAAAATTAGTACGTATATATTATACACGTCATCGTTAGAATATAAATAATTATATATAATTATAAATAGAACTGAAAATGGCGCGGTAGTTCGATAATTCGATTTCAAACTTCAATTGAATGTACCGGGTGTAAAATAAACCGGATTTTAGCAAAACCAAAAATATTAGAATCTAATGGATGATATCTTTCCAACGAATCCGAAAAATCAAGATTTCATAGCAGGGATCAAAAGATATGTCCAGTTGAAAATTCTGAATAGTCGCTATGGAATTCAGGCCCTTAAAAATGGGAATTTTGCAAACGACCTCGGATTTCGACGAAACCACTTTTGTTGGGTCCGTGATGTCAAATTATTGTTAGATTCCAAATTTCATAATTTTTCGAATCAATATGTGAGTGTGGCAAAGGAAAACGTATTTGACCAGTTTTAGTTGATTTTAATCGACTGGAAAATGGCCATTTTTCAAACGGTCTCAGAATTCGATGAAACTAGTTTTGTTAGGACCGTATCATCAATACGAAGCTAGAAAATATTTTTCTGGAATTTTTCTAGTTAGTATGTGACCCCGGTAAATTGAAATGCGCGTTCAAATTCAATATATAGAGTTATATGATAATTTTAACGGAAACTAATTGTAACGATCGAATCAGCCTACGATACAAATCCTATTGTGTTCAAAATGGGGGTAAAACGCTATGGACGACAGGCGGTGGGCCTCGTTTTGAGGTCGTATGTAAAAGTCAACCTTTTGCAATTAAAATAATAAAAATAATAAAATAAAAGCCCCCCTTTTCCCTCTCTATATTCTTTCCGGCCCCCCTTCTCGTTTTCATTTATTCAGAAAAGAAAAGAAAAAAAACCCCGATCCAATCGCGTCGCCCACCTCCTGGCCAGCCACCGCACCGCTCCGCCACTGAAGATCTCGTACCCCACCTCGCCACCGCCCAAGTGGGTCACCGCACCCCCTTCCACAACCGTACCTCCCCACGCACCCTCCCTCCGCCGAAGAACACCAAACCCTAACCCCTAAATCGAATCCGCCGCTTCCACCTCCCCCCACCGCCGACAGCCGCCTCCGCCTGACCAACTCCGACGCCCCCTGCAGCTCCAACACCCGACGCAGCAACCCCTCTCCCTCCGTTCGAACAACTGGCCCCCCCTCGCTCTCGCTGAAAACAGTGTAAGTTTTATTTTGTTTGGTTTTAGTTTATTTTGAATGTTTAGTTAGGTAAATCAATTAAAAAAAAAGAGAAACTTGATTTTTATGAATAAGACTATGCATTGTTTTTCAAATATAAAACGAAGTTTTGATTTTTAATTTATAAAGTTTTGATTTTGATTTATATAAAGCGTATATTTTTCAATGGTTAAAGACGAGATTTTTAAGTGGTTAAAGGCAAGATTTTTAAAATAGATAAGATTAGATTTTAAAATAGAAAAGATTAGATTTTTAAAATAGAAAAGATTAGATTTTTAAAATAGAAAAGATTAGATTTTTTGAAATTTGAAAAAGTGAAATCTTTATATTTGAAAAGGCGAAATCTTTATATATATAGTAGCGTTGTAGAAATAGAATTTTTATCTATATAGTAGGGAAGTAAAAATTTGATTTTTATATATTGAATAGCGAAGTAAAAATTCGATTTTTATATATTGAATAGCGAAGTAAAAATTCGATTTTTATATATAGAATAGCGAAGTAAAAATTCGATTTTTATATATTGAATAGCGAAGTAAAAAATTCGATTTTTATATATAGAATAGCTAAGTAAAAATTCGATTTTTATATATAGAAAAGCGAAGCAAAAATTCGATTTTTATATATTGAATAGCGAAATAAAAATATGATTTTTATATATGTAGTGGCTACGGGCGACAAAAGTGATAAGAGGCGAGAACGACGAAGACTTCTACATTTGAAGTGGCGTGAAGTTGGAATAGCTATCGGTGAGAACTTCTCACTCTTTAATTTCTTTTTCTAGTTATATATATACTAGGATGTAGACAGTGTTTAGTAGCACCCGACATCCGCCATCCACAGACCATGGATGGCTTGTTTGTTTAATTGTTTGGTTGTGTAGTTGGTTAAATTATTTGGTTTGAATTGAATTGTTTGGTGAAATGAAATTGATTTGATAGATGTGTGAATGGCGTGGGCCTTCACTAGACCGGGGATAAGGCTAGGCCTTGTCCCGTTTCTAGTATCGTGCCGTTATGCCGCCGAAATTTTCTAAAATAAGTTAAAAAATAAAAATATCATTTTTATTTTGTAAATGAACTGAATAAAAATTCATGTGTTGAAATAAAATATTTTATCGTTAAAAATATAATTTTTAACGTGGAAGTGAATAAAATAAAATATTCATTTACAAACCGGACAGTTTGTTTATGTACACCTATTTGAAGGACATTGATTGGGTCGATAAATTTTACACATCGCCCAACTGCACAAATAAAATATACGTTTGATTGCTTGAAACCCCACATGGGTGTTGGGATGAAATTTGAAATTCACTCATCCTGATTGATTAAATATGTCGATCGATTGATTGACAGGCTGTTATAAGCGTTAGATATCTATATTTGATGCTTATACAGTGTAGTGCACTTTGGTTGATGGTTGATTATTTTTCAATGCTATTATATACGTGTGATGTATGAAAATCCATATAATTAACATTATATGGTGATTGATTGGGCCTCATTCCAATTTAGAAAATAAAGAATAATATAAAATAAAGGTTCATGTGTTGACCGTACTCATCCGTTGAGATTAGTCATGTGTTGAACGAAATATTTTAATAATAGAAATATTTGAAATAGAAATATTTGAAATAGAAATATTTTGGTAATAGAAATATTTGAAATAGAATATTTGAAAATAGAAATATATGAAGCCGTGTTGATTAGATTGACGCCATT
Source organism: Allium sativum (assembly GCA_030737875.1). Classification (NCBI taxonomy): domain Eukaryota; kingdom Viridiplantae; phylum Streptophyta; class Magnoliopsida; order Asparagales; family Amaryllidaceae; genus Allium; species Allium sativum. The sequence continues at coordinate 8,768,757 of CM060913.1, forward strand.
TTGACGTGAACGATATTTATATTAATTACATTCATTTTAAAATGAATGTTGAAAAGTAATTTCGAAATCGAATATTTTGAAACGAAATTTGAATTGAATTGAATAGAAAACCAATTTGAATTGAATTGAATAGAAAACCAATTTGAACTGAATTGAATAGAAAACCAATTCGAATTGAATTGAATAGAAAAACAATTTGAATTGAATTGAATAGAAAACCAATTTGAATTGAATTGAATAGAAAACGAATTTGAATTGAATTGAATTGAATAGAAAACGAATTCGAATTGAATTGAATAGAAAACCAATTTGAATTGAATTGAATAGAAAACCAATTTGAATTGAATTGAATAGAAAACAAATTTGAATTTGAATAGAAAACCAATTTGAATTGAATCGAATAGAAAACCAATTTGAATTGGATTGAATAGAAAACGAATTCGAATTAAATTGAATTGAAAACGAATTGAAATAGTAATAATTTGAGAAAAATAAATTTGAAATGAATTCAAATTGAATCGACATTTGAATTGAATAGAAATGAATTTTAAAACGAATTTATAAGGAAAACTTTAATTTTTATTTGAATTGAAACGGAAGTTGAAAATGTTTTTGAAACGAATTCAAAACTATTTATATAATTCGTGTAACAACCCGTATTTTCAATAACCTGTAATAACATAAATCGAGGCAGAATTTAATTCTAAAATGGGAATCAAGGGAAACGGGCTATGCCATTGTGTTCGTCTCGGAAAAATACGCGAAATAGAGTCCGAGTTTTCGAAAATCGGAGTCCGTATGACCAAGATATGGCCTCGCGAAGTTTCACGAAAATTCCCAAATTAAAGTATACTTAATTAAGTGAAATGGGTTGTGTAGATATATATATATATATATATTGATATATATATATATATATATATATATATATATAATTGAAAATTTAATAAATAAATATGCAAAAATGCTCAAAACAGCGAATTGGGAGAGGGGAATAACCGAACCGGCCGATTTTTGAAGTCGACCCGAGCCCGCTGGGTCGACTAGGGGTTAATCCAGGGTGTTTGGCTGTCAACCCGTGGGCCGATTCGCTCAAGTGCAGATTTTGCATTTGAATGGTTCTCATGGTCCATCTTTAATCTAAAGGCCCTAGATGGTTCCTACACTTGACTTCTTCCCCAAGACATGCTTTGATGGCTTGGATTGAATCTAGGGTTAATCCTATGGCCTAAAACACTTGCCTAATCTATAAATAAGACCCTAACCTACCCTAATTCATTCATAATTAAACCTAGTGACTAAACTATGGCAAAATGCTAGCTCTCATGGCCTCCACTAATTTTATGAAGAGGGTTGCATACTAATCACTCTCTAATCAACTTCTAATCCCTTCTTAGCATCTTAATCTTCTTCATTTGGTGTTCAATGTTGCTAGTTGTGAGTTTCTATCACTTTGATGATCTTTTGGTAAACTAATTAGATGAGATGTGATGAGATTTATGGTTTTGTATGTGGGTTAATGAGCTTTGAATCATATGATATGATGTTAGCATTAATCTTATGTTTATGCATGTTGAGTATGTAAGCTTATGCAAGTTTAATATGATGTATGTTATGTTTGCATGATGCTAAATATGCAAGTTGTGGGCTATGTAATCATATGCATGTTATGCAAGTTCATGGTAATATGCTATGCAAGTTACATGTTTGTTAATATGCAAGTTACATGTTTGTTAATATGCAAGTTACATGTATGTAAATATGCAAGTTACATGTTTGTTAATATGCAAGTTACATGTTTGTTAATATGCAAGTTACATGTATGTAAATATGCAAGTTACATGTTTCTTTATATGCAAGTTACATGTTTGTTAATATGCGAGTTACATGTATGTAAATATGCAAGTTACATGTTTATTAATATGCAAGTTCATGATGACACATTATGCAAGTCTATAAGCTAATATGCAAGTTCGTTATGCAAAATGAATATGTAAGTTATGTGACATATTATATGCAAGTTATGTGACATGTTATGCAAGTTCATATGCAAGTTATGTGTTTGTTAATATGCAAGATGGCACCTTTGAAACATGTTCATTCATATGCAAGTTGACACCTTTTATATGTGTTATATCATGAACGAAATTACGTGGGAACGATGGGGTAATTAAATGCATAAGTTAATAAGATTGTGTGAAATTAATATAATTATGCATAACACAAAATAAATAAACATAGTATGGGAATTTGCCTATTTGGTTAGGTGTACCCATACTATGTGTTGGGAATTTACCTATTGAGTTAGGTCTACCCCATGGGAATTTACCTATTAAGTTAGGTCTACCCATGTTAAGAAAACTTGATTAATTAGGGATAATTAATATAAAATTATGAGGGTGATTAATTAGGTGTAATTAATTGACTAAGACACGAGGTTGGACTCAGTTGTAGCGTAAAACTGCCCGGACCCAACCGGCTTAACCAGTTGCTACAAATGTTAGCCCAATGTGAGAGGTCTTAGGCACAAACTAAATACGTAATTAATGTAAAGACACGAGGTTAGACTCTGTTATGACATAAGGCTGCCCGGACCCAACCGGCTTAACCAGCGGTCATAAAAGACAGTCTAATGTGAGAGGTCTTTACAAAGGTTACGTTCTTAATTAATTAATTAAGAAACACTTAACCACATTAGCATGTAGAGGGACATGAGGGGTTAAGTGGGTGCCTCGGGTGGCATGAGAAAATCTAGTGGTTGCCTTGGGTGGCAATAGAAAATACGATTAGAATACTTAACCAAAATAGAACATGTGATTAAAACATGATTAAAGGGTTAAGTGGGATATACTAGAAAAAGGGACAAGCTTAGGTGGGTAGCTTGTGGAGGCCCATTTCAACCAGTAACCCATACGTATCTTTGTGGGCTCGACCCATGTCGAGGACGGGACACGCATACTGGGCTTGACTGTAAGAGGCAAACGGGTTAGCGGTGGCAACGCAAGTCCAACGGGCTTCATATGCGTGAGTGGGCCCGGGCTGGTAGATAAGCCGTTGTTGCATCGTGTAGATATAAGCCGTGCACCGTTAATTATATCGGGTTGCCACGTTGGGGAATGGTACACCCCATGGTGGGGCCAGCACGGGTATCTACGTTAGGGAGCCGATCGAATGGGGAGTAGTGTGTACACCTAGTGGATTGTAGGGCCCCGTGGCGCCTACTTGGTCACCTAGGGGTACGCAAGTACTATTAAGTTAATTTTATAAGCCATGGGTGGGATCAACCTTTAAGTTAGGAACGACTGGTGTGGTGCAGTTTAGTAATACACCTTGGGAAGGGTAGATGCGTCTTTATCCTTTATCTTAGTTTAGTTGATTGCTTAGGGTAGCTATTCATCCCTATATGTTACCGTATATCAATTCATGTCTTCTCTGGTTACTTTAACGATTGTATTGTTAAAGTTATAGGACTCGCTCAGACTTATGTCTGACCCCGTTGTTTTTATCTTTTTCCCAACCCTCAGGTCCTGTGGTGGATCCTAGCAGTAGTGGAGCTTGATCGGATTGCTGTTCCAGTCTTTAGGAGCTTGGGTAGATGTAAAGCTCCAGTTATCCAGTTATCTTTTCTTTTGTTTTGGCTATTGTATGAGAGTGGGATTATGTACTTCTTTATTTTGATGGATATTGTACTTGACTTTTATTATGGGTTTATGATGTAACCAGACATGTTTTACTTCCGCTGTTATGAGATGATGTTTTAAAATTCCAAGTACTATTTATATCTGTCTTGTTGTAATTTTTCTGTTCTATATTCACTAAAATACTCCACCGATGTTATGGCATTCCCTTTGTGAGTGATCATAGCGGGAGTGGGGTGTTACACGTGGTATCAGAGCTTAAGGTTACCAGAACAGATAAAATTTTTTTTTTAGAAAAAACTATTTTCTAAGAGTATTTTCGAAGAAAGTATTTTCAAAAACATGTCTTTTAAAAGAAAAGTTTTTGAAAAAGAAAAGCATAATCCCCAATAGCCATATCTTTATCTTTCGGAATCTCCTTTTTGAATCTTTCCTCTTTCGTTTCAGCATGGCTGAAGATCTTAACATCCCGGAAGGTTTAGTGATACCACTATGGTATAGGAGGTTGCAAGAGGCTAGGGCCGCGGCTGCGGGTCCAGCCAATGCTACTACACCAGAGACAACCGCTCCTCCTCCTCAGCCTAGAGTGGATAATTTTGCTAAGGTTTGCAAGGAGTTCAAGGCGATAGGAGGAAAACCTTTTCTAGGTTCAGAGACCTTCGTAGAGGCTAGAGATTGGCTTAAGGAAGTGGAAGAGTTGCTAGATATCTTCGAAGTGGAAGAGGGAAAGAAAGTCAAGTTGGCGGCTTGGTTAATGAAGGGAGAGGCCTCATTCTGGTGGGAGGTCACTAATGGAGAACGCCCTGTTGACTCTTGGGCAGATTTTAAGCAAAGATTTGGGGCTAAGTTTCTCTCAAGGGCGGAAGAGAATCTGTTTATGGAGAAGTTCTTGAATTTGAAGCAAGGGAATCTCACGGTGAAAGAATATGTCAACAAATTCAATCAATTAGCAAGATTTGGCATAGAGTTGGTGAATACACCGGAGAAGAAGGCTTTGAGGTTCGTTAGAGGCTTGAACGAACCATTGCAAGGAATAGCTATGACTCACATTCCTATGGGGGCCACCTTTGAGAAGCTTGTCTACATGGCACTTATGCATGAGGATGATAAGAATTCTAAGGCACCAGAGAAAAAGGGGGATCAGAAGAAACCGCAACAACAACAAGGCAAGGGTGGAAAAGGCAATGGTGACAAGAAGAAGACAAAGAAGAAGTGCTTTAATTGTGGGACACCAGGGCACCTCAGTAAGGATTGTCGCAAAAAGAAGAAGACCGGTTGCTTTCATTGTGGTGAAGCGGGGCATCTTGTGAAAAACTGCCCAAAGAAGGGGCAGAAGACGGGGTCTACCTCAGGAGGTCAGGTGCAAGCTCTTATAGCACCACCTCAGTCAGGGGGGCAAGTTCAGGTTCTCTCAGTTCCACCGATTCAGCAGAGAGGTAGAACTATTTCCGTTGAAAGTCTGGTTTTTCTGTTTGATCATCCAGTACGTACTTTGTTTGACTCTGGCGCATCGCATTCTTTTATCTCATCATCGTTAGTTGAGTCACTGCACTTAGACACCAGTCTAGTTGATGATCCCTTGGTTGTCTCAAACCCAATTGGGGGCTCCATATATCTGTCTATGATATGTTTGGGTTTGAAGATTTCTATACTTAGCGTTGAGTTTAGATGTGATGCTTTTGTATTGGGCTTCACGGGCTATGGGTTGATCTTGGGCATGGACTGGTTATCCAGTAATGGTGCCGTTCTTGATTGTGAAAGGAGAGTTGTCAGGCTTATGACCCGCTTGGGTAATACTCTCGAGATCTCTTGTAATCCCATGGAATCTGTTTTGCTAAGTTATCTTGAATCGCTCGATGCTTCGGTCGAGAGTTTGCGTTCTGTCAGAGTGGTCCGGGAATATCCGGATGTGTTTGAAGAAGTAAAGGGTTTGCCTCCGAAGCGGGAGATAGATTTCCGAATTTATTTGGTGGATAATGCCAAACCAGTGTCTTTGCCAGTGCGCCACATGGCTCCTCGTGAGAGAAGAGAACTTCATAAGCAAGTAGGGGAGTTGCTTGAAAAGGGGTTTATAAGGCGGAGTATATCGGAGTGGGGAGCTCCAGTAGTATTTGCCACAAAGGCGGATGGGTCCCTCAGACTTTGTGTGGATTATAGAGAACTTAATAAGCTCACAAAGAAGAATAGACACCCATTGCCGAGAATAGATGATCTCTTTGATCAGTTGGTTGGCGCCTCAGTGTTTTCGCAAATGGACTTAGCTACAGGGTTTCATCAGTTGAGAGTGGCGGAGGACAGTATAGAGAAGACTGCTTTCCGGACTCCGGATGGTTTTTATGAGTGGCTAGTGATGCCATTTGGGTTGACAAACGCCCCCGCATACTTTGTTGATCTCATGAGTAGAGTGTTCAGAGAGTATCTGAATAAGTTTGTAGTAGTTTTTGTGGATGACATCTTGGTCTTTTCCAAGAATGAAGAAGAGCATGCCTTACATCTCAAGGAAGTGTTGGAGACTCTTCGAGCGCATAGTCTTAAAGCTAAATTCTCTAAATGCCATTTTTGGAGAAGAGAAGTGCGATTCTTAGGGCATGTGGTCTCTAAGGAAGGGATAGCTGTGGATCCCGCAAAGATAGTATCTATCCAGGATTGGAAAGTTCCTAGAAATGCTACCGAGGTAAGAAGTCTCTTGGGGTTGGCAGGATATTATAGGAAGTTCATCAAAGACTTCGCGAAGATATCAGCCCCATTAACCCGCTTGACGAAGAAGAATCTGGTTTTCTCATGGGATGTAGATTGTGATGATGCTTTCCGACGGTTAAAGAGAGCTTTGACCACCGCTCCAGTTTTAGTGCTTCCAGATGGGAGTAAGCCGTTTGTTGTTTATACCGATGCTTGTGGAACAGGATTAGGCGCAGTCTTGATGCAGGAGGGAAGGGTAATAGCCTATGGAGGGAGACAATTGAGAGTGCATGAGAAGAATTACCCTACCCATGATCTAGAGTTGGCCGCGATTGTTTTCGCACTTAAGTCTTGGCGCCATTATCTTCTTGGTGAGAGATTCGAGTTGTTCACCGACCATAAATCATTGAAGTACTTATTCTCTCAGAAGGATTTAAACTTAAGACAGCAAAGGTGGATGGAGTTCTTAGCATCCTATGATTTCGAGATAGCGTATACCCCTGGTAAGGGTAACGTGGTGGCAGACGCCTTAAGTAGAAAAAGGCTATCTTTGAGTCCATTGTTCGTGGAACGACGAAGCTTGGAGTTTCTTTCTTTGTTTGACTTCAGACCTTCTGTTGATTTTGTACCTGGTTTGTTGGCATCCTTGGAGGTTAGACCTACTCTTTTGAGACGGATTGGCGAGGCTCAGCGAGACGACCCACAGTTGGTTGTGTTGGTAGAGAAGCTTATAAGAGGGGAGTCGTCCAGCCATTTGGGTAGATACACCATAGATGATAAGGGATGGTTGCATAGAGACGGTAGACTTTGTGTACCGCAAGATGAGGGTTTGAAGAAGGCTATTTTGGATGATGCACATCGTTCAAGAATGACTATTCATCCCGGTGGAGACAAAATGTACCAAGACATGAAGAGAGTTTTCTTTTGGGCCGGTATGAAGAAAGATGTGGCCGAGTATGTGGCTAGATGCTTAGTGTGCCAACAAGTTAAAGTGGAGCAAAGGAAACCCGGTGGGTTGCTACACCCATTGGAAGTTCCACAGTGGAAGTGGGATAGTGTCTCGATGGATTTCATCGACGGGTTACCGAGATCGAGGAAGGGCAATACGGGAATTTGGGTTGTGGTAGACAGACTTACAAAGAGTGCCCATTTTATACCCGTAAAGAGTAAGAGGACCGCTCCATGGCTTGCTTCAGTCTATGTTAGAGAGATTGTTAGATTGCATGGCGTACCATCCAGCATTGTGAGTGATCGAGATCCTATTTTCACTAGTGAGTTTTGGAGAAGTTTGCAAGAGGCGGTAGGGACTCAGTTGTGTTTGAGCACCGCATATCATCCTCAGACGGACGGTCAGACCGAGAGGGTGAACCGTATCTTAGAAGATCTTTTGAGGCTTTGTATCTTGGATTTTGGAGGTACATGGGAAGAACATCTTCCTTTGGTGGAGTTCGCATATAATAACAGCTTTCAGTCCAGTATTGGTATGGCTCCTTTCGAAGCTCTTTATGGAAGGCCTTGTCGATCTCCTACATGTTGGTGGGAATCTACGGATAGGATCTTGCTTGGGCCGGATATGGTTAGAGAGACTTCAGAGAAGATTGATTTAATTCGAAAAAGGATGAAAGCAGCGCAAGATAGACAGAAATCTTATGCGGATCGGAGAAGGACGGATCTTGAGTTTGAGGTTGGGGACATGGTTTTTGTCAAAGTATCTCCATTGAGAAATGTTGTTCGCTTTGGGTCCGTAGGGAAGTTAGCACCGAGATTTGTTGGGCCGTTTCCTATTAAGGAAAGGATTGGACGGATGGCATATAGGGTGGAGTTGCCCGACAGACTTAGTGGTGTTCATGATGTATTCCATGTATCACATTTGAGGAAGTGCTTACATGAGACCGCGGAGGTGGTAGAGCCGAGCTTGCTTAGAGATGTAGAGGTAGAGCGTGATGCGACGATTCGACGAGCTCCTACTCGCATCCTTGGGTCAGAAACTAGGAAGTTGAGGAACAGAGAAGTTCAGCTAGTTAAAGTGCAATGGGGAGATGACGAAAGCAATGCTACTTGGGAGACGGAAGCAAAGATGCGTTCTTTGTATCCATTTCTTTTTGAGAGTATGTCTTTTAACTTCTCCTTTATTGCTTGTCTAGTACTTATCTTATCTTTAGTATATCCTCTCGCTAATACCTATGACCTTTAGATAGGGTAAAACCTATGGTTGAGACATGTGTTTGAAACATGTTATGGTTGATGGATGCATATGGATGCAATTGTTTGCTAGTGGTTGCTCGTGGATGCATATACACACACATTAGGCACTAGATCGGCTCAGTCACTTCATGTTGCATATTGCATAAATGGATGTGGTAGTTAGATTGATGGATGTATCATGGCTGTGTTATCATATGGATGATGCATTTTTGTGTATGGTTGTGCACGCATGTAGAAATTTGTATGTGTCAATAGGGTTTCGCATACATATTGGATGCATGGCACTATCATGGTTTGCATTAAGGAGGTTTACTGTATCAGTAACCGCCTGATTTTCGCATTAGGTAAGTACATATACACACACTTTTGCATATATCCATCCAGCATTTAGAATCTTGTAAGGACAATGATTGCTCGTGGATGATGCTTTGAGTAGATGGATGATTGGATGGTAGGATACGTTCTTCCTAACTTGAAGATTTCGGGGACGAAATCCTTTAAGGAGGGGAGAATGTAACAACCCGTATTTTCAATAACCTGTAATAACATAAATCGAGGCAGAATTTAATTCTAAAATGGGAATCAAGGGAAACGGGCTATGCCATTGTGTTCGTCTCGGAAAAATACGCGAAATAGAGTCCGAGTTTTCGAAAATCGGAGTCCGTATGACCAAGATATGGCCTCGCGAAGTTTCACGAAAATTCCCAAATTAAAGTATACTTAATTAAGTGAAATGGGTTGTGTAGATATATATATATATATATATATTGATATATATATATATATATAATTGAAAATTTAATAAATAAATATGCAAAAATGCTCAAAACAGCGAATTGGGAGAGGGGAATAACCGAACCGGCCGATTTTTGAAGTCGACCCGAGCCCGCTGGGTCGACTAGGGGTTAATCCAGGGTGTTTGGCTGTCAACCCGTGGGCCGATTCGCTCAAGTGCAGATTTTGCATTTGAATGGTTCTCATGGTCCATCTTTAATCTAAAGGCCCTAGATGGTTCCTACACTTGACTTCTTCCCCAAGACATGCTTTGATGGCTTGGATTGAATCTAGGGTTAATCCTATGGCCTAAAACACTTGCCTAATCTATAAATAAGACCCTAACCTACCCTAATTCATTCATAATTAAACCTAGTGACTAAACTATGGCAAAATGCTAGCTCTCATGGCCTCCACTAATTTTATGAAGAGGGTTGCATACTAATCACTCTCTAATCAACTTCTAATCCCTTCTTAGCATCTTAATCTTCTTCATTTGGTGTTCAAAGTTGCTAGTTGTGAGTTTCTATCACTTTGATGATCTTTTGGTAAACTAATTAGATGAGATGTGATGAGATTTATGGTTTTGTATGTGGGTTAATGAGCTTTGAATCATATGATATGATGTTAGCATTAATCTTATGTTTATGCATGTTGAGTATGTAAGCTTATGCAAGTTTAATATGATGTATGTTATGTTTGCATGATGCTAAATATGCAAGTTGTGGGCTATGTAATCATATGCATGTTATGCAAGTTCATGGTAATATGCTATGCAAGTTACATGTTTGTTAATATGCAAGTTACATGTTTGTTAATATGCAAGTTACATGTATGTAAATATGCAAGTTACATGTTTGTTAATATGCAAGTTACATGTTTGTTAATATGCAAGTTACATGTATGTAAATATGCAAGTTACATGTTTCTTTATATGCAAGTTACATGTTTGTTAATATGCGAGTTACATGTATGTAAATATGCAAGTTACATGTTTATTAATATGCAAGTTCATGATGACACATTATGCAAGTCTATAAGCTAATATGCAAGTTCGTTATGCAAAATGAATATGTAAGTTATGTGACATATTATATGCAAGTTATGTGACATGTTATGCAAGTTCATATGCAAGTTATGTGTTTGTTAATATGCAAGATGGCACCTTTGAAACATGTTCATTCATATGCAAGTTGACACCTTTTATATGTGTTATATCATGAACGAAATTACGTGGGAACGATGGGGTAATTAAATGCATAAGTTAATAAGATTGTGTGAAATTAATATAATTATGCATAACACAAAATAAATAAACATAGTATGGGAATTTGCCTATTTGGTTAGGTGTACCCATACTATGTGTTGGGAATTTACCTATTGAGTTAGGTCTACCCCATGGGAATTTACCTATTAAGTTAGGTCTACCCATGTTAAGAAAACTTGATTAATTAGGGATAATTAATATAAAATTATGAGGGTGATTAATTAGGTGTAATTAATTGACTAAGACACGAGGTTGGACTCAGTTGTAGCGTAAAACTGCCCGGACCCAACCGGCTTAACCAGTTGCTACAAATGTTAGCCCAATGTGAGAGGTCTTAGGCACAAACTAAATACGTAATTAATGTAAAGACACGAGGTTAGACTCTGTTATGACATAAGGCTGCCCGGACCCAACCGGCTTAACCAGCGGTCATAAAAGACAGTCTAATGTGAGAGGTCTTTACAAAGGTTACGTTCTTAATTAATTAATTAAGAAACACTTAACCACATTAGCATGTAGAGGGACATGAGGGGTTAAGTGGGTGCCTCGGGTGGCATGAGAAAATCTAGTGGTTGCCTTGGGTGGCAATAGAAAATACGATTAGAATACTTAACCAAAATAGAACATGTGATTAAAACATGATTAAAGGGTTAAGTGGGATATACTAGAAAAAGGGACAAGCTTAGGTGGGTAGCTTGTGGAGGCCCATTTCAACCAGTAACCCATACGTATCTTTGTGGGCTCGACCCATGTCGAGGACGGGACACGCATACTGGGCTTGACTGTAAGAGGCAAACGGGTTAGCGGTGGCAACGCAAGTCCAACGGGCTTCATATGCGTGAGTGGGCCCGGGCTGGTAGATAAGCCGTTGTTGCATCGTGTAGATATAAGCCGTGCACCGTTAATTATATCGGGTTGCCACGTTGGGGAATGGTACACCCCATGGTGGGGCCAGCACGGGTATCTACGTTAGGGAGCCGATCGAATGGGGAGTAGTGTGTACACCTAGTGGATTGTAGGGCCCCGTGGCGCCTACTTGGTCACCTAGGGGTACGCAAGTACTATTAAGTTAATTTTATAAGCCATGGGTGGGATCAACCTTTAAGTTAGGAACGACTGGTGTGGTGCAGTTTAGTAATACACCTTGGGAAGGGTAGATGCGTCTTTATCCTTTATCTTAGTTTAGTTGATTGCTTAGGGTAGCTATTCATCCCTATATGTTACCGTATATCAATTCATGTCTTCTCTGGTTACTTTAACGATTGTATTGTTAAAGTTATAGGACTCGCTCAGACTTATGTCTGACCCCGTTGTTTTTATCTTTTTCCCAACCCTCAGGTCCTGTGGTGGATCCTAGCAGTAGTGGAGCTTGATCGGATTGCTGTTCCAGTCTTTAGGAGCTTGGGTAGATGTAAAGCTCCAGTTATCCAGTTATCTTTTCTTTTGTTTTGGCTATTGTATGAGAGTGGGATTATGTACTTCTTTATTTTGATGGATATTGTACTTGACTTTTATTATGGGTTTATGATGTAACCAGACATGTTTTACTTCCGCTGTTATGAGATGATGTTTTAAAATTCCAAGTACTATTTATATCTGTCTTGTTGTAATTTTTCTGTTCTATATTCACTAAAATACTCCACCGATGTTATGGCATTCCCTTTGTGAGTGATCATAGCGGGAGTGGGGTGTTACAATTCGTTTTAAATAGAAATCGACGAAATATTTATTATATATATTATATATATAATATAATGGCCTGAATAGAATGCGCCGCGGTAGTTCGTGAATTTCGACCATTTTTTTCAAACGGACACTACGGGAGATCCGACCGTCGGATTCTCCTAAAACCAGAACGGTTGGGTTCGTATCGAAAAGAGCTTTCTAACGAATATTAGAAATTTGAAATCTAACGGTTGGATTTGGAGATACGTCCAAATCAAATTTGAAAAAGGTCGCTATAAGTGCAGTTCGATGGCCGTTGATGGAAATCGACTGTACGTGCCTTGATAAAATTATTAAAAATAGTAATAATTTGTGTAAAATCATAAGAAATGATTTGGGGAAAATTGGGATGAAAAACCCCATATTTGAAAAGATAAAAATAGATTTTAATCGAAATGAACTAGTTTAGAACTAAAGTAACAACCCATTTATTTTAAATAAATAAATTGGATTTGAAATGGGTTTTAAACAGAATTGATTTGTGGGTTTATCGTGAACGGTGTTTTAAATAACATTTGTTCTTTAACCTGATAATAAATAGAATGTAATTTGGGTTTGTCGTGAACTGTGTTTCAAATGACACTAGTTCTTTAACCCAATAAAAGGAGTTTTAATGAATCTGCAATTAGATTGAAATATGCATTGATAATCTAAATTATCAAATTTGGAAAATAAGCGAGAATGGAGTACCACCAGTTTTGCTCCAAAGCGATAGTTAAATCTTTAATTAGATTTGAACGTGAAATGGTAATTAATTTTACCGATAACACCGTGGTGTTAGATATGGAGTATTACCAGTTTTGCTTCATGGGATGAATAGGTTGGGATTGGGAAATAAAATAAATAATTACTTCGGTGTGGTTCGCTAATCTCGACTAGTTCAGAAAACCATAATTTGGTTTGAAACGACATCAAAAGGAAGATTAAAGGATAAATTTTAAAGAATTTATCTTGGATAAAATTAATGGGAACCTTTCCCTAAGAATGAGGCGTATGTTGTGTTTGTGTAACATTTGTTTTTAATATACGCGGGTTGTTCGGAAAGGCCGGGTTTATACCCATTCTGAATAACCGATTCGACGATATGTCGATGATAAAGACGGTGGTTGAAGACCGGAAGTCTTCACATCGTTTGGGGGATTACTGATGATCTTGATTGGGCTGTACACCCAAGATGAGGGAATCGGTTGGTGGTCGTCCAGGCGTACTTGGAGATCGATGGATATGCGAGGAAAGTGCCTCCGGTTTCGTTCAGACCCAGAACGAACTTGTAAATGGATTGTGTGTCTGACATCGGATTTTATTCTGTGTTGATTGATTTCTGTTAAATATACATCTGTTTGGCGGCGGAGAATTTATTCTCTTGCTTAACGCCCCTCTCTGAGACGTACGAGCTTAGAGGTTATATATCGATAGATATCAATCGCATGGCATGAATTGCCTGTGTGGCACGCTGAGATGCAATGATCAAGGCTTCTGTTGAAAAGCAAATTCTTGTGGTTGATGATCAAAGCACAGCCTTTGTGGCGTAGCTTTGTGTATAACGTAAATTCGCGAGCCTCACACCTCGGTATGAGTTAAAAACGGGATAAGGACTGCAGGGAGAGCACACCGGTTCTTTCTAGCTTTGGTGGTGTCAGTGACTTACCAGCCCTGAAATTTATGTACTTTTCACCTATGTGGTTTTTGGATGAGGCGCCTCGATTTTAGGTCTGTAAGGACCGGGAAACGTGTGTTCAGGAATACTAATCCTCTAACGTAAGTGAGGACCGGCCCTGAAGATCCAAGGATTGCCCAGAGTGTGTAGTCCTGGGACATTTGCTAGAGTGTCTCGAAAGCGGAGAGGAGCTTGCACCTTGCCTCGACTCATGACGGAAAACCGATTTCCAATACGTGTATTTCGGTTTTATTTGTAGAGCCTAGTATGGCGACATGATAGATGGTACCCATGCCGCCTATGATTTATATTTATGATTGAAATTGTTTTGACACTATACACTTATTATAGTATCAAATGATTTGTTTTTAAACGTACCAAGCATGTTTGGCTATTATAAGGGAAAACCCTATCCTCCGGCTTGCGTTGCATTGTGTGATGGGACCTGGGTCTTATAATAGCTTCATTTTTCGAAAAAACATTGCGTTTTTTATTCTATGCACTGGTATTCTTGGGAGGAAACCCGTTCCGTGTCATACGGCGTGGTCCCTTGAATTACTCTCTTTTAAAATAAAGTTTTAATAACTGTTTTAGTTCTCACACCAGTCACATGACTGACCTGGAGTTTATTGTTTTGACCTAAACTCTGGGTGCCCCTATTTTCCGCACGGGCAGCTAGTAGTTTTGGTTTTGCAGATTTATATTCACAGGATCCTGGTTTACAGCTGGAATGATATCCGGAAAGCTCTGTATCCGTGTATCACTTTCAGTTGTGCTTTGTATTATTTTTCCGCTGCTATGTAATTTATTGTAACCTCTGATATTTATCGAATGTAATTTATTCATTATACTCTGTATATTCTTGTATCTGGTGGAATTGTTGTAATAATAATGAAATGTTCTTCCGTCTGCATTCTGATTTGTCCTGTTCTCAAACGATCAGGGGTTTCGAACGGTCTAGATCGGTTTAACGACTGATTCGGATCGAGCGAAATTCCTGGCCGTCACACTTAACCGATATGACATGAATGGGTGGGTTAAGTAATATGACTAGACTAATGACACTTAACCGTTATGACATGAATGGGTGGGTTAAGTAAACCTGAACATGAATCGCTTAAATATACTTAACCAATTTAACACGATGATTTGGTAGGGTTAAGTCATGAACCGCTTGGATATACTTAACCAACTTGACACATGATTCGTAGGGCTAGGTCTTAAACTTGAACGATAACACTTAGCCAATTTGACATGACACGTAGACGGGTTAAGTCACGAACTTGATTGACCACACTTAACCAATTTCACATGCTAGACTGATAAGGTTAAGTCTCGAATTTAGATGACAACACTTAACCTGCTGGACGGAAACCCTAGTTACGTGGTCCTTTTCAGCAGTAACCCACTAGATGTATCACGGTACCCTGGAAACTAGGCAGGGTGGGGCACGATTACTGGGCTGATTATAAGCGACCAAAATGACGGCTGAGTAGGTGTGTCATTGTAGGTTCAGGCGGACTATGGTCGTGCACATTGTCCGAAGTTGAAAAAGTAGGCATGGGCACCAGTAGGTTTACACTGTGCGTGCTTGAATCGTGTCAGTGGTTGACACCCTAGGGCTGGATACACCATAGGGTGGACCTAGCACAGGTGACTACATTTCGTGATTGGCCCGTATGACACCGACACATGACGAGCTAGGACTTGTAGGGAGCCGATCGATTAGTAGATCATTACATGGGAAAAAGGGCATTGTTCGACAGGTAGCGTAATCCCTAGTGGTCCTAGGTGGCATAAACCCTAATCAAATCTAGAAAACGCCCAATAGGTAGCATAATCCTTAGTGGTCCTAGGTGGCATAAATCCTAGTTGAACACACGATAATTCATGATAAGGAAACCTAGTCAGAACAAGGGTGGCAGTCCAAACGATTTCAAGAATGGTGGCACTACGTTGAAGTAGTATAGAATTTCATGATGAAGCTCGTACGATATACGGCAAGGAACTGTACATATACATGGAAAGGATTATACGAGTTGGGGAAAAACTACATATACAGTGTATAGGTTAGTCTACTAGTAAGTGGATCATTTCATGACATTGGGCATGGGATCATTTTATAGTCAACTCATGACACGGGTTGGGATACTAGTATGGGTGGTGCAGAGCAAATAGATATCATGGGAATATTTTAATGATGAAGCTTAGAAATCTTGCGATGTGATAATTGATAGAAACCTTGCGATGTTATACTTGATTCATCGTGCCTGTAGTTGATCTTGTTACCTTAGTTTATCTTGTTATCTTAGTTTAATCTGCCTATCTTGTCATCATACTTATGTTTACTTTCAGTTTATTCATTCCATGTTATCTTTACATGTTTTTATGCTGAGAGTCACTAGGACTTACTCAGTCTTTATTACTGACCCGTTTTGTTTTGCCTCTTTTTCTTCCTTCCCCCCCCCCCCAGGTTCGCAGGGTTGGAATACAGCTTAGTTCGGATCTTACCAAGCTCTAAAGCTCTTTCATGTACGACTTGGATTTCTCTTGGCTATGGCTTACTTTGCTTTATTGGAGAATATCACAATTTGTTTTTATGCTTCTTTGTTTTTGAACAAGACAGATATTTTGGCTATGAAATTGGGTATTGGAAGTTGATGTGTTTATGTTGTAAACAATTATACTTAATAAATGATTTGAAGTACTTCTACTTTACTTTCCACTATTTTATATATGTCTGTCTTGTAATATTTCTGTTCCAGTACCCATAATGCTCCATTGAAGTTAAGGCATTCCCTTTGTGAGTGACCTTAACAGATGTGGGGAGTTACATTTGGTATCAGAGCAGAAGGTTACCAGACTGGGCAAAAGCTTTTAAAAACCTTCTGAAATTATTTTCAAAACTTTTACAAAGAAGCATTTTTCTAAGAAAAGTTATGTTTATTTTAAAGGCATATTCCCCAAGGCTATATGCACTAACTTTTGATTCACTCCTTGAGTCTCTTCTCTCTTTCTTTTTCACCATAGTTTGTAGGAATACGACACTGGTCGGAGGGCAAAGGAGTGCCCAACCTCCATCAGTAGCCGCAGTAGTTCCATCTGCGCCTAATCTTATTTCAAGCTTTGTAGGATTGTCGTGCGATGGTGGTAGCTTTCGGGAAACTTGTCGACAAGCTATACAAGGATAGTAAGAACAAAGAACACAAGCCTAAGGATGAGAAACTTGTTGACATGGCTTAATCCACGAAGGAGGAAAAAAGGTGAATAATAAAACCCTTGACAAGAGAGAGTATCTTTAGTATGGTAAAAAGGGATATGTAGTTAAGTATTACAGGACAAGGACAAAGGCAAAGAACAAGATCGTCGAGAGGGCAATTGTATGCTCTCACTACTAGCGTACCTAAGAGAGGTGGTAACGTTTCTGTTAAAGGTTTAGCTTTTCTTTTCTATCATCCCGTTAGAACTTTGTTTTTGTACATCGCATCCTTTAATTCTGCTTCGATAGTTGAGTCTCTGCACCTTAGTATTAGCTTTGTAGAGGATTCCATTTTTGTCTCAAATCCTGTTGGGGAATCGGCTCATTTATTCATGACTTGTTTGGATTTGAGAATGTCTATGCTAAGTGTTGAGTTTAAAAGTAATGCTTATGTTTTCGGGCTATGGGTTGATTCTAAGGATGGAGTGGTTATCCAGTAAGGGTGCCATTCTCGGTTTTGAAAGGAGGGTAGTTAGACTCTTGACTTGCCTCGGTAATACCCTCGAAGTCTCGTGTAACCTTTAGGGTTCTGTCATGATTAGTTACCTAGAATCTCTTGACACATTTATTGGTAATTGGTAACCCGTTCGAGTAGCATTCGCCACTAAGGCGGATGGTCCATTTCGCTTACGCATGAGTTATAGAAATCACCTTAGTAAGTACATTCGGCAACCTGGTTGGCATTTGTTTGTTTTCAAGAGATAGTTCTTCTGCGTGGAATACCTTATATTAAGTAAACGAGATCCAGGATTCACTAGTGAATTTTGGAGAGCTTGCATGAAACCATGAGTACACAGTTATATTTGAGCCAAGTATACTAGAAAAAGAACAAGTGAAAGTGGAACGAGAGGGGACTGTGAAATGAGTTCCACCTCATATTTTGTAAATAGGAATTAAGAAGCTACGGAATTATGAAGCTAAAGACGGTCAAAGCACAATGGAGTTAAGCTCAAGGAAATGCGACTTAGAAGATTGAAGACTAGATACGCGCATCATATCTCCTTTTAAGAGTATATCCTTGATCCCTCTTTTCCTGTAGAGCTTACTTGCATGATATCTTTTAAGTATATCCTCTCGATCCTATTCTCAATCCTATTTCTGTTGCAAACCCCATAGGGAGTATGACTCATCTGTTAGTAATACATGTTGAGGCTTGAGGGTGTCCGTTGGGTTGACTAAATTTTTTGGGTTTTATAGGATATGGGTTGGTTTTAGGAAGGGATTTCCTGTGACATCAAAGGAGTCCATGATGCTTAGTTTCCTAGAAACATATATATTGGTTGGGTTGAGTAATTCTTTGGGTGTCAGCCTGATGTTGATTTCGGTCTTCGGGGATGGTGCTTAGGAAGTTCTTCTCCTAATCAGTATATATGTGACGTAGATTTCCAGTTTTGACATTGCCTAATGGGCACAAAGTTTTTACTTGCTCCTATCTTTCGATCCTATCTTGAGAACCTTAGGTAGAACCCTACGGATGTAAGCATGTAGTTGAAACATGTTATGGTTGATGTTTGCAAGTGGTCGCAAGTGGTTGCTCGTGGTTGCATAACACACATTAGGCACTAGATCGGCTCAGTCACCTTTCATATTGCATATGCATGAGTGTTTATACTTGTTGATGGATGAAATTGAATGTGTTATCATGTGGATGTTGCATATTGATGGATGTTTGTGCACACATATAGTGTTTATGTGACTAGGACTATTTGCATACATGTTGGACTCATGGCACTAAACATATTTTGCATTAAGAAGATCAATCAGGCCTGATCATTTGCAGATAAGGAACATATACACACACTTTCTGCATACGTTCATACATCATTAGAAATCTCTTAAGGACAATGGATGCATGTGATTGATGATTGAGTAGATGGATGATTGGATGGTAGGACACATTCTTCTTAACTTGAAGATTTCGGGGACGAAATCCTTTAAGGAGGGGAGAATGTAACAACCCGAATTTTAATAACATGTTAAAACAAGAAATCAAGGCAGAATTAAATTTTAAAATAAGAATCAAGGAAAACGGGTTGCACCATTGCGTTCATCTCGGAATTCTACATGAAATAGAGTCCGAGTTTTCGAAAATCGTAGTCCGTATGACCAAGTTATGGCCTAAACAAGATTCAGCAAATTTCAGGCAGCACAGAACCGGGCAGGTCGACCATAGGTTCGACCTACTCCCCTCCGCCCCCCCCAGGTCGACCATAGGATCGACCATAGGTTCGACCTACCACCCAGGTCGACCATAGTGTCGACCCCCCTCCCGTACAGGTCGACCTGGTCGGCCTGTTTTGGCCAGAACCCATTTTTGAAGCCCGGGACGTGTTTTGATGGTCCAGATTGATTCTAGGGTTAATCCTACGGCCTAAAATAGTTGTAACAACTATGAAAACACCCTAAGACCTAACCTAATTCACAACTAAATATTCTTACACAGTTATGCTGCTAAAATCCCTCTTGAACCATGGTCGCCGCCTCCAAATTAAAGCTTAAGCATCCAAACTTGATTCAAATCAAAGATCAATGCTTCTACAACAAATTCAAGAGAATAGATCAATGACACTGCAACGCTCTACGACAATTTCAGTTCTTAATTCGCTAGCCATGCTCTGTAAGTTCTAGATGCTTTCCGATTTAAATATTTAATTACAATATGGCCATGAAATAAAGTGAAATTGGATCTAAGTATGTTTATCGATTCAGATCTATTTCTGTTGTTTCTTGAATCTTGAGTTTTTGAGACTTGTCTATGTTTATTCTCATGGCAAGTTCATAATCTATTCAGCCTGTTGTAAATCATCTTTCTTTATTCATGTTGATATTATTATCAAGTTGTAATCTTCATGCCTGTGATGATGTTTTTCTCTCTGATCTTGTTTTTATGCAAAATTCTACCTTCCCCTATTTATTTTCTTTTGATGAACCTTGGTCAATTTCGGACCTAGGCCTAAACTATGTATACGTGCAATTTATATACGGGGAATATTGGGATTTTACCTATTTGGATATATGTGTGTGGTGGAATTGATGGCTTAACATGAAATTGGAAATTTGGGTATTATCAATATAATTGAAATTGCAAGTTTGGGGATTGGCCTAAGTAATTTGGCATGAAGTGGGCATACATGAATTGGCATGTAAATTAAATCATAAGTTTGGGGCTATGTAAACTAAATCAAAAGGTTGGGCTTATGTTAATTAGGCATATGTAGAATTGGGAATTTGAACATGAAAGCGGTTGTAAACTAGATAATTGGCATAAACATGTATTATGAACTTGGGCAACTTGCATGTATTGTAATAAAAAGATTATAGTTTGGGATAACTACATCATGAATCATGATTTGGGTTTATTGGGTATGAAACTTGATACATGTAATTTTGTCTGGAACTTGATATGGCTAAAATGGCATAAACTTGGCATACATGTAAATAGGCAAGAATTGGACATATGTAAACTAACTAGAATTGAGTACATATATTTAATGGGCATGTAATTTGGAACTTGGGCATATGTTTATTAATATGTAAAGTTGGGGATTTTGACTTATATGATACATATGTAATTAACAATCAAACGGATGCCTATGACACGAGGTTAGACTTGAATTGTGGTGTAATTCTGCCCAGAACCGCCCGGCATATCCAGTGACCACAACAATAATAGTCTAATGTGAGAGGTCGTAGGCAAAGACTAGGTTGTGGTAATGCTTGAACCCGAGGTTGGAATGGGTTTGCGGTGTAATTCTGCCCGGAACCGCCCGGCATATCCAGTGACCGCAAATAAGTCCAATATGAGAGGTTGATGCATTAGTAAATAATAAATGCTAATGAAACTTGCTAAGTGGGGTAAGGTTAAGTTAAATTGAATTGATTGATGACACTTAACCGATATGACATGAATGGGTGGGTTAAGTAATATGACTAGACTAATGACACTTAACCGTTATGACATGAATGGGTGGGTTAAGTAAACCTGAACATGAAACGCTTCAATATACTTAACCAATTTAACACGATGATTTGGTAGGGTTAAGTCATGAACCGCTTGAATATACTTAACCAATTTAACACGATGATTTGGTAGGGTTAAGTCATGAACCGCTTGAATATACTTAACCAATTTAACACGATGATTTAGTAGGGTTAAGTCATGAACCGCTTGGATATACTTAACCAACTTGACACATGATTCGTAGGGCTAAGTCTTGAACTTGAACGATAACACTTAGCCAATTTGACATGACACGTAGACGGGTTAAGTCACGAACTTGATTGCCACACTTAACCAATTTGACATGCTAAACTGATAAGGTTAAGTCTCGAATTTAGATGACAACACTTAACCTGCTGGACGGAAACCCTAGTTACGTGGTCCTTTTCAGCAGTAACCCACTAGATGTATCACGGTACCCTGGAAACTAGGCAGGGTGGGGCACGATTACTGGGCTGATTATAAGTGACCAAAATGACGGCTGAGTAGGAGCGCCATTGTAGGTTCAGGCGGACTATGGTCGTGCACATCGTCCGGAGTTGAAACAGTAGGCATGGGCACCAGTAGGTTTACACTGTGCGTGCTTGAATCGTGTCAGTGATTGACACCCTAGGGCTGGATACACCATAGGGTGGATCTAGCACAGGTGACTACATTTCGTGATTGGGTCGTATGACACCGACACATGACGAGCTAGGACTTGTAGGGAGCCGATCGATTAGTAGATCGTTACACGGGAAAAAGGGCATTGTTCGACAGGTAGCATAATCCCTAGTGGTCCTAGGTGGCATAAACCCTAATCGAATCTAGAAAACGCCCAATAGGTAGCATAATCCCTAGTGGTCCTAGGTGGCATAAATCCTAGTTGAACACGCGATAATTCATGATAAGGAAACCTAGTCAGAACAAGGGTGGCAGTCCAAACGATTTCAAGAATGGTGGCACTTCGTTGAAGTAGTATAGAATTTCATGATGAAGCCCGTACAATATACGACAAGGGACTGTATATGTTCATGGAAAGGATTAAACGAGTTGGGGAAAAACTACATATACAGTGTATAGGTTAGTCTACTAGTAAGTGGATCATTTCATGACATTGGGTAAGGGATCATTTTATAGTCAACTCATGACACGGGTTGGGATACTAGTACGGGTGGTGCAAAGCAAATAGATATCATGGGAATATTTTAATGGTGAAGCTTAGAAATCTTGCGATGTTATACTTGATAGAAACCTTGCGATGTTATACTTGATTCATCGTGCCTGTAGTTTATCTTGTTACCTTAGTTTATCGTGTTACCTTAGTTTATCTTGTTATCTTAGTTTAATCTGCCTATCTTGTCATCATACTTATGTTTACTTTCAGTTTATTCATGCCATGTTATCTTAACCTGTTTTTATGCTGAGAGTCACTAGGACTTACTCAGTCTTTATGACTGACCCGTTTTGTTTCGCCTCTTTTTCTTCTGTCCCCCCCCCTCGGTTCGCAGGGTGGGAATACAGCTTAGTTCGGATCTTACCAAGCTCTAAAGCTCTTTCATGTACGGCTTGGATTTCTCTTGGCTATGGCTTTCTTTGCTTTATTGGGGAATATCACAATTTGTTTTTATGCTTCTTTGTTTTTGAACAAGACAGATATTTTGGCTATGAAATTGGGTATTGGAAGTTGATGTGTTTATGTTGTAAACAATTATACTTAATAAATGATTTGAAGTACTTCTACTTTACTTTCCGCTGTTTTATATATGTCTGTCTTGTAATATTTCTGTTCTAGTACCCATAATGCTCCATTGAAGTTAAGACATTCCCTTTGTGAGTGACCTTAACGGATGTGGGGTGTTACAGTCGACTTAACAGAATCCTTAGGTAATTCCAGAATCTCGGCATCTTCAAGCTCATCAGGAGCTCGGTTGTCTCCTACCCTCGTTTCTTCTCCCTCGCCGAGAGAAGCATCAGCCTCGGAAGATACATTATCATTGTCATGAGCCTCTACCTCATAATCTGGACCCTCATCGTCCCATTCTGAATCTGAGGTAGAAGATATATCATCAAGTGTGAGTTTCTTAGACGTTTTTGGAATTTCCCTCTTTTCAGCCAATCGGGACGAACGTCTTTCGGCCATGATCAATGAACTATCGAAGAAGCAATAACAGAAGTTAGAGTAAATTAGCTCGTGTCCCCCTGTGCATGCGTGTGAACTAAAGTGTGTGCAGTGTGTACAAAAGATGTAAAGTTAACACTTGAAAGCGTAATAAAAGATTTTGATGAAGCAGCGGTGTTTAGAACAGTCCTTGGTGTTTGTTTTTATTCGCAGGGAACTATCCTAACTGTCCATTAATTTGTAGTCCATATCGAGAATTGATTTGGCAGGTTAAGCAAATTTTTATGCATTAAGTTGGACTGCTCTTTGGTTCGGTTCGGAGGCGTTCATTGGGATCGGATCGGGGGTCTCAGCCTTGTTTTGGCCTCAGGCAAACATTGGAACCCAGGAGTTAAAGTCGGATCGGTTCGGAGGTGGACTTCTTGAACGGTCTGGATCGGATTAAGCAACTACACCCTTCTCCCCCTTTTTTCACTTTTCGGTCCGATCCGGCTTTGAGAATTCTCTCCAACCCGATCCGGTCAAATGAGCTCTGTTTCCATCTTTGACTTTTGCCCCGACCCGATCCGGCCTTGCGAACCTCTCTTCTTTTCCTTCTCCTCCATCTTCCATACTTCCTACCCGATCCGATCCCAGTCTATCCCCACACTCTTCATCTTTTTCTTCCTCCTTAACACGCGCCGAACCCAATCCAGTCTCCAAAAAACCAGTGAGGATCGAGCGAGGTTCATCTCTCACCTCCCAACGCCTTGAGGTGGTGGCGGAGCCACCGACGACGACGACGGAGGAGGAGAAGCCACGGTGTCGAAACCGAGCAATAACCATGCCCAAATCACCCGAATTAGTCACATATCCTAATTAAAAGCAGTTACAGCGATGAGATTTAAGATTTTGAAACTACCTAGGTGTTTAATTGAGGAATCGAGGCTAGAATTTTGGGGTTCTGTGAGGGTTAGGGTTTCAGTGTGCAAACTATGAAACGAAAACAATAGAAAAGAAAGAAAGAAGAAGCGAAGTGACGAATTAATATAAGACAGTGTGACCCCTCGTATTCCTGCTCAATCTCCCCGCTCGGACTGGAACGAGAGCCCAACAACATAGTCTGGCCTGCTAGCCAGGAACTAAGCAAAAGGAGAGGGGAGGCCGTTCGGGTCGGAACCCGAACCGAATAGAATTTCATGTATCAACTTAGTTGTTTGAACTGAATTGAATCTGAAGAAGAGTCAAGAAGAAAATTACCTGGAGAAATCACTGGATATCGAGAAGAGTTCTTAGGATTGTTTAAAAATGAAGAAAATAAATTGTGCACTCTACGACATATATATAAGCGATAAAAGACACGACTTTATGAAGCAACGCGTCTTCGCAAACGAGTAGAAACGACTTTTTGACGATTCAAATTCAAGGACTAGTATGCAGACGACATCAAAGCACGCTCCGTCTCCAGCAGAAGCATCCTATGATGGGCAAAATGTTAGCCTACTTTGTGAAATAGGCTACACAAAGTCAAAAGGTTAGAAGATCAAGTAAGTCAAGTAAGTGAAGAACATCCTGCTGT
The DNA here is from genome assembly GCA_030737875.1 of Allium sativum. Lineage (NCBI taxonomy): Eukaryota > Viridiplantae > Streptophyta > Magnoliopsida > Asparagales > Amaryllidaceae > Allium > Allium sativum. The sequence continues at coordinate 8,793,620 of CM060913.1, forward strand.
ATATCTGGTTCGGATCGGAGTTATCGGGTAGAAGCAAAACAAAAACGAAGCAATGAAGGAATGAAGGCAAGCCGGATCGGACCGGAGATGGTGAGGCCGATCCGACCCCATTTGTTAGACCATTCCGAACCGAACCCAGTATACCCTGCTACTTCACTCCACGATCTCCTGGATATTCGGGGCAGCTACAACCACTTTCTACCCACGATGGCCACTAACTAGATGTGTTGTCCTCACCAGAACTTACCCGATCCCGAAAGTCATGGGATAGAGGCCACGTGTACCCGATCCGATCCGAATTCAGGAAGAATTTCCAACTATAAATACCCCCTCAAGAGGCATTTGGAGGGATCTTTTGGCACTCTGAGAGTTTGAGTATCCATGAGAACCAAATTCCAGCACTCCCAAACAATTCAAATCATCATCTAAACTGTATTTTGAATATTATTGAGTGAATGTATATGAAAATTGAGTGAGTTTGAGTGAATATCTTGTTGTATTTTCATCTACATCATCAGACAAAGTGATATAAAGTGGACGTAGGCTCTTTAACGCAGAACCACTATAAATCTTGTCTCTTTTCTGTTTTTTAATCTTGTTTTATTAGACGTCAATTTGGGTGTTAGAACCACTTTTTGGTCTAACATATATATATATATATATATATATATATATATATATATATATATATGGGGCTGACTATTTGGACACAAAATTAAACACAAAGAGAGAGACATAAAACCTCCACCGTTGGATTTGTTTGTCTTTACGTGGAGAGTGTAATTCATGGGAGGATCCAATGGTTGAGATTTATTGTGTGCAATTTTGTGTCCTTATCTTATGTCTAAATAGAGTTACCCTATATATATATATATATATATATATATATATATATATATATATACGAGCATTCAATGGCACCCGAAACAGTGCAGCACCACAAAAGCCCCCTGATTTCCACCAAGAATTTCTCCCTCTCTCTCTCATTCCACTTACTCTCTCACCCTCCACTACGATATTCTAATATAAACGAGTGGCAAGAAATGAGGTGCAAATGGAGTGCTAGAAAATAGGGGTGCCATTGAACTTGCCTCATATATATATATATATATATATATATATATATATATATATATATATATATATATATATATATATATATATATGTGTGTGTGTACACACACACACACACACAACAGTTATTACCACCATAAACTATGTATTAGTTATTTTGTACTGCTTGCATGATATGTTCATAGTAATTCAAGACTTATAATAAGCCATTATCAACATTTAGTTCATGCAAATAAACAAAAAAAGGGTTAATACAACGTTTATTGATTATTTTATGACGTCTTACTGCAGCTTCGACATCGTTTTTTAGCTAACGTAAAAAAATTGACACTTTAGACATCACCAACATCAACACCGGTCCCGAAAAATGAAGACATCGTTTTTTAGTCGATGTCTGTTAAATTTTCAAATTTTCTTGTAGTGTAAAGAACCCATTCAGAAATTTATAATACAGTTTATTCCCGAATACATAAAAAACTATAGAGTTAATCCGCCACATGTGTGATACAACCCACGTATTATATATTTTGAAGGAAGTATCCTAAGTTCGTAACCGAACCCCACTTTGTATACGAATCAACCATTTGATGAACTTAGAAAATACATTAAAAGCGTCGTGGAAACTGATTCAAACGTAGAAAAGAAAGCTGCCCAATAATAAAACTGCCTCAAACGTAAAAAAAGAAAACTGAACCAAATAGAAAAGGCAAAAGAAATTAAATAAATAGAATAAGATAAAGAAATATTTATTTGTTAAATAAATAGAAAAGGCAAAAGAAATATCTATTTGTTAAATATATAGAAGTGAAAAGGAAATAGTTATTTGTTAAGTAAACAAATAGAAAGGGAATTATTTGTATAAAAAAACAGAAAAGGAATTAATCAAAGAAGTTAATTCAAAAAGGAATAAATCGAAAGAGTTGATCGAAATGAGTTAATCGAATATCAGTTATTCGAATAGAGTAATTGATTTGAGTTAATCAATTAGAGTTAACCAGCTAGAGTTAAATCGATAGAGTTAACCAGTTAGAGTTAAATCGATAGAGTTAATTAAATAGAGTTAATCAAATTAGAGTTAATCGAATATTAGTTATTCGTTTAGGGTTAAAAAGGAGTTATCGAATATTAGTTATTCGAATAGGGTTAAAAATGAGTTATCGAATATTAGTTATTCGAATAGGGTTAAAAAGGAGTTATCGAATATTAGTTATTCGAATAGAGTTAAAAAGGAGTTAAACGAATATTAGTTATTCGAATAGAGTTAAAAAGGAGTTATCGAATATTATTCATTCGAATAGAGTTAAAAAGGAGTTATCGATTATAGTTAAATCGAAAGGAGTTATCGACTAGTTTAATCGAAAGGAGTTAATCGAATTTAGTTATTCGAAAGAAAGAGTTATCGAATATAGTTTATTCGAGAAGAGAGATAATCGAATATAGTTTATTCGAAAAGAGAGATTATCGAATATCGTTTATTCGAGAGGAGATTATCGAATATAGTGTATTCGAAAGAAAGTGCAACACCCCACCTCCGCTAGGGTCACTCACAAAGGGAATGCACTAGGTTTGGTGAAGCATTATCGAGGTAAACATGCACAGAAATATTACAAGACAGAACATATATAAAACAGCGGAAGTAAAACAAATTTCATTACCTTATAAAATAAGGTCTAAAGCCTTTTACATCAGAATACATCAAAAACCTGTCTTGCAATAGTAAAGAAGCATAAAACCTTTTCATAAATTATTCCCCAAAATAAAGCGGTGAAGCAGCCATAGCCAAGAGAAGACCAAGCTATACATGATGACCTTCAAGCATAAGAGGTCCGAACTAAACAACATCATTTCCTCCCTGAAAACCTGGGGGGGAAACGGAAGACAAAGAGGCGAAAGAAAACGGGGTCAGTCATAAAGACTGGTAAGTCCTATCTACTTCCAGCATAAAAACAGGTTAAGGTAACATGACATGCATAAACTGAAAGTAAACGTAAGGATGACGACAAGATAGATAAGCTAAACCAAGATAACTAGATGAACTACTGTAGCAAGATAAACTACGGTATCATGATAAATTACGGTGTCAAGATAAATCAAGTTATCACATCGTCAGGTTTCTATCAAGTATACCATCCCAAGTTATCTATCATGTATAACATCCCACGGTATTTATCATGTATATTTGCTCTGCACCTCTCGTACTAGTACCCCAACCCGCGTCATGTGTCGACTTTGAATATCCCTTGCCCAATGTCATGTAATGGTCCATGTCAACCTAATATATAGCATATGTAGGTTTCCCCAACTCGTATGTTTCTTTCCATGTATAAGTTCAGTCCTTTGTCGTAGGCCATACGGCTTTCCCATGTAAGTCTATACCACCTCAACGTAGTACCATTTTATCCTTGAAGTTGTTTTGGACTGCTACCCTTGATCTAGTTATGTTTTCTTACCATGAACTATCGCGTGTTCACTTAGGATTTATGCCACCTAAGACCACTAGGGATTATGCTACCTAATGAACGTTTCCGTGTCTCGGTTTGGGTTCAGGCCACCTAGGGCCACTAGGGATTATGCCACCCGTCAACCGCGCCCTTTATCCCACGTATGTATCGTGAATCGTTTTCCATGTCTAGACGCACATGTGTCTCAATGTGCCACCCGAGTTCCGTGCTAGGGCAAATCAAGAAATACGGAACTCGGTCGGGAGCTTTAAGTCGTCTCCTGATGCATATATCAAGGTCTGTTTTTGTATCTGTGGCTATGGTCCCACGTGACCCCTCCCTCAACTACTGAAAGGCAACCCAAGAAAAATCATGTATGAGAACTACATCCCGGCCCCACTATGCCCCACTTTCCTATTGGCCAACCTCACCCATGACTCGATAGCAAGAACATGGTCTGTTGGGAGTTCTTTGCCTTTCTGTTCGTACACGATTGACTAAAGATGGTAGGTAGTCGGCGACGTGCTATCCAGGGCAAAAACAAGTATCGTCGACTCCACGTTAATCCATCCCCGTCTTTAGGTTGCTCGCACAGCAACCAAGGCATACCCTTGGCTCTTCTACCGCATACCATAACCTCTGTGAGGCCAGGTTTCATGGACCATCTGTCACCTCAAAGAGGGATACCAAGAGTACCCTCACGTCCCCCGAAGCTACCGCTTCGACACCTAGTTCGCTGGAGCTTTTTATCAAAGTCAGATAAGTTGCTCCTCCTCGTATACTAAGCAATGACCTACCGTATCAGGTTACTCTTCTATTTATGAACTAGTCCCATGTCCTTGGCTAAGAATTATTACTTAGTTATTCTTAACTAAGGTTTACCACTTAGCTTCTTTTCCCGTTATCCTTGATTAACTACGATTTTCTACCTAGTTCCTCTAACTAGGGTTTTGTCTATTGGGTTAAGTGTTGTTATTCAAGCCCATGACTTAACCCGCCTACCAACCATGTCATAATCAGCTAAGTGTTCAAGTTCAAGGCTTAGCCCTACAACTCGTATGTCAAATTGGTTAAGTATTTGTTTGTCTTAACCCTATCAGATTATCGGGTTAGATTGATTAAGCATAGATTATCTTAATCCCATCAGATTATCGATTCGGATTGGTTAAGTATGGGTTAGCTTAACCCCATCCACTAATCGTATTACAATGGTTAAGTATATTTAAAAAGGTCTTGTGACTTAACCCTATCAGGTCCGTATATTAGATTGGTTAAGTATAGGTTACTTAACCTCATCAAATCATCATGTATAATTGGTTAAGTATAAGTTACTTAACCCCATTAAATTATCATGTTAAGTTGGTTAAGTATTGGTCACTTAACCTCATTGAATTACCAAGTTTAGATTGGTTAAGTACTTAACTTAACCCCATCGAATTACCGTGTTTAGACTAGTTAAGTGTAGGTTACTTAACCCCATCTAATTACCGTGTTTAGATTAGTTAAGTGTAGGTTACTTAACCCCATCTAATTACCGTGTTTAGATTAGTTAAGTCTAAGTTACTTAACCCCATCTAGTTACCAAGTTGGATTAGTTAAGTGTAAATTACTTAACCCCATCCCCTAATCGTCTTATATGGTTAAGTGTCATTAAGAGATCAAGTCCGGTTTAACTTAACCTACCCATTCATGTCATATCGGTTAAGTGTCATTAATCAAATTTACTTAACCCTATCATGTGGCATTAATTAAATTAATGCACTTTTCACCTCTCACATTAGACCTTGTTGTGGTTACTAGTTAAGCCGGGTGGGTCCGGGTAGATTTACACCACAACCTAGTCTAACCTCGGGTTTTAAGTGCTATGTGACCAACTACTCACATTGAGTCCTATTGTTTGTAGCCACTAGTTAAGCCGGGCGGGTCCGGGTAGAATTATGCTACAAACTCAACCCAACCTCGAGTTGGCCACTTTCATGTTTGGTCTAGTGTCATGTTACACTTACAACCCATACGTGTCTAGTTTCAAGTCCCATGTTTTCCTATGTGTCATGACCACATTTAAATGTATCATGAATGTCATGTTCTCATGTAAACCCCATGTCAAGTTTTTGTGTCATATTCACGTTTTTTCCTAAGCTACCCAAACGTATTTCCAACCCAAGTGGAAGCTAGTCACATAGTAAGGATACTATGCTACATATTGGCCCCAACACACGCACGATGTCAAAAAGGGATTGGCCACAAACATGCTTGGTATCATAAGGGGTTTGGCCTCAAAATATGCATAGCATCATAAGGGGTTTTTGGCCTCAAACATGCATAATGTCACAACGAGATTAGCCACAAACATGCATAGTATCATAAAGGAATTTGGCAACAAACATCCATAGTATCATAAGGGAATTTGGCCATAAACATGCATGATAACATAAGGGGTTTGGGTTCATTTACATGCATAAGCCCCAAAGTCAAGTCTTTGCCAATGTTTCACAAGTCAAATGGTTACCAAAGGTTCATGCTAACATTCCATAGATAAAGATTCAAACTTGCAAGATAAACTAGGTGAAACATAACATGAATGGCATGATTAAGTCGCTAAAACTTAGCCCAAGGTCATAGATCATAGAAAAGGGGCAAAATTAGGTTCACATAGGCTAGCATACTTATGTTTCATCACATTTTATTCCATGTCACATTAGAACCACTGTTAGAATCTACAAGTAGCTAGAACTTACATAGTGAGGCTTAGGAAAGGATCATGCATCGTCTTGACGAAGAAAGGTGGCTCCTTTGTTGAAGAATCGTCATGAAACTTGCGTAGCAACGTTGATCTATCCTCGATTTGATGTAGGAAGCTTGCACCTTTTGATTTGAACCCGATTTGAATGCATAAGCCCTTGGAGTTGGAGATGGAGGCCATGATCAAGATAGATTTTGGCAGAACTTAGTTGCTAGAATGATTTTTAGTGATTTAGGTTAGGTCCTAGGGTGTTTTTATATAGATTAGGAGTAGTTTAGGCCCTTAGATTAACCCTAGGATAGATCTGAACCCTCAAAACCCATCACAGGCCAATAGTCCAGACCCAAATGAGCAACCAGGTGCCCCAGGTCGTCCAGACCCAACATGGGTTTTTGGGCCAGGTCGACACCCGTGTCGACTGGGCAGTCGACCTTCCCCTGGGCGTGTCGACTCCCCAGTCGACACCCCAGTCGACCTGGGGCTTGGGCGGGAATTTTTCCTGCCCAGTCTGTTTGGCTCCATATTTGAATTTCGAACTGTTTTTGAATCTTGGATTTTTCTGAAAACTTCTATGGGCCATAACTGGGTCATACGGACTCCGATTTTCGATAACTAGGACTCTATTTCGCGTATTTTTCCGAGACGAACGCAATGGCACAACCCGTTTCCCTTGATTCAGATTTTATCATTAAATTCTGCCTTGATTCTTGTCCTAGCACGTTGTAAAAATCCGGGTTGTTACATTCCCCCCAACTTAAAGGATTTCCTCCTCGAAATCTCCAAGTTAGGAAGAACGTATCCTACCATCCATCGTCCATCTACTCAAAACATCATCCACAAGCAACCATGGTCCTTAAAAGACTCCTAATGCTTTATGAACACATGCAGAAAGTGTGTGTATATGTTCCTTAGCTAATGCTAATGATCAGGCCTGAATGATCTTTCTAGTGCAAAATATGTTTAGTGCCATGAATCCAACATGTATGCAAATAGTCCTAGTCATATAAACACTATATGTGTGCACAACCATTCATCCACATGCAACATCCACATGGTAACATATTCAATTTCAACCATGAACAAGTACAAATACTCGTGCATATGCAACATGAAACGTGACCGCGTCAATCCAGTATCTAATGTGTATTCATGCATCCACGAGCAACCACTTGCAACCATTTGCAACCATATCAATCATAACATGTTTCAAATACATGTTTACATCCATAGAGTTCTATCTAAGGTTCCCAAGATAAGATCGAGGAGATAAACAAGACAAACTCCTTACGGGGTTTGTAACAGAAACAGGACCGAGAGGACATCCACCAAGCGATAGAGTGCAAGCAAGCTCTACAGGTGGACTAAGGATCAAAGATGTACTCTTAAAAAGAGACATGATGCGCGCGTCTAAGCCGCATTTCCTTGAGCTTAATTCCATTGTGCCTTGACCGCCTTTGACTTCATGACTTCGTAGCTCCTTGATTCCTATTTCCAAGGTATGAGTTGGGACTCATTTCACTATCGCCTCTCGTTCCACTTTCACTTATTCTTTCCCTAGTATACTTGGCTCAATAGTATCTGCATACTCATGCAAGCTCTCCAAAATTCACTAGTGAATTCTGGATCTCGTCTACGGATGCCAATCCATGTTACCACGTGCACTTACTAGGGTGATTCCTATAACCCATGCTCAAGCGGAATGAACCATCCGTCTTATTGGCGAACGTTACTCGATTGGATCAGAGATTTCCGATAAGTGCATCAAGAGATTCTAGGTAACTAACCATGACAAAACCCAAAAGGTTATACAAGACTTTGAGGGTATTACCAAGGCAAGTTAAGATTTTGACTACCCTCTTTTCAAAACCGAGAATGGCATCCCTTACTGGATAACCACTTCATCCCTAGAATCCATCCATAGCTCAACAATAGAAGCATTGCTTCTAATCTCAACACTTGGCATAGACGTTCTCAAATCCAAATAAGTCATGAATAAATGGACCGACTCTCCAACCAGATTTTGGGAGTAAAGTGGGATCTTCTACCATGCTAGTACTAAGGTGCAGAGACTTAACTATCGAGGCAGACTTAAATGATGCGACGATCAAAACAAAGTCTAGACGGGACGATAGAAAAGAAAGGCTAAGCCTTTAACAGAAACGGTACCATTCCTCTTAGGTACGCTAGAAATGAGAGCATACAATTGCCGTCTCGCTGATCTTGTCCATATCTTCCTTTGTGGATCAAGCCATACCAAAAAGTTGCTTATTCTTAAGCTCGTGTCCTTTATCCTTGCTCTTATTATCCCTTTTTATAACTTCGGTAACAGGTCTCTCGAGAACTTCCTCCATCGCATGGGAAAACACTTACGTAGCTAGACAAGGATTAGTCGTAGTTAAAACTACTGTGACTACAGATGGAGGAAAGAAAGGAAAAGAGGTTCAGTCAAGGAAACAAAGGATAGTGCTAATGGCTTTTGGGGAATAGCCTTTAAAAACTTTTCTTGAAAAATGCTTCTTTGTAAACGGTTTTTCAAATAGTTTTCAGAAGGTTTTAAAAACTTTTGCCCAGACTGGTAACCTCCTGCTCTGATACCAAATGTAACACCCCACCTCCGCTAGGGTCACTTACAAAGGGAATGCACTAGGTTTGGTGAAGCATTATCGAGGTAAACATGCACAGAAATATTACAAGACAGAACATATATAAAACAGCGGAAGTAAAACAAATTTCATTACCTTATAAAATAAGGTCTAAAGCCTTTTACATCAGAATACATCAAAAACCTGTCTTGCAATAGTAAAGAAGCATAAAACCTTTTCATAAATTATTCCCCAAAATAAAGCGGTGAAGCAGCCATAGCCAAGAGAAGACCAAGCTATGCATGATGACCTTCAAGCATAAGAGGTCCGAACTAAACAACATCATTTCCTCCCTGAAAACCTGGGGGGGGGGGGAACGGAAGACAAAGAGGCGAAAGAAAACGGGGTCAGTCATAAAGACTGGTAAGTCATATCTACTTCCAACATAAAAACAGGTAAAGGTAACATGACATGCATAAACTGAAAGTAAACATAAGGATGACGACAAGATAGATAAGCTAAACCAAGATAACTGGATGAACTACTGTAGCAAGATAAACTACGGTATCATGATAAACTACGGTGTCAAGATAAATCAAGGTATCACATCGTCAGATTTCTATCAAGTATACCATACCAAGGTATCTATCATGTATAACATCCCACGGTATTTATCACGTATATTTGCTCTACACCTCTCGTACTAGTACCCCAACCCGCGTCATGTGTCGACCATGAATATCCCTTGCCCAATGTCATGTAATGGTCCATGTCAACCTAATATATAGCATATGTAGGTTTCCCCAACTCGTATGTTTCTTTCCATGTATAAGTTCAGTCCTTTGCCGTAGGCCATACGGTTTTCCCATGTAAGTCTATACCACACCTCAACGTAGTACCATTTTATCCTTAAAGTTGTTTTGGACTGCTACCCTTGATCTAGTTATGTTTTCTTACCATGAACTATCGCGTGTTCACTTAGGATTTATGCCACCTAGGACAACTAGGGATTATGCTACCTAATGAACGTTTCCATGGCTCAGTTTGGGTTCAGGCCACCTAGGGCCACTAGGGATTATGCCACCCGTCAACCGCGACCTTTATCCCACGTATGTATCATGAATCGTTTTCCATGTCTAGACACACATGTGTCACAATGTGCCACCCGAGTTCCGTGCCAGGGCAAATCAAGAAATACGGAACTTGGTCGGGAGCTTTAAGTCGTCTGCTGATGCAGATATCAAGGTCTGTTTTTGTATCCGTGGCTATGGTCCCACGTGACCTCTCCCTCAACTACTGAAAGGCAACCCAAGAAAAATCATGTATGCGAACTACATCCCGGCCCCTTTATGCCCCACTTTCCTATTGGCCAACCTCACCCATGACTCGATAGCAAGAACATGGTCTGTTGGGAGTTCTTTGCCTTTCTGTTCGTACACGATTGACTAAAGATGGTAGGTAGTCGGCGACGTGCTATCCAGGGCAAAAACAAGTATCGTCGACTCCACGTTAATCCATCCCCGTCTTTAGGTTGCTCGCACAGCAACCAAGGCATACCCTTTGCTCTTCTACCGCAGACCTTAACCTCTGTGAGGCCAAGTTTCATGGACCATCTGTCACCTCAAAGAGGGATACCAAGAGTACCCTCACGTCCCCCGAAGCTACCGCTTCGTCACCCAGTTCGCTGGAGCTTTTTATCAAAGTCAGATAAGTTGCTCCTCCTCGTATACTAAGCGATGACCTACCGTATCAGGTTACTCTTCTATTTATGAACTAGTCCCATGTCCTTGGCTAAGAATTATTACTTAGTTATTCTTAACTAAGGTTTACCACTTAGCTTCTTTTCCCGTTATCCTTGATTAACTACGATTTTCTACCTAGTTCCTCTAACTAGGGTTTTGTCTATTGGGTTAAGTGTTGTTATTCAAGCCCATGACTTAACCCGCCTACCAACCATGTCATAATCGGCTAAGTGTTCAAGTTCAAGGCTTAGCCCTACAACTCGTATGTCAAATTGGTTAAGTATTTGTTTGTCTTAACCCTATCAGATTATCGGGTTAGATTGATTAAGCATAGATTATCTTAATCCCATCAGATTATCGAGTCGGATTGGTTAAGTATGGGTTAGCTTAACCCCATCCACTAATCGTATTACAATGGTTAAGTATATTTAAAAAGGTCTTGTGACTTAACCCTATCAGGTCCGTATATTAGATTGGTTAAGTATAGGTTACTTAACCTCATCAAATCATCATGTATAATTGGTTAAGTATAAGTTACTTAACCCCATTAAATTATCATGTTAAGTTGGTTAAGTATTGGTCACTTAACCTCATTGAATTACCAAGTTTAGATTGGTTAAGTACTTAACTTAACCCCATCGAATTACCGTGTTTAGACTAGTTAAGTGTAGGTTACTTAACCCCATCTAATTACCGTGTTTAGATTAGTTAAGTGTAGGTTACTTAACCCCATCTAATTACCGTGTTTAGATTAGTTAAGTCTAAGTTACTTAACCCCATCTAATTACCAAGTCGGATTAGTTAAATGTAAATTACTTAACCCCATCCCCTAATCGTCTTATATGGTTAAGTGTCATTAAGAGATCAAGTCCTGTTTAACTTAACCTACCCATTCATGTCATATCGGTTAAGTGTCATTAATCAAATTTACTTAACCTTATCATGTGGCATTAATTAAATTAATGCACTTTTAACCTCTCATATTAGACCTTATTGTGGTTACTAGTTAAGTCAGGCGGGTCCGAGTAGATTTACACCACAACCTAGTCTAACCTCGGGTTTTAAGTGCTATGTGACCAACTACTCACATTGAGTCCTATTGTTTGTAGCCACTAGTTAAGCCGGGCGGGTCCGGGTAGATTTATGCTACAAACTCAACCCAACCTCGAGTTGACCACTTTCATGTTTGGTCTAGTGTCATGTTACACTTACAACCCATACGTGTCTAGTTTCAAGTCCCATGTTTTCCTACGTGTCATGACCACATTTAAATGTATCATGAATGTCATGTTCTCATGTAAACCCCATGTCAAGTTTTCGTGTCATATTCACGTTTTTTCCAAAGCTACCCAAACGTATTTCCAACCCAAGTGGAAGCTAGTCACATAGTAAGGATACTATGCTACATATTGGCCCCAAAAAGGGATTTCCAACACATGCACGATGTCAAAAAGGGATTGTCCACAAACAATATGCATGGTATCATAAGGGGTTTGGCCTCAAAATATGCATAGCATCATAAGGGGGTTTTGGCCTCAAACATGCCTAATGTCACAACGAGATTAGCCACAAACATGCATAGTATCATAAGGGAATTTGGCCACAAACATGCATGATAACATAAGGGGTTTGGGTTTATTTACATGCATAAGCCCCAAAGTCAAGTCTTTGCCAATGTTTCACAAGTCAAATGGTTCCCAAAGGTTCATGCTAACATTCCATAGATAAAGATTCAAACTTGCAAGATAAACTAGGTGAAACATAACATGAATGGCATGATTAAGTCGCTAAAACTTAGCCCAAGGTCATAGATCATAGAAAAGGGGCAAAATTAGGTTCACATAGGCGAGCATACTTATGTTTCATCGCATTTTATTCCATGTCACATTAGAACCACCGTTAGAATCTACAAGTAGCTAGAACTTACATAGCGAGGCTTAGGGAAGGATCATGCATCGTCTTGACGAAGAAAGGTGGCTCCTTTGTTGAAGAATCGTCATGAAAATTGTGTAGCAACGTTGATCTATCCTCGATTTGATGTAGGAAGCTTGCACCTTTTGATTTGAACCCGATTTGAATGCATAAGCCCTTGGAGTTGGAGATGGAGGCCATGATCAAGATAGATTTTGGCAGCACTTAGTTGCTAGAATGATTTTTAGTGATTTAGGTTAGGTCCTAGGGTGTTTTTATAGAGATTAGGAGTAGTTTAGGCCCTTAGATTAACCCTAGGATAGATCTGAACCCTCAAAACCCGTCACAGGCCAATAGACCAGACCCAAATGAGCAACCAGGTGCACCAGGTCGTCTAGACCCAACATGGGTTTTTGGGCCAGGTCGACACCCGTGTCGACTAGGCAGTCGACCTGCCCCTGGGCGTGTCGACTCCCCAGTCGACACCCCAGTCGACCTGGGGCTTGGGCGGGAATTTTTCCCGCCCAGTCTGTTTGGCTCCATATTTGAATTTCGAACTGTTTTTGAATCTTGGATTTTTCTGAAAACTTCTATGGGCCATAACTGGGTCATACGGACTCCGATTTTCGAAAACTCGGACTCTATTTCGCGTATTTTTCCGAGACGAACGCAATGGCACAGCCCGTTTCCCTTGATTCAGAATTTATCATTAAATTCTGCCTTGATTCTTGTCCTAGCACGTTGTAAAAATCCGGGTTGTTACAGAAAGATTTATTGAATATTAGTTATTCGAAGTAAGTTAATCGAATATTAGTTATTCGAAGAGAGTTGATCGTCAAATTCGATTATATCTAATTCGGGAAAGTACTTATACTTTTCGGTTTTTAAATCAAGATTTATTTATGTATAAATAAATTAGAGTAGGTTAATTATTCAAATTAAAGAATAAAAAGTTAGATATTTTAGAAGTAGGGAACGTTATCGTTATAACCAATGTTTTCAATAAAGAAGTGGATTCGTAAATTGAATCCGAGAGAGACGTAAAGAAGTTGTTAAAGGTTTAGAAGATAAACTTTGACTATTTCCAAGTTAAAATGTTGTTCAGTTAAGGTCTGAGAGGTAAATATACCCCAACTTGATTGACTTCTTTCTTAACTAAGGAATGGTAAGGTTTGATCGCAAAGGAGTTTTGCAAATGTTTTCCAAATACGAATCAGAAATGTTTTCTGATAATAGAAAATAAGAACTTAGAATATATGGAAACAAGAGGTAAGTAAATTAATGAAATAAAGAGAAAAATGTTAAATGATGATTGATCGATATGATTTCCATCTGGAAATGATATCGTTGTTTGCACACCTGTTTTCACTTGATAGTTAAATCACATACTATCAAGTCTTGACCATATTTACGTTGTTAATATGGAGAGACCGGTTGGATTCTTATCCAAAGAACCACTTTGTATTGGCAAAAGCGTTGCGAATATGCCAAAGAAAATTGAATATGGAGTAAAGTGCAAGTGCTGTTGTATAATTCCTAGGTAGAGATTGCCTAAGATGGATGTACTGAATAGTGCCTTCGGTTTCGTTCAATCCCAGAACGAACGTAAATGGACGAATATCTGACAAAGTATTTCCAATGATCGAATGGGTTGGTCTGTATAGATATATGTGGTTGCAACGGATTTATTCCCTTAGCATAACATCCAGAATATTTGTGTAAACCAATTAATGATTAACGCATTTGATAATGTGGCATTCAAAGTGATCGTGTTATCATTAAATGAAAATTAGTCGTAACCTCTAGCCTCAACATCCGGTAAATGACAAAAATCGGGCAGGCAGCATGGCTAAGTCAGTCGCTCCGAAGTAGGGTGTATAATCACCTATCTAGAGAATATTCATTTGCTTCTTTAATCTATCAATGCTGCCCCATAAATATATGGGAAACCTTTGCTTATCCCAACCGTTGGTGATATACATTCGATACATTCAAGCGAAATGAGTGGTCGGTCATGTGTGGCTGAGTTGCAAGATGTTCTTGTTGGACTCCAGTGTATCGTTCCTAGAGTACACTGATCGGAAGGTGGTTCCATACCTTGTCATAGTTGGAAATCCATTACCCAATACGTGCTTGCAGTTTTGATTGTATACTATATATGTAGAACGTGAGATGAAAGCGTTTCTGCTAGATGATTATTATATTGTGGTTGATAGACATTATTATAATATCAAAAGGTTTTGATATAAAGATATTTTGGATGCTCGTAAGGGAAAAACCTGTTCCGTTATACGGCGTGGTCTTAAGAGATATCGTTTACTTTTTCAAACTATTTAAAACTGTTTTGCTCATACCAGTCCCATGACCGACCCAGAGTTTATTTTGTTTTGTTTTCCCTAAACTCTTGGGTGCCTAAATTTGTACGGGCAGTCAAGTAGTCGGGATTTCACAGATGCACTTGGAGAGCTTGGGGCAGGAGGCTTCAGGATTATATATCTATTATTTATTTCCGCTGTTGTTGTAAGTGTTGTACTCTGCAATGTTATTGTATACATATATTGTTTGTATTTCAAATGTTATCTTATATTTTATTCATTCCGCTATGAGGTTCTTGTTTACTCTGATGATGATGTTCTTCCTCTTCTATTCTATAAGTTTCTATCCTGTATGGTCTCACCCTCTATCTTCTTCCTATTAGTTTCCTGGTTTCTAGTTAAATTTGGGGTTGGACTTGTGTTTTTGGTCAGCTCAAATTGGACCAGATTTTTTGGGTCACTATAGAACAACCCAAGGTAATAAGAGGAAACATAAAACCTTGAGTCAGACAACAGTCTTAATGTGCGATAAAACATCAATCATCATCCATGACTCTGGATATCATCGCCAATCTTACTTCGAAACCATCGTTAATTGTATGATCGGCTCAACATCCTGCTGTCCGTCAAGGGCTAATGGTAAATCTCGATTCTAGAAAAAATCCATACGCCATCGTGACTTGTATTTAGGCCCGTCGTGACTGCCCAGGGTACTCGACCATTCCATCGGTCTTTTAAGCGTCCCTATTATACCCCTGCTTTGAGTTCGCTAGAACTTACAATAACAATAATTCCTCGATCTTCATAACTCTAGTCGTCATCACCGACAACTATCCATAGCTCAAGCGACTTCTCGAGCAACCATTATCCACGAAATTAGTATCCTTGAGTCGCCTTCGCACTCGTTTCTTTTCGTCAATCAACGAGCACCATTCAACCCTTCGAACATTCCGCCTTGAACTCACATCGAAGGCACGACCATTATTGAATCAAAGATATACGCCGTTTGATCGATATTCAATCCACAACATTTTGGCCTTTGCTTTTATTAACGTTCCATAGCATTTCCAAAATGCTGCAGTTCAACATGTATATGTACAACCCATCTTGAAGCACTTCTCAATTTACAACATTTCAACACCTTTTCACAGCGTTTCCATAACGCTATAGCAATCCCCGGGTCATTCCATGAGATTAACGACCTGGCTCCACCGGGTCGCTCCACCATTCCAATGATCTGACCGTACTAGGTCGCTTCACCAGTCCAACACTGACCGACCCACCTCACCTTGCTTCCCTAGGCTTCGGCCGACCTATCCAAAGAAAACGACCTAAAGCCCTTCAAAGATCCAATGACCTGTCTTGTGCGACTTGGCTTCCAAGACCTGATGCCCCCATGACCTGAAGCTAATGACCTGACCATCATTTCTTGGAGCACAAGCCATGCGACCCGACTCCAGATCTAAACGAGCCAACACAAATCCAAACGACCCATGCATTACTCAATCGATTCATCCCAAACTAGCATGGTTTCAAACAACCATTCAACAATATGATTAAGCGATCATCAATAAATACTATTCCATCAAATAATCATCACTTAAGAACATAAAATTCACCAAATCATGATAAAACAATGAATGAACAAAATAGTGGATCTAAACTTGCATAAACATATGGATTAACATAAGAATTAACTATTTAAATTGCTAGATTATATCTTACGGTGATTCAAATGAATATATACTTACCATGACGTAGATCTAGATGAAAACAACTTGAAATGATGAAAATAAAATCAAACAACCAGTATAATTGATTGACTCCGTGTGAGAGATGCTTATCACTCATCAAATCTTCAAAATAACTTGAAATCACTGAATTCCCAATCCGGACAACGAAGAATGGTCTTCAAAACTCTCAATTTCATGAGACCTCCCTTCACTTGATGTAGATCTAGCTTTACTTTATGTAGATCTTCAATCTTCTTGCGTAAATCTAGAATTTTAATGAAGGAAACATGTATTTGATTAAGCAAGGAGGATCACGAGCTCAACCAAATAAGAAAATGAAAAAAGTAAACTATTCTCCATGTCTCTACCCCCATATTTATAGCCTCTTACTAGCCCATTAATGGGCACATCAATTCAGCCCATTAACGACTAGTCAAACCTGTATAGAAATTGTGAAACACTAAAACAATGATTCCTCCCAAACCGTTGAACCAAATCTTTAATGTGACCAATCTACAGAATTGGAAACATTATTTCCTTTGCAATGAAATCGATCCCAGTCAAAATTTATGCCCTGCAAAAAACTGATAAGTGTAAAATGGTCACAAATGAAATTAGTAAAAATAATGGACATGTCTCACATCCCCATAAACAACATATCAAAATATGATAATGATCCAGTCCTCAGGGAATTAAATAAAAATATTCTATGATCCTCCGGTGCGTAAAATGCAGGCTGTTGCAAGGTATTCACTGTTCGTCCCGATGATATAGCGAAAATTTGGTTAATATCAGGGCTTGCAGAAAAATGTCACACAAAAGAAAATCAATCTTATCTGATAATACAAGGTGGTGCCAACAAGTAGGCTGTTCATGTCGTTTTGTTATTGTATATCTGTTGTATTTGGTTTTTATTTGAAATGTAATAGTTTTTTTATATGTAATTAGTATTTAACTTACTAACTAAACATAAAAATTAAAAAACACATTATACAAATATAATGCTCAAATACCCCGTTTGCAGCAAAAAACACATTCCTCTTTCACAACAGTGTCATGCTCAAATACCCTGCTCAAATGTCACGCTCAAATGTCATGCTCAAATTCCCCGTTACCGTTCATTGAGAACGCACCCTTAGGCAAGAATTTCAATAACATACAAGCCAGTTTGTAATCATAGTATATAAATTTACATAGTTTCCAAAATTGTATAGTAAAGAATTTCATTTAGTTTCTTGTACATTCCAAATTAGTTGTCTATTTATTCCATATACTATGATCTGATAGTTCAAATTATTATACTTCATAGACAAGATTTACAGTAATTAATGGTATGTTTATATTATATTATATGTATAGTATGTACGTGTAACATGTGGAAATAGATATATAACAGAGACTTGAAATGTATGCATTGATTTGCTCGTGCGGGTAAAAAATTAAATGCTTTAAATTTTAAACGAGAAAAAAATTATAGTGTTTTAAATTTCAAATTCTAAAACATTAAAATGAATATGAAGAGAAGAAGGCATAGGAAAGAAAAACACAGATGAAAATGAAGAGAAAAAACAATGGTTTGATTCATTTGATATGCATGGATATATTTAAAAATATAAAAGTAGACATGTAGGAAATTAAATGGTTGAGATATTTGTTTCTAGCATTCGAACAAGCAATTGTTAGTAAGCATTCAAAATTTCAAAACATTTGCTAATTTGGTCAAACCTAAATATACCAAATTAAATCCATTAAAAATCATAATAACGTACAATAAATAAAAATAAATACGCTATGCTAATATGTGTAGCTAATTAAAGAAATATATAACATAAACTGAATAGGGAACGTAAGTTCATATTTTTTAATATATGTAGCTAATCAAGAAAATATATACATTAACTGAATAGGAATGTAAGTTCAAATTTTTTTATAACCATATGTATACATTTCTATTATAATTAAACAATCAAGCTTAATTGCAAATTAACGGTAAATCTTGGGTCATTAAAATCCCCTCCACTCAAAACTTTTCATCGTCAAAAAGGAAAAGTATGGAGTCTAATATTTAAATGATATAGCATTCATGCACATGACAAATAAGTATAATGAATTATACAATTTCAACTAGGGATGGAAATGGGGCGGATAATATGTGGGGAACACATACTCTGCTTCCATCCCCACTACCAATTTATGTCCCTCATCCATGTCCCATCCCCACTTAATATCCAATGGATTCGGGTAGGGCAATACCCAGTGGTTATGGAGGAACCATTGAGTAACCATTAATGAAAGATGAAGAAAAAATAATCAATATAAAACAGCTTTGATCGGTATTGAAACAGAAGAATATGCACATCACAGGACACTCCCACAACAAGTAGAATTGCTTTCATACTGAGAGATTCATTAGCATTAGCATTAGTTGAAACACATTGTTTACATCATATAGCCCCATGAGCTTCTTTACTGAAATTTTTTCATAATAACATACTAATACTCCTAAATGGCTTAATTCACATTTCAAATTCTTAAGTACAAAGTAGCTTCCTTCTGTACAATGCAATATAAGTCATGCCTAAAACATTATGGACCTAAGCAAGGCATTTGTAAGTACCATTCATGATTTTATCTTTCAACCATCATGAGTGGCGCCATCTACACAGTCTTCACCCTTCAAATCAAGAATCACTATTCACCATTAGTTTTGCACCATCATTTGGTCTTCATGATTTAAGCATCAAATTTCACAGATCTTGGACTGTACGCCATTTAAAAAATGAAATAATGTCAAAACACAATTTGTAGTAAATAAGAAAAGAATACAAATAAACAGCTCACAGCTTCATCATCTATTATGTTTTCAAAGAATGTTTACTATTTTTCTCTATTTGAGTGTGTATCTAGAAAGAAATAAAAATAAGTACTGTCAAAAATAACTTTTTATGTAAAAAATAAGATGAAACTACAAGAGAATCAATTAGAAACATAACAAATTTGTCAACCCATAACCAATCTTGTGCACATACTAAAGCTTCCAATGTATAAGGATGAAGCCTATTACGACGAGGAGTAACATGTCTTCCACCAATATTAAAAGCAGACTCGGAAGCAACATTAAACACTGGTAATAGTGCAAAACAAGTTTATCCATTCAATCAGTTTCACACACATCTTTCTACTAGCCGTTACATTCATGCATCTTTCATTTCAGGCATCTTTCTACTAGCCGTTACATTTATGTAACTAGCCGTTACATTCATGCATCTTTCATTTCAGGCATCTTTCTACTAGCCGTTACATTTATTAGCTATAAATTTACATACTATTGTATCCAATCTTGTAATCTGTATCATTACATCTTCTTGAATAATAAAATCTTCTTAGTTATTCTTCTATATGGTATCAGAGCCTAATTGCCGAAAGGCTTAATCATCAAGCAGAAAGTTGATTTTGTTTTATTCTCTTCTCAGATTGGATCCTCATCACTAAAGCTCAAACCATCTTCGCCAAGCATTAACTGGCTGCTGATTTGAGATCTTACCGAGCTCAACTGCAAATTTTTCAGTCTTCCTTGCACGATCTTTGATCTTTTATGGCCAACAACAATGAAGAAACTTCCGCTGTTTCAGGAAGTATAGGGTACAACGCTCCACCAAACCACCATGACCTAATTAAACCAAAAAGCCAAATTATCACCATATCTTCAGACGAAGACAATTATATTCTATGGAAATATCAAGTAGAGATCGCTTTAAGAGGGTATGATTTATTGCAGTACATTAATGGGACAATAACAGTCCCACCAGTGATAATAACCAATCCGGAAGGAGAAATTGTGCCTAACCAGACTATACAAAGTTTCAAAAACAAGACAACCTCCTCTCTTCATGGCTCCTATCGTCAGTAAGTTCGAATTTATTATCACAAATAGTTGGATGTAGCACGTCTTATGAAATATGGAAAATAGTTGAACAAATTTTTAGTTCTTAATCCGTAGCTAGGGTTATGCAGTACAGGAGGGAATTACAAAACATTAGAAAAGAAGGCCTAAGTATGAAAGAATACTTGGGTAAAATAAAAAACGTATGCGATAAATTGAATGCTGTAGGTCATAAAATCAATTATAATGAGAAAATCCTACTTATTACGCAAGGACTGGACAATGAATACGAGTCTCTAATAACTGTTATAGCAACAAACAAAATTTACCAGACTTACAGTTTGTTTGATTAGTACTCCTCGCCCATGAAGGCAGGATTGAACAAAGGAAAATAACACAGGGAGAGTTTTCAGCTAATTACGCCACTGCTAAGGCAAAACAGACATAAAGCAATAACTATGGCAACATGAATAAACAGAAAATCAATACCATCATGGGAATTAACCACCAAGAGGAGGACATCAACCCCAAAGTGGTCATGGATGCGGAAGATGGAATAATAACAATCGTGTTAAATGCCAGATATGCCAGAAATTTGGACACATGGCAAACAAATGCTATTTTAGGTACAACTCTGAGGGCAATACTTCACAGAAAAATGCTCAAGCCAACACAGCAACCATAGGAGGATTAAACATGAACAACAATGAGCTGAACAGAATTCAAAGTGCAAGCAATGATGATGCAGACAAGACTGATGGTACCAATCCTAAAGAGTGGTATCCAGACTCAGGTGCTACCCAACATATCACCAATAATCTCCAAATTTTAAACATAGGAAGCAAGAGCTACTCAGGTATGAAATCTCTACACGTGGGAAATGGTGAAACCGCTAGTATAACTCACATCGGTAAGGGTACTATATTTGGTAAAAGACAATTCAAATTGAATAATTTACTTAGAGTACCCACTATCAACAAAAATTTATTAAGCGTATCAAAATTTTCCAATGAAAATAACGTATACTTCGAGTTTCACCCAAATTTTTGTTTAGTTAAAGATTCACTACGCCAGGATATATTACTACAGGGTAATCTATATGATGGCCTATACAAATTCAGCAACTTGAAGACCGCCAATTCTAGTAAAGGATTTTGGTGTAATAATCTAGATGTTAGCAGTAATGATAAATGTACTAGGAACTTTTATAATGATGACAGTAATAGATGCATCAGAAAACTAGTAAATGTAATTCTCTGGAATCATGGCATATCAGATTGGGTCACCCAAGTCTTGAAACTGTTAGAATAATTTTAAATAGCAATAATATCTCTTTTGATAATAACACACTTGTCAAGCACACATGCACACAATGCTAACTCGGCAAAAGCCACAAACTTCCGTTTAGTGATTCTAAAACTATTTATGATAAGCCACTAGTGCTTAAAGCGGCTAACTTATGGGGACCAGTGCCACTAAATTCATATCAGGGACACAGGTACTATCTTTCCTTTGTTGATGCGTATTCTAGATATACGTGGATATACATGCTTAAAAACAAATCTGAAACATGCAATATGGTCATACAATTCATAACATATGTTGAAAAACAACTTAATCACACTGTCAAATTTATGCAAACTAATGGGGGCAGAATTCAAACCTTTGCTAATTATTTTTCCAAAAGAGGAATAAAACACAAGTTAACATGCCCTCACACATCTGAACAAAATGGTTTAGTGGAAAGAAAACATAGATACATCGTAGAAACAAGATTAACTTTAATGTCTCAAAGCGCCTTACCTATGAAATATTGGAATGAGGCATTTTATAGTTCTGTTTTTCAGTTAATAAGCTACCCATTAGAGTGTTAAATAATAAAACACCACATGAATTGATATATAATATAAGGCCAGAATATAACTTCTTAAAATCGTACGGCTGCTTATGTTTTCCATGTTTGAGAGACTACAATAGACACAAACTAAGCATGAGATCAAGTCCATGCATGTTTATTGGGTATGCTCAAAATCAGAAAGGATATAAATGTTTGGACAGAAATGGCAGAATTTATGTTTCAAGACATGCTATATTTGATGATAATATTTTTCCCTTTGCAGGAAAACAAGAAACCAAAGACAGGAATGTGGGACACACCACTATAGCTAAGCAATTCAAACCTTTTATCACTGAACCACTTATAGATAATGCTTGCCAAAAATCACATAACACCAACATGCAAGATGAACATGAGGAAGATACAGATGCAAGCAATATTGAAGGAAACATTGATCAACCTTATCATGACATGAACAACAACAATATGGAAAGGAACAACAATACAAACACAAATGCAAGCTCAACTGCACAACAGGAGGGACAAATGCAAACTTATCATGACGTAAACAACAACAATATGGAACGGGACAACAATACAAACACAAATGCATGCTCAACTGCACAACAGGAGGCACAATAGACACAAGCTAGATACCACATGACCACGAGATCAAAGAGTGGTAATTTCAAACCTAAAATATACAGTGTTTCCATGGTTGAGACCGAGCCTGCAAATTTTGGCCAAGCAATAAAATCAAATAAGTGGAAAGAAGCTATGAATATTGAATACAAAGCACTCATGAAAAATAAAACATGGAGTCTCATGCCACCGCCAAAACACAAGAACATAATTGGATACAGGTGGACGTAAAAAATAAAAAGGAAAGAAGATGGAACCATTGACAAATACAAGGCCAGACTGGTGGCCAAAAGTTATGCGCAGCAGTTCGGGTTTGACTTTAACGAGACATTCTCCGTGTTGTATATGACGTAGTTGTATACACAATTATATGATTTTTGTTTGATGATAACAACCAAATAAATATTATTTTAAATGTGTTTGTTATTGTACTGATCTATATATACATCACAGACAGGAATATAATATTTATATTTAAATAAAATCCGACTGTAGAGACATTCATATATTCACATAGTATTTTATTTAAATTGAATATTATATTTCAAACATTCAAACAGTACAACTTTTTATAACTTTCCTATTTATTCAATTCACATGATATTGTACTTGTATATAAACTGAATACAATAAACAAATTTGCTTGAACACAAATTTGAGCACAATAAAATAATATTTTATTACAAATAAATTTGTTTAATACAAACATCAATACAATTCTGTTGTTGCATAGCTCCTCACTATAACACTCAGTCTATACATCTCATATATATACAATTACTCAGTTTACATTTCAATTTACAGACATATTGACACTGATACATTGACACGTCTTTATATTGTCTTCATCTTCAATCTTCAGTCTTCACAGCTCAGTCAGTCCAGTCTCCATACCTATCATATACAGAAACACACACACACACAGAGTATATGGAACAGAAATAATATTCTAAAATTTAGCGAATAAATTTTGATTTTAATTTTTTATTTGCCTCAGTTTTCTGGTGTGTTTCTCATCATTTTTCATGACTTCATATGATTTATCTGTGTCTAGAAAGCTTGTAATATTCACAGTGATAAACTGTAAATATCACAAGGTAGACTGTATACATATATTTTACAGGGATAGGAAAACTTGTCTGGATGGCTGCATATTCACATGTGTATATATATACACGTGTGTACTGCCTCGTCAATCCAGTGTGCAACTAAGGAGTAGCCACGTGGAACATCTCGACCCAGTGCACAAATAAAAATGACAGAGTCATCATCAAGCAAAGTCAACATAGACAACAAAGCCAAGTAGTCGAGCAAGTGGCTCAAGTGGACAATGCTAGCCATGGTCAAGACAGCCAAGATTCAAGTCAAGAAAAATGAAAATACAAGTGGTAAATAAACATAATCGAACACATTTCAGGTGCACTCAGGTCATGTGGACACAGCCAAGAATGAGGCAGATGCACAAGGAATGCACAAGCTTAGGTCTGTGTGCATGCTCAACAACAGGTTGCAAGAAACAGTTAAATTCAAATACAAGCAACATGTGATCATGTGAATTTCAGCATGGTGAAGAAAATTCCAAAGTGGAGCACAAGCATAAATTCAACAATCCAAGACAGTGAAGGAATCAACACAAATTCAGTTCACCATGGTGTGCAAGTAAATAGGCAGCAACATGGTGAACAATTATATGCCATGTACATGTGATGTAAATGGACAGTGCAACAACTACTCTACAAGTCTGCATGTGTAAATACAAATGATCAAAACTGAAAACAGATTCAAAGGAGGTACTCAAAAATGTGTATTGATACATTTGTGTTACACTAAGGATATGGAATGTCTTTTAAACATATATGGCAAGAGTCAGGTTAATCTGTGTTCACACAGCAAATTCATGTAGCAGTGTTTCCATTAGGGCCCAAATCATGGTTTCAAACAAGCCAAAATTGGTGGCACAAGGGTCAAACTAGAACATGGTTCAACACAAATGTGCACGGAAAATACATAGTGCAGTTAACATGGCAACATGAAAATGTCGTGCAAATCATATACTCAAATTTACATGCAAGAGTACATACAGTTTTTAGAATGTATGGGTAGAACTAGAGTAATTGATCAGTTTCAAGTGGCTATATTTATTCCAGAAATAAAGCAAGTATATTTGATAATGGTTTTAAAACTATCCAGATTCATAGAAGAAAGCCAAATTATGTTCCGATTCATCACAAGAATTAAACAGTGTTAATCTCAAGTATTTGTATTTGTGACAATCGATTTAAAAGAGGAAAGAAATTTTGGGAAAAATTTATTTCCAAGAAATCAATGCAGTTTTTGTTTTTCTATGAAAGGTTTTTTTGGCAACAATTATCAAACAATGTAACACCCCACGCCCGCTAAGGTCACTCACTAAGGGAATGCCTTAGTTTTGGTGGAGTATTTTTAATGAGTATAGAACAGAAAAATTACAACAAGACAGATATAAGTAATACTTGAAAATTTAAAACATCCTTTCATTGCAGCGGAAAGTAAAACATGTTTGGTTACATCACAAAACCATAAAAAGAGTCAAGTACATAATATCCATCCTGATAAAATAGAAGTACATAATCCCACTACATAGAAGAAATAGCCATAATAGAAAAGATAAACCGAGCTTTACTTCCACGGTCCAAGCCCAAAAGATAGATATAGCGGTCTGATCCAAGCCCACTAGTGGTAGGCCCACTCTGAAAACCTGAGGGTTGGGAAAAAGATAAAAACAACGGGGTCAGACATAAGTCTGAGTGAGTCCTATAACCCTAACAATACAACCATTAAAGTAATTAGGGTATGACATAAACAAGGTACGGTACCTCTGGGGATAATGACTACACTAAGTAGCCAACTAAACACCGGATGTACTACGATAACCGAAAAGACGCATTTATCCACCCAAGGATAATTTCTAGCTTACACCACCCCAGATCTACCCACCCAAGGGTAATTCTTACACTGCACCACACCAGTTCTACTCACCAAGAGTAATTCCTACTTAAAGGTTGATCCCACTAAGTGTATTTAGTAATTTAGTAGTTTCGTGTACTCCTAGCCCACTACATAGGTGCCGTCTGCCCCTATCTCCACTAGGTGTACCCACTACTCCCCATCGATCGGCTCCCTACCGTAGATACCCGTGCTGGTCCCACAATTGGGGTGTATCATTCCCCAACGTGGCCACCTGATATTATCAGCGGTGCACGGCTTTATATCTACACGATGCAACAACGACTTACCAACCAGCCCGGGTCCACACACGCATATGTAACCCGTTGATCCTGCGTTGCCACCGCTAACCCGTTTTGGCCTCTTATAGTCAAGCCCAATATGCGTGTCCCGTCACTCGACTTGAGTCGAGCCTACAAAGATACGTTTGGGATATTGGTTGAGATGGGCCCCCACAAGCTACCACCTAAGCTTGCAATTTTTATCTAGTGCATCCCACTTAACCCCTCTTTATAATCATGCCCACTTACATGTTAAGTTTTGGTTAAGTCATATAATCATATTTCAATTGCCACTAAGGGCACCCACTAGATTTCCACATGCCACCCAAAGCACTTACTTGATTCCCACATGCCACCCAAGGCACTTGCTTAACCCTTTAATCATGTTTAATTACATGTTCCACTTTGGTTAAGTATTCTAATCGTATTTTCTATTGCCACTCAAGGCAACCCACTAGTTTCCTCATGCCACCCGAGGCACCCCCACTAGTTACTACATGTCACCCAAGGCACCCACTTAACCCTCATGTCCCACTACATGCTAATTTGGTTAAGTGTTTCTTAATTAATTAAGACCGTGATCCTCATAAAGACCTCTCACATTAGACTATCTTTTATGACCGCTGGTTAAGCCGATTGGGTCCGGGCAGCCTTACGTCATAACCGAGTCTAACCTTGTGTCTTTACTTTAATCACGTATTTAGTTTGTGACTAAGACTTCTCACATTGGGCCAATCATTTGTAGCCGCTGGATGGCCGGTCGGTTCCGGGCAGACTTCTGCTACAAAAGGGTCCAACCTCGTGTCTTAGTTGATTAATTACTCCTAATTAATCACCCCCACAATTAATTATCCCTAATTAATTACACATTTTTCATAACATGGGTAGACCTAACTCAATAGGTAAATTCCCATGGGGTAGACCTAACTCAATAGGTAAATTCCCACTTATGTTAATTTATTTTTATGGTATGCTTAATCATACCCAATCATACTTTTATTAACATATTTATTACCCCATCGTTCCCCACGTAAATCGTTCTCATTTCACGACATAATAAAGGGAAAGATCCATCACAAATATCATGGGTTTAGCATATAACTTTGTCATAGGTTAAGAGGATGTCAACTTGCATATATGAGCATATATTAACCCAACTACATTTAACCCCAAACTTGCATATTATCATACACATATCTTGCATAACATGTTGAACTTGCATATAAGCATTCTCATAACTTGCATAACATGTTAAATATGCATTTAAGCATACACATAACTTGCATAAGCATTCACATACTTGCATAAGCTTTCACATACTTGCATATTAACTTTTAAACTTGCATAATGTGTCATCATGAACTTGCATATTAACAAACATGTAACTTGCATAGCATATCTTGCATATTAACATACATGTAACTTGCATAGCATATCTTCATGAACTTGCATAACATGTATATGATCACATAGCCCATAACTTGCATATTTAGCATCATGTAAACATAACATACATCATACTAAACTTGCATAAACTTACATATTCAACATGCATAAACCCACTTGTTAAACATGCATAAACCAACTTATTAATCATGCATAAATCCACTTATCAAGTATGCATAAACCAACTTATTAAATATGCATAAACCAACTTATTAAATATGCATAAATCCACTTATCAAGTATGCATACAATCAAATACTTAACATGCATAAAATCAAATACTTAGCATGCATAACACCAAATATTTAGCATGCATAAAATCACATGCATAACTTGCATATCATGTTACATATAACTTGCATATACTCTCACATATAGTTTGCATAACATGTTACATATGCATAAATGTTGAACATAGTGTTTTGCATCATAAAACATGGCATTAACCTTGCATATAACATAAAACTTGCAAATCACATATCATACAAACTTGCATAAACATATTTATCCACAAACATAGCCATGTCTTATCACATCCTACCATAATCAATTTAACAATTGATTATTAAAGCCATAGGAACTCACCAAAACCAAGATTAGTAACTTATGAAGTAAAACTAGTTGCCAAATATGAAGAAGAAGATGATTAGAGGTTGATTAGCTTGCAACTCTCTTCATTGATTTGTGGAGGCCATGATCAAGATTCATTTTGCCATAGTTTAGTTATAAAATCTAATTATGAATGAATTAGGGTAGGGTTAGGGTCTTATTTATAGGATTAGGTTGCATTTTAGACCCTTAGATTAACCCTAGATTGGTTTAGACCCGTCAGATCCAAGAAGCTTCCAGAACCAGCCCTCCAAGCCAGCCTAGAACCCAACCTGGTGCACCCAGGTTCACTGGACGCCACGCCCCTGTCGACAGGCAAGTCGACAGGCAAGTCGACACCCCTGTCGACAGGCCTGTCGACAGCCCTGTCGACATGGGTAGGGCGGGATTTTTCCCGCCTGACCCCACCTGTCCAATTTAAAATCTGAATTTTAAATTCTTAATTCTGTTTTTAGTTTTGAATTTTCTGCAAACTTCATCGGGCCATAACTGGGCCATACGGACTCCGATTCTCGAAAACTCGGACTCTATTTCGCGTATTTTTCCGAGACGAACTCAATGATGCAGCCCGTTTCCCCCAATTCTCACATCTGAGATTATTTATTCTGTTATTAGTGAATTTTAGCATTAACCCAAAATACGGGGTGTTACATTCTCCCCTTCTTAAAGGATTTCGTCCTCGAAATCTCCAAGCTAAGGAGAATGCATATCCTACCATCCAAACAACCATCTACTCAATCCATCAAACACGGGCATCCATTGTCCTTAAACAATTTCTAATGATGTATGAGCATATGCGAAAAGTGTGTGTATATGTTCCCTATCTAATGTATGAACATATGCAAACCATGATAGTGCCATGCAACCATTATGTATGCGAAAGAACCCTATCGACACATACAATATCTACATGTGTGCACAATCATTCACCAAAATGCATCATCCATATGATAACACAATCATTATACATCCATCAATATAGCTTCCTACACCCAATTTTATGCAATATGCAATATGAAGTGATTGAGCCGATCTAGTGCCTAGAGTGTATATGCATCCACGAGCAACCACTAGCAAACATTGCATCCACTTGCATCCATCAACCATAACATGTCTCAACCACATGTTTCAACCATAGGTTTACCCTATCTAAAGGTCAAAGGTACTAACGAGAGGACATACTAAGGATAAGATAAGCACAAGATATGCGATGAAGGAGAAGCAAAAGGACATACCCTCCGAAAGAAAAAGGGTACCTCGAACGCATCTTCGCTTCCGTCTCCCAGGTAGCGTCGCTCTCTTCATCTCCCCTTTGTACTTTGACTAGTTGAACCTCTCTGTTTCTCAACTTCCAAATCTCTGACCCAAGGATGCAAGTAGGAGCTCGTCGAATCGTCGCATCGTCGCATCATGCTCTACTTCCACTTCTCTAAGCAGGCTCGGCTCTACCGCCTCTGCGGTCTCATGTAGGAACTTCCTCAAATGTAATACATGGAATATATCATGTACACCACTAAGCCTGTCGGGCAACCCCACTCTATATGTCATCTGTCCAATCCTTTCCTTAATAGGAAACGGCCCAACAAACCTTGGTACTCACTTCCCAACTGATTCATAGTGAACCACATTCCGTAACGGAGATATCTTGATAAAAAGCATGTCCTAATATCAAACTCAAGCTCTGTTCTCCTCTTGTCCGCATAAGATTTATGTTTATCTTGCGCCGCTTTCCTCCTTCTCCGAATCAAATCAATCTTTTCCCGAAGTCTTTCTAACCTTATCGGCCCAAGCAAGATCTCATCCGTAGATTCCCACCAACGTGTAGGTGATCGACAAGGCCTTCCATAAAGGGCTTCGAAAAGTGCCATACCAATTCCGGACTGAAAGCTGTTATTATATGCGAACTCCACCAACGGAAGATGCTCTTCCCATGTACCTCCAAAATCTAAGATACAAAGCCTCAAAAGGTGTTCTAGGACATGATTCACCCTCTCAGTCTGGCCGTCCGTCTGAGGATGATATGCGGTACTCAAACACAACTGAGTCCCCACAGCTTCTTGCAAACTTCTCCAGAACTTGCTAGTGAAGATAGGATCTCGATCACTCACTATGCTAGAGGGTACCCCATGCAATCTAACTATCTCTCGAAGATATACAGAAGCTAGCCATGGAGCGGTCCTCTTGCTCATCATAGGTATAAAAATGGGCGCTCTTAGTAAGTCTGTCTACCACCACCCAAATTCCCGTATTACCCTTTCTCGATCTGGGTAACCCGTCAATAAAATCCATCGAGACGCTATCCCACTTCCATTGCGGAACTTCCAATGGGTGAAGCAACCCACTAGGTTTCTTCTGCTCCGCCTTCACTTGTTGGCAGACCAAGCATCAAGCGACATACTCGGCCGCGTCTATTCTTCATACCGGCCCAAAAGAAAACTCGCCTCACGTCTTGGTACATCTTGTCCCCATCGGGATGAATGGTCATCTTATAATGGTGTGCATCATCAAGAATAACCTTCCTCAAACCCTCGCCTTGCGGTACACAAAGTCTACCGTCTCTACGCAAGTACCCCCTATCGTCTAGGGTGTACCTACTCAAATGGCTGGACGACTCCCTCTTTATGAGCTTCCCCACCAACTCAACCAACTGTGGGTCGTCCCTCTGTGCTTCTCCAATCTGCCCCAAAAGAGTAGGTCTAACCTCCAAGGAGGCTAGCAAACCGGGTACATAATCAACGGAAGGTCTGAAATCAAACATCGAGATAAATTCCAAACTTCGTTGTTCCACGGACAACGGACTCAAGGACAACCTCTTCCTGCTCAAGGCGTCCGCCACCACGTTACCCTTGCCAGGGGTATACGCTATCTCAAACTCATAGGATGCTAAGAATCCCATCCACTTTTACTGTCCTAAGATTATGCGCTCAAAGAGTCTCCAACACTTCCCTAAAATGTAGGGCATGCTCTTCTCCACCAGGATATCATCCAAAATCATCACAACTGTCCATCTCTCACGCAGACCACCCTAGTCGAACTCGACATCCCCCAAATGCAAGCCCCAAAGGCCTAAACCAATATCAGACAAACACCCAAGGGATATCTCCTTCGAGTTCAGGCGACCTACGTGAGATGATACTAGTAAAAATGGCTAATCAATTAAGCCTTTAACCAACTTTGGATGTCCTCGCCACCGTTTTCCCATAACTGGCTTTTGCTCATCCCATTGAGCACATACGAAAACTTATTTCGCTTCCTAGAAAAGACCCAGATGTCATCTACAAAGACCATCACGAACTTATTTAGGTACTCCCTGAACACCCTTCTCATCAAATCAATAAAGTATGCGGGGGCGTTCGCCAAACCAAATGGCATCACCAGCCACTCATAGAAGAAATCATCCGGAGTCCTAAAGGCAGTCTTCTCTATACTATTCTCAGCCATTCTCAACTGATGAAATCCCGCGGCTAAGTCCTACTACAAAAATACTGAGGCGCCAGCCAACTGATCAAAGAGATCATTAATCCTCGGCAATGGGTATCTATTCTTCTTTGTGAGTTTATTTAGCTCTCTTTAGCCTACACAAAGTCTGAGGGACCCATCCGCCTTCGTGACAAAAACTACTGGAGCACCCCACTCCGATATATTTCGTCTTATGAACCCCTTCTCAAGTAAATCGCCTACTTACTTATGGAGTTCCCTCCTCTCACGAGGAGCCATGTGGCACACTGGCCAAGATACTGGTTTAGCACTGTCTACCAGATATAATTGGAAGTCAATCTCCCGCTCCGGAGGTAAGCCCTTTACCTCCTCACACACACATCCGAGTATTCCCGGACCGCTCTAACAGATCGCAAACTCTAGACCGACGTGTCAAGCGATTCTAGATAACTTAGCATAACAGATTCTATGGGATTACAAGAGATCTCGAGAGTGTTACCCAAGCGGGTCATAAGCCTAACAACTCTCCCTTCAAAACCATGAATGGCACCCCTACTGGATAACCAGCCCATGCCCAAAACTATCCCATAGCCCGTGAAGCCCAAAAAGCATCACCTCTAAACTCAACGCTAAGTATAGAAACTTTCAAACCCAAACACATCATGGAGCCCAATTGGGTTTGAAACAACTAAGGGATCATCTACCAACTGGTGTATTAGTGCAGTGACTCAACTAACAATGATGAGATAAACGAACTCGATGCGTCAGAATTGAACAAAGTTCAAATCGGATAATAAAGAAATCCAACCTCCAATCTGGACGGTCTTATCCCCATCTGGTACCCTAGTCGTGAGGGAATACAACTACCCTCCAGAAGATTCCATACCTTGCCCTTGCTTCTTTGGACAATCCTAATAAGGTGTCCTATTCCTCCCAAAAGGATAACTACTTGCCTTCTTCTTCCCTATTCTCCACTCGTAACCTCCCACCAATGAGGTTTCAACCTTCATTAACCAAACAACTATTTGAGCCTTCCTCCCATCGTCTATCCAATAGATACCTACCAGTCCTCCTCCTTCTTGAACCAACTTCTAATCCGACTAACGTCTAAGTCCCTTGAAGTGGTTTTCCATTCTTATCTATCTTAGAAAGGTCATCTATACACGGAGGGGAAACTCAAAATGAGAGAAAGGAAGAGATTCAAAATGGAGAATTCGAAAGATATAGATATGGCTATTGGGGATTATGCTTTTCTTTCAAAAACTTTTCTCTTAAAAGACATGTTTTTGAAAATACTCCTTTACAAAAATATTCTTAGAAAATAATTTTTCTAAAAATTTTATCTGTTCTGGTAACCTTAAGCTCTGATACCACGTGTAACACCCCACGCCCGCTAAGGTCACTCACTAAGGGAATGCCTTAGTTTTGGTGGAGTATTTTTAATGAGTATAGAACAGAAAAATTACAACAAGACAGATATAAGTAATACTTGAAAATTTAAAACATCCTTTCATTGCAGCGGAAAGTAAAACATGTTTGGTTACATCACAAAACCATAAAAAGAGTCAAGTACATAATATCCATCCTGATAAAATAAAGTACATAATCCCACTACATAGAAGAAATAGCCATAATAGAAAAGATAAACCGAGCTTTACTTCCACGGTCCAAGCCCAAAAGATAGATATAGCGGTCTGATCCAAGCCCACTAGTGGTAGGCCCACTCTGAAAACCTGAGGGTTGGGAAAAAGATAAAAACAACGGGGTCAGACATAAGTCTGAGTGAGTCCTATAACCCTAACAATACAACCATTAAAGTAATTAGGGTATGACATAAACAAGGTACGGTACCTCTGGGGATAATGACTACACTAAGTAGCCAACTAAACACCGGATGTACTACGATAACCGAAAAGACACATTTATCCACCCAAGGATAATTTCTAGCTTACACCACCCCAGATCTACCCACCCAAGGGTAATTCTTACACTGCACCACACCAGTTCTACTCACCAAGAGTAATTCCTACTTAAAGGTTGATCCCACTAAGTGTATTTAGTAATTTAGTAGTTTCGTGTACTCCTAGCCCACTACATAGGTGCCGTCTGCCCCTATCTCCACTAGGTGTACCCACTACTCCCCATCGATCGGCTCCCTACCGTAGATACCCGTGCTAGTCCCACAATTGGAGTGTATCATTCCCCAACGTGGTCACCTGATATTATCAGCGGTGCACGGCTTTATATCTACACGATGCAACAACGACTTACCAACCAGCCCGGGTCCACACACGCATATGTAACCCGTTGATCCTGCGTTGCCACCGCTAACCCGTTTTGGCCTCTTATAGTCAAGCCCAATATGCGTGTCCCGTCACTCGACTTGAGTCGAGCCTACAAAGATACGTTTGGGATATTGGTTGAGATGGGCCCCCACAAGCTACCACCTAAGCTTGCAATTTTTATCTAGTGCATCCCACTTAACCCCTCTTTATAATCATGCCCACTTACATGTTAAGTTTTGGTTAAGTCATATAATCATATTTCAATTGCCACTAAGGGCACCCACTAGATTTCCACATGCCACCCAAAGCACTTACTTGATTCCCACATGCCACCCAAGGCACTTACTTAACCCTTTAATCATGTTTAATTACATGTTCCACTTTGGTTAAGTATTCTAATCGTATTTTCTATTGCCACTCAAGGCAACCCACTAGTTTCCTCATGCCACCCGAGGCACCCCCACTAGTTACTACATGCCACCCAAGGCACCCACTTAACCCTCATGTCCCACTACATGCTAATTTGGTTAAGTGTTTCTTAATTAATTAAGACCGTGATCCTCATAAAGACCTCTCACATTAGACTATCTTTTATGACCGCTGGTTAAGCCGGTTGGGTCCGGGCAGCCTTACGTCATAACCGAGTCTAACCTCGTGTCTTTACTTTAATCACGTATTTAGTTTGTGACTAAGACTTCTCACATTGGGCCAATCATTTGTAGCCGCTGGATGGCCGGTCGGTTCCGGGCAGACTTCTGCTACAAAAGGGTCCAACCTCGTGTCTTAGTTGATTAATTACTCCTAATTAATCACCCCCACAATTAATTATCCCTAATTAATTACACATTTTTCATAACATGGGTAGACCTAACTCAATAGGTAAATTCCCATGGGGTAGACCTAACTCAATAGGTAAATTCCCACTTATGTTAATTTATTTTTATGGTATGCTTAATCATACCCAATCATACTTTTATTAACATATTTATTACCCCATCGTTCCCCACGTAAATCGTTCTCATTTCACGACATAATAAAGGGAAAGATCCATCACAAATATCATGGGTTTAGCATATAACTTTGTCATGGGTTAAGAGGATGTCAACTTGCATATATGAGCATATATTAACCCAACTACATTTAACCCCAAACTTGCATATTATCATACACATATCTTGCATAACATGTTGAACTTGCATATAAGCATTCTCATAACTTGCATAACATGTTAAATATGCATTTAAGCATACACATAACTTGCATAAGCATTCACATACTTGCATAAGCTTTCACATACTTGCATATTAACTTTTAAACTTGCATAATGTGTCATCATGAACTTGCATATTAACAAACATGTAACTTGCATAGCATATCTTGCATATTAACATACATGTAACTTGCATAGCATATCTTCATGAACTTGCATAACATGTATATGATCACATAGCCCATAACTTGCATATTTAGCATCATGCAAACATAACATACATCATACTAAACTTGCATAAACTTACATATTCAACATGCATAAACCCACTTGTTAAACATGCATAAACCAACTTATTAATCATGCATAAATCCACTTATCAAGTATGCATAAACCAACTTATTAAATATGCATAAACCAACTTATTAAATATGCATAAATCCACTTATCAAGTATGCATACAATCAAATACTTAACATGCATAAAATCAAATACTTAGCATGCATAACACCAAATATTTAGCATGCATAAAATCACATGCATAACTTGCATATCATGTTACATATAACTTGCATATACTCTCACATATAGTTTGCATAACATGTTACATATGCATAAATGTTGAACATAGTGTTTTGCATCATAAAACATGGCATTAACCTTGCATATAACATAAAACTTGCAAATCACATATCATACAAACTTGCATAAACATATTTATCCACAAACATAGCCATGTCTTATCACATCCTACCATAATCAATTTAACAATTGATTATTAAAGCCATAGGAACTCACCAAAACCAAGATTAGTAACTTATGAAGTAAAACTAGTTGCCAAATATGAAGAAGAAGATGATTAGAGGTTGATTAGCTTGCAACTCTCTTCATTGATTTGTGGAGGCCATGATCAAGATTCATTTTGCCATAGTTTAGTTATAAAATCTAATTATGAATGAATTAGGGTAGGGTTAGGGTCTTATTTATAGGATTAGGTTGCATTTTAGACCCTTAGATTAACCCTAGATTGGTTTAGACCCGTCAGATCCAAGAAGCTTCCAGAACCAGCCCTCCAAGCCAGCCTAGAACCCAACCTGGTGCACCCAGGTTCACTGGACGCCACGCCCCTGTCGACAGGCAAGTCGACAGGCAAGTCGACACCCCTGTCGACAGGCCTGTCGACAGCCCTGTCGACATGGGTAGGGCGGGATTTTTCCCGCCTGACCCCACCTGTCCAATTTAAAATCTGAATTTTAAATTCTTAATTCTGTTTTTAGTTTTGAATTTTCTGCAAACTTCATCAGGCCATAACTGGGCCATACGGACTCCGATTCTCGAAAACTCGGACTCTATTTCGCGTATTTTTCCGAGACGAACTCAATGACGCAGCCCAATTCCCCCAATTCTCACATCTGAGATTATTTATTCTGTTATTAGTGAATTTTAGCATTAACCCAAAATACGGGGTGTTACAAACAATGCAGAATATAATTTTTTTTTCCAGAAATTCAAGTTTGGCAAGTAAACAAAAATTCCATGATTGTATCCAGAAATTATCACACAATAATGTTGGGTGATTTCCATAAATACTTGGAGCAAGTTAAAGAGCCACAATATTGAAATCAAAGTTATATATGGCAAAAATCTTTCTAGGAATGATTCAAGATTTTACAACAAAAATTCACGCAAGGGACTAGTTAAATATCCAGATTAATTCAAAAAGGCAGAACAGAATATCAATCGAAGAATCCATCTTTGGCATGTTTTCATTCAAGTTTTAAAGCAAATCAATATGCATTTGTTTGGGAATTTTTTACAAGGGACAAATTAAAACCGATGAGATTCATTGAAGAACATATTCTGGACCAGATTCATTTCAATCAGAGATTTTTCAAAAGAGATAAGTCGAAAATCAGACCAAATCAATAGAGGAAATCACGCAAATCAATTAGTGCAAGTCACATAGTGAAATCAGAGGTTTAGGGTTTGTATTTAACCTTATTCAAACACCCATTACATCATAGGCACACGATCGAAAAAAAACCAAAAATCAACTTGAGGGCTAAAATTTCAAATCAGAGAATACTCACAAATTTTTCATCGTTTTCGATTGAGCAAATTCCAAATCGAAGAATCGGAAAGCAAGCCGCAATGGACGAGCTTCAGAGATTATCTATTTCATAAGCATCGAATCGATTTGGGTTTCTTTTTCAGAAACCCTAGTTCGTATCAATAAGCCGCCATTTTTTTCAGAAGCAAAGAGATCGGGCAAAAGGAAATAATGGATAAGTCGGGCTTGCTTCAAAATGAATAAAGGGATAACCCTTATATTTTTACTCCTAGCCCTCATTTCAATTTAGTTTTATTGTTTATTTTTGTTGTGTTTTTCATTTTGTTTTGAAATTCGTACAAACAGTTTCTAGTGTTTGTAAAATACTAGGGGTGATCCAGTCAGGATGTTGACTGGCAGTTGCTGGAGTCTATAAAATCTAGGATTTACTGGTTACGGGGTTGTAATCAGGGGGAATCTGATCTAGGGGTTTAGATCAGTCTAAAGTTTTGAGCGTAGGGTTAGTACAGGAGCAGGGCGTGCAAGTTTACAGTGTCTGTAAGTGGGATCTGTTATTAACTCCT
Source organism: Allium sativum (assembly GCA_030737875.1). NCBI lineage: Eukaryota > Viridiplantae > Streptophyta > Magnoliopsida > Asparagales > Amaryllidaceae > Allium > Allium sativum. The sequence goes on from CM060913.1 coordinate 8,831,411, forward strand.
AGTAGAAACCTTAGGAATGCAGCAGTAGGCAAGATTTTTCCGAAGCTGGGTATCTTTGTGTGTTATTTCCTTTCTGCTTTTTATTTTTGTTGTATTCTATGATCTGTTTATTATTAATATCCTGTCAGATTTTTAACTTAGTGAAAAACTGTGAAAAACCCTATTCACCCCCTCTAGGGTTATTCTAGATCCAACAAGTGGTATCAGAGCAGGTTTTTTCATTAACTCTAGAGTCATGGGTAACCCTAGTTATCAGTCCATCGAGAGTCAGTCCAGTAATATTCCACCTATTTTCAATGGAACGGATTTTTTAAATTGGAAATTAAAAATGAAAATTTATTTAAAATCTGTTCATATTAAATATTGGAATGTTATTATTAATGGAGGGGAACTGTCAGATAAAAAGTGTAAAGATATCAATACTCGTGCTATGAACATTATTTTTTCTTGCCTTAGTATTGATCAATTTAAATTTGTCTCCTGTTGTTTAACTGCGCAAGAAATATGGAGAACTCTCAATGCAAAATACGGACAAAATGACAAAAATTGCTCAAAACCCCACATGGAAAACTCAAGTTTAGAATTTTTCCTGATTGGATTTACCAAGGATGAATCTGTAGATGGAGACTCAACAGACAGTGAGACAAGAGATTACACATATGAAGATTTGGTTCATTTTTGTATTGAATTAATAAAAGCTATTGATAATCTCAAATCTAAAAATAAAACTCTATAATCTGAAAAACTTGAGTTGATCACTAAAAATAACATTAGCTTGGAAATGTCAGAAATTTAGAAAATTTGACTGCAAAAATTGTTTCAATTTCAAATCTGATTTAGTTCATCAAAATGAAGATCTGAAAAACCTTGAAAATGAAATCACGCTTTTAAAAGAATAAGAGAATGAACTAATTTGTAGAAACAATATTTTGCAAAAGGAATTAAATAGTCTCAAGACATCTGAAAATTCAGAATTTGAAATTTTTGAAAGAGAAAGCCTGTTGAAAACTGAATCTATTTTGAGAGAACTTGAAAAGGAGATTGAAAAATTCAAGTGTTCTGAAAAACAACAATTTGAAAAACAAATTCAATTTGAATATGATATTTTTGAATCCAAGACCAGAATTAAACTTCTTGAAAACGAAAATTTGTTTCTGAAACAAAATGATACCAAAAGAAGGAAGATCAACATTAATCGTTGTTCAAATCTTATGAAAAAGAATTCTGATCTTAAATACAAAATCAACGATCTAGAATTAAGTTTGAAATGTTTTTCAATAGGAGAATTTTTTTTGAATATGTTGTTGAAAAATCAACTTTCTCCAGGAAATAAAAATTGTCTTGGTTTTAGGAAAACAAATTCCTTTGAAAATTTGAATTCATGTGATTTTAAAAATCCTTTAAATTGCTTCAAAAGGAGTCTCTCTGAAAATTTAGACTTTGGAAATTCTAAAAGGTTTTTAAATCACAACCGAGATGTGAAGTTATTGTACAATAATCCATTTAGACAAGCCTAGACCCCAAAAGAAAACAAAACAATTTTGTCTAAATTCAAACAGATTTGGGTTCCTAAGGGTACAAAGGTAAATTCAGATGGGTTATTGTATAAACAGATTTGGGTACCAAAAGATGTGAACAAAACTGTGAGTGGTTTTACTAATTTCGTTAGACCGCTCAATTCTCTAAATTGTTAGGTATCGGAGGAGTCCGAGGAACTGCTAGGCAAAAGAGATTTGGATTCAAGCTGCTCAATACTTCTGTAATCATTCACAGTTCCTTATCCAAGACTGTTGAGTTAGAGATTCTGATTTACATTGGATTTTGGTATAATCTCTAAAATAACCTTTGTAAATATTCTTTGTTTTTATTTTCTTTGTTTATTTCTCCATCTGTGCCTTCTGTTTGTTTTTCTTGTTTTGATTTGTCACTGTCATATCCTTGTAACTTCTCGGACTTTCTTAAACTTCCAATTGTAGAATTCATGTTTTCTGGAAATCTGCTTCATTTGAATAAAACACTGGTGTTTCAACCATTTCCATATCTTGAATTTAAATTTGGAAATACCTGCAATTGTTTTTGAAGTTTATTTTCTGATTTCTGAATCCATAACAGTGTTGATGTATTCTTGTCATATCTTAAACACTATAAATTTGGATTCTAAATTTTTGAAGACCTGAATATTTAATGAAATTTCACACATCTCTGCTGTTTTGAGTTATCACTGATTCTTTTCTAGAAAAGCTTGAAATAATATACTCATTACAGCACACCAATATTTATTAGTTGTGAAAATTTCATTATTTTTCAGATTGGCTTGGAAATGTTAATTTGTATTAAATCTCAGTGATACATCTTGAAAATCAACGTTATTCATTATCATTATCGCTAGAATTTGTTTGTTTGAAATTATTGATATTTTGAACAATCACACACCTCCTAAATTTGAAATTATCAACCTTGTGTGTCTGGTTCATTATATTCCAAAACATGACATTGATTCAGGTGATTTCAAATGAATTATTTTGGATCAAGAATATCTATCAAATCTGATGTAAATGATCTGAACCTTCTTGGGTACTTGTCAGAAAATTCTTGTGAAAATTCTTTGAAAATCTGGTCCTGAAATTCTCTGCTTTTTCATGATTATTTGGCTTAAATATTGGTTTGTTTAAAATCATTTGAATTTTTTGATTTATTGAATCACACACATATCTTGGATCTGAAATTTATAATCTAGTGTGATTGATTCACTAAATCTGAGATTTTCATATTCCTCAAATGATTTCAAATAAACGGTATTTTTAATCATTGGATCATGAATTATCTTATGTGACCGTCATCTTGACAAGTCTGATTTGAACTGATTTCTTATACTACTATGATATTGTTTTGAAAATATTTTGGAAATTGCTTGTTTATGATCTGTTTGCTGCTCTGATACTGTTTTTCAAATAACTGTTTGTTCTTGTCTGCAGCTCTGATAAATGTGCTAAATTTGTTAATCTTGTCTATTTGGTCTTTGTGATTAAACTCTTATTGTCTGTGATATCCTTGTTAGTCCCTGGTGTTTTGTTACAATCCTTATTAATAGGGACACGAAGTGGTATCAGAAGTGCCTTATATTTGTCTCACCCATCTGTACTTACATTCTAATCTTCACCTTGTATAGATCCGCGCACTCTTTTTGCCTTGTACAATTTTTTCCTCTTGTTTTGTATAGTTCTCCATATCCCTCTTGTAATTAACTTTCAATTTTAAAATTATTTATTGATTATTCATTCAGAAATTGAAATCAATATCCAAATTGAACTGTATTTATAATTCATCAAAATAATTATCAGATTTTGAAATTGTGATGGGTTATGACTACAATATATCTCACAACAAGGGGAGTTTTTATTTAGATTTTCATGATGGTTGAACAGTTATTATAATATCTTTGAATTTGCGATTATTTCACGACCATCTTCTTTATCTACCATTATTTTGCCATCCATCATGTTTTTTATATTAATGTGGAGAGTTTAATATTTTTTAAAATCTATTTGAATAAACAGTGGAAATATTTGTGATAGAAATGGGACTATATTATTTTTCAAAATTAGTGACAATTGAAAATTTTCAATGATCTTTGTACAGTTGATCATATTTCATAATATTATTAATTTAGAAATTTATTCCACAGTCCATTTCTATACCTACCGCATTTCTATCATTCATACTGGTTTTATATACTGGGGAGTTTTTCTATTTTGAAACTGAAAATAATAAATATAATTAATGCATAAGTGTGTCTCTAACCTCATTTAAAAATCCAAGCTCAGGTCATGCATGGTTATAAGACAACTTATAACTTAAGCTGTGACTGACCTCATTTAAAAATCCAAGCTCTGGTTATGCATGGTCAGTGTGCCCTTAAATAAAATAAAAAGAAAATGGAAATATTGTACTATAAATTGAAATTAATCTGAAATTCTCCTTGGTGTATAAAAACTAGCCTATCAATCCATCTTTCTTATTAGCGAAATTTGTTAATATTTTATGACGTATTATGATTTATTGATTGATAACTATTGATATTTGAGATTATTCGATCTTGTCACATATATTGAATTAATAATTATAGTCCAAATCCATCACTGTTTTTTTAAGCTTTATTTTTATAAAAAAAATCTTTTGAAAATAATTGGAATTCATTGTGTTTTGAAACTCTCTCCATTGTTATAAAATTAATCGTAAATCTGTCATTCTCTATAATGTGAAATATTCCACTAGTTCTCAGTTTATTATATTTTTGTATGACTGATTGAGATTTATGTTGACCGTTCATCCTCTTATGCTGAAATTATATTTTTAGTCATTTTTCATCTAAATTTTAAATTATGTATCCTTTTGATGATAACAAAAGGGGGATAATGGAGTTGAGATTTTGATTTATGAGTGAATATTTTACAAATATTTTAATTTTGAAAATTCCAATTTTTTTTAATACTCTATTCATTCATGCACAATTATAGGGGGAGTTTCTGTTGTAGAGGGAGCTAATAAATATGGGGAGTTCAATATTCACTGTCAAACACATTTATTGTGCTCAAAATCTTTTGTTTGTTTGTCATCATCAAAAGGGGGAGATTGTTGTATATGAAGTAGTTGTATACACAATTATATGATTTTTGTTTGATGATAACAACCAAATAAATATTATTTTAAATGTGTTTGTTACTGTACTGATCTATATATACATCACAGACAAGAATATAATATTTATATTTAAATGAAATACGACTGTAAAGACATTCATATATTCACATAGTATTTTATCTAAATTGAATATTATATTTCAAACATTCAAACAGTACAACTTTTTATAACTCCCCTATTTATTCAATTCACATGATATTGTACTTGTATATAAACTGAATACGATAAACAAATTTGCTTGAACACAAATTTGAGCACAATAAAATAATATTTTATTGCAAACAAATTTGTTTAATACAAACATCAATACAATTCTGTTGTTACATAGCTCCTCACTATAACACTCAGTCTATACATCTCATATATATACAATCACTCAGTTTACATTTCAATTTACAGGCATATTGACACTGATACATTGACACGTCTTTATATTGTCTTCATCTTCAATCTTCAGTCTTCACAGCTCAATCAGTCCAGTCTCCATACCTGTCATATACAGAAACACACAGAGTATATGGAACATAAATAATATTCTAAATTCTAACGAATATAAATTTTGATTTTAAAATTTTATTTGCCTCGGTTTTCTGGTGTGTTTCTCATCATTTTTCATGACTTCATCTAATTTATCTGTGTCTAGAAAGCTTGTAATATTCACAGTGATACACTGTAAATATCACAAGGTAGACTGTATACATATATTTGACAGGGATAGGAAAACTTGTCTGGATGGTTGCATATTCACATGTGTATATATATACACGTGTGTACTGCCTCGTCAATCCAGTGTGCAACTAAGGAGTAGCCACGTGGAACATCTCGACCCAGTGCACAAATAAAAATGACAGAGTCATCATCAAGCAAAGTCAACATAGTCAACAAAGCCAAGTAGTCGAGCAAGTGGCTCAAGTGGACAATGCTAGCCATGGTCAAGACAACCAAGATTCAAGTCAAGAACAATGCAAATACAAGTTGTAAATAAACATGGTCGAACCCAAGTTTCAGGTGCACTTAGGTCATGTGTACATAGCCAAGAACAAGGCAGATGCACAAGCTCAAGTCTGTGTGCATGCTCAACAACAAGTTGCAAGAAACAGTGAAAATTAAATACATGCAATATGTGATCATGTGAATTTCAGAATGGTGAAGAAAATTCCAAAGTCGAGCACAAGCATAAATTAAACAATTCAAGACAGTGAAGGCATCAACACAATTTCAGTTCAGCATGGTGTGCAAGTAAATAGGCAGCATTATATACATGAACGGATCAAAGCAGAATTCGTGATGCAATCATATAAGCAGGTGAACAATTACATGTCATGTACATGTGATGCAAATGGACAGTGCAACAACTACTCAACAAGTCTGCATGTGTAAATACAAATGATCAAAACTGAAAACAGATTCAAAGGAGGTACTCAAAAATGTGTATTGATACATTTGTGTTACACTAAGGATACGGAATGTCTTTTAAACACATATAGCAAGAGTCAGGTTAATCTGTGTTCACACAGCAAACTCATGTAGAAGTGTTTCAATCAGGGCCCAATTCATGGTTTCAAACAAGCCAAAACTTGTGGCATAAGGGTCAAACTAGAACATGGTTCAGCACACATGTGCACGACAAATACATGGAGCAGTTAACATGGCAGCATGAAAATGTGGTGCAAATCATATACTCAAATTTACATGCAAAAGTACATACAGTTTTCAGAATGTATGGGTACAACTACAAAGAGTAATTGATCAGTTTCAAGTGGCCATACTCATTCTAGAAATAAAGCAAGTGTATTTGACAATGGTTTTAATACTGTCCAGATTCATAGAAGAAAGCCAAATTATGTTCTGATTCATCACATGAATTAAACAGTGTTAATCTCAAGTATTTGTATTTGTGACAATCGATTTAAAAGAGGAAAGAAATTTTGGGAAAAATTGCTTTCCAAGAAATCAATGAAGTTTTTGTTTTTCTCTGAAAGGTTATTTTGGCAACAATTATCAATCAATGCAGAAGATAATTTTTTTTCCAGAAATTCAAGTTGGCAAGTAAACAAAAATTCCATGATTGTGCCCAGAAATTATCATGCAATAATGTTGGGTGATTTCCATAAATACTTGGAGCAAGTTAAAGAGCCACAATATCAAAATCAAAGTTACATATGGCAAAAATCTTTTCAGGAATGATTCAAGATTTTACAGCAACAAATTCACGGAAGGGACTAGTTAAGTATCCAGATTCATTCAAAAAGGCAGAGCAGAATATCAATCAAAGAATCCATCTTTGTCATGTTTTCTTTCAAGTTTTAAAACAAATCAATATGCATTTGTTTGGGAATTTTTTACAAGGGACAAATTAAAACCAACGAGATTCATTGAAGAACATATTCTGGTCCAGATTCATTTCAATCAGAGATTTTTCAAAAGAGGTAAGTCGAAAATCAGACCAAATCAAAAGAGGAAATCATGCAAATCAATCAGTGCAAGTCACATAGTGAAATTAGAGGTTTAGGGTCTGTATTTAACCCTATTCAAAAACCTATTACATCATAGGCATACGATCGAAAAAAAACCAAAAACCAACTTTGAGGGATAAAATTCAAATTAGAGAATAATCATAAATTTTCCATAGTTTTCGATCGAGCAAATTCCAAATCAAAGCATCAAAAAGCAAGCCGCAGTGGACGAGCTTCAGAGATTATCCATTTCATAAGCATCGAATCGATTTGCGGTTCTTTTTCAGAAACCTTAGTTCGTATCAATAAGCCGCCATTTTTTTCAGAAGTAAAGAGATCGGCCAAAAGGAAATAATGGATGGGCCGGACTTGCTTCAAAATGAATAAGGGGATAACCCTTATATTTTAACTCCTAGGCCTCTTTCGAATTTAGTTTTATTGTTTATTTTTGTTGTGTTTTTCATTTTGTTTTGAAATTCATACAAACAGTTTCAAGTGTTTGTAAAATACTAGGGTGATCCAGTCAGGGTGTTGACTGGCAGTTGCTAGAGTCTGTAAAATCTAGGATTTACTAGTTACGGGGTTGTAATCAGGGGGAATCTGATATAGGGGTTTAGATCAGTCTACGGTTTTGAGCGTAGGGTTAGTACAGGAGTAGGGAGTGCAAATTTACAGTGTCTATAAGCGGGATCTATTATTAACTCCTAGTAGAAACCTTAGGAATGCAGCAGTAGGCAGGATTTTGCCGAAGCTGGGTATCTCTGTGTGTTATTTCCTTTCTGCTTTTTATTTTTGTTGTATTCTATGATCTGTTTATTATTAATATCTTGTCATATTTTTAACTCAGTGAAAAACTATGAAAAACCCTATTCACCCCCCTCTAGGGTTATTTTAGATCCAACACTCCCCAGTAATTAAACCCACAACCCTCAGAATAATATTAACTATAGCTTTAAGCCAAGGTTTGAACGTGAAGCAACTAGACGTCAACAACACCTTTTTAAATGGAGAATTGAATGAAGAGGTGTATATGCAACAACCGGAAGGATATACTAACGGAGACAAATTTTGCAAATTACACAAGGCCATTTATGGCTTAAAACAAGCCTCGAGGGTGTGGTATGAGAAACTAAAATCTACCCTATCTAACATGGGTTTCAAGCAAGCAATGTCTGACAATTCCTTGTACATGAAGAAGAACACACGGGGAACTATTTTCATACTGGTATAGGTGGATGACATGCTTATAACAGGGACAACGATCAAGAAATAAGCAGAATTGTAGACTTATTAGATAAAATTTTCGCTATCAAAGATCTGGGTGAGCTAAAATATTTCCTTGGAATACAGGTGATCAAAAGAAATAACAAAGATCTAATCTTGTCACAGTAGAATTATATTTTAGAGATATTAAAAAGAGCAAATATGCATCACGCAAAACATTTACCAACCCCGATGATCAACAATCTACGGCTATCTAAACATAAAGGTGAGGCCATAGATAATGTCAAGCAGTACAGAAGTATAACCGGGCACTGCAATATGCAACCATCACAAGACCCGACATATGTCATAGTGTGAACAAATTATGTCAGTACATGCAGAACCCACTTACAGAACATTGGATAGCATTGAAAAGAATTCTAAGATACTTACATGTCACGAGACATCATGGAATAATTCTGAAATCAAAGGAATGCAACTTACAGTGCTTCAACGATGCCGACTGGGCAAATGACATTGATGATAGAAAGTCGGTGTCAGGATACTGCATTTACCTAGGATCCAACATCATTTCATGGTGCACGAAGAAGCAGTAGACTACCTCCAGATCCAGCACAAAGGCTGAATACAGAGCACTGGCAAGCGCAACAGCAGAAGTACATTGGATAGGTTCACTCATGGAAGAACTAGGGTTTCCCTTAAAGAGAAAATCAGTTATTTAGTGCGATAACAAGAGCACAGTTTCACGGTCACTTAATCCAATCCAACATTCAAGGACAAAGCACCTCAAAATTGACCTCCACTTCGTAATAGAAAAAGCACAAGCAGGACGATTGACAATTTCTCATGTACCAGCGTATTACCAAAGAGCCGATGCCCTCACCAAAGCTCTATCGACTAAAAACTTCATCAGAATGAGAGAAGAGCTGAGGATAATAGATGGAGGTGAAAATGGAAATGAGAGCGAAAAACCGGATCTAATTGAGGGGGCGTAATAGTGCAAAACAAGTTTATCCATTCAATCGGTTTCACATGCATCTTTCTACTAGACGTTACATTCATGCATCTGTCATTTCAGGCATCTTTCTACTAGCCTTTACATTCATGCAACTAGCCCTTACATTCATGCATCTTTCATTTCAGGCATCTTTCTACTAGCTGTTACATTTATTAGCTACAAATTTATATACTATTGTTTCTAGTCTTATAATCTGTATCATTACATCTTCTTAAATAGTAAAATCTTCTCGGCTATTCTTCTATAACTGGTATAGCTAAAATATCTCTAGCAACTTGTTGTAATGTTGGATACTTGAGACCATTTGTCTTCCAACATGCTAAAATATCAAATTCTTCATTTCTTGACAAAACAGGTTTTTCTAAGTAAAAATCTAGCTCAAACTTACAAGTATCCACAGTTGATGTGCTACTCATAAACAAATCATAACCAACCAAAAAATCTATAGAGTCATTGATAGCCATACTAAACTTTGAAAAATGCAATAAGGAATCAAGAGGAGTTTCTTCACCACTACTTTTTTTGTATTCTTTCACTAAATCATAACTCAGATTTCTAATTTTCTCAAGTTGAGTTGGTGAATCATCACCACAAATTTGAGGAAAGTAATATTCAATCAACTTCATCCTAAACCTTGGATCCAAAATAGTTTCCATGGCTAGAATTGCATGTATGATAGACCAATATTGATCAAAATTTTCAATCATATTTACAGCCATCATCTTAATCTCCATGCATGATGATTTAAGGCACTCCCTTAGCAGCAATTGAATTTCACATATTTTAGGTAAGAATATATTAGCAGTGGGATATTTGGTTGTAGAGAACATTTCGGTTACATTATAAAACAACTTCAACTTGTCACACGTCAATTTTGCTAGAAGCCAATCTTGATCACTAGGTGCTTGTTTGTTAATTTTACTAAGTGTGTATTAGTCGATCAAAGACATCCTTATACACAGTGGCACTCATAAGCATCAAATAAGTAAAACACCTAGTTTTACAATCAAGAATTAACTTCCTCTTATTTGGAAAAGATAATCCATCCTTAGCCTCCTCAAAATTTTCCACTATTTTAGGTCTTGCTGTCCAATAAACTACACTTTAATGAATAGTTTCTATACGACTTTGAATTGCACCTAATCGTTGTTGAACAATCAAATTTAAGATATTAGCACAATATTTCATATGAAGTAATTCTCCTTTAAGTAATAAATTTTCATTTTCAACTTCTCTTTCATCTTATCCATCATGGCGATATTAACACTACAATTATCTAAAGTTAAAGTAGTTAATTTAAGACCAATGGACCATGCAACCAAACACTCCAATTCTTTTGTTAATTCTTTTGCTATATGAGGAGCATGCACGTATATAAACTTATAATTATGTGAAAGAGTCTATTTAGTATACAAATTATCAATTATAAGTCAAAATTCATATTATTTTAAGAAAGACAAACAAGTTACCTTATTATTTGACTGCGAAAAATCCATGAATCATCGATGTAGTGTGCAATTACCGCCATGTATCCTCTTTTTTGATTAGTGGTAGTCCACGTATCAGTTGTGACTGCAATTCTACCTTGATTGGTACTTAGTAATTTCTTTAGCTTTGTCTTCTCACTCTCATATATCTTTATGGTATCACTCCTAATGGTGGGACGAGATACATGCTTGAATAATGGATGAATTGAGTTAACAAAACTCCTAAATCCAACATGTTCCACCATATTAAGTGGATACTCATGCAAAATGACCATTTTAGCAAGTTCTTCCCTTGAAAATTGTTGATCAAATGTGTGAGAGCCAAGTGTCGTAGTTCCATCTTTTTTCTTAATAGGATTCATGATGGATTGCTTTATGTCTAAAAGCTTTCTTAGAGGACATTCCTTGAAATGGTCATGAAAGTATGTAGTCCCGTTTTTTCCTTTTCCACTTAGTTTCTTCTCTCTATAGTTTTAAACAGCCTTATCAGCTCCATCGGCCTTTTGCTTCTCAAGGTGAAGCCAAACAACAAAAGTTTGCCTTTTATTTTTTGTTTCACCGCCGATCTCACAATCTATAACTAGTAGTGGAGTACTAGTATTAGAATCAGGTCATGGAACTGAAACATTAAGCTCTGTAGCTGGGGACGGTGTGGTGGATTCATTATTTTGTCCAACCATAGGTGGAAGATCATATGTTGTAACTTGTGGAGAACTTCCAGTCTCACTCATTGTTGGACTACAAAGAACAAACAATAAATGCCAAATAAAATATTGATAAAATGAAAATTCAATACCAAAATAATACCACAACTGACTTGCTTATTGAGTGATATGTCTCTTCGAAGAAGAAAGAATCAACAACATTAGAAATGGAGCTATAGAGAACAAGAATTGTGGAAAGTTGTTTGTTCACAATATGCATATATTTTCCTTTTTATACCAAAAAGAAGAAAACATAGTAGACACAATATGCGTATGAAAGGATACTATTATTATTTGTTAAACCTAATAGATACAGCAAGAAAAACAATAAATATTTCTACTTAATGTAAATACACCTTGTACACATGTAACATTCTTTAACATGAAATATGTATACCGGGTCAGAGATGGGGTAAATAGTGTCACCCCCGTACTCGCCTTAAAACCGTTTGGGGTATTGAAATCTTCCTCCACCACCGTCCATTATCCACCATGTCGGGAAATCCTGCCCGATTAAGGCGGGGCCTCGTGGGTACCCATCCTCACAGATTGAATTTCCATCACCAATTTCAACACATTTGATTGCTTTTCGGATATAGAATTCTATCTACAATAAGTATTGGCAATATGATCATCCTAGTATGAACCTTAATTTATTCTTGATTAGAACTTCCATTCTCCTTACATAGCAATTGTTATGCCCCGAATTCGCCCGGCCTCCGAAGAGACAGGAAAAGGCGGATTGTATTGAGAACACGACACATCAGAACACAAACACGAGAACATATCATTGATATTACAACAATTTATATCAGAGTATAAGAATATATCAGAGTATGAAACAAATAATATACAGCGGAAGTATAATATCAGAGATTAATAATTTACATTTGAATACATAAACATAATATGCAGTGGAATACATCAACCACCACAACTAAAAGAAATACACGGATACAAAGCTTTCCGAATAAAGCTCCAGCTGTAAACCAGGATTCCGCTAAATAGAAATCTGCAAAACCAAAACTACTAGCTGTCTGTTTGGAAAGTATGGACAACTAGAGTTTAGCTAGAAACAATAAACTACAGGTTCGTCATGGGACAGATGTGAGAACTCAAAACAGTTGTTAAAATTTTACTTTAAAATAGGGTACATCACGAGACCACGTCGTATGTCACGGAACGGGTTCACTCCCACGAATACCCTGTAATAATACAATTTATAAACAACATAATGCTTTTGGAAAAATGAAGCTATTATAAGACTCAGGTCCCATCACACAATGCAGCACAAGCCGAAGAATAGAGTTTTACCTTATAATAGCCAAACATGCTTGGTATGCTTTAAAACAAATCATTTCGATATTACTATAAGTGCATAATATCAAAAACAACTTCAAATATAAATGTATCAATCATAGATAGCATAGGTATCATATATTATTTCGCCATACATAGGTTTACAACTAAAACCGAAAAGTCGCGTATTGGAAATTGGATTTCCATCATGAGTCAAGGCAAGGGATGGTCTCCTTACCGATTCAGATCACCTCTAGCAAGATGATCCAGAATTACACAATTGGGTAACCCTTGGATCCTGCAAGGTCGGTCCTCTCTTACATTTGAGGATTGGTTATTCCTGAACAATACATTTCTCTGTCCTATCAGACCTATTTCTAAGCCTTTTATTCGGCTCGATATCCGAGGCACCTCACAATCTATCATCCACATAAGTAAAAATATCTCGGCTCCATACCATGACACCACTTCTAGCTAGAAAGAAACGTATGCACTCCTTGCGTCCCTTATCTCATTTCTGACTCATATCGAGGAGTGAGCCTCGGGAATTAATGCTATATACAAAGCTATGCTACTTAAAGTCGTGCTTTGATGATCATCCACAAGGCCCTGCTTTTCAACAAATTCCTTGATCATTTGCATCATAGCATGCCACATTGTCAATTGATACCATACAACTGATATCTATCAATATATAACCTCTAAGCTCATACGTCTCAGAGAAGGGTGTTAAACAAGAGAATAAATTCTCCGCCACCAAACAGATACATATTTAATAGAAATCAATCAATACATAATGAAATACAATGTCAGACATAATCCATTTACAAGTTCGTTTTAGGTCTGAACGAAACCGAAGGCACCTTATTCCTCATCCCATATGTCCAATATAGGAGAGAGGTCCTTGCATATCCGATCGATCTCTAAGTACGTCTGGACGATCACCATTCATTACCTTATCTTGGGTGTATAGTCCAATCAAGACATCAATAATCATCCATACGATGTGAAGATCTCTGGTCTTCAACCATCGTCTTCATATCTTCGACTTTTAATCGTCGTAACAGTTATTCAGAATGGGTTAAACCCGGTCTTTCCGAATAACTCGTGTATCTTATAATCAAGTGCTATAAAAACACATCATACACCTCATTCCAATCCAGAATATTCTTTTATTCAAATATTCTTGGAAATCATTTTAAAAGATTTATAATATGTTTTCACCACATAAACCAAATTAAGGTTTATCAAACTAATCGGGATTATCGACCCTTACCGAAGTAATCATTTATTTTATTTTTATAATCCCAACCTATTCATTCCAAGGAGCAAAACTGGTGGTACTCCATATCTAACACCCACTGTGTTATCGGTAAAATTAATTACCATTTCACATTTCAAATCTAATTAAAGATTTAACTATCGCATGGAGTAAAACTGGTGATACTCCATATCTCGATCATTTCTTGAATTCGGTAAATTTAATTATTTCATTTGCATTTCAATCTAATTAAAGTTTCTTTAAAACTCCACTTAGTTTTAATCTCAAAAATCATTACTTAATGATTATTCAAAGTTAGGAAATAAATCCTGTCATTACTTGGGTTAAAGAACCAATGTCGTTTAAAACACAATTCACCATAAATCCAAAATCATCTTCTATTAAAATGGAACCTTCACAAAAATTATAACAGCATATAATCGATATGAATTTCGATATCAGACTAATACTATAAGTGGAATAACGGCAAGGCCTTTTAAATTCAATATATAGTAACGGTCTTCCTTCACAGAAGCTCATGTCGATTATCACTAAATCGAGTTCCACTCAATTCCAATTTAATATACTAAGTTGGAAAAACTTTACTATGGAAAAATTCTCCAATAAATCTTAGTTAAAAGACTATAAATTCCAAATCATAACTTCATCGTTAATTGGGTTTAAGAACTAATGTCATTTAAAAAATTGTTCACAAAGAACTCAAAATCACCTTCATTAATTCCGATTATATTCATTAATTGGAAAATCTCTTTAAATATTAATGAATGTATTTACTCTATTCTCAAATAGGTTTAAGAACAGTATTATTAAAGATACCTGTAACGTCCCTCATTTTTATCGGTTTGTATTTGAGTATTTAAATCGGTTTAAATTTTGAATTCATAATATAAATGGATTTATATATTAAGTAAAATAGTTTTGAATGTATAAAAATATATATTAAATATAATCGAGCTCGTAATATCGCGGCAGTTCGTAATTTAACGTTCTGAACTTCGACTGAGTATACAGGACTCGTTATAAATCAGATTTCTTCGAAACAAGAAATGTTGGAATCTGTTGAACTGTATTTTTCTAATGGAAGTGAAAAACCAAGATTTCATGTTACAGATTGTGAGTTATGTCCAAATCAAATTTCCAAACAGTCGCTATAGAATCGGTTATCGACCATAACGGTTTATTTGATATAACTAGATATCGGTTTCGAATTTAGACAAAATTCTTTTGAGACATAGTGATAATTTAATTTTTAGAATTTTACTTAAATTTTTAATTAATTAAATATACAACTTTTTATTTGGATTATTTTGCACCTTATATCGATATTTTGGGGTTTAAAAATATGAGTCAACTTACCGATATTATTATATTTTTGGGATCGGGGCACCTTGTTTGTCATGACCATATTTTTATTTATGTCCATAACGGTCGGAAAATAATTGAAATTCTTTGAAAATGGTACAACATTTATGTTAAATATATATACATAAATAAATTAAAAAATATATAAAATTATACTTACCTTAGCTGGGAAGTATCGTATATATTTTTTCACGTAGACCATATAAGAGAATGGAGACCCTGAAGTGTGAGCGACAGTGTTTATACATACATATATATATATTAGCTACCTTCCAACTGAGAACATATGCAAATTTAAAGCACACCATTCCCTATACAGTAAGCCTATCCTATTGCGTTTGATTGAAGCAAGTAATCCTATTCTAACCTACGTATCCATACACCTACGCCAATAAATGAGGAGGCATTTTCTGGGAAAGGTATTGGGTAACTTTTCTTAACAACTAAGGAAAACTTGGACTATATATATAATATTACCCTGCTCCTATATATTTACCAACCGTGAATCCCAAAATCCCAATTCTGTTGCTTTTCTCGTTCTTACTTCTTGCTGATATTTCCATCCAGCTAATGCAGGAGATAAAATAAAATTCTAGAAAGTATAAAAACCCACTTATTTGAAGTCAGCAAGGAGAAACGCGTCTGTACACCTTTGTTTCCATTCAATCGGAACTTAGGGTTGTTGAGCTTTTCCAGCATGGTTTAGGACGCGGAGATGACAAGAGCTGGATGGTCTAGTGATGATGAAGAGGCTAGCGTGGTGTAGGCGCTCGGATGACTAGTTTTATAGGTGAGCCGAATTCACGATCATCTGGGAAGACACGAACTGCAAGCATGGGGTTTGATCAGAAAGGGCAGGTGTAAGGAAGAATGAAAGAAAAACGGTACTGTAGCAAAAAAGGTTGTACTATTGCAGACTTGTGACAAGGTGCGAAGGGGAGAGGTGCAAGGAGTTACTGTGATGTGGTGTACAGGGAGTTTATAGTCATGAAGTGGACATGCATGCTGTGGATGTTTGGAGATCTCGAGAGGAAAAAAGTGATGCAAGTGGATCCATAAAGGTTGGATGGCAGTAGTGTTTAGATGGAAGTGGTGGTGAGCAAGCCCGCACATGAAGGGGAGTTTAAAGTCACTAAAGTGTTGAGCATGAAAGTTTAAGGAAGAGGGGGAATCACTAACGTGTAAATGCAGTGTGATGGAGGAACATGGAGAATACATTTACGGTCATGGGGGAGGTACAGATGGCGTATAAACATGGGGTAGTTGGCCTGAGTATTCTCGGTGATGAGTGCATGCCTATAGCGGTGTGCGCGAACAGAGGAGAAGAATGGTTATTTTTAAGTTATTATCCACGAAGAGGAAAGTGAGGGTATGGGAGCTGGGACTTTTCGTATTGGCATTTTGTGTGCAGGTGCATGATGAAGAAGAATCCTATTGTGCGAATGGGATCCGAACAAATGTTGGGCTGAAGTAAAGCCCAAAATAATAAAAAAGAAAAAAATAGAAAATTATGCGTAACTTCCTGTAACGCAGACTGCAAGCCAGCGACACCATGAAGAAGAGAGGACTGAGTTATATAATTTTGGGTTTGGAATGCTATGTTTTGAAGGGGAGAATAAGTGATATTAGTTTGAATTTACGTTGAGAGGAAATGGAAGTGTAAATATTCAATCATGGTGGGTTGATGGAATCCTAGGAGTTGCATTGGAAATGTAAGGGGACAGACGCATTGTTCTAAGCATACAGTTCAGATGTCTTGGTGTACAAGTTTATACTTGGCATTTGGCTGACATCTTAAAAAGGTAAAGCCAAATTTCAAAAAAAATTAAGTTTATTTAATTTGGAAATAGCATATAAAACTCGTCAATATTATATTTTGCATATGTTATCAGATCTGAGAACGGTTTGTCACGTTGAAATCATAAGGGTCACGGGCTACGTACTGGAGTGGATCCGGAGCGGTTTGGAACTCGGTTGAATTTTAGGCAAATATCAATTGACGCAAATCGTTATTTAACGGTTAACGCGCCAAGGTGAGTAAATTCACTAACCTTGTTTTATTTTAAAATATTATAATTATATTTTAAATAATGGTTGAATGTTGCATGATGGTTGATTAGATAAATTACAATTAAATTGGTTGAATATCGTCGTACATATACACATCATGGATTAGATACTACTTCAAATTGTTATAAGATTCCCTAGTATGAAATTATTGTAAATTGTATGGACTAACATCTGTGGACACAGGAAACCGGTTGGAAGAATCCTACCAGATTCCTCAATATTCATATATATTGTTTGTTTTATATATGCACCGTTTGAACCATGTTGAAAGAAAATTCAACGTTATGTTGATTTAACAAATAGACGATATCGATTAAGAAAATAGCAATAATCGACCATAAACCCATTTTTGTTAAGAAGTTGATTAAACGTTAGACAATTCAATGAAGATAATTATAAAAATTATATTTTTATAATTTAAGCGAAGTTTAAATTATAAAAGAAGTTCTATTATAAACTGATATTTTATAGTTCATTTTATAAAGTAAATATAAACGATTAATTGACATTTTAATGAGTTATTAAGATGTAATTATCCTGCGAGTGAATAATTTGGATAATTATTTTAAAGCAAACAGTTAAGAAATGTTATTAGATTAGTTTTATAAATCTAATGGTAAGAAGTAAATAAAAATTAGTTAATGAATTTACTGATGGAATGAAGTTGATTAAATCAACTATTTATTTGAAAAATGGTTATTAGATTCATTGGTCTTCAATTAATTTAATGAAAATAACGTAGCAGTAAACTGATCAAAAATTAACAAGATTCCTTATTAATTACCCTTTTTAATTAATGAGGTATTAAATAAATTATTGAACCAATATAATTAGTTATTGTTTATATAAAGTAAGCAACCAATCTATTTTAGATCAATAATGAAGTAAACTGTTTACTTCAGCAATGATGAAGTAAAATATTATTATTTCTTATTAAATAATTGTTTTTAAAATGGACTTCATTTAAGATGTTATTGAATTGGTAACGAGATGTTACTTGCATTGAGTAAAATGGCTCAAGTAAAAGTAAAATTTCAAGAGACAAAGAACGTAAATGTATTTTGGTAAAAGAAATTATAAATATAACTATATAACGAAGTCCCAGCAAAGAGTAGATATTTAAATAAATAGTTGTAAACAATTGAGTTCTCAAATTAAGGATATGGCGTGATAAAACCATATTTAAAATAAAGCAAGGAATACGATTTGACAGATTATAAAATATAAGGGGTTAAAGTTACAAACTTATATCTATTCTAAGATAAGAATGTTGTTGATCAAGGTCTGAGAGGTAATTAAAATACCCCAACTTGAACGGCTTCACTATTATCGAGGAATGGTATTGGTTTGTAAAGGATAGAGACATCAAGATTGGTTATAAATGGGAATATGGCAGCGTATTGGATTTGTTATAAAAGGGGAAATAAGGCAGCGTATTGCATTAGTTATAAAAGGGGAAATATTACAGCGTATTGCATGTTTTAAACTATAACGATAAATTAACGTTGTTGACCAAGCTTAAGCGCGATTTTTATATATAGCACTATTCCCTAGGAAATGTAAACGGTTTGGTTTGAAATCCACTTATTCAAAAGTAATAAGTAACGATGTTTATCTAAAGAAATATAAGAATGAGTTTTAGAAAGAGAAATTGGAGAATCATTTCAAAAAACAATGACATCATTTTGATGTTTGAAATGTGATTAGAATTAAACCATTAGGATTTGAAATTATAATTCAACAATGTCAAATATTATGGAAATAAGTTATTTTAGAAATCATAAATTGATAGGATAGTAAATACTTGGTTTTAAACCAATAAATTATAATAGAATATGAAATCAAGATTAAAGTTATAAACTAGATATCTACTTAATAAGAAGTGACTTAGAAACAGAGTTTATGAAGTGAAATGGGAAGATAAAATTATAGAACAACTCGGTAAATAAGATTGACCCCGCAAGGGTATTTATTACTTAAATGAAGATGTATTTGATAAAGGTGTTCAAATTTCTATAAAAGGATTATATTCACATTTTAAAGTGAATAGTGTTTAAAAAGGCGAGTGTTGCAAATTAAATAGTTATAATGAAAACTGGAAATGTTTTCCAAGAAGTGTAAAGCTTAAATGGGTTTTGGGGAAATATCTAGGAAGATATAGGAAACCGGAAAATTAATGTTAAAATAAAAGGGCCAGTATTGTGAGATGTTTAGTTGTACATTTGAATGAATGTTTGTTTTACTTTGATAGTTAAATAACCGATTATCGAAGTGTTTTGACCATCGTTGTCGATATGGAGAGACCAGTTGGATATATTATCCGATAACCACTCCGTATAGGCATAAACACTGCGAATTATATTATGTTGAAGACAATTGAAGATGGAGTGAAATGCAAGGGTCGTTATGTTGTTGAATGGTGCTTTCTGTTTGTCCAGTTCCAGGACAACTTGTATGAACGAGTGTCTGACAGAGTATACCTAACAAATCACGTATGGTTGATCTTTTAAAGGTATTACGTCTGGTGGCGGAGGAATTCGTTCCTCTTAGCTTTTTATACCTGTGATATTTTTGGAAATTGGTCAGTGAATTGACAGGTTTGACGATGTGGCATTCAAAGTGAATGGTGATCAGATGTTCTGAAGATAGACATAGCCTCTAGCCTCACAACCAAGAAGTAACAAAAGTTGGGCTAGGCAGCATGGCTAGTTGGGTCATCCACAAGCAGGGTGTATTGTCACCGATCTAGAGAAAATTCATATTTGTTCTTCTTTTTCGATTCTGTATCTTCGGATTACGGTTGGATGGCCAACAACGGTGGGTGGAAATATATTCGATACACTCAAGCTAAATGAGTGGTCGGTCGTGCGTGGCCAGGTTACAAGACATTCTTGTTGAACCCCAGTGTATACCATCTAGAGTACACCGATCGAAAGGTGCTCCCATACCTTGTCTGTTGGAATCCAATCTCCAATAAGCGCTCTGCGGTTTTTGATTTTATACTATATATATGTGGAGCGTGAGATGCAAGCGTTCTGCTACTTGGATATTTATTTGTTTAGACATTATCATAATATCACTGGGTTTTGATATTAAAGTGTTTTGGGTTATAGTAAGGTAAAAACTGTCCATGTTTATGTGTGGGCTGGTCTTACTATTATTCTTTTGTTCTAAAAGGATTTTCAAAAGTTAAACAGTACGGTTGGAATTTAATCACACCAGTCCCATGACAGGCCCAGAGTTTATTTTTTTTGTTTTTCCCTAAACTCTTGGGTGCCCAAATTTGTACGGACAGTCAAATGTTTTAGGCTTTTACATATACACTTGGAGGAGCTCAAAGCAGAAGGCTTCACCAGTAGTTATGTAGAGATTATTTCCGCTTTGATGTAAATGGGTTATGCTCTGATATGATATGTAAGTACAAATTCAGATTTGTATTTCAAAGTTATGTTATAATACAATTTATTCATTCCGCTGTGAGATTCGTGTTTACTCTGAGTCTGTTCAGTTGTTTTCTTCTTCTTCTATTTTATTATTTCTATCCCATCCTCTAATTTTTTTCTATTAATGATCTGAACTTTCGTGCACTTTGAGTTGAATGTGTATGATATTAGCCAGCTCAAATTGGTACGGATTTTTGGGCCTCTACAGTTGGTATCAGAGCTGACGGTTAAGTGATTACCTTGGCTTTGTGGCGTGACTCAATTGATGGGGTTAGTGATACTCTAGATTGAGTATGAGTGTATATATATGAGCGCGTATTTGTAAATTAATATAAAAACTGTTTTATATTGTGTAGATTGGTTTGTCGAGTGGTTTATGAATTCTGATCGAAATAGTAATGCAAACTGTGTCGATAGGTGTTTCTAAACTCTTGAACAGAGTAATTCGACACAGTATGTTTTGAAAAGAGGGTAAATGAAATAATCTTACCCAAAAATATATTTTGATATAAAGAAAGCATATATATTGGAATTATCAAATACATATTGAATGTGTTAGTTGAAGTTACGATCGAATAAGATTTATAATTGAGTTGGATATATAAATAACCAATCAAAATATTATGTAAGTATAATATGCAAAATCAGATGAACTAAATCTAAATTTAAAACCAGAATTAAAATAAAACTCTAAAAACTTGGAAAAAAGTCGGAAATAATATTTGGTTTAAATATATGGGAATTTTAAAATCCTGGGAGATTTGAAATGCTTTCCAAGTTCTGTGAAAGATATTTTGAAGTAAAATTCAAACCGGAAGTGTTTTAAAATGAACTTTTAAAATGATATAGTATTGAACTCACTTCGATCACTGGAAAATAATTTTGATGATGACGGCCGCATCATCAGTGTAATTTTCGAGTTGCTAAGTGACGGATTACTACCAAAGATTTTGTTTTGAATTATTGTAAGGAAACAAGTTGTGAGAAATTCAAACGTTTTGAATAATATATGATTTCAAACTGATTTGAAATAAATCTCAGGAATTTGAATTCTGAAATAAAGATTTAACTTATGGAGTTAAAATGGTAAAAGTGGAACTTGAACTAAGATAAATAAAATTGGATTAAATTTGGAATGATCCAGAATGGAAATTGAAAACGAGAAATATTGGAGATTCGAGTTATTAAAATAAATTGATTTTTGGAAAATAAGAATCGAATTTTGAATTTGGAGATGAAGATAACTGATTTGAGAAATAAATCAGTAAATGGAAAATGGACTTGGAGTTGAAATAGAAATTTGGCTTAGTAAAAGCGAAAGATTGGTTTGAGAATGGATTGATGGGAGATCAACCAAGGATGCTTGGATATATGTTAAAATGAGCACAAATGGAGAGATAGAGTTAAATGCCAACGAAAAGGTACAAGTTTACATTATATTCGGGAATGAGATTTATGAGCTATTTTTGGAAAGCCGCTTGGCTGTTTGATTTTCTTTTGAATTAGAAAATGCCTAGAGAGACAAGTTGTAGTAGTACCAAATGAGCCGTGCAGAGGAGAAGCTGGCGAAATTGTTCGAAAATTTAAGATGTTAGACAATTTTCAGAATTTCTGAAATTATTTGTTAATAAGAAGAATTAATATTTTAATTGAAATTAATCGATCCAGTTGAAACTAAATTCAAGAAATTAAATAAAAGATTTTAACCTGGTCGTAATATGAATTGCAGCATTTTCCCTACCTTCGTAATTTTAGGGACGAAATTCTTTTAAGGGGAAAGGAATGTGACGTCCCACATTTTTATCGGTTTGTATTTGAATATTTGAATTAGTTTAAGTATTGAATTCATAATATAAATGGATTTATATATTAATTAAAACGGAGTTGAACGTATAAAAATATATATAAAATATAATCGAGCCCGTAATATCGCTGCAGTTCGTAATTTAACGTTCTGAACTTTGACTGATTATACAGGACTCCTTATAAATCGGATTTCTTCGAAACAAGAAACGTTGGAATCTGCTGAATTATATTTTTCTAATGGAAGTGAAAAACCAAGATTTCGTGTTACTGATTGTGAGTTATGTCCAAATCAAATTTCCAAATAGTCGCTATAGAATCGGTTATCGACCATAACGGTTTATTTGATAAAACTGGATATCGGTTTTGAATTTAGACAAGATTCTTTTGAGACGTAGTGATAATTTAATTTTTAGAATTTTACTGTAATTTTTAATTAATTAAATACGCTGCTTTTTATTTGGAGTATTTTGCACCCTATATCGATATTTTGGGGTTTCAAAATATGAGTGTAAGAACCCGGAAATCTGAGCCAATTTAAAATTTTTATTTTGGGAATTTCGATGAATTTTGAATATTTAAAATGAACTATTTTAAATAATAATGATGAGAAATTTATTTTGAATAGAATTAGAACGTATATATTCATTTGAATCGTCGTTAGAATATAAATATTTATTTTTAATTATAAAAGGAATTGAAAATGGCGCGGTAGTTCGAAAATTCGATTTCATATTTCAAATGAATGTATAGGATTCAAAATAAACCGGATTTTAGCGAAACCAAAAATATTAGAATCTAATTGAAAATATCTTTCCAACGAATCCGAAAAATCAAAATTTCATAGCGGGAATAACAAGTTATGTCCAGTTGAAAATTCAAAATAGTCGTCATGGAATTATGGCCATTAAAAATGGAAATTTTGCAAACGACCTCTGTTTTTGACGAAACCACTTTTGTTGGGTCCGGGATGTCAAGTTATTGTTATATTCCAAAATTTGTAATTTTTCAAGTCAATATGTGAGCATGGCGAAGTAAAACGTGTTTTGATAGTTTCTGTCAATTTCGATCGACCAGAAAATGACCATTTTTCAAATGGTCCTAAAATTTGACAAAATTAGTTTTATTAGGACCGTATCTTCAATAGAAGCTAAAAATATTTTTTCTGGAATTTTTAGAGTCAGTACGTGGCCCCAGTAAATTAAAATGTGCGTTCAAATTCAATATATATTGATTTATATTTTGAATTTGATGAATACTGATCGTAACAGCCGAATTGGCTTGCGAAACATATCCCATTGTGTTTGGAATGGGGTTTAATTAGCTATGGGCGACAGTCGTTGGATTTGAATAAAAGTTCGAATAAAAAGGTTACTTTTTGAAAATTAAATTAAATTAATATATTTATATAATAGATGGCCCCCCTACTTCTCTCTCTTCTCCTTTCCTTACCACCACCCCATTGACTTCAGTTATGAAAAAAAGAAGAAAAAAATCGCGATCTAAACCGCGATGCCCCCCTCGCCATTTGAAGCGACCCGAACTTCCCCGGTCTCCGAAGAGATGAGAAAGAACGAATTACTGTGAGGACAAGGCAAATCAGAACGTAGACAGAAGAACATTTCATTGTTTATTACAACAATACCATCAGAATACAAGAATATACAGAGTATAAATGAATATTACACAGAAATATCAGAGATTTAAATTACATTTAAATACATAGCAGCGGAAAATAATACAAAATAAAACTGAAGGAGATATACGGATACAAAGCTTTCCGAATATCGTTCCAGCTATAAACCAGGATCCCGTGAATATCAATCTGCAAAACCAAAACTACTAGCTGCCCGTGTCAAAATAAGGGCACCCAGAGTTCAGGTTAAAACAATAAACTCCAAGTCAGTGATGGGACTTGTGTGAGAACTAAAACAGTTATTAATCTTTATTTTGAAAGTTAGGCAAATCAAGGGACCACGCCGTATAACACGGAACGGGTTTCCTCCCAAGAACACCAGTGCATAAAACAAACAGCGCAATGCTAAATAAGGAAAAATGAAGCTATTATAAGACCCAATTCCCATCACACAATGCAACGCAAGCCGGAGGATAGGGTTTTTACCTTATAATAGCCAAGAATGCTTGATACGTTTAAAACAAATCATTTGATACTATCATAAGTGCATAGTGTATAAAACAACTTCAAATAATAAGTATCAATCATAGACGGCATAAGCGCCCCATCCCACTATGTCACCATACTAGGCTCTACAAATAAAACCGCAAATGTCACGTATTTAGAAATTGGATTTCCGTCTATGAACCGAGGCAAAAGATAGTCCTCAACCGATTCGAGACGCTCTAGCCCGTGTCTCAGGAACAGCCGCAACTGCCCCTTGGATCGTCAGGGTCGGTCCACCGATGTGGATTATTATGCCTGAACACTACGTCTCCCCACCCTATGGGCTGTCAATGAGTCCAATGACTCCATCGGTCCCGGATCGACCGATATATTCGAGGCGCCTCGCAACAGCAACAACCACATAAGTCAAACTCGTCAGGGCGTGTAAAACCACTGACGCCACTTTTTAGCTAGAAAGAAATGCATGCCCTCCCTGATGTCCGTCTCCCGTCTTTGGTTCACAACCGGGGTGTGAGGCTCGCGAATTCACGTTACACAAAGCTATGCCACACAGGCCTTTCTTTGATCATCCACCACAAGACTCTGCTTTTCAACAGAAGCCTTGATCATGTTGCCACTTAGGCATGCCACACAGGCAATTCACTCAATGCGTTTGATATCCATCAGTATATAACCCCTGAGCTCGTACGTCTCAGAGAAGGGCGTTAAGCAAGAGAATAAATTCTCCGCCGCCAAACAGATATATATTTAATAGAAATCAATCACACAGACTAAAATCCAATGTCAGACACACAGTCCATTTACAAGTTCGTTCTGGGTCTGAACGAAACCGGAGGCACTATATACCTCGTAAATCCATCGATCTCCAAGTACGTCTGGACGATCACTAACTGTTTCCATCTTCTTGGGTGTACATCCCAATCAGGATCATCAGTAACCACCCAAATGACGTGAAGACCTCCGGTCTTCAACCACCGTCTTCATCTTCGACACCACATCTAATCAGTTATTCAGAATGGGTTAAACCGGACTTTCTGAACAACTCGCCTATATATATAATAAACACGTGTTACACAAACACGACATACGCTTCATTCCAATTCAGAATATTCTTTTATTCAAATATTCTTATATTTTGGGAAAGGTTCCCATTAGTTTTATCAAAGATAAATTCTTTAAATTTATTCTTTAATCTCCTTTGAATATCTATTCAAACTAGTCGGGATTAGCGAACTACACCGAAGTAATCATTTATTTTAATTTCCAATCCCAACCTATTCATCCCATGAAGTAAAACAGGTCATACTTCATATCTAACACCACGGTGTTATCGGTAAATTCAATTACTATTTCAAGTTCAAATCTAATTAAAGATTTAACTATCGCCGGGAGTAAAAATGGTGATACTCCATTCTAACACCTTTTCAGTCTAATTAAAGATTCATTAAAACTCCACTTAGTTTTAATCTCTATCTGGGTTAAAGAGTCAGTGTCATTTAAAACACGGTTCACGATAAACCCAAAAATCAATATCAATTCAATTCCAATTAAATATTATTTAATTGGTACACTTCATTAAATCTAAACAAAAAGATTTAATCTTTTCTCAACTGGGTTCAAGAACAGTGTTAATGAAGACACCATTCACGATAAACCCAAATCACATTTGATATTAAATACAAGGCTCTGAATAGAAAATATATCGGCTTATATTCAATATCAAATTCTACGACCAACAAATATCGTATTGGAAATAACGATATATATATGTATATATATATATATATATATATATATATATATCTCTTTTAAATTCCCATAACAATATCTGTATCATCACGAAATCTAACATCGAAATATTCCGAAGACAATTTCGATTCAAATCCATTCCAATTCAATTACTGGAATTTCTGGTTATATTTCAAAACCATTTCATATTCACTTTATTTATTTAAAAATAAATAGAATTATAATTCTAGTTCAAAACTAGTTCATTTCGATAAAAATCTATTTTTATCGTTTCAAATATGGAGTTTTTCATCCCAATTCTTCTCAAATCATTTTTTATGATTTTACACAAATTACTACTATTTTTAATAATTTTATCAAAGCCTGTACAGTCGATTTCCATCAACGGCCATCGAACTGCACTTACAACGACCTTTTCCAAATTTGATTTGGACATAATTCCAAATCCAACCGTTAGATTTCAAATTTCTAATATTCGTTAGAAAGCTCTTTTCGATACGAACCCAATGGTTCCGGTTTTAGGAGAATTCGACGGTCGGATCTCCAGCAATATCCGTTCGAAGTCAATGGTCGAAATTCGCGAACTGCCGCAGCGCGTTCTATTCAGGCCATTATATTATATATATAATATATATATATATATAATATATACTTCGTCGATTTCAATTCAAAACGTGCTTTATAAATCGTTTTAAATTCATTTTCAAAGCGGTTTCAACTTCATATTCAATTTCAAATCAAAATTGAATATTCCAATATAAATTCGTTTTAAATTCATTTCAAACCGATTTCAATTCAATTTTCAATTTAATTCGAATTTCTTTTCAATTTCAATTTCAATTTGAATTCAATTCCTATTCGATTTCAATTCGGATTCAATTCTATTCAATTTAATTCGGATTTCAATTCTATTCGAATTTCAAATCATTTCTATTCAATTTCAATTCGAATTTATTTCTATTCAATTTCAATTCGAATTCATTTCTATTCAATTTAATTCGAATTTCAATTCTTTTCAAAATATCAGATTTTGAAATCACTTTCGATATTCACAATAAAATGAATAAAATCGATATAAATATCGTTCACGTCAAAATGGCGTCAATCTAATCAACACGGCTTCATATATCCTATTTTCAAATATTCTATTTCAAATATTTCTATTTCAAATATTTCTTTTTCAAAACTGGAATGAGGCCCAATCAATTACCATATAAGGTTAATTATATGGATTTTCTACAACACATGTATACAATAACAACGATGAATAATCAACCATCATCCAAAGTGCATTCTACACTGTACAAGCATCAAATATAAATATTCAACGCTTATAACAGTCTGTCAATCAATCGATCGACATACAACTAACTATTGGGATTAGTGTATGTCATATATCATCCCAATACCAGTGTGGGGTTTCAAACAATCAAACACAGATTTTATTTGTGCAGTTGGGCGATGTGTAAAATTTATCATCCCAATCAATATCAGACAAATGTGTGTATATAAACAAATTGTCCGATTTGTTTATTTTTATTTCATATACACATTAAAATTCTATTTTAAACTATAAAATATTTTTAACTATATAAATATTTTATTTCGTTTCACATCACATCACACAATCAACTACACATCGAAATCAAACAAACAAGCATACAAGCCGTCCATGGTCTGTGGACGACGGGTGTCGGGTGCTACTAAACACCGTCTGCATCCTAGTATATATATTTCAACTAGAAAAATAAATTAAAGGTGAGAAGTTCTCACCAAAGCTCTCCCAACTCCACGACTCTTCTTAGGTAGAAATCTTCATCGTTCTCGCCCTTTGGTCAATTTTCACTGCTTGTATTCTCTACATATATAAAAATCACATTTTTATATTGTTGCTATGCATATAAAAATCACATTTTTTCTTCGCTATTCAATATATAAAGATCGAATTTTTACTTTGCTATTCAATATATAAAAATCGAATTTTTACTTCGCTATTCAATATATAAAAATCTAATTTTTACTATGCTATTCAATATACAAAAATCGAATTTTTACTTCGCTATTCAATATATAAAAATCGAATTTTTACTATGCTATTCAATATATAAAAATCGAATTTTTATCGCATTAAAAATCATATTTTTATATTGTTCACTTCACAATAAAGATCATACTTTAATATTCTTCTCCATACGATAAAAATTATATTTTTATTCTATCGCTTCATATCTTTCCTATGAATAAAAAAAAAATTCTAACTTTTTATTTAAAAAAATCCTAGCGTTATATTTATAAAAATCTAAGCTTTTAAATAAATGAAATTCAAACCTTATAAATAAATAAAAATCAAATTTTTAATTATATAAAATATAAAAAATGAGAATTTAAAAACTCACAGTGGGTCTTGGAGTGGAGATGGCTGCTTCGGAGGCTGACGAGGTTAGGGGAGCGGCGCCGGTGGTCGTATGGCGGCTTGGAGATGGAAGCTTGGGCGGTGGCGAGGTGGAGGAGCATCGGGGTTTTGCAGAGGGGGGGCTTTCGATTTTGGGGCTGGAGGGAGGTGCGGTGAATGTCGAAGAGGAGCGGCGGAGTTGGCCACGTCGGTGGCGCAGGCGGTTTCGGGTTAGGGTTAACGGGGGAGGGGGGGTGTCGAGTGTCATAAGGAGAGAGGAGAGAGCGGGGAGGAGGAGGAGTTGTGGAGGAGGGCGCCTCATCGGGGCGCGGTGGTGCAGCCCATCGGAGGAGCGACGGCTCCTCCTTCTGCTTTTTTTTAATTTCTATTCCGTTTTTGACCAGAGAGAGTGAGGGGAGAGGTGAGAGAGTATATATTAATTTATATATTTAATTTAATTTTACCTTCAAAAAGCAACTTTTTATTTCGAAGTCGAAATCAAGCCCACCGACTGTCGTCCATTGCATTTCACCCCCATTCCGAGCACAATGGGATATGTATCATAGGCTGATTCGATCGTTTCGATCAGTTTTCGTTAAAATCGACATATAACTCTATATATTAAATTTGAACGCGCATTTCAATTTACCGGGGTCACATACTAACTAGAAAAATTCCCGAAAAATATTTTCTAGCTTCGTATGGACGATACGGTCCTAACAAAACTAGTTTCGTCAAATTCTGAGACCGTTAGAAAAATGGCCATTTTCCAGTCGATTAAAATCAACTGAAACTGGTCAAACGCGTTTTCCTTCGCCACGCTCACATATTGATTCGAAAAATTATGAAATTTGGAATCTAGCAATAACCTTACGTCCCGAATCCAACAAAAGTGGTTTCGTCAAAATCCGAGGTCATTTGCAAAATTTCCTTTTTTAAGGGCCTGAATTCCATAGCGACTATTCAGAATTTTCAACTGGGCATATCTTTTGATTCCCGCTATGAAATTTTGATTTTTCGGATTCGTTGGAAAGATATTATCAATTAGATTTAAATATTTTTGATTTCACTAAAATCCGGTTTAATTTGCACCCGGTATATTCATTTGAAGATTGAAATCGAATTATCGAACTACCGCGCCATTTTCAATTCCTTTTATAAATATAAATAAATATTTATATTCTATCGTCGATTCAAACGAATATATACGTTCGAATTATATTCAAAATAAATTTCTTGTCGTTATTATTTAAAATAATTCATTTTAAATAATCAAAATTCGCTAAAATTGCCAAAATAAAAATTTAAACTAGCTCGGATTTCCGGGTTATTACAATCTCCCCCACTTAAAACTTTTCATCCCCAAAAAGGAACAAAGCCGAAAGTTGTTTCACAAATCAACTCAACTTCCAGTGTTTTGATTACGGCTTAAGTTCTTCAACTTTTCAGTTTCTAAGAACTTTTCAAATTTTTCAAAAATTTGGCTAACACCCTAAATTTTCGAAAAATTTCGCCATAACATCCCCTGCACCGGGAGCACGGGAAAATCACGAAATTGCCATACAGGCCTTCTGATCTCAAAAAGAAAAAGAAAAAGCCAAGCGGCTGGCCAATCAGCTCATAAAATCATCATCACCCAAACAAAACAGTAAATTATGATAAACATGTACCTATTTGTCGGGCAAACAAATTTTATTCTCTGCTCTAGCCTCCTTGCTATGACATGTTCAATGTAAGTACAAGTATATGTAAGCAAATGCGACCAAATTTCAATACAATTCACTTTTTGATCAATTTGGCTGTAGGGTACAAATTTTAATTAATCAACCAATAATCAACAACACAACCATCAATCCATTAGTTGATTAGCTTTTCAAATTCATAACTTTGATACATAGTCAAAAAATCAGATTTTTGATGCCAAATCACAACATAAGCCCTATCTAATTTTGGTTCTCACACTAGTCAATTGGAAATATATAGAAATCACACCTTCGAAACTCGAACATAAATGTTGGTGATGCGATCGCTATCATCAATTTCATCTCCGGGCGACTAGAGTGTGATGCTATATCTATCCAATATATTAAAACTTTGAATATACGTTTGCAAGGCGTATATGCAAATTTTTTATATACTGGATTATCCAAAATCAATACAAATTAATAATCAAATACGAATAATTGATTTAAATTTTCAAAACAAAAATTGTTTTCATTTTAAAAATATGCTCTTCACACTCGTTCTAGGATACTACTGATCCTATCTCTAACGAGTCATTCTCATTGGATTTTACTAATCCAATATCTGATGAATTCTTTCGTATGGTTCTAATGTGCCTTGTTCTCTGAGCTTTGTAAACCAAAGCTCTGATACCAACTGAAGCGACACGAACTTCCTCGGTCTCCGAAGAGATGAGAAAGAACGAATTACTGTGAGGACAAGACAAATCAGAACGCAGACGGAAGAACATTTCATTGTTTATTACAACAATACGATCAGAATACAAGAATATACAGAGTATAAATGAATATTACACAGAAATATCAGAGATTTAAATTACATTTAAATACATAGCAGTGGAAAATAATACAAAATACAACTGAAGGAGATATACGGATACAAAGCTTTCCGGATATCGTTCCAGCTGTAAACCAGGATCCTGTGAATATCAATCTGCAAAACCAAAACTACTAGCTACCCATGTCAAAATAAGGGCACCCAGAGTTCAGGTTAAAACAATAAACTCCAGGTTAGTCATGAGACTGGTGTGAGAACTAAAACAGTTATTAATCTTTATTTTGAAAGTTAGGCAAATCAAGGGACCACGCCGTATAACACGGAACGGGTTTTCTCCCAAGAACACCAGTGCATAAAACAAGCAGCGCAATGCTAAATAAGGAAAAATGAAGCTATTATAAGACCGAGTTCCCATTATACAATGCAACGCAAGCAGGAGGATAGGGTTTTTACCTTATAATAGCCAAGAATGCTTGATACGTTTAAAACAAATCATTTGATACTATCATAAGTGCATAGTGTATAAAACAACTTCAAATCATAAGTATCAATCATAGACGGCATAAGTGCCCCATCCCACTATGTCGTCATACTAGGCTCTACAAATAAAACCGCAAATGTCACGTAATTGGAAATTGGATTTCCGTCTATGAACCGAGGAAAAAGATAGTCCTCAACCGATTCGAGACACTCTAGCCCGTGTCTCAGGAACAGCCGCAGCTGCCCCTTGGATCGTCAGGGCCGGTCCACCGATGTGGATTATTATGCCTGAACACTACGTCTCCCCACCCTATGGGGTGTCAATGAGTCCAATGACTCCATCGATCTCGGATCGACCGATATATCCGAGGCGCCTCGCAACAGCAACAACCACATAAGTCAAACTCGTCAGGGCGTGTAAAACCACTGACGCCACTTTTTAGCTAGAAAGAAACGCATGCCCTCCCTGATGTCCGTCTCCAGTTTTTGGTTCACAACCGGGGTGTGAGGCTCGCGAATTCACGTTACACAAAGCTATGCCACACAGGCCGTGCTTTGATCATCCACCACAAGACTCTTCTTTTCAACAGAAGCCTTGATCATATTGCCACTTAGGCACACCACACAGGCAATTCACTCTATGCGTTTGATATCCATCAGTATATAACCCCTGAGCTCGTACGTCTCAGAGAAGGGCGTTAAGCAAGAGAATAAATTCTCCGCCGCCAAACTGATATATATTTAATAGAAATCAATCACACAGACTAAAATCCAATGTCAGACACACAGTCCATTTACAAGTTCGTTCTGGGTCTGAACGAAACCGGAGGCACTATATACCTCGTAAATCCATCGATCTCCAAGTACGTCTGGACGATCACTAACTATTTCCATCTTCTTGGGTGTACAACCCAATCAAGATCATCAGTAACCACCCAAATGACGTGAAGACCTCCGGTCTTCAACCACCGTCTTCATCTTCGACACCACGTCGAATCAGTTATTCAGAATGGGATAAACCCGGTCTTTCTGAAAACTCGCGTATATATATAATAAACACGTGTTACACAAACACAACATACGCCTCATTCCAATTCAGAATATTCTTTTATTCAAATATTCTTATATTTTGGGAAAGGTTCCCATTAATTTTATCGGAGATAAATTCTTTAAATTTATTCTTTAATCTCCTTTGAATATCAATTCAAACTAGTCGGGATTAGCGAACCACACCAAAGTAATCATTTATTTTAATTTCCCAATCCCAACCTATTCATCCCATGAAAAAAACTGGTCATACTTCATATCTAACACCACGGTGTTATCGGTAAATTCAATTACCATTTCACGTTCAAATCTAATTAAAGATTTATCTATCGCCTGGAGTAAGACTGGTGATACTCCATTCTAACACCTTTCAATGTAATTAAAGATTTATTAAAACTCCACTTAGTTTTAATCTCTATCTAGGTTAAAGAGTCAATGCACGGTTCACGATAAACCCCAAAATCAATAACAATTCAATTCCAATTAAATATTATTTAATTGGTACACTTCATTAAATCTAAATAAAAAGATTTAATCTTTTCTCAACTGGGTTCAAAAATAGTGTTAATGAAGACACCATTCACGACAAACCCAAATCACATTTGATATTAAATACAAGGCTCCGAATAGAAAATATATCGGCTTATATTCAATATCAAATTCTACGACCAACAAATATCGTATTGGAAATAACGATATATATATCTTTCAAATTCCCATAACAATATCTGCATCGTCATGAAATCTAACATCGAAATATTCCGAAGACAATTTCGATTCAAATCCATTCCAATTCAATTACTCGTATTTCTGGTTATATTTCAAAACCATTTCAAATTCAATTTATTTATTTAAAAATAAATAGAATTATAATTCTAGTTCAAAACTAGTTCATTTCGATAAAAATCTATTTTTATCGTTTCAAATATGGAATTTTTCATCCCAATTCTTCTCATATCATTTCTTATGATTTCCATCAACGGCCATCGAACTGCACTTACAGTGACCTTTTTCAAATTTGATTTGGACATAATTCCAAATCCAACTGTTAGATTTCAAATTTCTAAGATTCGTTAGAAAGCTCTTTTCGATACGAACCCAACGGTTCCGGTTTTAGGAGAATCCGACAGTCGGATCTCCCGCAATATCCGTTCGAAGTCAATGGTCGAAATTCGCGAACTGCTGCGGCGCGGCGCGTTCTATTCAGGCCATTATATTATATATTATATATATAATATATTTGTAATATATACTTCGTCGATTTCAATTCAAAACGTGCTTTATAAATCGTTTTAAATTCATTTTCAAAACGGTTTCAACTTCATATTCAATTTCAAATCAAAATTGAATATTCCAATATAAATTCGTTTTAAATTCATTTCAAACCGATTTCAATTCAATTTTCAATTTAATTCGAATTTCTTTTCAATTTCGATTTGAATTCAATTTGTAACACCCCACGTCCATTAATGTAACTCACAGAGGGAATGCATTAACTTCCATGGAGGTCAAAAGTGAATATAGAACAGAAAAATTACAATAAGACAGATAATAAATAGTACTTGGAAATCCAAGAGATAAAAAGCAGTCCAATCAAACTCCACTAGAGCTGGGTCCAACCTGAGGACCTGGAGGGGGAAAATGATAGAAATGGAGGGGGTCAGACATAAAGTCTGGCGAGTATGATAATTCTAACAATACTATTATCAAAATAACTAGACTAAGGCATAAGATGGAAGACAAGTAAATGTCTATGAACTATTAGGTATGGAATGAGCAGATAATGATAACGTGAAAGATAACATTAAAGGCACACCTAATTACTAACGAATGATTACTACACTGCACCGCACATTACTACACTGCACCGCACCAGTCACCCTAAAGGTTGATCTCACTTGCTTCACACAGAAACTTTATAAATAGCCTTGCGTAACCCCTAGCTGACTACATAGGTGCCGTCTGCCCCTATCTCCACTAGGTGTACCCCACTACCCACTTTCGATCGACTCCCTACTCGTAGATACCCGTGCTGGCCCCACAGTGGGGTGTATCACTCCCCTAAAGTGGCAACCCGATACAACTTGAGAATGCACGGCTTATACTTACACGATGCAACAACGTCTTACCTACCAGCCCGGGTCCACACACGCATATGAAACCCGTTGGACTTGCGTTGCCACCGCTCCCCGTTTTGGCCTCTTATAGTCAAATCCAGCATGCGTGTCCCGTCCTCGACTTGGGTCGAGCCCACAAAGATACGTTTGGGATACCGGTTGAAATGGGCCCCACAAGCTACCCACCTAAGCTTGTCACTACTAGTATATCCCACTTAACCCTCTTAGTCATGTTCATTTACATGTGTGTTTGGTTAAGTCTTACTACTCGTATTTCACATGCCACCGAGGGCACCCACTAGACTCCTCATGCCACCCAAGGCACCTACTCAACCCCCATGTCCCACCTTACATGTTTATCTGGTTATGTATTTCTTAATTCATTCAGGCCATAACCTCATAAAGACCTCTCACATTAGACTGGCATTTATGGCAGCTGGATTTGCCGGGCGGGTCCGGGCAGTCTTACACCATAAAAGAGTCTAACCTCGTGTCTTTACAACTGTTATGCTTTAGTTTAGGCTTAGGACCTCTCACATTGGGCTGACATTTGTGACCACTGGATTTGCCGGGCAGGTCCGGGCAGGTTTACGTCACAAACGAGTCCAACCTCGTGTCCTAAGCATCGATTAACACTTATAATCTTTTACCCCAGTTTTAATAATTCCCTATTTGAATTAATAATTACTTCCAATTTTAATGATGTCCATAATTGACTCAATTATGGTCATCCACTTATGGCATGCAAAATCATATCAATTGCACCCCAACTTTTTAATATTAAATCCTTAATATTACCCCTACCCCACGTTTATACGTTCGCTTATTCAACGCATAATATAGGCTAGACTTGAATAGTCTAACACATAGCACAAAGATAAATAGACAATTAAAATAAATCTAATCATGATAGGGGTGAAACTTGCATAAACTACACATGTTAAGGATCAAAAGGTGTCAACTTGTTAAATGTCACAATTTACATGATATGATCATAGCCCAAATCTATACATAAACTTGCATATGGGGTTTTTAGGCAACATAATGATGGTGTGAACTAGCATAGGATATTACATATGTCGTATCATAATTCTAGATGTCATAATAGATGTCATGGCATATGTTAATAACTTTTCTAATCAATCTAACTTGCATATGTGACTTGTCATATAGATCAACTTAGCCCAAACATGATGATTTAATTAATATAAACTAACTAGCATAAATAGTAACATCATGGCTTTTTAACATGTATGATTCATCACAACTTAGCATAGAAACTTTCAACATACATAACATCATCATAGCATGATTTACAACATATAGATATCATCACCACATAGCATAGGATTAATAACATACATGATAGCATAAGGTTTACAACAACATATATGACAATTCACATCATCTACTCATAATCCATTCATGACTTAACCTAATTAAAATGATAATAATCTTGCTAAGACTATCATACTCACAATTTAGAGAAGAAAAGTGTTTTGCTTTGCTTTAGAGTTGATTAGAATTAGAATTGAATTAGCTTTTCTTCCTTCTTAGTTGGCGGCGGCTAGACTGAATTCCATGGCGGCGGTATGACGGTAGCTACTCTATTTTTCATATGAATTAGGGTGAGAGACTACCTAGGTATTTATAGAGTTTAGAGTTTATTTAGACTGTCAGATCAACTCAGAACTAAACTGAACCATTTAATTTGCCAACTCAGCCCAAATGACACATAAGCAGCTCAGGATTGGGCTCTGCCCAAACCCTAGCCGCCAGACCCAGGTCGACACCCAGGTCGACTGCGCAGTCGACCTGGTCCCTGGGGTGTCGACTGCCCAGTCGACTCCCTAGTCGACCTGGGCGGGGTGTCGACTACCCAGTCGACTCCCCAGTCGACCTGGGGTGCTGGGCGGGAAATTTCCCGCCTAGCCTGTTTGACTTTGAATTTTGAATTTTAAATTTCTTGCGAGCTGTTTTAAATTTTCAGAAACTTCCGATGGCCATAACTTCTTCATACGAAGTCCAAATCACGCAAACTCGAACTCTATTTCAACCAGAATTCCGAGACGAACACAATGGCGCATCCCGTTTTCCACAATTCTCACGTCTGAGATTAGTTATTCTTTAATTTGTGAATATTAATATTAATAGAATTACGGGGCGTTACATTCTCCCCTCCTTAAAGGATTTCGTCCCCGAAATCTTCAAGTTAAGAAGAATGTATATCCTAACATCTAATCGTCCATCTACTCAACCATCAAACACAGGCATCCATTGTCCTTATAGACTTCTAATGCTTTTATGTTTAAATGCACAGTGTGTGTATATGTCCATATCTAATGCAAAAATCAGGCGGTCCACTGATTCAGTTGACCTCCTTAATGCAAACCATGATAGTGCCATGCGTCCATTATGTATGCAAAAGTTCCCTAATGCTACATAATATCTCTATATGCGTGCACAATCATCAGATGAATGCAGCATTCATCTGATAATACAATCGTCATACATCCATTTTACTAAATACAACCATTTATATGCAATATGTAGTATGAAGTGACTGAGCCGATCTAGTGCCTAATAGTGTGTGTATATGCGTCCACGAGCAACCACTAGCAAACACTTGCATCCACTTTGCATCCATCATACATAACATGTCTCAAACACATGTTTCAACCATAGGGTTATCCTAACTAAAGGTCCAAGATACTAGCGAGAGGATATACTAAAGATAAGATAAGTACAAGCTAAGCGATAAAGGAGAAATTAAAAGACATACCCTAAAAAAGAAAAGGGTATCGTGAACGCATCTTCTCTTCTGTCTCCCAAGTAGCGTTGCTCTCATCATCTCCCCATTGTACTTTGACTAGTCTGACCTCTCGATTCCTCAACTTCTTGATCTCTGACCCAAGGATGCGCGTAGGAGCTCGTCGAATCGTCGCATTATCTCCACCTCTCTAAGCAAGCTCGGCTCTACCACTTCCGCTATCTCGTGCAAGCACTTCCTCAAATGTGACACATGGAATACGTCATGTACACCACTAAGTCTCTCGGGCAACTCCACTTTATACGCAATCCGTCCAATCCTCTCCTTAATAGGAAACGACCCTACAAACATTGGTGCTAATTTCCCAACGGACCTAAAGCGAACAACGTTTCGTAATGGAGACACTTTGACAAAGACCATGTCCCCAACTTCAAACTCGAGATCTGTCCTCCTCTTATCCGCATAAGATTTCTGCCTATCTTGCGCTGCTTTCATCCTCCTTCGAATCAAGTCGATCTTCTCCGAAGTCTCCCTAATCATATCGGGCCCAAGTAAGATCTTATCCGTAGATTCCCACCAACATGTAGGTGAACGATAAGGTCGTCCATAAAGAGCTTCGAAAGGTGCCATGCCAATGCTGGACTGAAAGCTATTATTATATGCGAACTCCACCAATGGAAGATGCTCTTCCCACGTACCCCCAAAGTCCAGGATACATAGCCTTAATAGGTCCTATAGAATACGATTGACCCTCTCGGTCTGGCCGTCCGTCTGAGGATGATATGCGGTGCTCAAACATAATTGAGTCCCTACCGACTCTTGCAAGCTTTTCCAAAATTCGCTAGTGAAAATAGGATCGCGGTCGCTCACTATGCTAGAAGGAACACCGTGCAAACGAACTATCTCTCGAACGTATACAGAAGCTAACAATGGAGCAGTCCTCTTACCTTTCACGGGAATAAAATGGGCGCTCTTAGTAAGTCTATCTACTATAACCCAAATCCCCGTATTACCCTTCCTTGATCTTGGTAATCCATCCAAAAAATCCATCGAGACACTTTCCCACTTGCATAGTGGAACCTCCAATGGGTGAAGCAACCCACCGGGTTTCTTTTGCTCCGCTTTTACTTGTTGGCACACCAACCATCTAGCGACATACTCGGCCACATCTTTCTTCATGCCGGCCCAAAAGTAAACTCTCTTCATGTGTTTGTACATCTTGTCCCCGCCGGGATGAATGGTCATCTTCGAACGAAGTGCTTCGTCAAGAATAGTCTTCCTAAGGTCATCGTCTTTTGGTACACAAAGTCTTCCGTCCCTACGTAACCAACCCTTATCATCAAGGGTATACCTACGGAGATTGCTTGATGACTCACCTCCTTTGAGCTTTTCTACTAACTCAACCAACTGCGGATCGTCTCGCTGTGCCTCGCCAATCCGTCCCAAAAGCATAGGTCTGAACCCCAAGGATGCTAGCAAACCGGGTACGAAGTCAACGGAGGGTCTAAAATCAAACATAGAGATGAATTCTAAACTTCTCCGCTCAACAAACAAAGGACTTAAAGATAATCTTTTTCTACTTAAGGCATCGGCCACCACGTTACCCTTGCCAGGGGTATATGCTATCTCAAAGTCGTAGGATGCTAAGAACTCCATCCACCTTTGCTGCCTTAAGTTCAAGTCCTTTTGAGAGAATAAGTATTTTAAAGATTTGTGGTCAGTGAATAATTCGAATCTCTCGCCAAGAAGATAATGATGCCAAGACTTAAGCGCGAAAACAATAGCGGCCAACTCTAGGTCATGTGTGGGGTAATTTTTCTCATGCGCTCTCAACTGCCTTCCACCATAGGCTATTACCCAACCCTCTTGCATTAAGACTACGCCTAATCCTGTCCCACAAGCATCAGTATAAACAGTAAACGGCTTACTCCCGTCTGGCAATACTAAGATCGGGGTTGAAGTCAAAGCTCTCTTCAAACGTTGGAACGCATCATCACAATCTACGTCCCATGTGAAAACTAGGTTCTTCTTCGTCAAGCGTGTCAATGGAGCTGATATCTTTGTGAAGTCTTTGATAAACTTCCTATAGTAGCCAGCCAACCCCAAGAAACTTCTCACTTCGGTAGCAATTTTAGGGACCTTCCAATCTTGGATGGCCACCACCTTCGCGGGATCCACAGCTATCCCTTCCTTGGAAACCACGTATCCTAAGAACCGTACTTCCTTCCTCCAGAAGTGACACTTAGAAAATTAAGCTTTAAGCTTATGCGCTCGTAGTGTCTCCAACACTTCCCTAAGATGTAGGGCATGCTCTTCTTCATCCTTAGAAAAGATCAGGATGTCATCTACAAAGACTACCATGAATTTGTTAACGTACTCCCTAAACACCCTACTCATCAAATCAACAAAGCATGCAGGGGCGTTTGTCAAACCGAAAGGCATCACTCGCCATTCATAGAAACCGTCTGGAGTCCTAAAGGTAGTCTTGTCAATGCTATCCTCATCCACTCTCAATTGATGGAAACCAGTGGCTAAGTCTAACTGCGAAAACACTGAGGCGCCAACTAACTGATCGAAGAGATCGTCAATCCTTGGCAGTGGGTGTCTGTTCTTCATAGTAAGCTTATTATGTTCTCTATAGTCTACACAAAGTCTAAGGGACCCATCCGCCTTCGTGGCAAATACTATTGGAGCACCCCACTCCGATATACTTCGTCTTATGAACCCCTTCTCAAGCAACTCCTTCACTTGCTTATCGAGTTCCCTCCTTTCACGTGGAGCCTTGTGGCATACTGGCAAAGATACTGGTTTCGCATTATCCACAAGATATATTCGAAAATCTATCTCCCGCTTTGGAGGCAAGCCCTTCACCTCCTCAAACACATCCGAATATTCTCGGACCACTCTAACAGATTGTAGATTTCCTCAGACGCGTCAAGCGATTCTAGATAACTTAGCATAACAGAATTTATGGGATTACAAAAGATTTCGAGAGTGTTGCCAAGGCGAGTCATGAGCCTAACTACTCTCCTTTCACAATCAAGAACGGCCCCATTTCTGGATAACCAATCCATTCCTAAAATTAGCCCATAGCCCGTGAAGCCCAACACATAAGCATCACATCTAAACTCAACGCTAAGTATACAAATTTTCAAATCCAAACACATCATGGACAAATGAGCTGAGCCCCCAATGGGATTCGAAACAACTAAGAGATCCTCTACTAAACTGGTGTTTAAGTGCAGTGATTCAACTAATGATGTAGAGATAAATGAATGTGATGCGCCCGAATCGAATAAGGTACGGACAGGATGATCAAACAGAAAAACTAAGCTTTCAACAGAAATGGTTCTACCTCGTTCTTGCAGCGGTAGGACCGCGAGAGCCTGAACTTGTCCCCTTGCCTGCCCTGGTGCCATAAGATCCTGCACCTATCCTCCCGAGATAGCTCCTGCCGTCTGCCCCTTCTTTGGGCAGTCCTTCACTAGATATCCCGCATCGCCACAATGAAAACAGCCAGTCTTCTTTTTCTTTCGGCAATCCTTGCTGAGATGGCCTGGGGTTCCACAGTTAAAGCACTTCTTCTTTCCCTTGCCGTTATTGTCATTACCACCCTTCTTGTTTTGTTGTTGTGGTTTATTCTGATCCCCTTTCTTCTCGGGTGCCTTATTAGCTTTAGCGCTTTTCTCCTCATGCATGAGCGCCATTTCTACTAACTTCTCAAAGGTGGCCCCCATAGGGATGTGGGTCATAGCCAACCCTTGCAATGGTTCATTCAACCCATTAACGAACCTCAGAGCCTTCTTCTCCGGCGTGTTTACTAAGTCCAAGCCAAACCTTGCTAACTGATTAAATTTATTGACATATTCTTTCACTGATGAGCTTCCTTGCTTCAATGTCAAGAACCTTTCCATATATAGATTTTCTTCCGCCCTTGAGAGAAACTTCGCCTCGAACCTACGTCTGAAATCTGCCCAAGAGTCAATAGGACGCTCCCCATTAGTGACCTCCCACCAAAACGCGGCCTCTCCCTTCATCAACCAAGCTGCTAATCGAACTCTCCTCCCTTCTTCTACTTCAAAGATTTCTAGCAATTCTTCCACCTCCTTAAGCCAATCTCTAGCTTCCACAAACGTTTCCGACCCTAGAAAAGGTTTCCCACCCATAGCCTTGAATTCCTTTCATATCTTTGCAAAAGTATCTACGCGGGGAGGAGGAGGAGGAACGGGTGCAACTGGTGGTGGAGGAACATTAGCTGGACCTGCGTCGGACCTAGCCTCTAATAGCCTCCTATACCATCCTGGTATCGTCACACCGTCGGGTAGATTAAGATCTTCAGCCATGCTGAAACGAAAAAGGAAAGATTCAAAATGGAGAATTCAAAAGATAAAGATATATGGCTATTTGGGGATTATGTTTTTCTTAAAAAAACTTTCCTCTTTAAAATGACTCATTAAGACATGTTTTTGAAAACACTTCTCCCAAAAATACTTTAGAAAAATAGTTTTTCTAAAAAATTATCAGTTCTGGTAACCTTAAGCTATGATACCACGTGTAACACCCCACGTCCATTAATGTCACTCACAAAGGGAATGCATTAACTTCCATGGAGGTTATAAGTGAATATAGAACAGAAAAATTACAACAAGACAGATAATAAATAGTACTTGGAAATCTAAAACTTCATTTTATTGCAGCGGAAATTAAACATGTTTGTTACATCATAAAACCATAGATCATAGCTATGTACAATATCCATCTTCATAAAACAAAATACATAATCCCATTACACAAATAGCCATTAAAGAAGATAACAAGCTGGACTTTACTTCAACGGTCCAAGCTTTCCAAGAGAGATAAAGCAGCCCAATCAAACTCCACTAGAGCTGGGTCCAACCTGAGGACCTGGAGGGGGAACAAGGATAGAAATGGAGGGGGTCAGACATAAAGTCTGGCGAGTATGATAATTCTAACAATACTATTATCAAAATAACTAGAATAAGGCATAAGCTGGAAGACAAGTAAATGTCTATGAACTATTAGGTATGGAATGAGCAGATAATGATAACGTGAAAGATAACGTTAAAGACACACCTAATTACTAACGAATGATTACTACACTACACCGCACATTACTACACTGCACCGCACCAGTCACCCTAAAGGTTGATCCCACTTGCTTCACACAGAAACTTTATAAATAGCCTTGCATACCCCTAGCTGACTACATAGGTGCCGTCTGCCCCTATCTCCACTAGGTATATCCCACTACCCACTTTCGATCGGCTCCCTACTCGTAGATACCCGTGCTGGCCCCACAGTGGGGTGTATCACTCCCCTAAAGTGGCAACCCGATACAACTTGAGAATGCACGGCTTATACCTACACGATGCAACAACGTCTTACGTACTAGCCCGGGTCCACACACGCATATGAAACCCGTTGGACTTGCGTTGCCACCGCTCCCCGTTTGGCCTCTTATAGTCAAACCCAGCATGCGTGTCCCGTCCTCGACTTGGGTCGAGCCCACAAAGATACGTTTGGGATACTGGTTGAAATGGACCCCACAAGCTACCCACCTAATCTTGTCACTACTAGTATATCCCACTTAACCCTCTTAGTCATGTTCATTTACACGTGTGTTTGGTTAAGTCTTACTACTCGTATTTGACATGCCACTGAGGGCACCCACTAGACTCCTCATGCCACCCAAGGCACCTACTCAACCCCATGTCCCACCTTACATGTTTATCTGGTTTAGTATTTCTTAATTCATTCAGGCCATAACCTCATAAAAACCTCTCACATTAGACTGGCATTTATGGCAGCTGGATTTGCAGGGCGGGTCCGGGCAGTCTTACACCATAAAAGAGTCTAACCTCGTGTCTTTACAACTGTTATGCTTTAGTTTAGGCCTAGGACCTCTCACATTGGGCTAACATTTGTGACCGCTGGATTTGCCGGGCGGGTCCGGGCAGGTTTACGTCACGAACGAGTCCAACCTCGTGTCCTAAGCATTGGTTAACACTTATAATCTTTTACCCCAGTTTTAAAAATTCCCTATTCGAATTATTAATTACTTCCAATTTTAATGATGTCCATAATTGACTCAATTATGGCCATCCACTTATGGCATGCAAAATCATATCAATTGCACCCCCAACTTTTTAATATTAAATCCTTAATATTACCCCTACCCCACGTTTATACGTTCGCTTATTCAACGCATAATATAGGCTAGACTTGAATAGTCTAACACATAGCCCAAAGATAAATAGACAATTAAAATAAATCTAATCATGATAGGGGTGAAACTTGCATAAACTACACATGTTAAGGATCAAAAGGTGTCAACTTGTTAAATGTCACAATTTACATGATATGATCATAGCCCAAATCTATACATAAACTTGCATATGGGGTTTTTAGGCAACATAATGATGGTGTGAACTAGCATAGGATATTACATATGTCATAGCATAATTTTAGATGTCATAATAGATGTCATGGCATATGTTCATAACTTTTCTAATCAATCTAACTTGCATATGTGACTTGTCATATAGATCAACATAGCCCAAACATGATGATTTAATTAATATGAACTAGCATAGATAGTAACATCATGGCTTTTTAACATGTATGATTCATCACAACTTAGCAAAGAAACTTTCAACATACATAACATCATCATAGCATGATTTACAACATATAGGATATCATCACCACATAGCATAG
This sequence comes from Allium sativum, assembly GCA_030737875.1. Classification (NCBI taxonomy): domain Eukaryota; kingdom Viridiplantae; phylum Streptophyta; class Magnoliopsida; order Asparagales; family Amaryllidaceae; genus Allium; species Allium sativum. Next base: position 8,876,216 of record CM060913.1, read on the forward strand.
GATTAATAACATACATGATAGCATAAGGTTTACAACAACATCTATGACAATTCACATCATCTACTCATAATCCATTCATGACTTAACCTAATTAAAATGATAATAATCTTGCTAAGACTATCATACTCACAATTTAGAGAAGAAAAGAGTTTTGCTTTTCTTTAGAGTTGATTAGAATTAGAATTGAATTATCTTTTCTTCCTTCTTAGTTGGCGGCGGCTAGACTGAATTCCATGGCGGCGGTATGACGGTAGCTACTCTATTTTTCATATGAATTAGGGTGAGGGACTACCTAGGTATTTATAGAGTTTAGGGTTTATTTAGACCGTGAGATCAACTCAGAACTAAACTGAACCGTTTAATTTGCCAACTCAGCCCAAATGACACATCAGCAGCTCAGGATTGGGCTCTGCCCAAACCCTAGCCGCCAGACCCAGGTCGACTGCGCAGTCGACCTGGTCCCTGGGGTGTCGACTGCCCAGTCGACCCCCCAGTCGACCTGGGGGGGTGTCGACTGCCGAGTCGACTCCCCAGTCGACCTTGGGTGCTGGGTGGGAAATTTCCCGCCTAGCCTGTTTGACTTCTAATTTTGAATTTTAAATTTCCTGCGAGCTGTTTTAAATTTTCAGAAACTTCCGATGGCCATAACTTCTTCATACGAAGTCCAAATCATGCAAACTCGGACTCTATTTCAACCAGAATTCCGAGACGAACACAATGGCGCAACCTGTTTCCCACAATTCTCACGTCTGAGATTAGTTATTCTTTAATTTGTGAAAATTAATATTAATAGAATTACGGGGTGTTACACAATTCCTATTCGATTTCAATTCGGATTCAATTCTATTCAATTTAATTCGGATTTCAATTCTATTCTAATTTCAAATCATTTCTATTCAATTTCAATTCGAATTTATTTCTATTCAATTTCAATTCGAATTTATTTCTATTCAATTTCAATTCGAATTCATTTCTATTCAATTTAATTCGAATTTCAATTCTTTTCAAAATATCAGATTTTGAAATCACTTTCGATATTCATAATAAAATGAATAAAATCGATATAAATATCGTTCACGTCAAAATGACGTCAATCTAATCAACACGGCTTCATATATCCTATTTTCAAATATTCTATTACAAATATTTCTATTTCAAATATTTCTTTTTCAAAACTGGAATGAGGCCCAATCAATTACCATATAAGGTTAATTATATGGATTTTCTACAACACATGTATACAATAACAACGATGAATAATCAACCATCATCCAAAGTGCATTCTACACTATACAAGCATCAAATATAAATATTCAACGCTTATAATAGTTTGTCAATCAATCGATCGACATACAACTTAACTATTGGGATTAGTGTATGTCATATATCATCCCAATACCCATGTGGGGTTTCAAACAATCAAACACAGATTTTATTTGTGCAGTTGGGTGATGTGTAAAATTTATCATCCCAATCAATATCAGTCAAATGTGTTTATATAAACAAATCGTCCGATTTGTTTATTTTTATTTCATATACACGTTAAAATTCTATTTTCAACTATAAAATATTTTTAACTATATAAATATTTTATTTTGTTTCACATCACATCACACAATCAACTACACATCAAAATCAAACAAACAAGCATACAAGCCGTCCTTGGTCAGTGGACGACGGGTGTCGGGTGCTACTAAACACCGTTTGCATCCTAGTATATATATTTCAACTAGAAAAATAAATTAAAGGTGAGAAGTTCTCACCAAAGCTCTCCCAACTCCATGACTCTTCTTAGGTAGAAATCTTCGTCGTTCTCGCCCTTTGGTCAATTTTCACTGCCCGTATTCTCTACATATATAAAAATCACATTTTTATATTGTTGCTATGCATATAAAAATCACATTTTTACTATGCTATTCAATATATAAAAATCTAATTTTTACTATGCTATTCAATATACAAAAATCGAATTTTTACTTCGCTATTCAATATATAAAAATCGAATTTTTACTATGCTATTCAATATATAAAAATCGAATTTTTACTTCGCTATTCAATATATAAAAATCGAATTTTTACTATGCTATTCAATATATAAAAATCGAATTTTTACTTCGCTATTCAATATATAAAAATCGAATTTTTACTATGCTATTCAATATATAAAAATCGAATTTTCAATAAATGAAAATCGAATTTTTATCGCATTAAAAATCATATTTTTATATTGTTCACTTCACAATAAAGATCATACTTTAATATTCTTCTCCATACGATAAAAATTATATTTTTATTCTATCGCTTCATATCTTTCCTATGAATAAAAAAAATTCTAACTTTTTATTTAAAAAAATCCTAGCGTTATATTTATAAAAATCTAAGCTTTTAAATAAATGAAATTCAAACCTTATAAATAAATAAAAATCAAATTTTTAGTTATATAAAATATAAAAAATGAGAATTTAAAAACTCACGGTGGGTCTTGGAGTGGAGATGGCTGCTTCGGAGGCTGACGAGGTTAGGGGAGTCGCGTCGGTGGTCGTATGGCGGCTTGGAGGTGGAAGCTAGGGCGGTGGCGGGTTGGAGGAGCATCGGGGTTTTGCAGAGGGGGGGCTTTTGATTTTGGGGCTGGAGGTAGGTGCGGTGAAGGTCGAAGAGGGGCGGCGGAGTTGGCCACGTCGGTGGCGCAGGCGGTCTCGGGTTAGGGTTAACCGGGGGGGGGGGGTGTCGAGTGTCGTAAGGAGAGAGGAGAGAGCGGGGAAGAGGAGGAGTTGTGGAGGAGGGCGCCTCGTCGGGGCACGGTGGCGCAGCCCATCGGAGGAGCGACGGCTCCTCCTTCTCCTTTTTTTTATTTCTATTCCGTTTTTGACCAGAGAGAGTGAGGGGAGAGGTGAGAGAGTATATATTAATTTATATATTTAATTTAATTTTATCTTCAAAAAGCAACTTTTTATTTCGAAGTCGAAATCAAGCCCACAGACTATCATCCATAGCGTTTCACTCCCATTCCGAACACAATGGGATATGTTTCGTAGGCTGATTCGATCGTTTCGATCAGTTTTCGTTAAAATCGACATATAACTCTATATATTGAATTTGAACGCGCATTTCAATTTACCGGGGTCACATACTAACTAGAAAAATTCCCGAGAAATATTTTCTAGCTTCGTATTGACGATACGGTCCTAACAAAACTAGTTTCGTCAAATTCTGAGACCGTTAGAAAAATGGCCATTTTCCAGTCGATTAAAATCAACTTAAACTGGTCAAATGCGTTTTCCTTCGCCATGCTCACATATTGATTCGTAAAATTATGAAATTTGGAATCTAACAATAACCTTACATCCCGGATCCAACAAAAGTGGTTTCGTCGAAATCCGAGGTCGTTTGCAAAATTTCCTTTTTTAAGGGCCTGAATTCCATAGCGACTATTCCGAATTTTCAACTGGGCATATCTTTTGATTCCCGCTATGAAATTTTGATTTTTCGGATTCGTTGGAAAGATATTATCAATTAGATTCAAATATTTTTGGTTTCACTAAAATCTGGTTTAATTTGCACCCGGTACATTCATTTGAAGATTGAAATCGAATTATCGAACTACCGCACCATTTTCAATTCCTTTTATAAATATAAATAAATATTTATATTCTATCGTCGATTCAAACGAATATATACGTTCGAATTATATTCAAAATAAATTTCTCGTCGTTATTATTTAAAATAATTCATTTTAAATAATCAAAATTCGCTAAAATTGCCAAAATAAAAATTTTAAACTGGCTCGGATTTCCGGGTTATTACACCATTGCACCGCCTGCTTCCGCTGCCACCCACTTCCTTCCATCGCCGCCCGGCCTACTATCGCCACCCCCTCTGGTCACCGCCTCCTCAGCCAAGACCCCCCCCCCTCATTTCAAACCCGCACCCACCAAACCCAAACTGTAACACCCCACGTCCGTTAGTGTCACTCACAAAGGGAATGCACTAAGTTCTGTGGAGTATTTAGGGTAAAAGATGCAGATAAATTACAAGACAGACAGAAATTAAACAGCGGAAAATAAAACTTTTCTTTATTGATAAAATAGTTTGTACAAAGATTTCTTTACAATATCAGAGTATCATCTGTCTTACAAAATAAAGAAGCATAAAACAATATTTATATTCCCCAATTTTAGCAAGAGCCAGCCATAGCATCCGAAAAGAGAATCCAAGCAAACTTCGACAAATCTTCAAGCTGGGAAAAAGTGACATTCCAACTTAACCTGAGCTATACTATTCCCTCCTCTACTACCTGGGGGGGGGGGAACGGAAGAAAAGAAGACGAAAGAAAAACAGAGTCAGACATAAAGCCTGATTAAGTTTAGTAACTTCTAGCATGTGAACAAGGGAAAAACAAAACGACATGAATTAACTGAATACAAGATTACACCATGATGATAGGGTTGGCAAGATTAGATAAGATTAACACAAGATAAGGCAAACTGGATATGCTCTAATACTTTCGCCGCTTCGCTATTTCCTTGTTATACTGGTTTCTATATCTCTGCACCGCCAAACTAGTGTCCTAACTAGTAACGATAACGTGATCCCAATCCCTATATTTTCCATCACCTTCAGGCATCCATTTATTTACTTGTTACCTAGATTTAATCTAGGGTTTCCTACCAAGTACTTTCCAATTTCCTCTAAAGTTTACGCTATCTGCTGAATGCTTCTCGGATTCAGGATTTATGCCACCTAGTTCAACTAGGAATTATGCTACCTGTCGAAAGATGCCCCCAAGTCTAGGACACACTACCTAGAGTGGTATATGTTCCTATACTTCCCCACGCATGTATCGCGAATCGTTATCGCTTGTCTAGATGCACATGTCCCATAATGTGCTACCCGAGTCCCGTGTCAGGGCTACTCTGGAAATACGGAACTCGGTCGGGAGCCTTCAATATCTGCTGATGCAGATGTTAAGGTCTGTTTTTCCAGTGGTTATGGTCCCACTCGACCCCTCCCTCAACTAATGGAAGGCCACCCTTGTAAAATGAGAACTGTACGAAGGCCCCTATCTGCCCCACTAATTCTATGGCCAACAACACCCCGCAACCACAACCAAATAGCAAGTATGTGGTCCGTATGAGTCCTCCAGCCTTCCCGCTTCACGTGTCTCGCTTGACTGAAGATGGTAGGTAGACGACGAGTTGCTATCACAGGGCTTCCGCCTTCTCGCCGAATCACGCTGGTCCATCCTAGTCTTTTGGTTGCCATATATTGCAACCAAGGCATACCCTTGGCTCTTCTACCGCAGACCTTAACCTCTGTGCGCCCAGGCGGATCATCTGCAGCCTCACAGAGGGATACCAAGAGTACCCTCACGTCCCCTCGAAGCCTCGGGCTTCGTATCCCAATTCGTTGGAGTCTTCTTTAAAATCAGATGGGCATCCGCTCCTTCGTGTTATACTAAGAATTACTACTTAGTTCTACTAACTAAGTTTTACCACTTAGTTTCCAGGATCATTGTCTTCTTAACTAAGTTTTACTACTTAGTTCTCTTTCCCGTTAAGTTGGATTGGTTAAGTGTCTTTAGTGGATTCAAGCTAACTTAACCCTCTTCCTTTATCCTGTTAAACTGGTTAAGTGTTGTCAGTATTCATGTTGACTTAACCCCACCACAAACCAAGTCATATTGGTTAAGTATTTCTTAACCCTACCCATTCATCCTGTATTGGTTAAGTGTTCCCTTTTTAACTTAACCTTTCCCACCGGTTTTAACTAAACCTGTTATTAATGGTTAAGTATCATCTCTTCATGTCTTAGACTTAACCCTATTCATTTATCATATTCTGATGGTTAAGTGTTCAAGTTTACTTAACCCTACGGTCCAACCCAGCTAACATATTAAATTGGCTAAGTGTATTACTTAACCCCAACCTCTAGTCTAACTAACATGTTAAATTGGCTAAGTGTATTCACTTTACTTAACCCCACCTTCTAGTCTAGTCAACATGTTAATTTGGCTAAGTATTCCCATGGACTTAACCCTCCCATTCTAGCTTTTACTGTGTTAAGTTGGTTAAGTGTTTCTATGGACTTAACCCTACCATTCTAGCTTAACAGTGTTAAGTTGGTTAAGTGCTCCTATGGACTTAACCTTCCCATTCTAGCTTTAACTGTGTTGGTTAAGTGTTCCTATGGACTTAACCCTCCCCTTCTTGTTCTAGCTTTAATTAATAAATTAAAGCCGCAACCTCTCACATTAGACAGATATTGCTGCGGTTACTAGATGTGTCGGTCGGTTCCGGGCAGGTTTACACCGCAACTCAGTCTAACCTCGGGTTAGGCATATTCATGTTTTCTAAGTTCAAAGGGTTTTCAGATTAATTTCCCAACCTGGTTTTGAAAGCAACCATCTCGTTCGTCGGATCAGTTAGGGATAGCCAGGGAGGGCAAGAAACTTATATTTTCCAAACCCAAGCCTAGACACTATCCTCTCTGTCACCCTAGAACTTTCTGGTACGAGTTATAAAAAGGGGTGTTATCAAAATATCTTTCTTTTGTTTATAAATTGTTAACAATTTATCTTACAGCCCATTTCCCCCTTTTTAAAAAAATTTGGTCTATATTCATTTGTCGCTAACAGACTTATATTCTAGGCCCAAATCTTGATTTGCCTATCCTACAGTTCATAGCAATTTAGATCTATCATATTTATTTTCAGTTTATGCTAAACTAGATTTTATATGCCAAACTAGATTTTCTATTCTAGTTCACCGTTTATGCCCAAAAACTAGATTTATTCTTCTAGTTTACAGTCTACATACAAACTAGATTTATTATTCTAGTTTTTCAGTTTACAGGCCAATACTAGATCTAAATTTCATAACCTATAATCCATGTCAAATCTACACAATTCACTTGTCTTAACACATGTTCTAAAATTGTATAAATCAGAATCATGTTCGTTTCCAAACTATGCCAATTTCAAGCTTACAACTATATTTATGTTTATTTTTGTGTTTTTCCCAAATCGCATTCCCACCGTTCGTATAATCGTGATTCAACCTAGATTGTAAATAAATCTAGATTCGTAGAAAATAGGGAATGAACCAAAGATGCTATGAAAAAGGGTGGACATAATAATTGGCATAAAAAGATTTTGAATAACGACGCAGGTTCAAGAATATGGGTAGACCTAACTTAATAGGTAAATTCCCACGGTCTAAAACCAAGAATAGACAGAATAGGTTCGAGAACATGGGTAGACCTAACTTAATAGGTAAGTTCCCACAGTCTAAAACCAAAGAAAATCAAGAACAGATAGAATAGATAAATCGGGTTTTAGACCCAATTTCATAGTCACAAAACCTAAGCAACAATTTTCCTAGTCATGAATCATAGGTGTTTAAATCACCGTTGTTATGTCATAGGTAATACTTTATGTCCAAATCAAAGGCTTGTGTTCATAGTCATAGGCAAATATCCATAGTCATAGGCAATATTCATAGTCAAAAGGGAAAATAATTCCCACAGACATAAGTCACCGTCATAGGCAATGTTTTATGTCCCAAAATCAAAGGCTTATGTTCATAGTCCAAAGGCACATGTTCTCAGAATCCATAGTCATAGGCAACGGTCTTAGGCAAAGTCTTATTTGTCCTTGAATCATAACAGTTCTTAATTTAGTCCAAGAGTATAAACACAGATTCGAATAGAGAGAGAGATTTGGCATATTCTTTTATTCCTTTAATTCCATGTCACAAAATAAAGCAAAAACGTTCAAATCTAGAAACAACTGACTTACAGAGATTTAGATTAGAAAAGAAAGATAGCGTTGTTATGATTCGTGTGACGTTGCTTGAAACCGTTGAATTAGCTTTTGATTCCCTTCTTGAAGCTTTAATCTTGATTTGAATCTCCAATTAGAAGAAGAACTATAACTTGTTTTAGTGGAGAATTAGATTTATTTTAATGGTGGAGGCTAGAGTAGAGAGAAGCAGCATGTAAATGCCTTAGAGAATTTGTGTGGAGGAACCCTTAGGTCTAGGCATTCTTTTATAGGTGTAGAGAGTGTTTTAGGGCCCTTAGATCATCATAGAAGCCATCAGAATCGCACAGGTCGAATACACATCATCCAACCACTCAAAAGGAGACACGTCAGCACAGAACACTCCAGAATTCGGTGCTGGATTAGTATGGGCGCACTTGGCAGGTGCGCCAGTGCATTTTTGTACTGGCGCACTTCAAAAGTGCGCCAGTGCATTCTGGTCTGTTTCCGGTTTTTCTGCCTAACTTCATTCGTCCATATCTTGGTCATACGGACTCCGATTTTCGAAAACTCAGACTCTATTTCGCTTATTTTTCCGAGACGAACGCAACGGCGCAGCTCGTTTCCCTTGATTTTGATTTTAACTTTTAATTTTGCCTTGATTTGTAAATCTTAGTGTTACAGAATTACGGGGTGTTACATTCTCCCCCACTTAAAAGGATTTCGTCCCCGAAATCTTCAAGTTAGGAAGAATGTGTCCTACCATCCAATCACCCATCTACTCAACCATTCAACCACAGGCATTCATTGTCCTTAAAAGACTTCTAATTCTTTCATGTTCATATGCATAGTGTGTGTGTATGTCTTTATCTACTGTAAAATCAGGCGGTCTACTGATTCAGTCAACCTCCTTAATGCAAATCATGTCGGTGTCATGTGTCCAATCATGTATGCAAGCATCCCTTGTTATGTAAATACTACATGCGTGCACAGCCATTCATCCATATGCAACATCCATATGATAACATATCAAGTTCAACTTACAAACAAATACATATATGTAAATGCAATATGCAAGCGTTCGAACTTGTTCTAGTGCCTAATACGTATGCATATGCATCCACGAGCAACCATTAGCAGCCACTTGCAACCATCAACCATAACATGTTTCAAATACATGTTTACATCCATTGGCTTCTACCTGAGGATCGAAGATACGACCTAGAGGATATACTTTGGAAAGAGAGAAACAATTATGCGTAAAGCTCCTAAACAAAGAAATCAAGGATGCACCCTTAAGAAAAAGGGTATGATGCTAGTATCTAGTCTTCATGAGCTTTACTCTACTGTGTCTTAACTAATTTAACTTCACGATTGTGAAGTTTCTGATCTCTGTTTCCAAAATAAACAGATGTCAATCACGGTACCAAGTGTACGTACTAAGATGATTAGAGGTTTCCCTCTTATCCACCATGCCATAACTATAAGGGTCGAAAGGTTACTACGTGCTTTTTAGAGTACCTGCCACAACTATTCATCTCTCACGCAAACCATCCAAGTCGAACTCGACATTCCTCAAGTACAAGCCCCAAAGGCCTAAACCAATATCAGACAAGCACCCAAGGAATATCTCCTCCGAATTTAGACGACCTACGTGAGATAATATAAGCAAACCCGATAGCTATTCTCAAATCCCTACTAACCCAAAGTAAACTGGTCAGACCACCAATTGGATTTGAGACTCTAGTGGGATCTTTCTACTATACAAGTACTATGGTGCAGAGACTCAACTATGGAAGTGGATATGAACAAATGAGAAGCGCTAGAACCTAAGGAAATAGTACGAACAGAAAACTAGACTCTTCCAACCGGACTACCTTTCTCCTAGGTACGCTTGGTGGCGAAAGCATGTACTTGTCCTTCTGAAAATCTCGTCCTCGTTCTTGCCCTTGTCCTTAAGTATATGCCCTATCATACCCTAATAAAGATACTCCCTCTTGTCTTAGGTTTTATAAATCCTTCCTCCTTTGTGAGCTAAATCTGCATCCATGAATTCCTCATCCTAGGGTTGTGCTCCCTAGCCAAACTCTTCATCCCCTTCCGTGTGTAGTAATGTTGACAAATCTCTCGAAAATTGCCTCCATCGTCCAGAAAACCCTATAAACTTCGAAAGAAAACTGCTCGTAGATGAAACAACTACGGCTATGGATGGAAGCCGGGAACTACTTTTCCATTCGATGAGGTTACCTCCCAGAAAGCCAGGAGCCCCAGCGACTCAAGAAAGAAGGAGACAAGAATTTAAACAGAGGAAGAGAAGATAGTGCGTATAGCTTTTGGGGAATATGCTTTTAAACAAAACTTTTCTTTTGAAAATGCTTCTTTAAAGACCGTTTTGAAAAATAATTTTTCAAATCTTTTATCTGATCTGGTAACCTTCAGCTCTGATACCACGTGTAACACCCCACGTCCGTTAGTGTCACTCACAAAGGGAATGCACTAAGTTCTGTGGAGTATTTAGGGTAAAAGATGCAGATAAATTACAAGACAGACAGAAATTAAACAGCGGAAAATAAAACTTTTCTTTATTGATAAAATAGTTTGTACAAAGATTTCTTTACAATATCAGAGTATCATCTGTCTTACAAAATAAAGAAACATAAAACAATATTTATATTCCCCAATTTTAGCATGAGCCAGCCATAGCATCCGAAAAGAGAATCCAAGCAAACTTCGACAAATCTTCAAGCTGGGAAAAAGTGACATTCCAACTTAACCTGAGCTATACTATTCCCTCCTCTACTACCTGGGGGGGGGGGGAACGGAAGAAAAACAGACGAACGAAAAACAAAGTCAGACATAAAGCCTGAGTAAGTTCAGTATCTTCTAGCATGTGAACAAGGGAAAAACAAAACGACATGAATTAACTGAATACAAGATTACACCATGATGATAGGGTTGGCAAGATTAGATAAGATTAACACAAGATAAGACAAACTGGATATGCTCTAATACTTTCGCCGCTTCGCTATTTCCTTGTTATACTGGTTTCTATATCTCTGCACCGCCTAATTAGTGTCCTAACTAGTAACGATAACGTGATCCCAATCCCTGTATTTTCCATCGCCTTCAGGTATCCATTTATTTATTTGTTACCTAGATTTAATCTAGGGTTTCCTACCAAGTACTTTCCAGATTCCTCTAAAGTTTACGCTATCTGCTGAATGCTTCTCGGATTCAGGATTTATGCCACCTAGTTCAACTAGGAATTATGCTACCTGTCGAACGATGCCCCCAAATCTAGGACACACTACCTAGAGTGGCATATGTTCCTATACTTCCCCACGCATGTATCGCGAATCGTTATCGCTTGTCTAGATGCACATGTCCCATAATGTGCTACCCGAGTCCCGTGTCAGGGCTACTCTAGAAATACGGAACTCGGTCGGGAGCTTTCAATATCTGCCGATGCAGATGTTAAGGTCTGTTTTTCCAGTGGCTATGGTCCCACTCGACCCCTCCCTCAACTAATGGAAGGCCACCCTTGTAAAATGAGAACTGTACGAAGGCCCCTATCTGCCCCACTAATTCTATGGCCAACAACACCCCGCAACCACAACTAGATAGCAAGTATGTGGTCCGTATGAGTCCTCCAGCCTTCCCGCTTCACGTGTCTCGCTTGACTGAAGATGGTAGGTAGACAACGAGTTGCTATCACATGGCTTCCGTCTTCTCGCCGAATCACGCTGGTCCATCCTAGTCTTTTGGTTGCCATATATTGCAACCAAGGCATACCCTTGGCTCTTCTACGGCAGACCTTAACCTTTGTGCGCCCAGGAGGATCATCTGCTGCCTCACAGAGGGATACCAAGAGTACCCTCACGTCCCCTCGAAGCCTCGGGCTTCATATCCCAATTCGTTGGAGTCTTCTTAAAAATCAGATGGGCATCCGCTCCTTCGTGTTATACTAAGAATTACTACTTAGTTCTACTAACTAAGTTTTACCACTTAGTTTCCAGGATCATTGTCTTCTTAACTAAGTTTTACTACTTAGTTCTCTTTCCCATTAATTTGGATTGGTTAAGTGTCTTTAGTGGATTCAAGCTAACTTAACCCTCTTCCCTTATCCTGTTAAACTGGTTAAGTGTTGTCAGTATTCATGTTGACTTAACCCCACCACAAACCAAGTCATATTGGTTAAGTATTTCTTAACCCTACCCATTTATCCTGTATTGGTTAAGTGTTCCCTTTTTAACTTAGCCTTTCCCACCGGTTTTAACTAAACCTGTTATTAATGGTTAAGTATCATCCTTCGTGTCTTAGACTTAACCCTATTCATTTATCATATTCTGATGGTTAAGTGTTCAAGTTTACTTAACCCTACGGTCCAACCCAGCTAACATATTAGATTGGCTAAGTGTATTACTTAACCCCAACCTCTAGTCTAATTAACATGTTAAATTGGCTAAGTGTATTAACTTTACTTAACCCCACCTTCTAGTCTAGTCAACATGTTAATTTGGCTAAGTATTCCCATGGACTTAACCCTCCCATTCTAGCTTTAACTGTGTTAAGTTGGTTAAGTGTTTCTATGGACTTAACCCTACCATTCTAGCTTAACAGTGTTAAGTTGGTTAAGTGCTCCTATTGACTTAACCTTCCCATTCTAGCTTTAACAGTGTTGGTTAAGTGTTCCTATGGACTTAACCCTCCCCTTCTTGTTCTAGCTTTAATTAATAAATTAAAGCCGCAACCTCTCACATTAGACATATATTGCTGCGGTTACTGGATGTGCCGGTCGGTTCCGGGCAGGTTTACACCGCAACTCAGTCTAACCTCGGGTTAGGCATATTCATGTTTTCTAAGTTCAAAGGGTTTTCTGATTAATTTCCCAACCTGGTTTTGAAAGCAACCATCGCATTCATCGGATCAGTTAGGGATAGCCAGGGAGGGCAGGAAACTTATATTTTCCAAACCAAAGCCTAGACACTATCCTCTCTGTCACCCTAGAACTTTCTGGTACGAGTTATAAAAAGGGGTGTTATCAAAATATCTTTCTTTTGTTTATAAATTGTTAACAATTTATATTACAGCCCATTTCCCCCTTTTTAAACAAATTTGGTCTATATTCATTTGCCGCTAACAGACTTATATTCTAGGCCCAAATCTTGATTTGCCTAACCTACGGTTCATAGCAATTTAGATCTATCATCTTTATTTTCAGTTTATGCTAAACTAGATTTTATATGCCAAACTAGATTTTCTATTCTAGTTCACCATTTATGCCCAAAAACTAGATTTATTCTTCTAGTTTACAGTCTACATACAAACTAGATTTATTATTCTAGTTTTTCAGTTTACAGGCCAATACTAGAACTAAATTTCATAACCTATAATCCATGTCAAATCTACCCAATTCACATGTCTTAACACATGTTCTAAAATTGTATAAATCAGAATCATGTTCATTTCCAAACTATGCCAATTTCAAGCTTACAACTATATTTATGTTTATTTTTGTGTTTTTCCCAAATCGCATTCCCACCGTTCGTATAATCGTGATTCAACCTAGATTGTAAATAAATCTTGATTCGTAGAAAATAGGGAATGAACCAAAGATGCTATGAAAAAGGGTGGACATAATAATTGGCATAAAAAGATTTTGAATAACGACGCAGGTTCAAGAATATGGGTAGACCTAACTTAATAGGTAAATTCCCACGGTCTAAAACCAAGAATAGACAGAATAGGTTCGAGAACATGGGTAGACCTAACTTAATAGGTAAATTCCCACAGTCTAAAACCAAAGAAAATCAAGAACATACAGAATAGATAAATCGGGTTTTAGACCCAATTTCATAGTCACAAAACCTAAGAAACAATTTTCCTAGTCATGAATCATAGGTGCTTAAATCACCATTGTTATGTCATAGGTAATACTTTATGTCCAAATCAAAGGCTTGTGTTCATAGTCATAGGCAAATGTCCATAGTCATAGGCAATATTCATAGTCAAAAGGGAAAATAATTCCCACAGTCATAAGTCACCGTCATAGGCAATGTTTTATGTCCCAAAATCAAAGACTTATGTTCATAGTCCAAAGGCATATGTTCTCAGAATCCATAGTCATAGGCAACGGTCTTAGGCAAAGTCTTATTTGTCCTTGAATCATAACAGTTCTTAATTTAGTCCAAGAGTATAAACACAGATTCGAATAGAGAGAGAGAGAGATTTGGCATATTCTTTTATTCCTTTAATTTCATTTCACAAAATAAAGCAAAAACGTTCAAATCTAGAAACAACTGACTTACAGAGATTTAGATTAGAAAAGAAAGATGGCGTTGCTATGATTCGTGTGACGTTGCTTGAAACCGTTGAATTAGCTTTTGATTCCCTTCTTGAAGCTTTAATCTTGATTTGAATCTCCAATTAGAAGAAGAACTATAACTTGTTTTAGTGGAGAATTAGATTTATTTTAATGGTGGAGGCTAGAGTAGAGAGAAGCAGCATGTAAATGCCTTAGAGAATTTGTGTGGAGGAACCCTTAGGCCTAGGCATTCTTTTATAGGTGTAGAGAGTGTTTTAGGGCCCTTAGATCATCATAGAAGCCATCAGAATCGCACAGGTCGAATACACATCATCCAACCACTCAAAAGGAGACACATCAGCATAGAACACTCCAGAATTCGGTGCTGGATTAGTATGGGCGCACTTGGCAGGTGCGCCAGTGCATTTTTGTACTGGCGCACTTCACAAGTGCGCCTGTGCATTCTGGTCCGTTTCCGATTTTTCTGCCTACCTTCGTTCGTCCATATCTTGGTCATACGGACTCCGATTTTCGAAAACTCGGACTCTATTTCGCGTATTTTTCCGAGACGAACGCAACGGCGCAGCTCGTTTCCCTTGATTTTGATTTTAACTTTTAATTTTGCCTTGATTTGTAAATCTTAGTGTTACTGAATTACGGGGTGTTACACAAACCTTCCTCCCCCAACTCGAGGCCGCCACCCTGCAGGAGCCTGTCACCATCGCCGCGCTCTGATGAACCCTCACCCTCCGCGAGCAAGCGCTCCTCCTCCTCGAAGACAGTGAGTTTTCAGTTTTTTTATTCATTATATTTAAAAATCTGATTTTTAACACTTTAAAGGTATGATTTTTATTGTATACAAAGGTATGATTTTTATTTATTTAGAAAAAGATTTCATTTTTAACATATAAAAGATTTGATTTTCAAAAGCAAAAAGATTCAATTTTTATAATGTTATCATAGCAAAATAAAGATATGGTTTTTGTATATATATTAGGAATATAAAAATATAATTTTTATATGATGTAGGGAATAAAAATATAATTTTTATATAATGTAGAAAATAAAAATATGATTTTTGTATAAAGAGAAGAATAAAAATGTGATTTTTATAGCGTCAAAATAAAAATTCGATCTTTAAAAAAGAGGTAGAAATATAAAAATATAATTTTTATATAGGAAGGAGGGTTGTAAAAATATATGAAGTAGAAGTAAAAATGTGATTTTTACTATGAACAGCGTGAAAAGTCGCATTGGAATTTTGGGCAAATCCAAACGGTTTAGAAATTTAGAAGTAAAAACGATGGAGTGGATCTCCAAGATGAGAACTCCTCACTTTTATTTGTTTTCTAGTTGAAATATATACTAGGATGCAGACGGTGCTTAGCAGCACCCGACACCCGTCGTTCACAGACCATGGATGACTTGTTTGTTTGATTGGCATGTTGTGAAATTCTATTATGTGATGTGGAATGGAATAAATTATTTTATAGTTAAAAATATAATTTTTAACGTGTATATAAAATAAATATTTATAAACAGATCAGACGACTAGTTTATGTAAACCCATTTGAAGGATATTGATTGGGACGATAAATTTTACACATCGCTCAACTGCACAAATAATATTCAGTGTTTGTTGATTTGAAACCCCACACGGGGGTTAGGATGATATTTGACGTACACTAATCCCAATTATTTAGTGGTATGTCGAACGTTTGGTTGACAAACTGTGTAAACGTTAATTATTTATATTTAATGCTTATGCAGTTGTGTGGTGCACTCTGGATGATGATTGATTATTTATCGTTGCTATTATATACATGTGTTGGATGGAAATCCATATAATTAACATTATATGGTAATTAATTGGGCCTCATTCCAATTTGGAAAATAAAGAATATTATAAAATAAAGATTCATGTGTTGAAAAGAATAAATAGTCATGTGTTGACGATACTCATGTGTTGATAATATTCATGTATTGAAACTTATCATGCATTGAACGAAATATTTTAACAATAAAATTTACATTTTTATCATATAAAAAATTAGAAACTATCTGGAAACTAGATAAGATGAGTGGTTTCCTGGGTATTGATCTGATGTTGGTTTCGGCTTTCGGGGTTAATACTTAGGGAATCGTTCTCTTACTGATTTACGGTTGGAGTCTGATTAAGAATTAAACGATAGAAATCATAATTTTATGAAATATATTAAATAACAAAAATAGTCATGTGTTGACAATACTCATGTGTTGAGAATATTCATATGTTGAAAAATATATATTCATGTATTGAAGAAAATATTCATTTGTTGAATAGAGTAACGAAGTAATTGAAATATATAAAGCTGTGTTGATTAGATATGCGCCATTTTGACACGAACGATATTTATATCGATTATATTCGTTTTTATAATGAATATAGAAAAGGATGTGATTTCAAAATATAACTTTTTGAAAATATTATCATTTGTATATCGATGATATGGAATATTCAATTTTGATTTGAAATTGAATATATAGTTGAAATCGTTTTGAAAAAAAAATAAAACGATTTATAAAATACGTTTTAAAAGGAAATCGATGAAATATATATATATATATATATATTATATATATATATATATAATGGCCTGAATAGAACGCGCCGCGCTGCGGCAGTCGCGAATTTCGACCATTGACTTCAAACGGATATTACGGGAGATCCGACCATCGGATTCTCCTAAAACTGGAACCGTTGGGTTCGTATTGAAAAGAGCTTCCTAACGAATATTAGAGATTTGAAATCTAACTGATGGATTTGAAATTATGTCCAAATCAAATTTGGAAAAGGTCGCTGTAAGTGTAGTTTGATGGCCGTTGATGGAAATCGACTGTACGGGCCTTGATAAAATTATTAAAAATAGTAATAATTTGTGTAAAATCATAAGAAATGATTTGTAAAGAATTGGGATGTAAAACTCCATATTTGAAAAGATAAAAATAGATTTTTATCGAAATGAACTAGTTTTGAACTAGAATTATAATCCATTTATTTTTGAAATTAATAAATTGGATTTGAAAGGGTTTTAAAAGTAACCAGAATTTCCAATAATTGAATTGGAAGGGATTAGAATCAAAATTGTCTTTGGAATATTTCAATGTTGGATTTCGTGATTACACGGATATTGTTATGGAAATTTGAAAGATATATTTATATCGTTATTACCAATACGATATTTGTTGGTCGTAGAATTTGATATTGAATATAAGCTGATATATTTTCTATTCAGAATTTGATATTGAATATAAGCTGATATATTTTCTATTCAGAGCCTTGCATTTAATATAAAATGGAAATTGGGCTTATCGTGAACTGTGTTTTAACGACATTCGTTCTTTAACCCGATTTACAGTGAAATGTGATTTGGAATTTATAAATATTTTGTTAAGATTTAAAGGAGATTTTCCGAAGCAAAGTTTTCCAATTTAATAAAATAAATTGGAATGGAATGGAACTCGATTTGGTAATAATCGAAGTGAATTTCTGTGGAGGAAGACAGCTAATATATCTGGAATTTAAAAGGCTTTGTCGTTATTCCATTTATATTATTAGTTGGATATGGAAGTTTATATCGATTATATATATCGATTTGTTTTTCATTAAGATTCCATTGTAAATGGGATGTGATTTTGCGTTGTCGTGAATGGTATCTTTAATAATGTTGTTCTCAGACCCAACGGAGTTAAGAAAAATCAGAAACTAACTGAAGATTAGTTAAGTTGAATGGTTTTCTAGGTATTGACCTGATGTTGCTTTCGGCCTTCGGGGTTATTAATTAGGGAATTGTTCACTTGTTAATTTACGGTTAAAGGCTGATGGAATAGAATGTGATTTTTGGGTTTATCGTGAACCGTGTTTTAAATGACATTGGTTCTTTAACCCAGTTAAAGATAGGATATGTTTTTCCCAAGTTAAATAATCATTGATAGAGATTTTTGGGAAGATTAAAACCAAGTGGAGTTTTAATGAATCTTTAATTAGATTGAAATGGTAGAGAACGGAGTATCACCAGTTTTGCTCCAGGCGATAGTTAAATCTTTAATTAGATTTGAACGTGAAATGGTAATTGAATTTACCGAAAACACCGTGGTGTTAGATATGAAGTGTTACCAGTTTTACTTCATGGGATGAATAGGTTGGGATTGGGAAATTAAAACAAATGATTACTTCGGTAAGGTTCGCTAATCCCGACTAGTTTGGATAAACCATAATTAGGTTTGAATTGATATTCAAAAGAAGATTGAAGAATAAATTTAAAGAATTTATCTTTGATAAAATTACTGGAAAACTTTCCCAAAGTAAAAGAATATTTGAATAAAACAATATTCTGAATTGGAATGAGGCATATGTTGTGTTTGTGTTACACTTTTTTATTATATACGCGAGTTATTCAGAAAGACCGGGTTTATCCCATTTTGAATAACTGATTTGACGGTGTCGAGGATGAAGACGGTGGTCGAAGACCAGAGGTCTTCACAACGTTTGAATAATTACTGATGATCTTGATTAGGCTGTACACCCAAGAGGAGGGAATCAGTTGGTGATCGTCCAGACGTACTTGAAGATCGATGGATACGCGAGGTACAAGGTGCCTCTGGTTTCGTTCAGACCCAGAACGGACTTGTAAATGGACTGTGTGTTTGACATTGGATATCATTCTGTGTGATTAATGGATATCGGTTGCATGGAGTGGTTTGCTTGTGTGGCATGCTAAGATGCAAATGATCAAGGCTTTTGTTGAAAAGCAAAGTCTTGTGGTTGATGATCAGAGCACGGCCTGTGTGGCATAGCTTTGTGTAGCATTGATTCGCGAGCCTCACATCCCGATTGTGAACCAGAAACGGGAGAGGACATCAGGGAGGGCATGCGTTTACTTCTAGCTAGGGTGGTGTCCATGACCTACCAGCCCTGACATTTATAGTATTTTCACCTGTGTGGTTGTTGGATTGCGAGGCTCCTCGGATATATCGGTGACTATGTGGAGACGATGGAGTCATTTGGCTCATTGACGCACCAAAGGGTGGGGAAACACAGTGTTCAGCATTATAATATCCACATCGGTGGACCGGCCCTAACGATCCTAGGGGCAGTTGTGGTTGTTCCTGAGGGGCAGGCTAGAGCATTTCGAATTCGGTGAGGACGATCCCTTGCCTCGGTTCACCGATGGGAATCCAACTTCCAATACGTGACTTTGTGGTTTTGATTGTAGATCCTAGTATGGCAACATAGTGGTATGGGGCATTCATGTCGTCTTTTATTAATACTTATGATTGAAATTGTTTTGACACAATACACTTATAGTAATAATAAAACATGAAATTTAGCATATCAAGCATTCTTTGGCTATTATAAGGTAAAACCCTATCCTCCGTCTTGTGTTGCATTGTGTGATGGGACATGGGTCTTATAATAGCTTCATTGTTCTTTATTTAGCATTGCGCTGTTGTTTTATGCACTGGTGTTCTTGGGAGGAAACCCGTTCCGTGTTATACGGCATGGTCCCTTGATTTACCTAACTTTAAAATAAAGATTAATGACTGTTTTAGTTCTCACACCATTCACATAACTGACCTGGAGTTTATTGTTTTAACCTAAACTCTGGGTGCCCCTGTTTTCCGCATGGGCAGCTAGTAGTTTTGGTTTTGCAGATTTATATTCACAGGATCCTGATTTACAGCTGGAATGATACTCGGAAAGCTCTGTATTCGTTTATCTCTTTCAGTTGTGTTTTAATAAATTTCCGCTGCTATGTAATGTATTGTAATCTCTGATATTTTTTTGATGTATAATATTTATTCATACTCTATATATTCTTGTATTCTGATGAAATTGTTGTAATAAGCAACGAAATGTTCTTCTGTTTGTGTTTTGATTTGTCGTGTTCTCAATTCAATACGTGATTTCCCGTAAGGGGGATTTTGGGTTGTTATAGCTTGGTATCAGAGCTTTGGTTTACAGAGCTCGAGAACAGGACATAATAGAACCGAACGAAAGAATTCATCAGAGATTGGATTAGTAATATCCAATAAGAATGACTTGTTAGAGATGGGATCAGTAGTATCCTTGAACGAGTGTGAAGAGTGATGTTTTTGAAATAAAATAGAAAATAAATTTTGTTTTGAAAAATTAAATTCAATTATTCGTATTTGGATATTATTTTTATATTGATTTGGACAATCAAGTATATAAAGATTTTGCGTATATGTCTGATCCGCGTGTATTTGAAGTTTTAATATACTGGATAGATATAGAATCACGCTGTAGTCGCCCGGGAATGATTCTGATGATGGGTACCCATCATCAGTGTTGTGTTCGAGTTTCGAAAGTGGGATATCTATATATTTCCAATTGACTGGTGTGAGAACCAAAATTAGATAGGACCTATTGTTGTGATTTGGTACCAAAAATGTGATTTTTTGACTAAGTATCAAAGTTATTAATTTGAAATGATAATCAACTAATTGATTGATGATTGTGTTGTATGATTATTCCTTTAAACCATTTAGTAGATGTATGATAAATTTAGGCCAAATGGAAGCAAATATTGAAGTGTATTGAAATTGTTTGAAATTGCATGCATATACATGTGTATACATTGAATAGGTCATAGCAAGGAGGCTAGAGAAGAGGAATAAAATTGTTTGCCCGACAAATAGGTACATGTTTATTGTCTTTCTTGGGAATTTGATGATTTTATGAGTCGATTGGCTAGCCGCTTGGCTTTTTCTTTTTCTTTTGGACTGGTGAGGGCCATGGGAGGCTATTTGAAATATACCGAAGCTCCTGGTGCAGGGGAGGTTATGGCGAAATTTTTCTAAAATTTAGGGTGTTAGCCAAATTTTTGAAAGATTTGAAAAGTTCTTAGAAACTGAAAAGTTGAAGAACTTAAGCCATAAAGAAAATAATGGAAATTTAGTTGGTTTGTAAAACAACTTTCAGCTTCTTTCCTTTTCGGGGACAAAAAGTTTTAAGTGGGGGAGATTGTAAGAATCCGGAAATCCGAGTCAATTTAAAATTTTTATTTTGGCAATTTCGATGAATTTTGAATATTTAAAATGAATTATTTTAAATAATAACGACGAGAAATTTATTTTTAATAGAATTAGAACGTATATATTCATTTGAATCGTCGTTAGAATATAAATATTTATTTTTAATTATAAAAGGAATTGAAAATGGCGCGGTAGTTCGAAAATTCGATTTCAAATTTCAAATGAATGTACAGGATTCAAAATAAACCGGATTTTAGCAAAACCAAAAATATTAGAATTTAATTGAAAATATCTTTCCAATGAATCCGAAAAATCAAAATTTCATAACGGGAATAACAAGTTACGTCCAGTTGAAAATTCAGAATAGTCGCTATGGAATTCTTGCCCTTAAAAAATGGAAATTTTGCAAACGACCTCTGTTTTTGATGAAACCACTTTTGTTGGGTCCGGGATGTCAAGTTTTTGTAAGATTCCGAAATTCGTAATTTTTCGAGTTAATATGTAAGTGTGGCTAAGTAAAACGTGTTTTGATAGTTTCTGTCAATTTCGAGCGACCAGAAAATAGCCATTTTTCAAATGGTCTCAGAATTTGACAAAATTAGTTTTGTTAGGACTGTATCGTCAATACGAAGCTAGAAATAATTTTTTTGGAATTTTTAGAGTTAGTTTGTGGCCCCGATAAATTAAAATGTGCGTTCAAATTCAATATATATTGATTGAATTTGATGAATACTGATCGTAACAGCCGAATTGGCTTGCGAAACATATCCCATTGTGTTTGGAATGGGGGTAATTAGCTATGGGCGACAGTCGTTGGATTTGAATAAAAATTCGAATAAAAAGGTTACTTTTTGAAAATTAAATTAAATAAATATATTTATATAATAGATGGCCCCCCTATTTCTCTCTCTTCTCCTTTCCTTACCCCCCCTCCCCCCCGTTGACTTCGGTTATGAAAAAAAAGAAAAAAAATCGCAATCTAAACCGCAACGCCCCCTGGCCATCGCACCACCTGCTTCCGCTGCCACACACTTCCTTCCGCCGCCGCCCGGCCTACTACGGCGTCCCCCTCTGGTCACCGCCTCCTCAACCAAGACCCCACGCCTCCCTTTCAAACCCGCACCCACCGAACCCAACCCGCTCCCCCCCAATTCGTGGCCGCCACCCTGCAGGATCTTGCCACCACCGCCGTGGTCTGATGAACCCCCACCCTCCGCGAGCAAGCGCTCCTCCTCCTCGAAGACAGTGAGTTCTCATTTTTTTTTATTCATTATATTTAAAAATCTGATTTTTAACACTTTAAAGTATGATTTTTATTGAATACAAAGGTATGATTTTTATTTATTTAGAAAAAGATTTGTTTTTTAACATATAAAAGATTTGATTTTCAAAAGCAAAAAGATTCGATTTTTATAATGTTATCATAGCAAAATAAAGATATGGTTTTTGTATATATACTAGGAATATAAAAATATAATTTTTGTATGATGTAGGGAATAAAAATATAATTTTTATATAATGTAGAAAATAAAAATATGATTTTTATATAAAGAGAAGAATAAAAATGTGATTTTTATAGCGTCAAAATAAAAATTCGATCTTTAAATAAGAGGTAGAAATATTAAAATATAATTTTTATATAGGAAGGATGGTTGTAAAAATATATGAAGTAGAAGTAAAAATGTGATTTTTACTGTGAACAGCATGAAAAGGTCGCATTGGAATTTTGGGCAAATCCAAACGTTTCAGAAATTCAGAAGTAAAAACGATGGAGTGGATCTCCAAGGTGAGAACTCCTCACTTTTATTTGTTTTCTAGTTGAAATATATACTAGGATGCAGACGGTGATTAGCAGCACCCGACACCCGTCGTCCACAGACCATGGATGACTTGTTTGTTCGATTGACGTGTTGTGAAATTCTATTGTGTGATGTGTAGTATGATAAATTATTTTATAGTTAAAAATATAATTTTTAACGTGTATATAAAATAAATATTTAAAAACAGATCAGACGATTTGTTTATGTACACCCATTTGAAGAATATTGATTGGGACGATAAATTTTACACATCACCCAACTGCACAAATATTATTCAGTGTTTGTTTATTTGAAACCCCACACGAGTGTTGGGATGATATTTGACGTACACTAATCCCAATTTTTTAGTGGTATGTCGATCGTTTGGTTGACAAACTGTGTAAGCGTTAATTATTTATATTTAATGCTTATGCAGTTGTTTGGTGCACAATGGATGATGGTTGATTATTTATCGTTGCTATTATATACATGTGTTGTATGGAAATCCATATAATTAACATTTTATGGTAATTGATTGGGCCTCATTCCAGTTTGGAAAATAAAGAATATTATAAAATAAAGATTCATGTGTTGAATAAAATAAATAGTCATGTGTTGATGATACTCATGTGTTGAGAATATTTATGTGTTGAACGAAATATTTTAACAATTAAATTTACATTTTTATCATATATAAAATTAGAAACAAACTGGAAACTAGATAAGATGAGTGGTTTCCTGGGTATTGATCTGATGTTGGTTTCGGCCTTCGGGGTTAATACTTAGGGAATCGTTCTCTTACTAATTTACGATTGGAGTCTGATTAAGAATTAAATGATAGAAATCATAATTTTATAAAATATATTAAATAACAAAAATAGTCATGTGTTGACAATACTCATGTGTTGAAAATATTCATGTGTTGAAAAATATATATTCATGTGTTGAAGAAAATATTCATTTGTTGAATAGAATAACAAAGTTATTGAAATATTTAAAGCCGTGTTGATTAGATATACGCCATTTTGACGCGAACGATATTTATATCGATTATATTCATTTTTATAATGAATATAGAAAAAAAACCGATTTCAAAATATAACGTTTTGAAAATATTATTATTTGTATATCGATGATATGGAATATTCAATTTTGATTTGAAATTGAATATAAAGTTGAAATCGTTTTGAAAATGAATTTAAAACGATTTATAAAATACGTTTTAAAAGGAAATCGACGAAATATAATATATATATATATAATGGCCTGAATAGAACGCGCCGCGCTGCGGCAGTTCGTTAATTTCAACCATTGACTTCGAACGGATATTATAGGAGGTCCGACCATCGGATTCTCCTAAAACCGAAACGGTTGGGTTCGTATCGAAAAGGGCTTTCTATTAGAGATTTGAAATCTAACGGTTGGATTTGGAATTATGTCCAAATCAAATTTGGAAAAGGTCGCTGTAAGTGCAGTTCGATGGCCATTGATGAAAATCGACTGTTCGGGCTTTGATAAAATTATTAAAAATAGTAATAATTTGTGTAAAATCATAAGAAATGATTTGGAAAGAATTGGGATGTAAAACTCCAAATTTGAAAAGATAAAAATAGATTTTTATCGAAATGAACTAGTTTTGAACTAGAATTATAATCCATTTATTTTTGAAATAAATAATTTGGACTTGAAAGGGTTTTAAAAGTAACCAGAATTTCCAATAATTGAATTGGAAGGGATTAGAATCGAAATTATCTTTGGAATATTTCGATGTTGGATTTTGTGATTATACAGATATTGTTATGGAAATTTGAAAGATATATTTAAATCATTATTTCCAATACGATATTTGTTGGTCGTAAAATTTGATATTGAATATAAGCCGATATATTTTCTATTCAGATCCTTGTATTTAATATAAAATGGGAATTGGGTTTATCGTGAACTGTGTTTTAACGACATTCGTTCTTTAACCCGATTTACAGTGAAATGTGATTTGGAATTTATAAATCTTTTGTTAAGATTTAAAGGAGATTTTCCGAAGTAAAGTTTTCCAATTTAATAAAATAATTGGAATGGAATGGAATTCGATTTGGTAATAATCGAAGTGAATTTCTGTGGAGGAAGACAGCTAATATATCTGGAATTTAAAAGGCTTTGTCGTTATTCCATTTATATTATTAGTCGGATATGGAAGTTTATATCGATTATATATATAGATTTGTTTTTGATTAAGATTCCATTGTAAATGGGATGTGATTTTCGGTGGACGTGAACGGTATCTTTAATAATGCTGTTCTTAGACCCAATGGAGTTAAGAAAAATCAGAAACTAACTGAAGATTAGTTAAGTTGAATGGTTTTCTGGGTATTGACCTGATGTTGGTTTCGGCCTTTGGGGTTATTAATTAGGGAATTGTTCACTTGCTAATTTACGGTTAAAGGCTAATGGAATAGAATGTGATTTTTGGGTTTATCGTGAACCGTGTTTTAAATGACATTGGTTCTTTAACCCAGTTAAAGACAGGATATGTTTTTCCCAAGTTAAATAATCATTGATAGTGATTTTTGGGAAGATTAAAACCAAGTTGATTTTTAATGAATCTTTAATTAGATTGAAATGGTAGAGAATGGAGTATCACCAGTTTTGCTCCAGGCGATAGTTAAATCTTTAACTAGATTTGAACGTGAAATGGTAATTGAATTTACCGATAACACCGTGGTGTTAGACATGAAGTGTTACCAGTTTTACTTCATGGGATGAATAGGTTGGGATTGGGAAATTTTAAACAAATGATTACTTCGGTAAGGTTCGCTAATCCCGACTACTTTGGATAAATCATAATTTGGTTTGAATTGATATTCAAAAGAAGATTAAAGAATAAATTTAAAGAATTTATCTTTGATAAAATTACTGGGAAACTTTCCCAAAGTATAAGAATATTTGAAAAAAACAATATTCTGAATTGGAATGAGGCATATGTTGTGTTTGTGTAACACTTGTTTATTATATATGCGAGTTATTCAGAAAGACCGGGTTTATCCCATTTTGAATAACTAATTCGACGGTGTCGAGGATGAAGACGGTGGTCGAAGACCGGAGGTCTTCACATCGTTTGGATAATTACTGATGATCTTGATTAGGTTGTACACCCAAGAGGAGGGAATCAGTTGGTGATCGTCCAGAAGTACTTGGAGATCGATGGATATGCGAGGTACAAGGTGCCTCCGGTTTCGTTCAGACCCAGAATGGACTTGTAAATGGACTGTGTGTTTGACATTGGATATCGTTCCGTGTGATTGATGGATATCGGTTGCATGGAGTGGTTTGCCTGTGTGGCATGATAAGATGCAAGTGATCAAGGCTTTTGTTGAAAAGCAAAGTCTTGTGGTTGATGATCAGAGCACGGCCTGTGTGGCATAACTTTGTGTAGCGTTGATTCGCGAGCCTCACATCCCGGTTGTGAACCAGAAACGGGAGAGGACATCAGGGAGGGCATGCGTTTCCTTCTAGCTAGGGTGGTGTCAGTGACGTACCAGCCCTGACATTTATATTATTTTCACATGTGTGGTTGTTGGATTACGAGGCTCCTCGGATATATCGGTGACTACGTTGAGCCGATGGAGTCATTTCGCTCATTGACGCCCCAAAGGGCGGGGAAACGCAGTGTTTAGGCATTATAATCCACATCGGTGGACCGGCCCTGACGATCCAAGTGGCAGTTGTGGCTGTTCCTGAGGGGCGGGCTAGAGCGTCTCGAATTCGGTGAGGACGATCCCTTGCCTCGGTTCACCGATGGAAATCCAACTTCTAATACGTGACTTTGTGGTTTTGATTGTAGATCCTAGTATGGCGGCATAGTGGTATAGGGCATTCATGTCGCCTTTTATTGATACTTATGATTGAAATTATTTTGGCACTATACACTTATAGTAATAATAAAACATGAAATTTAGCATATCAAGCATTCTTTGGCTATTATAAGGTAAAACTCTATCCTCCGTCTTGTGTTGCATTCTGTGATGGGACATGGGTCTTATAATAGCTTCATTGTTCTTTATTTAGCATTGCGCTGTTGTTTTATGCACTGGTGTTCTTGGGAGGAAACCCGTTACGTGTTATACGGCGTGGTCCCTTGATTTACCTAACTTAAAAATAAAGATTAATAACTGTTTTAGTTCTCATACCATTCACATAACTGACCTGGAGTTTATTGTTTTAACCTAAACTCTGGGTGCCCCTATTTTCCGCATGGGCAGCTAGTAGTTTTGGTTTTGCAGATTTATATTCACAGGTTCCTGATTTACAGCTGGAATGATACTCGAAAAGCTCTGTATCCGTTTATCTCTTTCAGTTGTGTTTTGTATTATTTTCCGCTGCTATGTAACGTATTGTAATCTCTTATATTTTTTTGATGTATAATATTTATTCATACTCTGTATATTCTTGTATTCTGATGAAATTGTTGTAATAAGCAATGAAATGTTCTTCTGTTTGTGTTCTGATTTGTCGTTTTCTCAATTCAATCAGTGATTTCCCGTAAGGGGGATTTCAGGTTGTTATAATGAGTCAACGTACCGATATCATTATATTATTGGGATCGGGGCACCTTGTTTGTCACGACCAGATTTTTATTTCTGTCCATAGTGGTCAGAAAATAAATGAAATTATTTGAAACTGGTACAACATTTATGTTAAATATAAATAAATAAATATAAAATTATACTTACCTTAGCCAGGAAGTATAGTATATATTTTTGCACGCAGACCATATAAGAGAATGGAGACCGTGAAGTGTGATCGACAGTGTTTATACATATATATATTAGCTACCTTCCAACTGAGAACATCTACAAATTTAAAGCACACCATTCCCTATACAGTAAGCCTATCCTATTGCGTTAGATTGAAGCAAGTAATCCTATTCTAACCTACGTATCCATACTGTAACACCCCGTAATTCTATGATATTAAGATTCACAAATTAAAGTATAATTATTTTTTTAAAAGAAAAATTAAAAGAAAAAGATCCATGCAGTTGTTTAATTTAAGTATTGTAACTAACATGAAAAAGAGAAGTAAGGAGAGAACAATAATTATTGTTGTTCTAAGACTTATTAACAAAAGCCTCTGTAGCTCAGTTGGTTAAGGCATTGGATTTGTAGCATGGAGGTCGGGGGTTCGAACCCCAGCGGTGGCATAATTTTTTTAATCTTTGTTTTAGAGAGGGCCAACTGAACATGCAAATATATGTACGTATACAAATTCAAAATTTAAAAAGGATAAGAACGTGCATATAAGGAAATAAAGAAAAAATATATATACATATGAGAATATAAATATATATATATATATATATGCAAAAATATATGTATACGAAAGATAAAATTCAAGATACGGCTACAGTCAATGAAATCTGGCAACATCATTTGAATTTTGAAAATAAAATGAAAGTTGTGCGTATATATATACGCGTAAAATGGTCGTTAGAGGAATTGTATACATATAAGAATATTTCATGTGAATAAAACAGTTAAATAAATTCCAGAAATTCAAAAGTTCGAAAATCAAACTTCTACGCCAAAACAATTCATTCGAAATTCAAATTTCTACGCCAAAATAGCTTGTGGGACCCAATGCTGACTCAGCGCTGCGTGTATGATAAGGTTTGGCTAGATTCATCTACGTACCTGGACTATTTTCTTAACTAGGTTCAATGCTGACTCAGCGCTGCGTGTACGATAAGGTCTTGAGCAGCTATATAAACAGCCCTAGTCTTCATTCTTTTTGCACCAATTCTCTTCTATCCTTATGCTTCTAAGATTCATGGCTTCTTCCCCTCCTCTAAATTTTCTTAAATAATTAAAATAAAATATAAATTCAAGACATGGAGATGCTGCTCAAATCTGTTCAAGAGAAGATTCAAATCAAAGTGAAGAATTCAAAGGCTAAATAACCAAACCTCGAGCAACGACATACGAATCTTAGCATCGCCGTTCTTCTATTCTAGATCTAATTTCTGTAAGTTGGTTATTTCTAGATTTGAACGTTTTATTTTTATTTGTGACATGAAATTAAAAGGATATAAGAAAAATGCCTAATCTCTTCACTTGGATCTGTGTTTATTTAAGTTTCCGGATCTAATTCTTGACTATGGCCCAGAACATACTATGACTTGGATTGACGGCCTATGACTATTGAAAAAAAAAAGGATACGCCTATGCCTATGATCATGATTATGAGAACTATGACCATGAACCTATTGCCTTTGAATTACGAACATAAACCTTGATTTGGGACATACAACATATGACTATGACATTGCCTATAACAATGACTTATGACTATGGGAATTATTTTCCCTTTTGGACTATGAACATTGCCTATAACTATGAACATTGCCTATGACTGTGACTACGAGAATTATTTCTTTGACTAAGCCTATGCCTTGGATTTGGAAACATAAACTATTGCCTATGATTCATAATTAGGAAAATTGTTGCTTAAGTTTTGTGGCTATGAAATTGGGTCTAAACCCGATTATCTATTTTATCTGTTCCTTGGTTTTCTTTGGTTTTAGACTGTGGGAATTTACCTATTCAGTTAGGTCTACCCATGTTCTTGAATCTATTCTATCTATTTTTGGTTTTAGACCGTGGGAATTTACCTATTAAGTTAGGTCTACCCATATTCTTGAACCTGCGTCGTTATCCAACCCTTTTATGCCAGTTATTATTATCCCTTTTCATAGCATCTTTGGTTCATTCCCTATTTTCTACGAATCTAGGTTCATTTACAATCTAGGTTAAATCACGATTATATGAACGGTGGGAATGCAATTTGGGGAAAATATGAAAATGAACATAAACATAGTTATAAGCTGGGAAATTGGCATAAATTGGGAATATGTATTATGGCATGTTCATAGGAATGCAAATTGGATAAGTTTGACATATTAAATTTAGTATTAGCAAGTAAGCTAAATTTTAGGCATGAAATGTAAACTAGAATAATAATTCTAGTCTTACCATAAACTGTGAATTAGGAATGTTAAATCAAAAATTGTGTTAATTAAAGATTTAGAATAAGTATATTAGCAAAATTTTGAATGTAGCCATAATTGTGAGAAATTGTCATGTTTAGAATAAAATTATGGTTAGTGACACTTAATTTGGTATAATTTACATACCAAAAAGTATAAATATGATAAATAAGAGAGAACGGGCCATAATAATAAATGTGACAATGTACATTAAAAGTGTAATAATGAAATAAGTAAATTAGGAGTAAATTTACTTATAGAATTTGTCATAAATGATAAATTGTTCATTTACCACAAAATATGTAACTTGCATGTAGGTAAAGTTTTGGCCATAAATTATAAACTAGGATATTTAATCTAGTTTTGGCAATGAAATAGGAAATGGCCTGAACTGCAAGTTGGGTTAGGACTTGGGCCTAAAATATAAGTATACTAGTGGGCAGAACAAAATGAAAACGGTATAGGCCAAGTTTATTTAAAAAGGGAAAATGGACTTTGAAGATAAATTGTTGACAATTTATATATGGACAAAAGAAAGGTTTTCTCTTTGAATAACACATACACCTGAAAGTTCTAGGGTGACAGAGAGGATAGTGTCTAGGCTTGGGTTTGGAAAATACAAGTTTCCTGCCCTCCCTGGCTATCCCTAGCTAATCCGACGGACGGGATGGTTACTTTCAAAACCAGATTTGGGAATTAATCAAAAACCCTTTGAACTTAGAAAACATGAATATGCCTAACCCGAGGTTAGACTGAGCTGCGGTGTAAACCTTCCCAGAACCGACCGGCACATCCAGTAACCGCAGAAATATCTGTCTAATGTGAGAGGTTGCGGCTTTAAATTATTAATTAAAGCTAGAACAAGAATGG
Source organism: Allium sativum (assembly GCA_030737875.1). Lineage (NCBI taxonomy): Eukaryota > Viridiplantae > Streptophyta > Magnoliopsida > Asparagales > Amaryllidaceae > Allium > Allium sativum. The sequence continues at coordinate 8,907,025 of CM060913.1, forward strand.
GAGAGTTAAGTCCATAGAAACACTTAACCAATTTAACACAGTTAAGCAAGAATGGGTGGGTTAAGTCCATAGAAACGCTTAACCAACTTAACACAGTTAAGCTAGAATGGGAGGGTTAAGTCCATAGGAACACTTAACCAACTTAACACAGTTAAGCTAGAATGGGAAGGTTAAGTCCATAGGAACACTTAACCAACTTAACACAGATAAGCTAGAATGGGAAGGTTAAGGAACACTTAACCAACTTAGCACAGTTAAAGCTAGAATGGGAGGGTTAAGTCCATGGGAATACTTAGCCAAATTAACATGTTGACTAGACTAGAAGGTGGGGTTAAGCAAAGTTAATACGCTTAGCCAATTTAACATGTTAATTAGACTAGAGGTTGGGGTTAAGTAATACACTTAGCCAATTGAATATGTTAGCTGGACTAGACCATTGGGTTAAGTAAACTTTAACGCTTAACCATCAGAATATGATAAATGAATAGGGTTAAGTAAAAAGCATAAAGGGATAACACTTAACCAGTTTAACAGGATAAGGGAAGAGGGTTAAGATAGCTTGAATCGACTAAAGACACTTAACCAATCCAACCTGGCGAGAAAGAAAACTAGGTAGTAAACCTCAGTTGAAAAGGGGACTAAGTAGTAAAACTTAGTTAAGAAAACAAGGAATTTGGAAACTAAGTGGTAAACCTTAGTTAGTAGAACTAAGTAGTAATTCTTAGTATAACACGAAGGAGCGGACATCCATCCGGTTTTAAGAAGGCTCCAACGAATTGGGTTACGAAACCCGAGGCTTCGAGGGGACGTGAGGGTACTCTTGGTATCCCTCTGTGAGGCTGCAGATGATCCGCCTGGGCGCACAGAGGTTAAGGTCTGCAGTAGAAGAGCCAAGGGTATGCCTTGGTTGCAATATATATATATATATATATATATATATATATATATATATGGCAACCTAAAGACTCGGATGGACCAGCGTGATTCGGCGAGAAATTGGAAGCCCTGTGATAGCAACTCGTCGTCTACCTACCATCTTGAGTCAATCGAGATACGTAAAGCGGGAAGGCGGAGAACTCCAAAAGACCATATACTTGCTATCTAGTTATGGGTGAGGATAGCCATAGGTTTGTGGGGCATAGGGGGCCTGCGTATAGTTCTCATTTTTCAAGGTGTGCCTTTCATTAGTTGAGGGAGGGGTCGAGTGGGACCATAGCCACAGGAAAAACAGACCTTAGCATCTGCATCGGCAGATATTGAAAGCTCCTGACCGAGTTCTGTATTTCTAGAGTAGCCCTGACAACGGAACTCGGACCGCACATTTCTGGACATGTGCATCTAGACAAGCGATAACGATTTCGCGATACATGCGGGGGAAAAGTCTAGGAACATGTACCACTCTAGGTGGTGTGTCCTAGACTAAAGGGCATCGTTCGATAGGTAGCATAATCCCTAGTTTGTAACTTGGTGGCATAAACCCTGAATCCAAGAAGCATTCATAAAAATAGCGTAAGTTCTAGTTGAATCTAGAAGGCACTTGATAGAAAACTCTAGATTAGATCTAGGTAATTAAATAATAAATGGATGCCTGAAGGCGACGGAAACTACAGGGATTGGGATCACTTTATCGTTACTAGTAGGGACACTAGTTAGGCGGCGCAGAGACATAGAAACCAATATATCGCGGTAAAAGCGAAGCGGAGAAAGTGTTATAGTATATCCAGTTTATCTTGTCCTAGTATAGCTTGTGTTAATCCTATCTTGTTGATCTTATCATCATAGTGTTATCTTGTATTCAGTTAATTCATGTCGTTCTGTTTTCCTTGTTCATTTGCTTGAAGTAACTGAACTTACTCAGGCTTTATGTCTGACTCTGTTTTTCTTTCACTTCTTTTCTTTCGTTTCCCCCCCCCCTAGGTAGTTGAGGAGGGAATAGTATAACTCAGGATTAGATTGGACCGTTGCTCTTTCCCAGCTTGAAGATTTGACGAAGTTGTCTTTGGATTCTCTTCCAGATGCTATGGCTGGCTCTTGCTACATTGGGGAATATATAAATGTATTTTCCTGCTTCTTTATTTTATAAAGACAGATGATACTCTGATATTGTAAAAGAATCTTGTACAGACTATTTTATCAATAAAGCAAAGTTCTATTTTCCACTGTTTAATATTTGTCTGTCTTGTAATTTATCTGCATCTTTTACCCAAAATGCTCCACAGAACTTAGTGCATTCCCTTTGTGAGTGACACTAACGGACGTGGGGTGTTACACGTGGTATCAGAGCTGAAGGTTACCGGATCAGATAAAAGATTTGAAAAATTATTTTCATACGGTTTTTAAAGAAGCATTTTTAAAAGAAAGGATTTGTTTTAAAGGCATATTCCCCAAAGCCATACGCATTGTCTCTTCTTCCTCTGTTTGAATTCTTGTCTCCTTCTTTCTTGACTCTCTAGGGCTCCTGGATTTCTGGGAGATAACCTCATCGAAGGGCGAAGTAGTGCCCGACTTCCATCTATAGCCGTAGTTGTTTCACTTACGGCCAGTCTTCTTTCAAGCTTAGTAGGGTCTTCGGTATGATGGAAGAAGCTTTCGAGGGATTTGCCAACATGGTTATACACAGAAAAAGGTGAGGAGTTTGGCAAAAGGGAGCACAACCCCAGGATGAGGAAATCATGGATGTAGGTTTAGCTCACGAAGGAGGAAGAAAATTATAAAAGAGGAAGTATCTTTACTATGGTATGATAGGGTATATAATTAAGGACAAAGGACAAGATTTTCAGAAGGGAAAGTACATGCTGAGCGTACTTAGGAGATAAGTGGTAAAAGTTTCTGTTGGAAGAATCTAGTTTTTCTGTTCGAATTTAGCACTTCACATTTGTTCATATTTGCTTCCATAGTTGAGTCTCTGCACCTTAGTACTTGTATAGTAAGAAGATCCCAATCAGTATCAAACCCAGTGGGTGGTTCGACCTGTTTATTTTTGGTTAGTAGGGGTTTGAATAGCTATCGAGTTTGCTTATATCATATCACGTAGATTGTCTAAAGGAGATATTCCTTGGGTGCTTGTCTGATATTGGTTTAGTCCTTTGGGGCTTGTACTTGTGGAATGTCGAGTTCGACTAGGATGGTTTGCGTGAGAGATGGATAGTTTTGGAAGGCGCTCTACAAAGCGCGTAGTGACCTTTTGACCCTTATAATTATGGCATGATGGATAAGATAGGAGGAGAGATATCTGATCATCCTAGTATATACACTTGGTTGACATTTGTTCATTTTGGAGATGGAGCTTAGAAACTTCACAGTCGTGGAGTAAAAAAAAATTGGTTAAGATACAGTGGAGTAAAGCTCAAGAAGGCTAGATACTAGCAACATTCCCTTTTTCTTAAGGGTGCATCCTTGATTTCTCTGTTTAGTAGCTTTACGCGTAGTTATTTCTCTCTCTTTCCAAAGTATATCCTCTAGGTCGCATCTGCGATCCTTAGGTAGAAGCCAATGGATGTAAACATGTATTTGGAACATGTTATGGTTGAATTGTTGCAAGTGGTTGCAAATGGTTGCTCGTGGATGCATATGCATACGTATTAGGCACTAGATCAAGTTCGGACGCTTTCATATTGCATTTACATATATGTATTTGTTGCAAGTTGAACTTGATATGATATCATGTGGACGTTGCATATGGATGAATGGCTGTGCACGCATGTAGTATTTACATGACTAGGGATGCTTGCATGCATGATTGGACGCATGGCACATACATGATTTGCATTAAGGAGGTCAACTGAATCAGTAGACCGCCTGATTTTGCATTAGATAGAGACATATACACACACTATGCATATGAACATGAAAGCATTAGAAATCTTTTAAGGACAATGAATGTCTGTGATTGAATGGTTGAGTAGATGGGTGATTGGATGGTAGGACACATTCTTCCTAACTTGAAGATTTCGGGGACGAAATCCTTTTAAGTGGGGGAGAATGTAACACCCCGTAATTCTGTGACATTAAGATTCACAAATTAAAGTATAATTATTTTTTTAAAAGAAAAATTAAAAGAAAAGGATCCATGCAGTTGTTTAATTTAAGAATTGTAACTAACATGAAAAAGAGAAGTAGGGAGAGAACAATAATTATTGTTGTTCTAAGACTTATTAACAAAAGCCTCTGTAGCTCAGTTGGTTAAGGGATTGGATTTGTAGCATGGAGGTCGGGGGTTCGAACCCCGGCGTTGGCATAATTTTTTTATCTTTGTTTTAGAGAGGGCTAACTGAACATGCAAATATATGTACGTATACAAATTCAAAATTTAAAAAGGATAAGAACGTGCATATAAGGAAATAAAGAAAAAATATATATACATATGAGAATATAAATATATATATATATATGCAAAAATATATGTATACGAAAGATAAAATTCAAGATAAGGCTACAGTCAATGAAATCTGGCAACATCATTTGAATTTTGAAAATAAAATGAAAGTTGTGCGTATATATATATGCGTAAAATGGTCGTTAGAGGAATTGTATACATATAAGAATATTTCATGTGAATAAAACAGTTATATAAATTCCAGAAATTCAAAAGTTCGAAAATCAAACTTCTACGCCAAAACAATTCATTCGAAATTCAAATTTCTACGCCAAAATAGCTTGTGGGACCCAATGCTGACTCAGCGCTGCGTGTATGATAAGGTTTGGCTAGATTCATCTACGTACCTGGACTATTTTCTCAACTGGGTTCAATGCTGACTCAGCGCTGCGTGTACGATAAGGTCTTGAGCAGCTATATAAATAGCCCTAGTCTTCATTCTCTTTGCACCAATTCTCTTCTATCCTTATGCTGCTAAGATTCATGGCTTCTTCCCCTCCTCTAAATTTTCTTAAATAATTAAAATAAAATATAAATTCAAGACATGGAGATGCTGCTCAAATTTGTTCAAGAGAAGATTCAAATCAAAGTGAAGAATTCAAAGGCTAAATCAACAAACCTCGAGCAACGACATACGAATCTTAGCATCGCCGTTCTTCTATTCTAGATCTAATTTCTGTAAGTTGGTTATATCTAGATTTGAACGTTTTATTTTTATTTGTGACATGAAATTAAAAGGATATAAGAAAAATGCCTAATCTCTTCACTTGGATCTGTGTTTATTTAAGTTTCTGGATCTAATTCTTGACTATGGCCCAGAACATACTATGACTTGGATTGACGGCCTATGACTATTGAAAAAAAAAAGGATATGCCTATGCCTATGATCATGATTATGAGAACTATGACCATGAACCTATTGCCTTTGAATTACGAACATGAACCTTGATTTGGGACATACAACATATGACTATGACATTGCCTATAACAATGACTTATGACTATGGGAATTATTTTCCCTTTTGGACTATGAACATCGCCTATAACTATGAATATTGCCTATGACTGTGACTATGACTACGAGGATTATTTCTTTGACTAAGCCTATGCCTTGGATTTGGAAACATAAACTATTGCCTATGATTCATAATTAGGAAAATTGTTGCTTAAGTCTTGTGGCTATGAAATTGGGTCTAAACCCGATTATCTATTTTATCTGTTCCTTGGTTTTCTTTGGTTTTAGACTGTGGGAATTTACCTATTCAGTTAGGTCTACCCATGTTCTTGAACCTATTCTATCTATTTTTGGTTTTAGACCGTGGGAATTTACCTATTAAGTTAGGTCTACCCATATTCTTGAACCTGCGTCGTTATCCAACCCTTTTATGCCAGTTATTATTATCCCTTTTCATAGCATCTTTGGTTCATTCCCTATTTTCTACGAATCTAGGTTCATTTACAATCTAGGTTAAATCACGATTATACGAACGGTGGGAATGCAATTTGGGGAAAATATGAAAATGAACATAAACATAGTTATAAGCTGGGAAATTGGCATAAATTGGGAACATGTATTATGGCTTGTTCATAGGAATGCAAATTGGATAAGTTTGACATATTAAATTTAGTATTAGCAAGTAAGCTAAATTTTAGGCATGAAATGTAAACTAGAATAATAATTCTCGTCTTACCATAAACTGTGAATTAGGAATGTTAAATCAAAAATTGTGTTAATTAAAGATTTGGAATAAGTATATTAGCAAAATTTTGAATGTAGCCATAATTGTGAGAAATTGTCATGTTTAGAATAAAATTATGGTTAGTGACACTTAATTTGGTATAATTTACATACCAAAAAGTATAAATATGATAAATAAGAGAGAACGGGCCGTAATAATAAATGTGACAATGTACATTAAAAGTGTAATAATGAAATAAGTAAATTAGGAGTAAATTTACTTATAGAATTTGTCATAAATGATAAATTGTTCATTTACCACAAAATATGTAACTTGCATGTAGGTAAAGTTTTGGCCATAAATTATAAACTAGGATATTTAATCTAGTTTTGGCAATGAAATAGGAAATGGCCTGAACTGCAAGTTGGGTTAGGACTTGGGCCTAGAATATAAGTATACTAGTGGGCAGAACAAAATGAAAATGGTATAGGCCAAGTTTATTTAAAAAGGGAAAATGGACTTTGAAGATAAATTGTTGACAATTTATATATGGACAAAAGAAAGGTTTTCTCTTTGAATAACACATACACCTGAAAGTTCTAGGGTGACAGAGAGGATAGTGTCTAGGCTTGGGTTTGGAAAATACAAGTTTCCTGCCCTCCCTGGCTATCCCTAACTGATCCGACGGACGGGATGGTTACTTTCAAAACCAGATTTGGGAATTAATCAAAAACCCTTTGAACTTAGAAAACATGAATATGCCTAACCCGAGGTTAGACTGAGCTGCGGTGTAAACCTTCCCGGAACCGACCGGCACATCCAGTAATCGCAGAAATATCTGTCTAATGTGAGAGGTTGCGGCTTTAAATTATTAATTAAAGCTAGAACAAGAATGGGAGAGTTAAGTCCATAGAAACACTTAACCAATTTAACACAGTTAAGCAAGAATGGGTGGGTTAAGTCCATAGAAACACTTAACCAACTTAACACAGTTAAGCTAGAATGGGAGGGTTAAGTCCATAGGAACACTTAACCAACTTAACACAGTTAAGCTAGAATGGGAAGGTTAAGTCCATAGGAACACTTAACCAACTTAACACAGATAAGCTAGAATGGGAAGGTTAAGGAACACTTAACCAACTTAGCACAGTTAAAGCTAGAATGGGAGGGTTAAGTCCATGGGAATACTTAGCCAAATTAACATGTTGACTAGACTAGAAGGTGGGGTTAAGCAAAGTTAATACACTTAGCCAATTTAACATGTTAATTAGACTAGAGGTTGGGGTTAAGTAATACACTTAGCAAATTGAATATGTTAGCTGGACTAGACCATAGGGTTAAGTAAACTTTAACGCTTAACCATCAGAATATGATAAATGAATAGGGTTAAGTAAAAAGCATAAAGGGATAACACTTAACCAGTTTAACAGGATAAGGGAAGAGGGTTAAGATAGCTTGAATCGACTAAAGACACTTAACCAATCCAACCAGGCGAGAAAGAAAACTAGGTAGTAATCCTCAGTTGAAAAGGGGACTAAGTAGTAAAACTTAGTTAAGAAAACAAGGAATTTGGAAACTAAGTGGTAAACCTTAGTTAGTAGAACTAAGTAGTAATTCTTAGTATAACACGAAGGAGCGGACATCCATCCGGTTTTAAGAAGGCTCCAACGAATTGGGTTACGAAGCCCGAGGCTTCGAGGGGACGTGAGGGTACTCTTGGTATCCCTCTGTGAGGCTGCAGATGATCCGCCTGGGCGCACAGAGGTTAAGGTCTGCGGTAGAAGAGCCAAGGGTATGCCTCGGTTGCAATATATATATATATATATATATATATATATATGGCAACCTAAAGACTCGGATGGACCAGCGTGATTCGGCGAGAAATTGGAAGCCCTGTGATAGCAACTCGTCGTCTACCTACCATCTTGAGTCAATCGAGATACGTAAAGCGGAAAGGCGGAGAACTCCAAAAGACCATATACTTGCTATCTAGTTATGGGTGAGGATGGCCATAGGTTTGTGGGGGCATAGGGGGCCTGCGTATAGTTCTCATTTTTCAAGGTGTTCCTTTCATTAGTTGAGGGAGGGGTCGAGTGGGACCATAGCCACCGGAAAAACAGACCTTAGCATCTGCATCGGCAGATATTGAAAGCTCCTGACCGAGTTCTATATTTCTAGAGTAGCCCTGACAACGGAACTCGGACCACACATTTCTGGACATGTGCATCTAGACAAGCGATAACGATTCGCGATACATGCGGGGGAAAAGTCTAGGAACATGTACCACTCTAGGTGGTGTGTCCTAGACTAAAGGGCATCGTTCGACAGGTAGCATAATCCCCAGTTTGGAACTAGGTGGCATAAACCCTGAATCCAAGAAGCATTCAGAAAAATAGCGTAAGTTCTAGTTGAATCTAGAAGGCACTTGATAGAAAACTCTAGATTAGATCTAGGTAATTAAATAATAAATGGATGCTTGAAGGCGACAGAAACTACAGGGATTGGGATCACTTTATCGTTACTAGTATGGACACTAGTTAGGCGGCGCAGAGACATAGAAACCAGTATATCGCGGTAAAAGCGAAGCGGAGAAAGTGTTATAGTATATCCAGTTTATCTTGTCCTAGTATAGCTTGTGTTAATCCTATCTTGTTGATCTTATCATCATGGTGTTATCTTGTATTCAGTTAATTCATGTCGTTCTGTTTTCCTTGTTCATTTGCTAGAAGTAACTGAACTTACTCAGGCTTTATGTCTGACTTTGTTTTTCTTTCGCTTCTTTTCTTCCGTTCCCCCCCCCCCAAGGTAGTTGAGGAGGGAATAGTATAACTCAGGATTAGACTGGACCGTTGCTCTTTCCCAGCTTGAAGATTTGACGAAGTTGTCTTTGGATTCTCTTCCAGATGTTATGGCTGGCTCTTGCTACATTGGGGAATATATAAATGTATTTTCCTGCTTCTTTATTTTATAAATACAGATGATACTCTGATATTGTAAAAGAATCTTGTACAGACTATTTTATCAATAAAGCAAAGTTCTATTTTCCACTGTTTAATATTTGTCTGTCTTGTAATTTATCTGCATCTTTTACCCAAAATGCTCCACAGAACTTAGTGCATTCCCTTTGTGAGTGACACTAACGGACGTGGGGTGTTACACATACACCTGCGCCAGCAAATGAGGAGGCATTTTCTGGGAAAGGTATTGGGTAACTCTTCTTAACAACTAAGGAAAACTTGGACTATATATATAATATTACCCTGCTCATATATGTTTACAAACCGTGAATCCCAAAATCCCAATTATGTTGCTATTCTCATTCTTACTTCTTGCCGATAATGCCCTCCAGCTAATACAGGAGATAAAATAAAATTCTAGAAAGTAAAAAACCCACTTATTTGAAGTCAACAAGGAGAAATGCGTTTGTACTCCTTTGTTTTAGTTCGATCAGAACTTAGGGTTGTTGAGCTTTTCCAGCGTGGTTTTGGGCGCGGAGACGACAGGAGCTGGATGGTCTAGCGTTGATGAAGAGGCTAGCATGGTATAGGCGCTTGGATGACTAGTTGTATAGGCGAGCCGAAGTCACGATCGTCTGGGAAGACGCGAACTGCAAGCATGGGGTTTGATCAAAAAGGGCAGGCGTAGGGGAGAATGAAAGAAAGAATGGTACTTTAGCAAACAAGGTTGTACTGTTGTAGACTTGTGATGAGGTGTGAAGGGGACATGTGCAAGGAGTTACTGTGATGTGGTGAACAGGGAGTTTATAGTCATGAAGTGGACATGCATGCTGTGTATGTTTGGAGATCTCGAGAGGAAAGAAGTGATGCAAGTGGATCCATAAAGGTTCGATGGCAGTAGTGTTTAGATGGAAGTGGTGGTGAGCAAGTCCATACATGAAGGGGAGTTTTAAGTCACTAAAGTGTTGAGCATGAAAGTTTAAGGAGGAGGGGGAATCATTAACGTGTAAATGCAGTGTGATGAAGGAACATGGAGAATACATTTATGGTCATGGGGGAGGTGCAGATGGCATATAAACAGGGGGCCGAAACTCAGTCGGGAAAGAGCCTGGATGGACCTAAACTATTAACCGTGGTCTCCACTGGTCAACAGTCCAAAAACAGGATTAAGACATCTAACCTAAAAAATCAGACGTCCGAATTTCCTTTTTCTGAATCAACAAGGATTTAGTTCAATTTGGTGTTATTTCAGACGTTTGAATTTTTTTGACCAAACATCTGAATTAAAATTCAGACTTCTAAATTAAAAATTTTAGACTTCTTAATTCTGGTACTCATGTTTTTATAATTATTTGTAGCAGGCCAGACGTCTGACCCAAAATATTCAGACGTCTGAATCCTGAACCAGAGCACAATTTGCCTAGATAACAAGCTTAAAGTGATATCGACAAATGCCTGAAGGCCTATGATGTTATGTACATGCAAATGAGGCTTCTAAAACTCCCTGAGGTAGCTCATAACACCAAACTCACATGCACAAACATTCATATAAGAGATTTGCAATGATTTTCGATTATAAATTCCAAAATGACTAAATTCTCTAACCAAAGCATTCAAATACTATATAAGCGAATTGTGAAGACTTAGAACTTTGTCGGGGAGGCAATGGAGATTCACAATATCACCAAATACTCCTATAGCATATGAACTAGATTGTGTAGAAAATTCTAATCATAAATTTCCAATTCAATGGAACATAAACCAATGAACCGGAAAGTGTATACCTATCTAACCAATTCATATGCATATGTAAAAACCCAAATGAATACTAAATTACACTCTTACATGCTAAGAACTTATGGCATAGATGTGGGTTCATGAATAACTCACAAAGCTCTCACCTTTGATGGTTGGAAGCAAGAAATCGATCCAATGACAAGCTAGAAAAACCTCTCTTCCAATATTACTCATGAATCTTCAATATAAACATGAATGCACAAATTTCGTAGAAGGTATGTATACAAAATACTACAAATTGAAGAGGAAACAAGATGGTGAAGATGGAGAGGAGTTCACCAAAGCTTTTCCTTTTATTTGCACTTGATTTCAACAAAAATTGGAGCTCCTAGGATTAACTAGGTTTAGGGAATTTTAATTTCCCATTCCCTTCCCCCATTTTCTAATTTTGGCTAAGTGTTTGAATGAATGGAAGGGGAGAGCTGATTTGGGGGTTATAAGAGTGGGCTAGGTTTAGCCAAACCAAGACCCAACCCAAGTGCCAAAACTCCGAAACTCGGAATATATCAAAGTTTATAGTTTTCGAACACGGAAACGACATTTTGAACCCAATGGAAGCGGTTTCGAGTCCAAATTCATCCATATGTAAAAAGTGATATTTTGGTCATACATCCGATGAAAATGACCAATTTAAAATTTTTATTTTAGCCATTTTAATAGATTTTTGAATATTTGAAATGATTTATTTTAAATAATAATGATTTAAAATTTATTTAAAGCGAAGTTAGAACGTATAAATATTTAATTTAATTAAAACGAACTCGAAATGGCGTGGTAGTTTGAAAATTCGTTTTTTAAACTTTAAATAAATGTACAGAATAAAATATAAATCAGATTTCAGTAAAACCAGAAACGTTAGAATCTGTTCAATTATATCTTTCTAAGGAATGTGAAAAATTCAGATTTCATAACATAAATTGAAAGTTATGTCAAGTTGAAAATTAAAAATAGTCGCTACAGAACTTATGTATATTTTATTATAAATATAGCCCTTAAAAATAGTCATTTTGCAAATGATCTCCATTTTCAACGAAATCACTTTTGTTGGATCCGGAATGTCAAATTATTGTTGGATTTCAAATTTCATAATTTTTGGAATTAACATGTGAGCATGGTAAATTTAAACGTGTATTGCAAATTAAGTTTAAATTTAATCGACTGGAAAAAGACCAATTTTCAAACGGTCTCCAAATTCGACGAAATTAGTTTTGTTAGGACCGTATCGCCAAATCATAGGTAGATTAATTTTTCTGTAATTTTTGGAGTCAATAAGTGGCCTCAATAAATTAAAATGTACGTTTAAATTCAATATATATTGATTTACATTTTTAATTTGATAAAAACTAATCGTAACTATCGAATTGGCATACGAAACATATCCCATTGTGTTCGAAATGGGGGTATTTAGCTGGGAGCGACACCCGTTGGGGTTCGTTTGGAGTTCGAATTTAAATTCACTATTTTTGGAATTAAAAGAATTAAAAATAAAATAAATATAAACACACGGGACAATAGAAAATTTCCGTAACCTAATTCATTTCAATAGAAATCGCACCGCCCCCATAAAACAACGAACGCGATAACTGCTTCCAACTTCTCTCTTCGATATCTTTCGATCCACACAATGAATTCAAAAAATTCTTGAGGTAATATTGTAGTATTCTCCACCCTCTTCAAATCCATACGGTTGTTAGCATCTGGAGTTGCTTATTTTGCTCGGAATTTATGCTCAAAGTTGCATCGTTCGTTCACGAATTGCAACTTGAAACCACCGTCGAGTTCGCCAGCATCGAGGGAGTGGGTGTGTCTTTCGTAGCTCTTCGACGTGATGTTTGATCGTCACCAAACTTCACGAATTTGACGTAAAATCCAAACCTAGTTTGGAACCAATGTTCGAACACGGGTCTGAGAGGTTAACAAGAAGGTGATGATATTTATTTTAATTAATTACCATATTAATTAATTTAAAAAAATGTCATTAACCTTTAGATTGAAACATCTTTCTCATACGGTGTCGAAATCCAGTGAAACAGGAACCGTTGTGATCGTAAAGACGAGCACTACATTTCAGAGCTAGCCAGAACAAAAATGGAGCAAATTAGAATCTGAGGAAAATTTGAACTCGATCGGTATTAAAATCTTCAAATAAAGAATGAGGGAGTGGAAATAAATGTGAGAATTCTCTTACTAAAATATTTGTACTATTTATATATATTCTATAACTGAAAATATGTATATATTGTCACTGTTGATTTTTATCTGTTGTATGTAACATTGTTTGAGTTCAACACATGAACTATTCATGACTCATCTGCACAAAAAGCGTTGTTTGAATATACGATACTCGTATTTCAAGCAATGTGGATACACTTTGTGGTTGTTGAAACGTGATATAAATATTTATTTATAATTTGAACAGGGAAAATTTGCTAAGTAGAAAAATAATTCAAACTGAATTTGAATTGGTTAAATTTATTAACCAATGATTTATTTAAATAGACTGTTATTATTTGAAAACCCCGCACGGGTATTGGGATGATATTTGGCATATACAAATCCCAATATTTAGTTGTATGTCAACCGATTGGTTGACAGGCTGTGATAAGCGTTATTTATTTATTTTAATGCTCATACAGTTGTAAATTGCACTCTGGATGATATTTGAATGTGGAATGATTATTTATCATTACTGTTGAATACATGCGAGGTATGAAATCCATACAACTGAAATTATATGGTAATTGATTGAGTCGCATTCCGATTCAGAAATAACGAATATTTTAAAATAATATTTATTGAAGAATTGAATCATGATTTTGATGTCCGATTTTGGATGGATAGGAAAATATTGGAATATATGATGCTGAGTAAGTAGCTAAACGCCATTTTAACCTGAACAGGTTTATCAATCGATTTTATTCATTTTATAAGGAATACAAAAAGGAAATGGATTTCAAAATCAGATATATTGAAAACATTATCATTTAAATATTATAATGATATAGAATATTCAATTTTGATTTAAAATTGATAATGAAGTTGAAATAGTTTTAAAATGAATTTATAAACGAACTTATAAAATACATTTAAATGGAAATTGATGATATATATTATATATATACATATAATGGCCTGAATAGAACGCGCCGTGCAGCGACCATTCTCGAATTTCGACCGTTGACTTCAAATTGATGTAACGGGAGATCCGACCGTCGGTTCTCCTAAAACCGGAGCCATTGGGTTCGTATCGAAAAGATATTTCTAATGATATAAGAGAATTAAATTTTAACGGTTGGATTTTAAAATATTTCCAAATTAATTTCAAAAAAGGTCGCTATGGATGCAGTTCGGTGGCCGTTATTGGAAACCGACTGTAAGGGCCTAAATAAAATTATTAAAAATATGGAAAAATTATGTTAAATCGTAATTACTGATTTGGAAAGATTTTGGATGAGAAATTCCATATTTGAGAAGATAAAAATATATTTTTATTGAAATGAACTAGCTAATAACTAGAATAATAATCCAGTGATTTTTAGAAATAATAAATTGGATTGAAATGTGTAACACCCCACTCCCGCTATGATCACTCACTAAGGGAATGCCATAGCATCGGTGGAGTATTTTAGTGAATATAGAACAGAAAAATTACAACAAGACAGATATAAATAGTACTTGAAATTTTAAAACATCATCTCATAACAGCGGAAGTAAAACATGTCTGGTTACATCATAAAACCACAATAAAGGTCAAGTACAATATCCATCAAAATAAAGAAGTACATAATCCCACTCTCATACAATAGCCAAACAAAAGAAAAGATAACTGGATAACTGGAGCTTTACATCTATCCAAGCTCCTAAAGACTGGAACAGCAATCCGATCAAGCTCCACTACTGCTAGGATCCACCGTAGGACCTGAGGGTTGGGAAAAAGATAAAAACAACAGGGTCAGACATAAGTCTGAGCGAGTCCTATAACTTTAACAATACAATCGTTAAAGTAACCAGAGAAGACATAAACTGATATACGGTAACATATAGGGATGAATGGCTACCCTAAGCAGTCAACTAAACGAAGATAAAGGATAAAGACGCATCTACCCTCCCTAAGGTAAATTACTAAACTGCACCACACCAGTCGTTCCTAACTTAAAGGTTGATCCCACCCAAGGACTTATAAAATTTACTAATTAGTACCTGCGTACCCCTAGGTGACCAAGTAGGCGCCACGGGGCCCTACAATCCACTAGGTGTACACACTACTTCCCATTCGATCGGCTCCCTAACGTAGATACCCGTGCTGGCCCCACCGTGGGATGTATCATTCCCCAATGTGGCAACCTGATGAAACTAAAGGTGCACGGCTTATATCTACTCGATGCAACAACGGCTTACCTACCAGCCCGGGCCCACTCACGCATATGAAGCCCGTTGGACTTGCGTTGCCACCGCTAACCCGTTTGCCTCTTACAGTCAAGCCCAGTATGCGTGTCCCGTCCTCGACATGGGTCGAGCCCACAAAGATACGTATGGGTTACTGGTTGAAATGGGCCTCCACAAGCTACCCACCTAAGCTTGTCCCTTTTTCTAGTATATCCCACTTAACCCTTTAATCATGTTTTAATTACATGTTCTATTTTGGTTAAGTATTCTAATCGTATTTTCTATTGCCACCCAAGGCAACCACTAGATTTTCTCATGCCACCCGAGGCACCCACTTAACCCCTCATGTCCCTCTACATGCTAATGTGGTTAAGTGTTTCTTAATTAATTAATTAAGAACGTAACCTTTGTAAAGACCTCTCACATTAGACTGTCTTTTATGACCGCTGGTTAAGCCGGTTGGGTCCGGGCAGCCTTATGTCATAACAGAGTCTAACCTCGTGTCTTTACATTAATTACGTATTTAGTTTGTGCCTAAGACCTCTCACATTGGGCTAACATTTGTAGC
The DNA here is from genome assembly GCA_030737875.1 of Allium sativum. Lineage (NCBI taxonomy): Eukaryota > Viridiplantae > Streptophyta > Magnoliopsida > Asparagales > Amaryllidaceae > Allium > Allium sativum. The sequence goes on from CM060913.1 coordinate 8,922,787, forward strand.
AACTGGTTAAGCCGGTTGGGTCCGGGCAGTTTTACGCTACAACTGAGTCCAACCTCGTGTCTTAGTCAATTAATTACACCTAATTAATCACCCTCATAATTTTATATTAATTATCCCTAATTAATCAAGTTTTCTTAACATGGGTAGACCTAACTTAATAGGTAAATTCCCATGGGGTAGACCTAACTCAATAGGTAAATTCCCAACACATAGTATGGGTACACCTAACCAAATAGGCAAATTCCCATACTATGTTTATTTATTTTGTGTTATGCATAATTATATTAATTTCACACAATCTTATTAACTTATGCATTTAATTACCCCATCGTTCCCACGTAATTTCGTTCATGATATAACACATATAAAAGGTGTCAACTTGCATATGAATGAACATGTTTCAAAGGTGCCATCTTGCATATTAACAAACACATAACTTGCATATGAACTTGCATAACATGTCACATAACTTGCATATAATATGTCACATAACTTACATATTCATTTTGCATAACAAACTTGCATATTAGCTTATAGACTTGCATAATGTGTCATCATGAACTTGCATATTAATAAACATGTAACTTGCATATTTACATACATGTAACTCGCATATTAACAAACATGTAACTTGCATATAAAGAAACATGTAACTTGCATATTTACATACATGTAACTTGCATATTAACAAACATGTAACTTGCATATTAACAAACATGTAACTTGCATATTTACATACATGTAACTTGCATATTAACAAACATGTAACTTGCATATTAACAAACATGTAACTTGCATAGCATATTACCATGAACTTGCATAACATGCATATGATTACATAGCCCACAACTTGCATATTTAGCATCATGCAACCATAACATACATCATATTAAACTTGCATAAGCTTACATACTCAACATGCATAAACATAAGATTAATGCTAACATCATATCATATGATTCAAAGCTCATTAACCCACATACAAAACCATAAATCTCATCACATCTCATCTAATTAGTTTACCAAAAGATCATCAAAGTGATAGAAACTCACAACTAGCAACTTTGAACACCAAATGAAGAAGATTAAGATGCTAAGAAGGGATTAGAAGTTGATTAGAGAGTGATTAGTATGCAACCCTCTTCATAAAATTAGTGGAGGCCATGAGAGCTAGCATTTTGCCATAGTTTAGTCACTAGGTTTAATTATGAATGAATTAGGGTAGGTTAGGGTCTTATTTATAGATTAGGCAAGTGTTTTAGGCCATAGGATTAACCCTAGATTCAATCCAAGCCATCAAAGCATGTCTTGGGGAAGAAGTCAAGTGTAGGAACCATCTAGGGCCTTTAGATTAAAGATGGACCATGAGAACCATTCAAATGCAAAATCTGCACTTGAGCGAATCGGCCCACGGGTTGACAGCCAAACACCCTGGATTAACCCCTAGTCGACCCAGCGGGCTCGGGTCGACTTCAAAAATCGGCCGGTTCGGTTATTCCCCTCTCCCAATTCGCTGTTTTGAGCATTTTTGCATATTTATTTATTAAATTTTCAATTATATATATATATATATATCAATATATATATATATATATATATATATATCTACACAACCCATTTCACTTAATTAAGTATACTTTAATTTGGGAATTTTCGTGAAACTTCGCGAGGCCATATCTTGGTCATACGGACTCCGATTTTCGAAAACTCGGACTCTATTTCGCGTATTTTTCCGAGACGAACACAATGGCTTAGCCCGTTTCCCTTGATTCCCATTTTAGAATTAAATTCTGCCTCGATTTATGTTATTACAGGTTATTGAAAATACGGGTTGTTACATTCTCCCCTCCTTAAAGGATTTCGTCCCCGAAATCTTCAAGTTAGGAAGAACGTATCCTACCATCCAATCATCCATCTACTCAAAGCATCATCCACGAGCAATCATTGTCCTTACAAGATTCTAAATGCTGGATGGATATATGCAAAAGTGTGTGTATATGTACTTACCTAATGCGAAAATCAGGCGGTTACTGATACAGTAAACCTCCTTAATGCAAACCATGATAGTGCCATGCATCCAATATGTATGCGAAACCCTATTGACACATACAAATTTCTACATGCGTGCACAACCATACACAAAAATGCATCATCCATATGATAACACAGCCATGATACATCCATCAATCTAACTACCACATCCATTTATGCAATATGCAACATGAAGTGACTGAGCCGATCTAGTGCCTAATGTGTGTGTATATGCATCCACGAGCAACCACTAGCAAACAATTGCATCCATATGCATCCATCAACCATAACATGTTTCAAACACATGTCTCAACCATAGGTTTTACCCTATCTAAAGGTCATAGGTATTAGCGAGAGGATATACTAAAGATAAGATAAGTACTAGACAAGCAATAAAGGAGAAGTTAAAAGACATACTCTCAAAAAGAAATGGATACAAAGAACGCATCTTTGCTTCCGTCTCCCAAGTAGCATTGCTTTCGTCATCTCCCCATTGCACTTTAACTAGCTGAACTTCTCTGTTCCTCAACTTCCTAGTTTCTGACCCAAGGATGCGAGTAGGAGCTCGTCGAATCGTCGCATCACGCTCTACCTCTACATCTCTAAGCAAGCTCGGCTCTACCACCTCCGCGGTCTCATGTAAGCACTTCCTCAAATGTGATACATGGAATACATCATGAACACCACTAAGTCTGTCGGGCAACTCCACCCTATATGCCATCCGTCCAATCCTTTCCTTAATAGGAAACGGCCCAACAAATCTCGGTGCTAACTTCCCTACGGACCCAAAGCGAACAACATTTCTCAATGGAGATACTTTGACAAAAACCATGTCCCCAACCTCAAACTCAAGATCCGTCCTTCTCCGATCCGCATAAGATTTCTGTCTATCTTGCGCTGCTTTCATCCTTTTTCGAATTAAATCAATCTTCTCTGAAGTCTCTCTAACCATATCCGGCCCAAGCAAGATCTTATCCGTAGATTCCCACCAACATGTAGGAGATCGACAAGGCCTTCCATAAAGAGCTTCGAAAGGAGCCATACCAATACTGGACTGAAAGCTGTTATTATATGCGAACTCCACCAAAGGAAGATGTTCTTCCCATGTACCTCCAAAATCCAAGATACAAAGCCTCAAAAGATCTTCTAAGATACGGTTCACCCTCTCGGTCTGACCGTCCGTCTGAGGATGATATGCGGTGCTCAAACACAACTGAGTCCCTACCGCCTCTTGCAAACTTCTCCAAAACTCACTAGTGAAAATAGGATCTCGATCACTCACAATGCTGGATGGTACGCCATGCAATCTAACAATCTCTCTAACATAGACTGAAGCAAGCCATGGAGCGGTCCTCTTACTCTTTACGGGTATAAAATGGGCACTCTTTGTAAGTCTGTCTACCACAACCCAAATTCCCGTATTGCCCTTCCTCGATCTCGGTAACCCGTCGATGAAATCCATCGAGACACTATCCCACTTCCACTGTGGAACTTCCAATGGGTGTAGCAACCCACCGGGTTTCCTTTGCTCCACTTTAACTTGTTGGCACACTAAGCATCTAGCCACATACTCGGCCACATCTTTCTTCATACCGGCCCAAAAGAAAACTCTCTTCATGTCTTGGTACATTTTGTCTCCACCGGGATGAATAGTCATTCTTGAACGATGTGCATCATCCAAAATAGCCTTCTTCAAACCCTCATCTTGCGGTACACAAAGTCTACCGTCTCTATGCAACCATCCCTTATCATCTATGGTGTATCTACCCAAATGGCTGGACGACTCCCCTCTTATAAGCTTCTCTACCAACACAACCAACTGTGGGTCGTCTCGCTGAGCCTCGCCAATCCGTCTCAAAAGAGTAGGTCTAACCTCCAAGGATGCCAACAAACCAGGTACAAAATCAACAGAAGGTCTGAAGTCAAACAAAGAAAGAAACTCCAAGCTTCGTCGTTCCACGAACAATGGACTCAAAGATAGCCTTTTTCTACTTAAGGCGTCTGCCACCACGTTACCCTTACCAGGGGTATACGCTATCTCGGAATCATAGGATGCTAAGAACTCCATCCACCTTTGCTGTATTAAGTTTAAATCCTTCTGAGAGAATAAGTACTTCAATGATTTATGGTCGGTGAACAACTCGAATCTCTCACCAAGAAGATAATGGCGCCAAGACTTAAGTGCGAAAACAATCGCGGCCAACTCTAGATCATGGGTAGGGTAATTCTTCTCATGCACTCTCAATTGTCTCCCTCCATAGGCTATTACCCTTCCCTCCTGCATCAAGACTGCGCCTAATCCTGTTCCACAAGCATCGGTATAAACAACAAACGGCTTACTCCCATCTGGAAGCACTAAAACTGGAGCGGTGGTCAAAGCTCTCTTTAACCGTCGGAAAGCATCATCACAATCTACATCCCATGAGAAAACCAGATTCTTCTTCGTCAAGCGGGTTAATGGGGCTGATATCTTCGCGAAGTCTTTGATGAACTTCCTATAATATCCTGCCAACCCCAAGAAACTTCTTACCTCGGTAGCATTTCTAGGAACTTTCCAATCCTGGATAGATACTATCTTTGCGGGATCCACAGCTATCCCTTCCTTAGAGACCACATGCCCTAAGAATCGCACTTCTCTTCTCCAAAAATGGCATTTAGAGAATTTAGCTTTAAGACTATGCGCTCGAAGAGTCTCCAACACTTCCTTGAGATGTAAGGCATGCTCTTCTTCATTCTTGGAAAAGACCAAGATGTCATCCACAAAAACTACTACAAACTTATTCAGATACTCTCTGAACACTCTACTCATGAGATCAACAAAGTATGCGGGGGCGTTTGTCAACCCAAATGGCATCACTAGCCACTCATAAAAACCATCCGGAGTCCGGAAAGCAGTCTTCTCTATACTGTCCTCCGCCACTCTTAACTGATGAAACCCTGTAGCTAAGTCCATCTGCGAAAATACTGACGCGCCAACCAACTGATCAAAGAGATCATCTATCCTCGGTAATGGGTGTCTATTCTTCTTCGTGAGCTTATTAAGTTCCCTATAATCCACACAAAGTCTGAGGGACCCATCCGCCTTCGTGGCAAACACTACTGGAGCTCCCCACTCCGATATACTTCGCCTTATGAACCCCTTCTCAAGCAACTCCCCTACTTGCTTATGAAGTTCTCTTCTCTCACGAGGAGCCATGTGGCGTACTGGCAAAGACACTGGTTTGGCATTATCCACCAAATAAATTCGGAAATCTATCTCCCGCTTCGGAGGCAAACCCTTTACTTCTTCAAACACATCCGGATATTCCCGGACTACTCTGACAGAACACAAACTTTCGACCGAAGCATCGAGCGATTCAAGATAACTTAGCAAAACAGATTCCATGGGATTGCAAGAGATCTCGAGAGTGTTACCCAAGCGGGTCATGAGCCTGACAACTCTCCTTTCGCAATCAAGAACGGCACCATTACTGGATAACCAGTCCATGCCCAAGATCAACCCATAGCCCGTGAAGCCCAATACAAAAGCATCACATCTAAACTCAACGCTAAGTATAGAAATCTTCAAACCCAAACATATCATAGACAGATATATGGAGCCCCCAATTGGGTTTGAGACAACCAAGGGATCATCAACTAGACTGGTGTCTAAGTGCAGTGACTCAACTAACGATGATGAGATAAAAGAATGCGATGCGCCAGAGTCAAACAAAGTACGAACTGGATGATCAAACAGAAAAACCAGACTTTCAACGGAAATAGTTCTACCTCTCTGCTGAATCGGTGGAACTGAGAGAACCTGAACTTGCCCCCCTGACTGAGGTGGTGCTATAAGAGCTTGCACCTGGCCTCCTGAGGTAGACCCCGTTTTCTGTCCCTTCTTTGGGCAGTTTTTCACAAGATGCCCTGCTTCACCACAATGAAAGCAAACGGTCTTCTTCTTTTTGCGACAATCCTTACTGAGGTGCCCTGGTGTCCCACAATTGAAGCACTTCTTCTTCGTCTTCTTTTTGTCACCATTGCCTTTTCCGCCCTTGCCTTGTTGTTGCTGTTGCGGTTTCTTCTGATCCCCCTTTTTCTCTGGTGCCTTAGAATTCTTATCATCCTCATGCATAAGTGCCATGTAGACAAGCTTCTCAAAAGTGGCCCCCATAGGAATGTGAGTCATAGCTATTCCTTGCAATGGTTCGTTCAAGCCTCTAACGAACCTCAAAGCCTTCTTCTCCGGTGTATTCACCAACTCTATGCCAAACCTTGCTAATTGATTGAATTTGTTGACATATTCTTTCACCGTGAGATTCCCTTGCTTCAAATTCAAGAACTTCTCCATAAACAGATTCTCTTCCGCCCTTGAGAGAAACTTAGCCCCAAACCTTTGCTTAAAGTCTGCCCAAGAGTCAACAGGGCGTTCTCCATTAGTGACCTCCCACCAGAATGAGGCCTCTCCCTTCATTAACCAAGCCGCCAACTTGACTTTCTTTCCCTCTTCCACTTCAAAGATATCTAGCAACTCTTCCACTTCCTTAAGCCAATCTCTAGCCTCTACGAAAGTCTCTGAACCAAGAAAAGGTTTTCCTCCTATAGCCTTGAACTCCTTGCAAACCTTAGCAAAATTATCCACTCTAGGCTGAGGAGGAGGAGCGGTTGTCTCTGGTGTAGTAGCATTGGCCGGACCCGCAGCCGCGGCCCTAGCCTCTTGCAACCTCCTATACCATAGTGGTATAACTAAACCCTCCGGGATGTTAAGATCTTCAGCCATGCTGAAACGAAAGAGGAAAGATTCAAAAAGGAGATTCCGAAAGATAAAGATATGGCTATTGGGGATTATGCTTTTCTTTTTCAAAAACTTTTTCTCTTAGAAGACATGCTTTTAAAAATACTTTCTTCGAAAATACTCTTAGAAAGTAGTTTTTCTCAAAAAATTTATCTGTTCTGGTAACCTTAAGCTCTGATACCACGTGTAACACCCCACTCCCGCTATGATCACTCACTAAGGGAATGCCATAGCATCGGTGGAGTATTTTAGTGAATATAGAACAGAAAAATTACAACAAGACAGATATAAATAGTACTTGAAATTTTAAAACATCATCTCATAACAGCGGAAGTAAAACATGTCTGGTTACATCATAAAACCACAATAAAGGTCAAGTACAATATCCATCAAAATAAAGAAGTACATAATCCCACTCTCATACAATAGCCAAACAAAAGAAAAGATAACTGGATAACTGGAGCTTTACATCTATCCAAGCTCCTAAAGACTGGAACAGCAATCCGATCAAGCTCCACTACTGCTAGGATCCACCGTAGGACCTGAGGGTTGGGAAAAAGATAAAAACAACAGGGTCAGACATAAGTCTGAGCGAGTCCTATAACTTTAACAATACAATCGTTAAAGTAACCAGAGAAGACATAAACTGATATACGGTAACATATAGGGATGAATGGCTACCCTAAGCAGTCAACTAAACGAAGATAAAGGATAAAGACGCATCTACCCTCCCTAAGGTAAATTACTAAACTGCACCACACCAGTCGTTCCTAACTTAAAGGTTGATCCCACCCAAGGACTTATAAAATTTACTAATTAGTACCTGCGTACCCCTAGGTGACCAAGTAGGCGCCACGGGGCCCTACAATCCACTAGGTGTACACACTACTTCCCATTCGATCGGCTCCCTAACGTAGATACCCGTGCTGGCCCCACCGTGGGATGTATCATTCCCCAATGTGGCAACCTGATGAAACTAAAGGTGCACGGCTTATATCTACTCGATGCAACAACGGCTTACCTACCAGCCCGGGCCCACTCACGCATATGAAGCCCGTTGGACTTGCGTTGCCACCGCTAACCCGTTTGCCTCTTACAGTCAAGCCCAGTATGCGTGTCCCGTCCTCGACATGGGTCGAGCCCACAAAGATACGTATGGGTTACTGGTTGAAATGGGCCTCCACAAGCTACCCACCTAAGCTTGTCCCTTTTTCTAGTATATCCCACTTAACCCTTTAATCATGTTTTAATTACATGTTCTATTTTGGTTAAGTATTCTAATCGTATTTTCTATTGCCACCCAAGGCAACCACTAGATTTTCTCATGCCACCCGAGGCACCCACTTAACCCCTCATGTCCCTCTACATGCTAATGTGGTTAAGTGTTTCTTAATTAATTAATTAAGAACGTAACCTTTGTAAAGACCTCTCACATTAGACTGTCTTTTATGACCGCTGGTTAAGCCGGTTGGGTCCGGGCAGCCTTATGTCATAACAGAGTCTAACCTCGTGTCTTTACATTAATTACGTATTTAGTTTGTGCCTAAGACCTCTCACATTGGGCTAACATTTGTAGCAACTGGTTAAGCCGGTTGGGTCCGGGCAGTTTTACGCTACAACTGAGTCCAACCTCGTGTCTTAGTCAATTAATTACACCTAATTAATCACCCTCATAATTTTATATTAATTATCCCTAATTAATCAAGTTTTCTTAACATGGGTAGACCTAACTTAATAGGTAAATTCCCATGGGGTAGACCTAACTCAATAGGTAAATTCCCAACACATAGTATGGGTACACCTAACCAAATAGGCAAATTCCCATACTATGTTTATTTATTTTGTGTTATGCATAATTATATTAATTTCACACAATCTTATTAACTTATGCATTTAATTACCCCATCGTTCCCACGTAATTTCGTTCATGATATAACACATATAAAAGGTGTCAACTTGCATATGAATGAACATGTTTCAAAGGTGCCATCTTGCATATTAACAAACACATAACTTGCATATGAACTTGCATAACATGTCACATAACTTGCATATAATATGTCACATAACTTACATATTCATTTTGCATAACAAACTTGCATATTAGCTTATAGACTTGCATAATGTGTCATCATGAACTTGCATATTAATAAACATGTAACTTGCATATTTACATACATGTAACTCGCATATTAACAAACATGTAACTTGCATATAAAGAAACATGTAACTTGCATATTTACATACATGTAACTTGCATATTAACAAACATGTAACTTGCATATTAACAAACATGTAACTTGCATATTTACATACATGTAACTTGCATATTAACAAACATGTAACTTGCATATTAACAAACATGTAACTTGCATAGCATATTACCATGAACTTGCATAACATGCATATGATTACATAGCCCACAACTTGCATATTTAGCATCATGCAACCATAACATACATCATATTAAACTTGCATAAGCTTACATACTCAACATGCATAAACATAAGATTAATGCTAACATCATATCATATGATTCAAAGCTCATTAACCCACATACAAAACCATAAATCTCATCACATCTCATCTAATTAGTTTACCAAAAGATCATCAAAGTGATAGAAACTCACAACTAGCAACTTTGAACACCAAATGAAGAAGATTAAGATGCTAAGAAGGGATTAGAAGTTGATTAGAGAGTGATTAGTATGCAACCCTCTTCATAAAATTAGTGGAGGCCATGAGAGCTAGCATTTTGCCATAGTTTAGTCACTAGGTTTAATTATGAATGAATTAGGGTAGGTTAGGGTCTTATTTATAGATTAGGCAAGTGTTTTAGGCCATAGGATTAACCCTAGATTCAATCCAAGCCATCAAAGCATGTCTTGGAGAAGAAGTCAAGTGTAGGAACCATCTAGGGCCTTTAGATTAAAGATGGACCATGAGAACCATTCAAATGCAAAATCTGCACTTGAGCGAATCGGCCCACGGGTTGACAGCCAAACACCCTGGATTAACCCCTAGTCGACCCAGCGGGCTCGGGTCGACTTCAAAAATCGGCCGGTTCGGTTATTCCCCTCTCCCAATTCGCTGTTTTGAGCATTTTTGCATATTTATTTATTAAATTTTCAATTATATATATATATATATATCAATATATATATATATATATCTACACAACCCATTTCACTTAATTAAGTATACTTTAATTTGGGAATTTTCGTGAAACTTCGCGAGGCCATATCTTGGTCATACGGACTCCGATTTTCGAAAACTCGGACTCTATTTCGCGTATTTTTCCGAGACGAACACAATGGCTTAGCCCGTTTCCCTTGATTCCCATTTTAGAATTAAATTCTGCCTCGATTTATGTTATTACAGGTTATTGAAAATACGGGTTGTTACAAAATGGTTTTAATATAACCAGAATTTTCTAATGAATAAATTGGAACGAATTTAAATGGAAATAATCTTCAGAATATTTCGATATTGGATTTTGTGATTATACAGATAATGTTGAGGAATTTGGAAGATATATATTCCCAATACGATATTTATTGGTTTCAGAATTTGATATTGAATATAAGCCGATATAATTTCTATTTAGAGCCTGTATTTAATATCAAACGGGATTTGGGTTTGTCGTGAATGGTGTCTTTATTAACACTGTTCTTAAACCCAGTTGAGAATATAATAAATCTTTTAATTAAGATTTAGAGAAGTTTACCGATTAATTAAATTGGAATTGAAATGGAAGTTGATTTTGGGTTTATCGTGAACAATGTTTTAAATAAAATTGATTCTTTAACCCAATTAACAGAGAAGATATGATTTGGAATTTATAAATCTTTATTCTAAGATTTAATGGAAAATTTCCAAAGTATAGTTTTCCAATTTAATATATTAAATTGGAATCGAGTGGAATACGATTTGGTAATAATCGAGATGAATTGCTATGAAGGAAGACCAATACTATTTATGGAATTTAAAAGGCTTTGCCATTATTCCATTTATATTATTAGTTTGATATGGAAATTTATATTGATTATATATTGATCTGTTTTCCGTGAAGATTCCATAGTTGATGGAAGATGATTTAGGTTTACCGTAGGCTGTGTTTTAAATGACATTGGCTCTTTAACCCAGTTAAAGGCAAGATTAATTTCTTAAGGTTGAATAATCGTTAAATAATGACTTTTGGAAGATTAAAACTAAATGACGTTTTAATAAATCTATAATTAGATTGAGATGGGAATGAAATAATTCAATTTATCAAATTCGAGAAAGGTTTCGAAATGGAGTACCACTAGTTTTACTCCAAGAGATAGTTAAATCTTTAATTAGAATTGAACGTGAAATGGTAATTAAATTTACCGATAAAACGATGGGTGTTAGATATAGAGTACTACCAGTTTTGCTCCATGGGATGAATAGATTGGGATGGGGAATTATAATAAATGATTACTTCGATAAGGCTCGATAATCCCTACTAGTTTTATAAACCGTAAATTGGTTTAGAATTGTTAAAGGAGAATGTAAAATCTTTTGCAATGGTTTTTAAAGGAAGATTAAGTTTAAAAGAATTTATCTTTGATAAAATTAATTAGAACCTTTCCCAAAGGATATGAATATTTTAATAAAAGAATATTCTGAATTGGCATGAGGTCTATGATGTGTTTATATATCACTTGATTATAAGATACGCGATTATTCGGGAAGACCGGGTTTAACCCATTCTAAATAACAGTTACGAAGATTAAAAGTCGACGATGAAGACGATGCAAGACCGAAAATCTTCACATCAAATGGATTACTACTGATGCCCTGGATGGAGTTGCAGCCTTGAAGGGGTTATAATGGTAGTTGTCCGGGTGTATTTGATGATTGTTCGGATATGTGAGGGTCTCTCTCATGTATTGGACATATGGAACGAGGAATAAGGTGCCTCCGGTTTCGTTCAGACGTAGAACGGACTTGTAAATGGATGTGTGTTTGACATTGGACTTCATTCTATGTTGATTGATTTCTATTAAATATATATTTGTTCGGTAGCAGAGAATTTATTCTTTTGCTTAACACCCTTCTCTGAGACGTACGAGCTTAGAGGTTATATATTGATAGACATCAATCGTATGGCGTGGATTGTCAATGTGGCGTGCTAAAATGCAAATGATCAAGGCTTATTGTTGAAAAGCAGGGCCTTGTGGATGATGATCAAAGAACGACTTTAAATAGCATAGCTTTATGCATAGCGTTAATTCGCGAGCCTCACACCCGGTATGAACCAGAAATGGGATGAGGGACTGCAGGGAGGACATGCGTTTCTTTCTAGCTAGGAGTGATGTCATGGTATGGAGCCCAGATATTTTACTTATGTGAATGTTGGATAGTGAGGCGCCTCGAATTTGAGTTCCTAGTGGCTCTTATATGGTCGACATACTAACCATTATGCCCCATAGGGCAGGGAAACATATTGTTCGGGAATAACCAATCCACTAAAGTAAGTGTGGACCGCCCCTGAAGATCCCAGGTGCAGTTGCGGCTGAATCCTGAGACATGGTAGGCAAGATTTTCTCGAATCGGAAGGAGAGATCCCTTGCCTTGGTTCATGATGGAAATCCTATTTCCAATACAAGACTTTTCAGTTTTAATTGTAAACCTATGTATGGCGGCATAATATATGATACCTATGTCGTTTATGATTGATACATTTACATTTGAAGTTGTTTTATGACACTACGCACTTGTAATAGTATCAAACGATTTGTTTTAAAACGTACCAAGCGTGCTTGGCTATTATAAGGTAAAACTCTATCCTCCGGCTTGCGTTGCATTGTGTGATGAGACCTGAGCCTTATAAAAGCTTCATTTTTTTCAAAAAGCATTGCGTTGTTTATTAAATCGTTTTATTTCAAGTTTTGGTATTTATGGGAGTGAACCCATTCCGTGACATACGCCGTGGTCCCGTGAATTACCCAATTTAAAGTAAAATTTTAATAACTGTTTTAGGTTCTCACACCAGTCCCATGACTGACTTGGAGTTTATTGTTTCTACTGGGAGCCCATGTTTTCCATACGGGCGGCTATTAATTTTTGTTTTTGCAAATATTTCTTTGCACAGGATCCTGGATTTACAGCTGGAGCTATATTTGGAAAGCTTTGTATCCATATATTTCTTTCAGTTGTGGTAGTTGATGTTTTCCGCTACACATTATGTTTATGTATTTAAATGTAATTTAAATCTCTGATTGATTTCCACTGTATATTATTTATTCATACTCTGCTATATTCTTGTACTCTGATGTAACTGTTGTAATAGCAATGAAATTTTCTATTGTTTATGTTCTGATGCGTCGTGTTCTCAAAACATTCCGGGCTCCTCCGTCTCTTCCAGGATCGGGGAAGTCTGGGTCGCCACAAAGGAACTTATATATGTTTCTTTTGAACTCTATCATGACTTCATATATCTTAAATTATCTTTTGATTCCGCTGTATAATTATTTGTTATCTGAAACTTGTTATGTGCTAAGTGTGATCCTGTAATACTGTGTAACTGTGATGATGATGTTTATTTATGCTATTGTAAAATGAAGTAAATTGTTCTCTGATGTAATATTTATGTTATATTCAATGATTTGCTGATGTGATTAATGTGTTATATTCCAATGATTAACCATTCCGCCGGGATCGGGGGTTTGGGTTATCATAGATTTTATGGAGCAGGATTCTGGATTGAAGCTTAAAGCTGTGTCCAGAGCATTTGATAGTCTTCCGCTGAATGTAATTATATTTCTGCTGAGTATTGTTTTAATTTATGTACTCTGATATATTCTTGTACTCTGATGTAAACTGTTGTAATAACAATGAAATTTTCTTTTTTGTTTTGTTCTTATGTGTTTTATCCCACAACGGTTCGAAGATTTCTGTTGTTTCGGATTAGACCTGTGTGGCTTATGGTCGATTCGAAAAGCGTAGATTTTTCGGGTCGTAACAATTACTCATGAAGGTGATGTTGCTTGACTGAATAAGAGTTGTAGAATGTGAATGGTTGAAATACTAAATGTGGTTTTTATAGATAATTTGAGTAAAGTAGGATTTCAGTCAATTATAGATTAGAGACCAGAAATATAGAGATTAGCTAATTAAAACCATTGAAACCCTTTCTTATTTATAGAGATGAATTTTTTGATCAATGGATATAAAAACCAATTGATACAGAGGGTCGCAACTTGAGAGAAGAACGAACCGTGAGAGATTGAGATGAAGAGATGTGCTAAATGCATTTCTAAAATGGTAGAATTTTCGTCCACCGATATATCGGTCTGTCCCTACTTGTTCACGATGTACCAAATTTTTGCATTTTCCTGAGACTCTATTAAGTGATGTGTGCTTTAGCTTTAAACTTCATATAATGCATGTATACCACTTGTGAGTTTTAACAATCATATTACAATACTTGTAACAACCTGAAATTTTAATGATTTTAAATAACGTGTTTAACTAAACTTTTACTTAAGAATTTAAATTTTATTTATTATAAATAATAGAAGTGTATGTATTTGATATTTGGACATAAATTAAAACACATACATCTAACTTGAATAACAAAATCTAAACAATCATTTGTTCATAACTTGTTTGTTTTGGAAAAACAATATAAAATCAATCATAAGTTAAACGTTGTAATATTGATCTATAAAATGTAATATTTTTATATAAAATTGATCCTGTAAATCCCATAATTAATAAAAACATTAACTTTTGCTCGCTCTGTTTAAATTGATTTATGTAATCGATTTACAATAGTGACAACCAATATAGCGCAACTAAAGTTGAAAACTTAAAATTTAAAAAAAATCTGAAATTTAATAAATGAGATACATATAACTAAACATAGCATATGAATAAATTTCGTAAAAATGTATGCAAATTTGTTATGTTTGCAAATTTAAATTTGAATAAATCGTTCTAAAATAAAAGTTTGCCGAAACTTAGACATTTTCTACCTAAAAACACTAGACCATTTTCTAAGCAAGACGTTATTTTTTGTTTCACGAAATACGGATTTTTGTTTCTCCAAAGTATTTGTTTTAGGTTAAATCTTGGGTTTTGGATTTTTTGTGGAAGAATTCAGATTGAGATATTATTTGGTTCATTTTGTGTGTTATATTTGCTTGATTCGATCATGTTTGTTTGTGTCTCTATTGAACTCATTTTCATTTCCTTTTTATTTTCCACGGAAGGTGAGAACCCTCACTAACGATTAACGTTTTCATTTAGTGAATTGACACTTCCTAAAATGACGTATGAAATGTTAGGATTGCTCTAGAAATCTTGTTTTTCTGTTATAAATTTGTGCATATGTGACACACGCACACTTTTAGTATATATAACACAAATTATTTGTAAGAGATATTTGATTGTTGTAATATATTATGACGCATATATGATATCTATAGTGTAGTATTTATGTGTTCTGACATTGCAAGTTTCATATAAATTTGTAGAGGCACTATGGGTTGAAATATTATATATCTGAATCACTGTAAAAATTTAGGAATTGAAACTGAATTTATTGGGATACCGATTAAAATGATATATACCTGTAAATTTAAGTTAAACGGATTGAAATGACATATGTTTGTAATACTTGGTCAAGATAGAAAATTACATACGGGCACCATTGGTCTATTTTTGAAAAGTATTTTCTGGATTTATAAATAATATTCTGACTTATTAAAAGTATTTTAGAAATCAAAATTAAATTTTTTATTTTTATAATTAATAAAACTTTAAATTTATACTTAAAATAAAATTATATGTTATAAAATTTCAATGTATAAGTTAATATAATTTTAAAATATAAACTTAAGAATTTTAATTATAATATTATTTATTTTTAAAATTTAAATTATTTAAACTATTTTATAAAAAAATAATGATCGTTTAGTATAAATATTATTTAAAATTTAAAACTATATATAAATATATATTTTTATAAAGTAAAAAAATATATAAAGGTTTTAAAGGGAAGTTAGAAATTATGATAACCTGATTTGTTTTATGACCGAATTAAAATGATCTAGTTAAGATAAACTGTTAAGATGTGAAGTTAAAATAATGAATGGGTTTATGAACTATTATAATGATGACATATAGTAAATTGATTTAATAATAATCTACTAAGTAATGTTTTGAATCTAAATATAATTGAAGCTAAATTATTATGATTGATTAACTAGAAATTTGGATTTAATTGATATGAACTTTACAATATGAGATCAAAATGTAATGTAAATCTTTAAAACTAGAATCGGATAACCCAACTTGAATACTATTTGAAATGAAATGAACTTAAGAATATATTATTTAAAGTTTCTAATTGACTGAATTAAAATTTTGAATTCTAAATTGATAAAAAAGTTAAACTTTCGAAATACGGGTAAATGGTTCGGATTAGGCTATGTTGGATCATTTGAAACTGTATTATTTCACATTAAACTAATTTAAATAATACTATTTAAAGTAACTATTATTTATAACTATTTTAATGTAACTATAATTTATAACTATTATAATATAACTATAATTTATAACTACTTAATGTAACTATTTTATATTTAACTTGATTATTATACATTCTATGAAAAAATATTGTAATATTTTTTCAAATTTAGTTATTATTTATTTTATATTTATTTTAAATCAAATTATTTTATATAAATATAATTACTTTAGTTATAACTATTTTATATTATATTAATTTATTTAAATAAAAGTTGTTCCCAGTCTAAACTATTGAGTCTGAAATGTTAATACAAAGATTTTTGAAATAATGACATTTGAGATATAGATATGTGAAATCAAATAATGTAATTTTGTAAACAAACCTTTTTGTAAATATGAAATCTTAATTTTAGTCTTAAATCAAATAATGAATTCATATGGAATATGATTTACATATAATTTATGACATTGAAATATTTCACTATAGTTATTTAAATATGAATCAACATTGTTATTGTTTGATTTATGGAATTTTTGATATGATTTTAAATATATATGGATAGAGTGTGGAATAAGCGTTTGGTTGTTAAAGGGATCAAAGTCAGTATTGACATGCTATTTGTCAATATTGATTCCAGTTTAACAACTATGCACATGATGCAGAATCCATAATGAAGTAGCTTGGTTTGGCGAATGCTACTAGAATGAATTAAGAGAACAATCATGGATAGCCTTGACCTTCGGGTCATAATTAAAATGACTAAAACATGAGCTATAACGTAATTACCAGAGGTAGCATCTCTTATCGGACAAGCTTCATCGATATCATATCTATTACTTTGTTATTTGATTGGGGACCTCCGATCATGGGAGTGTTGCTCAAAGTGGGTGGTAGTTGCAATTACGCATTACCATCACTTCATGCGTGCATAGAATCACACCTTAGGTATTACCTCGTATGCCTTGTCATATTATCCTGATCAAGCCTCCTACGATTTTGGTTTGATGTTGTTATATAACAGCGCATCCCTACCCACCGACCATTTAACTGGTGTTTTATATGCAATGTATACGACAATGTTTATAAATGGTGTAAGTGTAATTACGGTAATCCCGCTTATGCTATTTTCAATAGTATATTTACTGTAGACATTATTATAATACTGTTTTATATTATATGATATCTAGTTTAACAGATCCTTGTAGGATGAGAATCTTAAGCATTGTTTATGTTACTTGTGCATTTCACTTGAGCTAATTTACCATTGAGAATGTTAATCCTGACTCTAGTGTTTTGTTTCTGACTTTATGCTCGGGTCAGACTTAAGAGTTCAGCTTTAGCAATTCATCTTTTGTGAGATGGAGATCTATTAGAGATTCAGCTTATTATCTATTTGCTATCGCTATCTTGGTGATTTAGCTATTTCGTTTCTATTATTTGTTTCTATAATAGGCATTTATGTATCTAAAATTTCTGATGTATCAATTTATTTCTCTAATATTATGTATTTTGAGTTTTTGTAATTAATGGCTTCATAAACTACTAAGTTATTTATTCTGCTTTGAGTTATTCATCGATTTTGTATTTGTGATTTGTCTATGTTTTGTGATTTGATCTTATTAAATTGCTATAGTTATAGCAATCTGTTATTTCGAATGGTTTGACTTGGTTTATCATGGACTTAATACGCTCGAGATACAGGTTGTTACATGTGGTATCAGAGCTTCGGTTTAATAAAAAAACCTTAGCTTATGGGGTTTAAAACTCATAAGTGATAGGGTAGCGATACCCTAGAATGAGTAGAATTAGTCGTAGAATTTTTCTTGAGAGAGCGTATTTTGAAAAGTATAAATAGTTTTAAAAATGGTTCAAAATGATTTTTGACATAAAATTTGTTTTAAAAATTACCTTTTCTAAGTGTTACCTTTCTTTGAATTTCTCTCCCCAATTACATTTCTCTTCGAATAAGATTTCTTTGAATCTAGATCTTGAGCCTTGTTCTAAATCTATATCCCAAGAAATTATAATTGGTAGTTTTTGAAATCCTTTATATTCTTTAATTTATGTGTATTAGGGTTTCCATCATCATAGACTTCCATTGGTTAGGTTCTTCGTTGGTTCAGTTTTTAGCTCGTGTTCCGAGTTACATTTGAACTAATTGGATTAATAATGGAAGGGATTTTAAGCATAACTTGTGTTAAGAATTAATGTGAAAATTGTTAATAACTAGGGTATTAATCACTTAGTTATTTATTGATGAAACAAGCATTTTGAAATGGACGTTAAAACTTGAGATAATATACTAAGTGATTTAATACTAATAAGATTATAAAATAAGACTTAAAACAAGATGTTTGAAATTGTTTTATTGGATGTCCCCGAAGGGACAAGATGTTTGAAATTGTTAATTTTATTTTATGTCTAGTAAATACGAAATATTAAACTGATTCTAAGTAATAGAAAACTAATTTATATATAAAGAAGGATAATTTTAACTTAAAATAGATGGATATTTTGAAACATTGTAAAGAAATATATGTTTTAAAAATTAATGATGCTATATTAAGTATGTGTTTATATATATATATATATATATATATATTGTTGTAAATAACAGTGTTGTATACACAATTATATGATTTTTGTTTGATGATAACAACCAAATATATTTTTATTATTGAATGTGTTTGTAAATTCACTGATACAGAAATTTGAACAATCACACAGTATTTTATAAAAAAAAAAAAATTTATTTCATTATCAAAAGTACATCTTTTTACTCCACTATTTGACATATTACATTTCATACAACTCTGTCACTCACTCTATACAACTACACATACAAACACTTTCATACATTGACATTTTTCTTACTGTCTTCTATCATCTTCTATCTTCACAACCTTCAGTCAAATCCTGACTTCATACCTGTCACAAAAAGAACACACAGTAGACTGCAACAAAAATAAAATAAAATAAAAGCAAATAAAAATTTATTTTTAAAATTTTATTTGCCTCAGAATTACAGTGTGTTTCTCATCATTTTTCTAGACTTTGTCTGATATGCAGGAACAGGAAAACTCGTCTGGATGGCTGCATATACACACGTGAATACACGTGTGTACTGCCATGCCAATCCAGTATCACGACTGAGGAGTAGCCAAAAAGACCATCTCAACCCAGTGTACAATCAACAATAGGAAAATAAAATACAAGTCCAAGAAAGAAAATCAATGCAACATGAATGAAAAAGTGATCAAGTGCAAGGGTCAAACATAATGGTCGAACCAGCAAGTTATATACATGCATGATGGCAGAAGAGTCCACACAGAAATCTCAATGTACAAGTAGTTCAGGTCAAGTATAATTTTTAAAGTCAAGCAAGGAAGCAAGTACTACATGAAGCAGCTAAGGAGTATTCATTTTAACAAAATGGCGCAAGTATATGGCAAGATCAATCAAGGGTCAAAACAAAAAGGAACAGTGAAAACATTGCCAAGGGACTACATCAATGCACAAAGAAAGAAAACAGGTGCACGGCTGAATCAAGGAATAACAGAGTATGAATTTCAAGTGCCTAAACAAAATGGCAAAATAAAGCAAAACTCCTGTTCTTATCAGTAAACAGAAGAGTTCAAGGAAAAGTATTAAGTGTAGTAGTAAAATCACTTGAATGGTGCAAGAATGACAAGAGTATCAAGAGTAATATCCTGTTCAAATATATGGCAGAATAAGTTGAGTATATGATCATCAAGATATGGCTAAGAAGAATAACAACAAGTTCAAACAAGTTATACAAAGTTAAAACTGTATAACCGCAAAGAACATTTCAAGAATATACAACCAACCAGCAAAAATTCAAGTGAATCAAGTTAATATATATGTACCAAGCAGGGAGTGACTTAGATGTACAAGTCAGATATGAAAGGCCCAAGGGTGTGGTGCAGTATTCAAGTAGTAAAACAAGAATGATCGAGCTAATAAATAAAGCAAATATTATGATTCATGCAATCACAATAAGTCAAGACAACTGCAGTTAACACAGGTTCAAAGAAACATGGAGTATCAATGGTGCTTTTACACTGGTTTGTGTATATATAAAAATATGGGAATCAATAAAAGGCAAAACATCAAGTGCGACATAAATTAAAAGGTTTAGCAAGTTCAAGAATTGAATCTGAAGACTCAATTCAAAGCCCAGAGAGATCAACCAGTGATTAAAGTATCTAAAAATATTTTTCAGAACAATAAAATTTTATAAGACTCGATCAAAGTTCAAGAAAATACCAAGTTTTTTTGGAGCATACGGGGCCAAGTTAGAAAAATTCAGAACAGGTTGAAGATTTTAAAACTCCAAAATTCTTGTATTCAAGATTGAAAGATTCATCACTCAAAAACTTATTCCAGAGAATTCGGCAATCACAAGAGTAAACAAGTTCAAATATAGCATCTGTTCAAATATAAGGTCAATTAAAAATCAGACTGATTAGTACTCAAGTTTGAGGATTTCAAAATCCAGAAACCACGCCAATTCAAAGCCAAAGACCAAGATTAAAGGAATATACTTCCTGGCCCCAAATAAAAGAAATAAAAAGCAACCGCAATATCATAGCCAAGTCTCAAAGACGAAATCAGAGCAGAATTTTAGGGATTTTAACCCTATATATAACACACAATCCTCATCGGCAATCGATCATCTAAGTTCAAGCACAATCAAAGAAAAACTCGAATTAAAAATCATACCAGAGAACAAGTAAACAACTTGGACCCAAATCGAAGCATTCAAAGGCAACATCGAAGTCGCGCATCAAAGAACCGCATCTCCATCACTCAAGCGCAGAGATTTGGGGAAAGACTGAAGAAACCCTAGGAACCTCTCAAGAGACGCCGCCATTTCTAAGGAAGGAAATTGAGCCAAACAAAAAGTGGTGCAGCAATAATAAAAAGGGAGCCGCCTTTCTATGTTAAAAGGGGATAACCCTAAATAGTTAAACCTAGGGTTTTATTTTCCTTTTAATTTTTTTTTGTTTAATTTTTTTTTTCTTTTACTCCTTAAAGTCAATAACTACGAGTGTAAGTAGTTTGAAAATCACAACATAAGTGGTCGTGTTGTGTCAAGGTCTTGAGCGTAGGGTTTTAACAGTCGGGAGCAAGGTCGCAAGTTTACAAGAGTCTATAAGCGAAGAGATTGTTTAAAATTCCTAGTAGAAACCTTGAATGCAGCAGTAGGCATAGTTTTTGCCGAAGCTGGGTATTTTCTGTGTGTGATCTTTTTATTTCTGAAATTATTTTTAAATATACTTATTTGCAATAAACCCTATTCACCCCCCCCTCTAGGGTTAATTTAGATCCTACAAGTGGTACCAGAGCAGGTATTTTTAACTCTAGAGTCATGAATTTGTCTAACAACGCTTTTTCTGAGGGTCAGTCCATAGCTAGGCCACCAATGTTTAATGGAACTGATTATGCTTATTGGAAAGCTAGGATGAAAATTTACTTAAGCTCAGTTGATTATGATGTATGGGATATCGTTGAAACAGGCTATAAACCTCCAGTCACGATTATCAATGATATTGAAATTCCTAAACCAAAAGATAAGTGGGATGCTAATGATAAAAAATTATTCTCAACTGATGCCAAAGCAATGAATGCTTTAATTTGTGCTCTTGATAAAACTGAATTTAACCGTATATCTCACTGTTCAACTGCGCAGGAAATTTGGCATACTTTGGAAGTTACACATGAAGGAACATCTCAGGTCAAGGAATCTCGTCTTGCACTACTCTGCAACGAATATGAAAATTTCACAATGCGAAAAGACGAAGATATAAAAGAGATGTATGGTCGATTCTCCACACTGATTTATAATGCAAGGGCTCTTGGAAAAGACTACACTGAAGTAGAATTAATACGCAAGATACTGAGAGTACTGCCAATGAATTTTGAAGCCAAAGTAACTGCCATTCAAGAATCAAAAGATCTAAATAAGTTGAAAATAGAAGAATTGATTGGAAATCTGATTGCTTATGAAATGGAGTTAAAAGCCAAAGAATGACGCGATGATTCAGAATCAAAGAAAAAGACAATTGCTCTAAGCAACACTGTTGAAAGTAA
This sequence comes from Allium sativum, assembly GCA_030737875.1. Lineage (NCBI taxonomy): Eukaryota > Viridiplantae > Streptophyta > Magnoliopsida > Asparagales > Amaryllidaceae > Allium > Allium sativum. The sequence continues at coordinate 8,945,214 of CM060913.1, forward strand.
CGATGAAACTGAGAATCCTATCAAAGAGTTGGCCATGGTTCTTAAAAAGTGGACTAACAAAAAATATAAGTCACGAAAGAAGAGTTCAAAATCCAACAAATCCAAGAATTCAGACAATTCAGATGATGAAGTCATATGTTACAACTGCAACAAACCTGGCCATATCAAACCAAATTGCCCATTACTTCAGAAAGACAAAAAGAAGAAGAAGAAAAAGAAAGCCTTTGCAGCTACATGGGACGATGAAGAAGGAGAAGAAGAAGACTCTGACAGTGATAAAGAGGAAGCCAATTTATGCCTTATGGCACAGTCAGATCCAGACAGTAGCGAAGATGATTCCACTGAGGTACCAAATTACTCTTATAAAGATTTAATTTTAATGTGTCATAATCTCACCAAAACCGTTGATTCACTTGAATTAAAAATCAAGAAATTAAAATCTGATAGGTTAAAATTGGTCCACGAAAACAATAGGTTAGAAGATGAGCTTGGAAAGATGACAAACCTTGAATGTAAAAACTGCAAGTCATTAAAACAAGAGCAAACAGAATTTAAGGCAAATTTTGAAAAATTAAAACAAGAATACTTGGCTTTAAGAGAAAGTGATGACACAAAAAGAAAGAACTTTATTAACAGATGTACTTCTCTTGTAAATGAAAATGAATCACTTAAAACCAAAGTAAAAAATCTGGAAATAACATTGAGTAAGTTTTCAAGAGGGGAAAAGTCATTTAGAATGTTGCTTGGAAACCAATTATATGCAAATAATAGAAAAGGATTAGGATTTGGGAAAACATACGTTAAAATGAATGATAATACGAAGGGTGGAAGTGTTTTTCCTAAATGTACAAAGTGTGGAAAAATTGGACATAGCTATGAAAAATGTCAAAATAGGAACAATAATAAAAAATTCATACAAATTTGGGTTCCAAAAGGGTTGACGAGTGATTGTAATAGATTTGGATTTAATAAAAACAAACAAATTTGGATTCCAAAAGGATCAGTTGTTCAAAATCAAAATTTGTCAGTTACTAATGTTATTAGACCTATGAGTTACTCTAGGTCATTCTCTTCTTCTTGTGTGTAGGTATGTTGGCGGGCTAAGGAACAACAAGAATGGTACTTGGATTCAGGATGTTCCAAACATATGACAGGAGATAAATCAAAGTTCCTTAGCCTTGAAAAATATAAAGGAGGAAGTGTGATAATGGGCGATAACAGAAAATGTAAAATTATCGGTAAAGGTAAAGTAGGTAATAGTACTTTCTCCTTAACTGATGTTTTATATGTTGAAAACTTGCATCATAATCTAATTTCCATAAGCCAACTATGTGACAAAGGAATGAGTGTAATATTTGATAATGAATCCTGCAAAATTATTGAAAAATCCACAAACAATATTGTGTTCACGGGAAAAAGAAAAGGAAATGTTTATACTATTTCATTTGATGATTTGACTCTCACACGATGTTTAGTAGCTACGGATGAAGAAGTATTCTTATGGCATAGGAGATTGGGTCACGCTAGTATGAGTCTCTTGGAAAAACTTGAATCAAAAGAATTGGTAAGAGGTCTACCACATCAGAAATATAAAAATAATAAAGTATGTAAATCATGTGCTATGGGAAAATTCAGTCGTTCAGCATTTCGTCCCAAAAATGTTGTTAGCACTAATAGGGTACTTGAATTGATTCACATGGATTTATTTGGACCAAATGAAATCGCTAGCTTAAATGGAAAAAGGTATTGTTACGTGTTAGTTGATGATTACTCTAGATTTACATGGGTTTATTTTCTAGCCAAAAAATCCGAAACTTTTGATTACTTTTCAAAGTTTGCAAAACTCGTTCAAAATGAAAAAGGTGTTTCAATAAAAACTTTAAGAGGTGATCATCTTGGTAAGTTTGAATCAAAGGCTGACGAGGGAATTTTCATGGGTTACTCGTCAAGAAGCAAGGCTTATCGAATTTTCAACAAACGATCAAAAACCATTGTTGAAACCATAAACGTGAAATTTGATGAATCAGATCTGGATACGATGGAAAAAGAGAAAAACGATGAGGAAATTACACATGAGGGTGAAAAAGAAAATAGCAAAGAGAAGACTGGAAGTGATGACCAAACAAAACAAACATTTAAGGTCGAAAAGTTGAAATTCAAAACCAACCATCCTCCAGAATTGGTGATAGGAAATCCAACGGCAGGTATACGAACTCGTTCATCATTTAATAAAGATATCTGTACTTTTTGTATTCACAGTTGTTTCATCTCAGAAATCGAACCTAAAAATATTGAAATTGCACTTAATGATGAAAGTTGGATTTTAGCAATGCAAGAAGAACTTAATCAATTTGAACGGAATAAAGTTTGGAAATTAGTTCCTAGACCGAATGACTATCCAGTAGTGGGAACTAAATGGGTGTTCAAAAATAAACTTGATGAATCCGGAAATGTAATTAGAAACAAAGCTAGGTTGGTTGCAAAAGGATATAATCAAATTGAAGGCATTGATTTTGATGAAACATTTGCACCAGTAGCTAGGTTAGAAGCCATTAGAATTTTGCTCAGTTTCGCATGTTATAAAGGTTTCAAACTAAAACAAATGGACGTAAAAAGTGCATTTTTAAATGGAGAATTAAAAGAAGAAGTTTTTGTGGAACAACCCCCCGGTTTTGAAAATTATGAATTTCCAAACCATGTATTCAAACTTGAAAAAGCATTATATGGTCTTAAACAAGCTCCTAGAGCTTGGTACGATTGTTTAAGTGCATATCTTTTGGAAAACGGATTTAAAAAGGGCAGTGCTGACACTACATTGTTTCTATTACATGAAGGTGATGATTTTTTAATTGTCCAAATTTATGTTGATGATATTATATATGGTGCTACTAACGATTGTTTGTGTGAGAAATTTGAAAAAGTCATGCAGGATAAATTCGAAATGAGCTTGGTAGGTGAATTAAAATATTTCCTTGGATTTCAAATTAAACAAAGCTCCAAGGGGATTTTCATATCACAAACAAAATACATTGCTGAATTGCTGAAAAAATTTGGACTAGAAAAAGCAAAACCACTCAGAACACCGATGAGTCCTTCAACCAAGCTTGACAAAGACGAGAAAGGAGTTGCAGTTGATCAGAAGAAATATCATGGAATAATTGGTTCACTCCTTTATCTCACTGCATCTAGGCCTGATATTATGTTTGCTGTTTGTTTATGTGCTCGCTTTCAATCCAACCCAAAAGAATCTCATTTAAAAGCCACAAAAAGAATTTTAAGATATCTTTTGCACACACACAAATTTGGTTTATGGTACCCCGCATGCAATAATTTTAAACTAATTGGATATTCTGATGCTGATTATGCTGGATCTCTTGTTGATAGAAAAAGCACTAGTGGAACTTGTTTTATGCTAGGACACTCGTTAGTTTCATGGTCAAGTCGAAAACAAAATTGTGTTGCTTTATCCACAACGGAGGCTGAATACATTGCTTTGGGAAGTTGTTGTGCACAAATATTATGGATGATGCAAACTCTTTCAGACTTTGGCATAATTTATAAAAAAGTACCACTAAAATGTGATAGTAAAAGTGCTATAGACTTGTCTAATAATCCTGTTCACCATTCACGCACTAAACACATAGATGTGAGACATCATTTTATTAGAGATCACATTTCACGAGAAGATATTTGTATTGAGTTTATTACAACTGATGGTCAACTTGCTGATATCTTTACAAAACCTCTTCCCGAAGATAGATTTTCACGATTACGCTTAGATTTGGGAATTATAGAAATAGATTAATCATTATCCCCTTACAATATATATATATATATATATATATAAAATAATAAAATAAAATTTCTTAAATGGTTATTCAAAAGTTAAATGATTGATCATTTGAACTACTTTGGAATTCGTTGACAGATCTTGAAATTGTGATGAGTATTGACTATAATATATTTTCATCATAAGGAAATATTTTAAATCTCATGATGGTTGGACATATTTTATGATATTTTTTGAGTTAAAGCTTATTTCACGACCATCTTCTATATCTACCATACTTCTGCCACTCATCATGGTTTTATTTAATTTGGGGAGTTCTAATTATTCTTGAAATTTAGAAATAAATAAATAAATAATAATATCCTTGGTACTCACTCCCATTTAAAAGTCCTCGCGGTTATGCGTGGGTGAAATACCTTAGTCTCTATGTGCTTTCATTCTCACTTAAAAGACCTTCGGGCTGTGCATGGATGAAACTCATCAGAGAGGATAAAGTTAAGTTACTACTAACCCCATTTAAAAGACCTTTGGGCTATGCGTGGTTAGAAAGTGCTTAACATATTTTAAGCATATTTGAAATCTTTAAATTTTGTATTCAAATATTGGACTCTCCTAATTCTATAAAATCCATAGTACATTCATTCATTCTGAAAGTGAAATTTGTCTCTGACTCAAAGAATATTATGATTTTTGTTTGATTCAATGAGATTTACGATATATTATCCTCTTGATCCGAATTTATATTTCTAGTTTATATTCATCACTGTTTTAATTTATTGTTATTCTTTTGATGATAACAAAAGGGGGAGAATGATCAAGATTTTGATGGATGAGTAAACATTTTTAGAATATTTTCAAATTTGGGATTGATTAATTCATTTCAAAATTTTCAAATCTATGTGCATCAATAAGGGAAGCCTAGTTGTAGGGGGAGCATACAAATAGGGGGAGTAACATACCTCACGTTATCAAACACATTCACACATTCAAAATCTTTTATTTGTTTGTCATCATCAAAAGGGGGAGATTGTTGTAAATAACAGTGTTGTATACACAATTATATGATTTTTGTTTGATGATAACAACCAAATATATTTTTATTATTGAATGTGTTTGTAAATTCACTGATACAGAAATTTGAACAATCACACAGTATTTTATAAAAAAAAATAATAAAAATTTATTTCATTATCAAAAGTACATCTTTTTACTCCACTATTTGACATATTACATTTCATACAACTCTGTCACTCACTCTATACAACTACACATACAAACACTTTCATACATTGACATTTTTCTTACTGTCTTCTATCATCTTCTATCTTCACAACCTTCAATCAAATCCTGACTTCATACCTGTCACAAAAAGAACACAGTAGACTGCAACAAAAATAAAATAAAATAAAAGCAAATAAAAATTTATTTTTAAAATTTTATTTGCCTCAGAATTACAGTGTGTTTCTCATCATTTTTCTAGACTTTGTCTGATATGCAGGAACAGGAAAACTCGTCTGGATGGCTGCATATACACACGTGAATACACGTGTGTACTGCCACGCCAATCCAGTATCACGACTGAGGAGTAGCCGAAAAGACCATCTCAACCCAGTGTACAATCAACAATAGGAAAATCAAATACAAGTCCAAGAAAGAAAATCAATGCAACATGAATGAAAAAGTGATCAAGTGCGAGGGTCAAACATAATGGTCGAACCAGCAAGTTATATACATGCATGATGGCAGAAGAGTCCACACAGAAATCTCAATGTACAAGTAGTTCAGGTCAAGTATAATTTTTAAAGTCAAGCAAGGAAGCAAGTACTACATGAAGCAGCTAAGGAGTATTCATTTTAACAAAATGGCGCAAGTATATGGCAAGATCAATCAAGGGTCAAAACAAAAAGGAACAGTGAAAACATTGCCAAGGGACTACATCAATGCACAAAGAAAGAAAACAGGTGCACGGCTGAATCAAGGAATAACAGAGTATGAATTTCAAGTGCCTAAACAAAATGGCAAAATAAAGCAAAACTCCTGTTCTTATCAGTAAACAGAAGAGTTCAAGGAAAAGTATTAAGTGTAGTAGTAAAATCACTTGAATGGTGCAAGAATGACAAGAGTATCAAGAGTAATATCCTGTTCAAATATATGGCAGAATAAGTTGAGTATATGATCATCAAGATATGGCTAAGAAGAATAACAACAAGTTCAAACAAGTTATACAAAGTTAAAACTGTATAACCGCAAAGAACATTTCAAGAATATACAACCAACCAGCAAAAATTCAAGTGAATCAAGTTAATATATATGTACCAAGCAGGGAGTGACTTAGATGTACAAGTCAGATATGAAAGGCCCAAGGGTGTGGTGCAGTATTCAAGTAGTAAAACAAGAATGATCGAGCTAATAAATAAAGCAAATATTATGATTCATGCAATCACAATAAGTCAAGACAACTGCAGTTAACACAGGTTCAAAGAAACATGGAGTATCAATGGTGCTTTTACACTGGTTTGTGTATATATAAAAATATGGGAATCAATAAAAGGCAAAACATCAAGTGCGACATAAATTAAAAGGTTTAGCAAGTTCAAGAATTGAATCTGAAGACTCAATTCAAAGCCCAGAGAGATCAACCAGTGATTAAAGTATCTAAAAATATTTTTCAGAACAATAAAATTTTATAAGACTCGATCAAAGTTCAAGAAAATACCAAGTTTTTTTGGAGCATACGGGGCCAAGTTAGAAAAATTCAGAACAGGTTGAAGATTTTAAAACTCCAAAATTCTTGTATTCAAGATTGAAAGATTCATCACTCAAAAACTTATTCCAGAGAATTCGGCAATCACAAGAGTAAACAAGTTCAAATATAGCATCTGTTCAAATATAAGGTCAATTAAAAATCAGACTGATTAGTACTCAAGTTTGAGGATTTCAAAATCCAGAAACCACGCCAATTCAAAGCCAAAGACCAAGATTAAAGGAATATACTTCCTGGCCCCAAATAAAAGAAATAAAAAGCAACCGCAATATCATAGCCAAGTCTCAAAGACGAAATCAGAGCAGAATTTTAGGGATTTTAACCCTATATATAACACACAATCCTCATCGGCAATCGATCATCTAAGTTCAAGCACAATCAAAGAAAAACTCGAATTAAAAATCATACCAGAGAACAAGTAAACAACTTGGACCCAAATCGAAGCATTCAAAGGCAACATCGAAGTCGCGCATCAAAGAACCGCATCTCCATCACTCAAGCGCAGAGATTTGGGGAAAGACTGAAGTAACCCTAGGAACCTCTCAAGAGACGCCGCCATTTCTAAGGAAGGAAATCGAGCCAAACAAAAAGTGGTGCAGCAATAATAAAAAGGGAGCCGCCTTTCTATGTTAAAAGGGGATAACCCTAAATAGTTAAACCTAGGGTTTTATTTTCCTTTTAATTTTTTTTTTGTTTAATTTTTTCTTTTTCTTTTACTCCTTAAAGTCAATAACTACGAGTGTGAGTAGTTTGAAAATCACAACATAAGTGGTCGTGTTGTGTCAAGGTCTTGAGCGTAGGGTTTTAACAGTCGGGAGCAAGGTCGCAAGTTTACAAGAGTCTGTAAGCGAAGAGATTGTTTAAAATTCCTAGTAGAAACCTTGAATGCAGCAGTAGGCATAGTTTTTGCCGAAGCTGGGTATTTTCTGTGTGTGATCTTTTTATTTCTGAAATTATTTTTAAATATACTTATTTGCAATAAACCCTATTCACCCCCCCTCTAGGGTTAATTTAGATCATATATATATATATATATATATATATATATATATATATATATATATATATATAGGCAGGCGTTCAATGGTACGCCAAAATAGTGCAGCACCCCAAAAGCCCCTTGATTTCCACCACAAGTTTCCCTCTTTTTCTCCTTCCACTCATTCTCTCTCCCTCCACTACATTATTCTAATGTAAACGAGTGGCTAGAAATGGGGTGCAAATGGAAGGCTAGAAAATAGGGGTGCCATTGAACCTACCTCATATATATATATATATATATATATATATATATATATATATATAAAATTTGTTTAGGAGGGAAACCGACCGCAGTCGTAAAACCCTCCCTAGTGTACCTAGCTTGGTCCGCGAGCACTGCATAAGTGGTTGATCTGAGCGTATGCACATGGTAAGCTCTTAGTATGTCATTCCGGGTTTCGAACTCACACCACTGTTACCGCGTCGCAAAGTTCTTAACCGCTGGGCTACTATATATATACATATACATACATATACATATACATACATATACATATACATATATATATATGTATACATATACATATATATATAGACACACACACACACACACACAAAAGAAATGGTAAATAAAATTATCAACTTATCTTAGGGCATCTCCATCTAACATAATCAGCTGTAATAATTTAGGTACCGTTCTTTTTTCAAAAGGGGCAAAATATGTTCGCGTCCGCGTCGGACGCGTCGATGTGGAACCCGCACTATTTGCCACTTCTAATCGAACAGTTCAAAATGTAGTTTTCGCATCCGACGCGGCGACGCGTCCGATGCAAGCCAACAACTGTTTTTTCACTCTTTTGATACATAACCACATAAATAAAACACATACAAATAATTAACAAAATAATAATTTTACCCCTTTCAATTTACTTCTTTCGTAAAAAAAACACATTCTCTATTAGTAACAATTCCCCTTCAAATAACCTTTCAAAATTCCTCTATCCGTTCAAAATCAAACGAACGCTTAGTGATACCCCAACAAACGAACATTGCACGTGAAATATTCAACGTAATATTAAAATGAGGTTTAGGAAATTGAAGTGGTCATGAGTGGTCATTTTGAGGGTGCTAAAGCACTGACGTTCATTTTATGGGCATGAGTTCTAACGTCCATAAACTGGGGACGCCTTCATTTTTTTCTGTTTTTAACTTTGATTTTATTTGCAGTACACGGAAGTTGTAATGTTGTATTAATTGGAATATAGAATTGCGTGCCAATTACTGTTATTGAAAAATAAGTTGTATTAACTTAAAATAAAATAAATTATCAGAAGTTCGTGAAATAGACGCTTGATCATTGAAGATTTTACACCATTTCAATCCATCATATTCAAAATATGAATGTTACAAAGCTTTAAAAGTACATCCCTTCAAAAAAATTCCCGAAACCCAAAACACACTACGGACTGCAATCTATATACTGAAGGTGTTATACATGTAGTAAGAACAACAATTCACTCTCTCAGTTAAAGAACAGAAGCACTCGGAAACAAACAAATCATTTGAGAACAATTCTTAAAAAAAAACCTCATTCTTCAAACTTTCTAAGCACCCAAAACCCAAGTCAATCTAACAGCAATTCAAAGAAAAAGGCAGTCCCTTTCCAGTGAAGATATAACCCATTTGAAGTTGAGTTAAATTCTACAGTGAGCCTTGCAATTTGTATCACAGTCATAGATGCAAGGCCCATCACAATGTAAAGGGCAAGGCAGTACCTTTCCCAGACACATGGTAGACCCTGTGCACCGTGCATATTCTCCTACCCTGTACAAACTTGGACTGTAACTTGGACGCCCTCTTCCTCGATCTCGCTTTCTTCTCGAATGCTTACGATGGTGATGCCCCTTTACTCTTCCACATCTGTATCCACCACCCCCACCTCCACCTCCTCCTCCTCCTCCTCCACCACCACCGCCTCCTCCTCCCGCTCCTCCTCCTCCACCACCCCATCCCCATCCCCAGCTCCACCAGCCACCTCCTCCTCCACCGCCACCACTAATCTTCGACAGTGTGGTCGAATTCACCTTATCATTGCTACTTCTGCGGTTCCTTGCAAAATAATGATGATAAGGCGGCTGCTGCTGCACACTACCGTTATGCTTAACTAAATCTCTATCGACATCTGCTAAGCTTGCTGATACATACAATAGAAACAGTAGGCCTCTCCATGGTATTCTACTTGACCAGTCCATTTATACAAAAATTGTATGGGTAATGTACTTGTTATAGCTAGTTGTGCACATTGAGTGCATGTACACAAATTTATAGATGAGTGTATATATCAGTCATGAATTTTGGTGCAGGTTTGCACGGGAGGGACAGATATATTGCTTGCATTCTACTGCTTCCCCACATGTGGGAAACAGATGAACACTGCTGCAATTATGCTTGTACCCACTTTTGCTCCATACACTGCAGTTAAAAGGGCTTTGGTGTGCATGCTCTGTCTTTCTTTCTGTTTTGCTTCCCTTTTTCCTTCATATTTCCATCAGCCTCAGGATTACTGACCCCATGCCAGCCTGTGGTGCTGAGCATATACACTCCTGTTTGGTTACATGGAATGTATTTTACTGTTATTAAATAGATTGATAGCTTACAATTTATGCACTTGTGGGAAATTTAAAAGTTCCCTTCCCACTCTTTGTTAAAACTACCACTGTTCTACTGAAGTCTGAAATAATGATAGCCAATGAGTGTCACTAACATAATGGACTGCTTTCAAATTCTTCTTTATCTATATCTTTTTTTCTTCTTAGAAAAAGAATTAAGAAAAATTCAGTGTACCTCAAGGGATAATCTATTTAATTTTATGTTATGAGTTATGACACATAATTTCTTGTAAAAGAAGAGAATATATTATAACTCGGTAATGATATAATATACCTGATAACAGACCCGTAAAGCGACCCCCTAAAGAACACCATTGAGATGTCCAAAAACTAAATGTAAGAAATAAGAATAATGAATGTGTCAGGTACGTTATTCATCCCTAATTAAGTTCGTGTATCATAGCACAGTAATTAACTCATCAAAGTAGAATAATGTCTCAGTTAATAAAAGAAAAAGAAAAGATACACTATTACTATAAGTACATTAATAATCGTTTAAAAAAATTGATTGGCTATTATTTATAAGTGAATACCTTGGTTGTTTATCAACAAGACCTAGCAAATATTTTGTACAATAAAATCAACTGTGCTTCTAAAATGGTTTTTATGATATCTACAAAAATAATCATTCTATAGTATTTCTATAATTCTTCTGAATTTCATGCTGACTAAAGGATATTACATTGGCTCTTTAGCTCAATGTTAGAACATTACAGTATGAAATGGAACATGGAAACGTTTTAGGAATAAAAAGAAAAGTCCATCGGCTAAGCCTAAATTTTGCTGTCGGGGAACCTTACAATGAAAATCAAGTTTTGCAATTCAGGTATCTGTATATTATATACCCAAACCGCTGGTTGGTCACGTTGTTGTTATTTCTAAAAGTAGAGAGACAAATTAAGTACACAGCTCTACAACATATGAACTTTGATTGTAGTATATCATATTGGGAAAATAAACATTTATTGGAACCATGGTTATCATTTGTTTATTTTAAGAAATTGTGTTAACGGGCTTTGGATGTGAAAATACAATCCTTCGATCTTCAAACATTTTAAAGTTCTGATATGACGTTTGAATGTTGTTTTGCAGAAGAATGTATTTTTCTTGTAATTTTCATAATTATTATGAACTTACTATAAATTTTCCAACGAGAAAAATGGGTAATTTTGAAATTTAAATATTTAAATAAGAAAATTAATTATCTTGCATCGAAATTTCTTATAGAGGCTTTTAGCCTTAAGGATAAAACGAACGAAAAATTGTTTCATAAGAATAAGGGGCTAAAATTACATCTATACGGACAAATTTTAGTGTAAAGGGAGGAATTCAAGGGCCCACTATAATTCTTTCCTTTACACTTAAATTTGTCCTTATGGACAAAATTTTAGCCTCTTGTCCTTATGGAATAATTTTTTGTTTATTTTGTCCTTCACACTATTTTCCTGTTTCTCATCTTCGGTTTCTTATATGATAATAGAGAAATAAAATCAAATTTGGGAACTTTTTGGGATTTTTCTGAAGTATTTACAATTTAATATAAATTATTTTATGCAAAAGGGTCTTGATTGCAAAGAGTGATTAATGACATAACTTAAGATACTTTTGGAAAATAAGAGAGTTTCCTCTTTGATTTGCTTCAAAATACTGAGAAAATGGATAAATTGATATGGTAAAAAGTTAATACGTTAAACAAAACAAATCTATTTTGCAAATATTAAATATACATCATTATCAATATGTGATAGCATATATCTTTCAACATGTGATGACTACTGATTTTGAAGCATTTAATGGCCAATAATTTGTCCACTTCAAATAGCTATAACTTATCAACTAGAATCATAGCTGACAATTTGCGATAGCTATAATTCGTCAACTAGAACTATAGTATAGCAACTTTCGATAGCTATATTTTATCAACATGCAATGGCTATAATATGTCAACTAGAGCCAGCTTGACCACATCTGGCTTACCGTAGGCAACGTAAAGGGTTAAGGCAAAACTGTGGGAAGAGGCTAACCGTTTGGGTTGCCCTACGAAGGTAAAAGTTCAAGGCAAAACAACAACGTAAAATAATCGAGAGGTAAAAGTTCAAGGCAAAACAACAACAATAACTTAAAGTAAAGAATGGAATAAGGGACCTCTCTTTGGACATGCATACACAACACCATTCAACCTATGAATACTTATTAGCTAACACACAGAAGCTAGTATATAACTCAATATTACATTTTAAAAAATTCCACCACCTATTTGCCTCCATCCCTAGGGTTGCCTAAGGCGACCGCTTGGTTAGGCTAGATCAAGAATCGTCTTTGGTGTGAACTTGCAATTGTTGGAACTAGTCTAACATATAACGCGACTTGAATTTGAGAAGAAAAGAAATTATCATTTGGATTTTATTAGACTTATGAAGTCTAAGTTTATTTAGATCTTATCTAAAATTTGTTTTATAGAAAAACAATATTTTAGTCAAGTTTATGAATAAATCTTTATTTATCATCAACTTTGAATTATATAATATGACTAGTGCGAACATGTGTTACGCACACGAAATTCGTATAATTTTCGACATGGGCAACTTTAGATTTTTTTTCTATTATAAGATGGTACAAATAAACTTTGGGATTGTAGTTTTTTTAGCTACTATTTTTGAAAACTTCTAACAGATCTGTAACATCCCAAGATTTTTGATAATTTAAATTATTAAATTTTATGTGTTTTGGATTAAAATTATTTTAAATATTAAAGTTAATAATTTACGTTGTATATTGATAATGTATGAACTAAAATTTGAATTCGTGAATATTGAAATTTGTTCACAATTAGCAATAATTGATTTATAATTTTATCATGAATTTTATTTTGATTTGAATTGAATTTATAAACCTATTAATTTAATTTGTTGTTTAATAAATGAAAAATGAATATTTTACTTTATTCGTGAACTGGTTAAAATTTTCATTTTGCAAACAATTTCAGAATTCGATGAAATTAGTTTTATTTGATCCAAATTTGTAAATTATTCTAATATATAAAATTTCATAGCCAATGGAGTCATAGTTTGATCGTAATAAATTAAAAGAATAGAAAATTGTGTGTATAATTCAATTAAATAGTTGGGTTTTAAAGAATCTGCTATAGACTTTGGAATTGGGCTCTAAAACCTATTCTATTGAGTTCAGAAGGCTCAAAACCTATTGTTAGGCTGTAAGCGGGCCTGATTTAGAAACAATCCAGTTTTTGGCTTTAAAACACGCAAACCAAGACAATTAAATATTAAAATAATATCCGAAACCCAAAAAATTTCTGGCTGCCATCTTTTATTTTCTATGGCCTTGAATGCTCCAAACTTTAATCCACAATTACTTTCAATCCATTCAATGAAATAGAGAAACTCCAAAGCGAAAATTGTAGATCTTTGAGAGATCTACACATCCATACGGATGATTGTATAGTTTTCGATCACGATTCACCACATTTTAGCCTACAACGCTACGCGAGCTCATGGGTTTTTGGAGTTGTAGGCGCCATCATAAGGGGCCGGAACTTGGATGAGGGCGGAGCTCGCGAGGGCGCAGGCGGCGATGGAGATCGATCGGGCCTCGAGTGCTTCTGTGGAGGTGCGACGAGTATAACAAAATCGCGGCTATGGGTTTTACGATTCCCGGGAGTGCTACGCATGAAGAGGAAGAAGAACATCTGGGGCTGACGTGACATCTGATTAGTGGGTGAGTTTATTTTAATTATTTCATCATAATTTGCAATTTAAATGTTTCAATGAATATAACTTCTTCAAACAGATTCAGAATGACGCACAGTTGGATCATTTGGAATCGTATCGGTGATATCTTCACAATGACACTGATTTGAACTGATTCTGAGATCGTTGGTTTTTAGGATAAAATTTGGATTTCAAATGCGTTCAGAACCAAAGGTGAGTAATTAAACCCACTCACATCCAACTAAAATATTTGATTGTTAGTTAAATTAAATTCAGGTCATGATATGTTTGTAATGTTTGTTGTTTGATTGTTTAAATTGCATATTTATGTTAAATCTACATAGACTGTATAATTTAATTTAACTATTATATAAATTGTACTGTTATAGATTACTTTCTAGTTTTAATAATAATAATATTAATAAAAATAAAAATAAAAACCTCATACCTGACGACTGGTAACTGATATTATTGAACTTTTAGATGTGTTGATTTTGATGTATGTCGTGAATTTATATATTTAATGTGTTAATATGTAATCCATTATTGTTATCGACATTCATTTCCTATGTTATTGATTTTTGCTGATTAATCCCAACTTTTACCCTAGATATTACGGGCATCAAATAAACCCGGGACTAATCATTAAAATGAATTAAGAACGTAGGTTGAAATGATAAATACTTATGACCCTGATATGGATTGAAATGATATATATCCTTTCCCAAAAATACTAAAATTATATTTTAAGTATTACTTGGCCATAGGTTAGAAAAATATATACGGTCACCGGTTGGTTAAATAAAAAATTTTTAATCTTGAATTTTGGAATATTATTTTTAAGACAAAATAAATGACATTATTAATTGATTTTCTTTAAATTTGGACGTTATGCTTTGAAATTAAAATTTTCAAATTTAGTAGAATTCGTAAATGTAGATAATTGAAGTTAAATGGAATTGAATATAAAATATAAATTTATCAAAATTGAATTGTTTATCCATCGTTGATATTAATTTAAATTAACCTGATTTATTGTTATAATTGAACTATGAACTCGAGATTTTATAAACGAAAAATTCAAAGTGAGATTTATAATTGAAATTCAATTATTTTAATCGAATTATTAAATCAAATTGTTTAAATCAGATTGTTGAATCGAATTGAAATAAAATGTGAAGTTGAATCGATCTGAATTAAGATATCAAAATTTATTTGAAACGGAAATGTGATCTCTTGTTTGGTTAAATTTTTGAAGATATGATTCTAATTCCATCTATATTACTTTTAAACCATTTTATAAACTATTTTAATTTTATAATAATAATTTCTTTATAAACTATTTACCTTATAACTACTTTATTTTATTATTTATTTTAAATTAACTATCTTAATATTTGTAACACCTCACCTCCATTAAGGTCACTCGCAAAGAGAATGCCTTAACTTCAGTGGAGCATTTTAAGTGAATATAGAACAGAAAATCACAACAAGACAGATATAAAGCAGTACTTTAAAATTAAAACTTTATTTCATTGCAGTGGATAAACCCATATGTTTCATTGCAGCGGAAAAATAGGGAAATGACCATGAACCATTGAGTATAGCAGAGTAAACGAGGAAACAAGATGTATTACGATATCGTTAAAGCGCACCTAAACTACTATAGGATAACTACTGAACTACACCAACACTATGGGATAATTCCTAAACTGCACCGCCACTAGTATACTGCACCACCACTAGTCACCCTAAGGTTGATCCAGCCTACAGACTTAATAATGATATTGGTAGTTTTGTGCATCCCTAGCTGCCTTCATAGGTGCCGTCTGCCCCTATCTCCACCAGGTGTACCCACTACCCCCAAGCGATCGGCTCCCTAACTTGTAGATACCCGTGTTAGCCCCACAGTGGGGTGTATCACTCCCCAAAGTGGCAACCCGATACAGCAAAGAATGCACGACTTATACCTACACGATGCAACAACGTCTTACCTACCAGCCCGGGTCCACACACGCATATGAACCCGTTGGACTTGCGTTGCCACCGCTAACCTAGTTTGGCCTCTTACAGTCAAGCCCAGTATGCGTGTTCCGTCCTCGACTTGGGTCGAGCCCACAAAGATACGTATGGGTTACTGGTTGAAACGGCCCCCCCATTACTTGACACAAGCTATCCACCTAAGCTTGGTCCCCTCTAGTACATCCCACTTAGCCCACTTCTTATTCATGTTTCAATTACATGTTTCATATTTTGGTTAAGTGCTTCTAATCGTATTTCCAAATGCCACCCAAGGCACCCACTAGATTCCACATGCCACCCAAGGCACCCACTTAACCCCTCATGTCCTACTACATGCTTATCTGGTTAAGTGTTTCTTAATTCATTAAGACCGTAACCTCATAAAGACCTCTCACATTAGACTGGCATTTGTGGCAGCTGGATTTGCCGGGCGGGTCCGGGCAGTCTTACACCACAAAAGAGTCTAACCTGGTGTCTTTACAATTGTTACGTATTTAGTTTATGTCTAAGACCTCTCACATTAGACTGGCATTTGTGGCAGTTGGATTTGCCGGGTGGGTCCGGGCAGTCTTACACCACAAAAGAGCCTAACCTCGTGTCTTAGATGATTAATTGCTCCTAATTAATCACCCCCAATTTGAATTACTTTCCCTATTCAAATTATCAATCAACTCCAAATTTAGCGATGTCCATAATTGACTCAATTACGTCCATCCATTTATGGTATGTAAAATCATACCAATTTCACCACAATTTTATTTTATGCCTTTTAAGGCAATTATGCCAATTAAATATTTTTAATATTATTCCCTTTTTCCCCACGTAGTACGTTTGTTCGTTTAACGTAAAAGTATACGTTAGACTCGAATAGTCTAACTCATGAAATAGAAGAAAACATCACATACATAGTTAAAACATGGATCTAACATAGGGGTGAACTTGCATATGTGATTGATGTTCTACATCTAAAACTTGCATAGGCCAAGATTACAACTTGCATAACAACTTATGTCATGGTTCCAAATTTAAAGGTGTGAACTTGATGAGAAATTGGCCACAAACTTGCGTAAACATCATGTATAACATAGATCCAAATCTAAAGGTGTGAACTTGATGAAATTATGGCCACAAACTTGCATAGACAACATATGTCATAAACCTATATCTAAAGGGGTTAAACTTGCATAGGTAATAACATAACATGATTCATGTCCAACTCATAAATTCACATATATGATTTATACATCACAACAACGGTGTAAACTAATATCTAACATGTAAAGTATCATGTCATAGCCTAGCTTTCAAATAAAATTCTCACATAAACTAGGTGCCATAACCATGTAAGGTCATATGTAATTCTACCCAAACTTGTATATGGTTCATGTTTTGAATCAACATCTAAACTTCCCTACATATGGATTATCATATGAATCAATACCACAAACTAGCATAAGAATCATGACGATTTGAATATATATATATATAATTACAACATGAATGATAGCAACATAACTTTGCATCACAACATAACATCATAGATAATCCTACAACATCATCACAACATACAATCAATACTTCATATCACATCCATACAAATCCGTGTTATAACTAAATCCATTGATTAAATTACTAATTATTTTGCTAAGATTATCGAACTCACCACTCAAAAGCAGTCGAATTAGCGCTCCTTTGATGAAGAATCGTTGATAGAGTTGGGTAGTTCTGATTTGGTTGCTGTTCTTTATCTTTGATTTGGTCGCGGCTGCTCCATGGCTCAAAACAACAGCATGACGGCCATGGTCTTTGTTTTTTTTCTGATTTAGGGTTTGTGTATTGGGGTCTTTTTATAGAGTTATAAATTAATTTAAGCCGTCGGATGTTCTTAGGGTTAATCAAAACCATTCAATTATGATAGGGTGATGAGTCAGCCCTAATGACTCAGCAAGGAGTCAGAATGGACACAACAACACGGGTCAGCCTGAACCAGAAAGCTGTGCAGGCTCCAGCCTCGGCCTGGGCGCACTTGGCAGGTGCGCCAGTGTAAATATGCACTGCGCACTTCCCTAGTGCGCCAGTGCATTTATATTTTTTTTCTTTACTTTGCCACCAAACTTCGTTCGTCCATAACTCTTTCATCCGGTACTCGTTTCCCGCAAACTCGGATTCTATCTCCACTAGAATTCCGAGACGAACACAATGGCGCAACCCAGACCCCATAATTCTTACGTCTGAGATTTATTATTCTTTAATTTAGTTAAATCGATTATTCAAAAATCCGGGGTGTTACATTCTCCCTTCCTTAAAGGATTTCGCCCCCGAAATCTCAAAGTTAAGGAGAATGTATATCCTACCATCCAAACAACCATCTACTCAACCATCAAACACGACATCCATTGTCCTTATGAAATTTCTAACGCTGTATGAACATATGCAAGAAGTGTGTGTATATGTTCCTTATCTAATGCAAAATCAGGCGGTCTACTGATTCAGTTGACCTCCTTAATGCAAACCATGCTAGTGCCATGCGTCCATTATGTATGCGAAAGAACCTTATTAATACATATCATTTCTACATGTGTGCACAACCATTCACCAAAATGCAACATCCATATGATGATACAACCATTATTCACTCATTACTTAAATATGTACACACATTTATATGTAATATGCAATATGAAGTGACTGAGCCGATCTAGTGCCTAAAGTGTGTGTATATGCATCCACGAGCAACCACTAGCAAACACTTGCATCCACGTGCATCCATCATCCATAACATGTCTCAAACACATGTTTCAACCATAGGACTATCCTATCTAAAGGTCAAGGATACTAGCGAGAGGATATACTAAAGATAAGATAAGTACAAGATAAACGATAAAGGGGAAATTAAAAGATATACCCTCGAAAAGAAAAGGGTACAATGAACGCATCTTCGCTTCCGTCTCCCAAGTAGCGTTGCTCTCATCATCTCCCCATTGCACTTTGACTAGCTTGACCTCTTGACTTGTCAATTTCTTAATCTCCGACCCAAGAATGCGCGTAGGAGCTCGTCGAATCGTCGCATCACGCTCAATCTCCACCTCTCTAAGCAAGCTCGGCTCTACCACTTCCGTGGTCTCGTGCAAGCACTTCCTCAAATGTGATACATGGAATACATCGTGTACACCACTAAGTCTCTCGGGCAACTCCACTCTATACGCCATCTGCCTAATCCTTTCCTTAATAGGAAACGGCCCTACGAACCTTGGTGCTAACTTCCCAACGGACCCAAAGCGTACGACATTTCGTAATGGAGACACTTTGACAAAGACCATGTCCCCAATCTCAAACTCAAGATCTGACCTCCTCTTGTCCGCATAAGATTTCTGTCTATCTTGCGCCGTCATCATCCTTCTTCGGATCAAATCAATCTTTTCTGAAGTCTCTCTAATCATATCGGGCCCAAGCAAGATCTTATCTGTAGCTTTCCACCAACATGTAGGCGAACGACGTATTTTAGTTTTGATCCAAGTGTTTTTGTCTTTTCATTAATGCTCGGGTCAGCCTGAGTTTTCAGTTATTGAAGACAATGTTATGAAGATGAAGATGGAGCTCAACAGACGTATTTATTATTATTACTCCACTGCAAACATCGATATCGTTATGTTAGTTAACTCTGATAATTATTGTAAAATAAAATCAAATGTATGTTTTAACAGCTTCACGAACTATTATTTATTTATTATATTTTGTCCTTCCACTGTGAGAATATGTATTTGCTTTTCTTCTTTCTTCCCTTTTCTTATATAAATCCCAATAACTATCCGTATTTTTGATTCGTTTAAGTCGACATTGAGGATCATTGTCGATTTGAACGGTCAAAAATCTCGAATGTTGCATTTGGTATCAGAGCTTTGGTTTAGCGAAACCTTGGCTCTAGTTGGGATTAACTCATTAGAGATAGGGTAGTAATACCCTAGGATGAGTTTGAGTGTGTATGAGAGAACGTACTTGTAATTTCGATATAAAATGATTTTGGGTTATGTTGGTTTGTTCTATTGAGTATTTATGAATTCTGGTCGGTACTTAGGACGTAAAGGCATCGATAGGGATTTCTAAACACTCGAATAGGACTCATTGACATAATATTGTTTTGAATTATATTTTATTTATATATAGAATTATTTGAAAATATATGAATTTTTATTTTGTTGATGATAATATTAAATTCTAGTAATTTATTACTCAATTAATCAATAATTTAAAAATATGGGTTATTGAATAATTTAATAAATAAATATTGAAGATAAATTGGTAATGAAATATTGAAAATTTGTTGGTAATGAAACAAGAAGTTAAATATGAATTTAAGAATTTGATTTCGGGTGGTTTTGTAATATTGATTTAAAAATGGTTTTGAAATAATATATTTATATTTTAAAAAGTTGTTTCATATAAAAATTGTTTTCAAATGAATTTTTAAATAAGTGTATACTTTCCCCTTTGCCTTTGGAAAATGATTCTGGTGATGAGTGCACTCATTATCGATGTTATTTTCCAAAAACTAAGTGGGGGAGACCACTTAAGAATTTTATATTTTGTTTGGAAATTTGGATTTCATTTAAATCTTTTAAATTAGGGTTGGATACAAAAGATTATATATGTATTATTTTAATGTTGATTTGGAAATGAACCTGATGTTACAATTTTAAGTTCTTGAATAGTTAATGCATTTTAAATTGTTGAAATGAACTAAAATTAAAACTGTGGAAATTTCTGAATTATATGAATCCAAGAGAGTTATAATTAAATTAAAACTCCTAGCAGTTTGAAATAATGAATCCAAAATAAACTGAACTATTGAACTTGTACAAATCAAACATTTCCATAACATATACTTATAACTTGCCTTATAATCAGAAGTTAACATGTTATAGGAATAAATTTTGATAATATACAAATAGTGGTATGAATAATGAATGTTGAAAATTTTGATGGGTTATAAATATGAATGAAATTTAAGTTATGAAATGAACGAGATATACTTGGGTATGCTTGAAATTGAATTTAACTAGGTAATGAAGATAAACCAAATCAATGAAATAACTAGTAAAAAAATTTGTTTGGTAATAAATTAATTTGTTATCTTATGAAAACAAATAAAACATAAATCATGATTACGAACGATGTATACCAAAGTTGTTTTCGAATTGAATTCAACTAAGTGGGGCAAACAAACAAAATCAATGAAATAGGCTAATTTAGTGAATTATTCAGTTATGAATTAAACATATTGATATAGATGGTTGAATGTTTGACGATTTAAGATGGTCGATATTTTCAAGATTGAATAAACGTTTAAGGAGTTTGTGAAAATAAAAGTGAATTGGTTTATGATTTATAAATTTAATGATGGTTGAACGAATTAATTAAATTTAGTTAAAATGAGCTCGTCGCGTAGCTGCAGTTCGGAATTTTCCGAATTGAAGTTTAAATGAATGTATATGATCCAAAATAAGTCGGAATTCTTTGAGACAAGAATCTTTTGTATTTGTATGAACAAAGTTTTCCGACGAAAGAGAAAATCTTGGATTATGCCTTGTAGATTTTAAGATATGTGTAATTTAAATTTTAAAAAAAATTCGCGGTATGGCAATTCCTGATTTAAAACTAAAATATTAATAAAATTAATTTGAATAAGAAATTATATGGGTAATTATATAAATTAACAACTTTCTTACTACGCCTTTTCGAGGACGAAAAGTTTTAAGTGGGGGAGAGTGTAACATCCCAAGATTTTTCGATAATTTAAATTATTAAATTTAATGTATTTTGGAACAAAATTGTTTTAAATATTAAAATTAATAATTTATGTCGTATATTGATAATGTATGAACTAAAATTTGAATTCGTGAATAATAAAATTTGTTCACAATTGGCAATAATTGATTATAAATTTATCATGAATTTTATTTCGATTTGAATTGAATTTATAAACCTTTTAATTTAATTTATTGGTTAATAAATGAAAAATGAATATTTTATTGTATTGATGAACTGGTTAAAATTGTCATTTTGCAAACGATTTCATAATTCGATGAAATTAGTTTTATTTGATCCAAATATATAAATTATTATAATATATAAAATTTCATAGCCAACGGAGTTATTGTTTGATCGTAATAAATTAAAAAGGGTAGAAATTGTGTGTATAATTCAATTAAATAATCGTGGTTTAAAAGAAACTGCTATAGACTTTAGAATTGGACTCTGAAACCTATTCCATTGCGTTCAAAAGGCATTAAAACATATTGTTAGGCTGTAAGCGGGCCTGATTTGGACACAGTCCAGTTTTTGGCTTTAAAAAGGAAATCGAGACAATTAGATATTAAAATATTATCCGAAACCATAAAAATTTCTGGCTGCCGTCTTTTATTTTCTATTGCCTTGAATGCTCCAAACTTCAATCCACAATCACTTTTGATCCGTTCAATGAAACAAAGAAATTTGAAAGCGAAAATTGTAGATCTTTGAGAGATCTACACATCCATACAGATGATGGTATAGTTTTCGATCATAATTCACCATATTTTAGCCTACAATGCTACGCGAGTTCATGGGTTCTTGGAGCTGTAGGAGCCATCACAGGGGGCCAGAACTTGGCTGAGGGTGGAGCTCGCGAGGCCGCAGGCGGGGATGGAGATGGACCGGGCCCCGAGTGCTTCTGTGGATGTGTGACGAGTATAACAAAATCACGGCCATGGGTTTTACGATTCCTGGGAGTGCTATGTGTGAAGAGGAAGAAGAACATCTAGGGATGACGTGGCATCTGATTGTTGGGTGAGTTTACTTTAATTATCTTATTATAATTTGCAATTTAAATGTTTAAATGAATATAACTTCTTCATACAGATTCAGAATGACGCACGGTTGGATCCGTTGGAATCGTATCAGCATTCTCTTCGCGATGGCCCTGATTTGAACTGATTCTGAGACCGTTGGTTTTTAGGCAAAAATTTGGATTTCAAATGCGTTCAGAACCAAAGGTGAGTGATTAAACCCACTCACATCCAACTAAATATTTGATTGTTAGTTAAATTAAATTTAGGTCATGATATGTTTGTATTGTTTGCTGTTTGATTGTTTAAATTGCATATTTATGTTAAATCTGCATAGACTATATAATTTAATTTAACTATTATATAAAATGTACTGTTATAGATTACTTTCTAGTTTTAACAATAATAATAATTATTATTATTATAAAACCACATATTTGACAACTAGTAACTGATATTACTGAACTGTTTAGATGTGTTGATTTTGATGAATGCATTGAATTTATATATTTAATGTGTTAATATGTAATTCATTATTGTTATCGACATTGGTTATCTATATTATTGATTTTTTCTAATTAATCCCAACTTTTACCCTAGATGTTATGGGCATCAAATAAACCCGGGATTAATCAATAAAATGAATTTAGAACATAAGTCGAAATGATAAATACCTATGACCCTGATATGTATTGAAATGATATATATCCTTTCCCAAAAATACAAAAACTAAATTTTAAGTATTACTTGGCTATATGATAGAAAATTATATACGAACACCAGTTGGTTAAATAAAAATTGTATAATCTTGAATTTTGGAATATTATTTTGAAGAAAAAATAAATGACATTATTAATCGATTTTCTTTAAATTTGGACTTTGTGCTTTAAATTAAAATTTTCAAATTTAGAAGAATTCGTAAATGTGGATAACCGAGGTTAAATTGAATTGAATATAAAATATAAATTTATCGAAATTGAATTGTTTATCCATCTTTGATATTATTTTAAATTAACCTGATTTATTATAATTATTGATCTGTGAACTCGAGAATTTATAAATGAAAAATTCTAAGTAAGAATTATAATAGAAATTCAATTATTTGAATCAAATTGTTAGAAATCGAATTGTTGAATCAAATTGAAATAAAATGTGAAGTTGAATTAATCTGAATTAAGATATCCAAATTTAGTCGAATTGATTTGAAATGGAAATATGATTTCCTGTTTGGTTAAATTTTTGATGATATGATTCTAATTCAAACTATAATAATTTTATACCATTTTATAAACTATTTTATTTTTATAATAATAATTTCTTTATAAACTATTTACCTTATAACTATTTTATTTTATTATTTATTTTAAATTAACTATTTTAATATTTAACTATTTATTTTATAAACTATTTTAATATTTTACCTAGAGATTTTACTAAATCTAAAATTCTATTTTAAATACAAATTATTTATTTTGCCAAACTATTTATATTATATATTTAAACTATTTTTAAAAAAATATTTTAAATTATTTTAAAGTTGGAATTGTTTCAAGATTTTAAATTAGTTAAAATGTAGATTTTATGATGAATAATATTCTCTCTTGAATATTAAAATGATTTTTACGAAAATATGATATATCGATATGAAGTACGAACCCCTTTGAAATGTAAAGGAATTGACTGGTGTGAAAAATGTAAACATTTGGTTGTTAAAGAAACCGGGATCGGATATTGTCATACTCTCTACCAATACCGAAAACCACTTTAACAACTGTGTACGCGACCGAGTTCCAGAATGAAGTAGGTTGATTTAGAGGCGATTACTGGGTTTGAAGAAAGAGAACGATAATAGATATTCTTGACCTTCGAGTGATAATTAAAATGACTAAAACAGGGCTATACCATGACCAAGTAGGATTAGCTACCTCCATCGGCAACACTCCTTCCTTTATTACTATAGTCCCTCAGTTTGATTGATTGATTTGATTTGATGCGCATTCGTGATTTGGGAGTGATGTTCGAGGTGGACGGTAGTCGTGGCTATGCGTTACCACCAATCCGGGCATGCTACTAGTATATTCCTGCTCTAGGCATTCCTCGTGTGCCTTGTCATATTATCCTGATCGAGTCTCCTACTATTTTGATTTGTACGGTACCTATGGAGTGTCCTCTGATAGCCACTACGTACTGTGGACTTTACAGTATTTGTATTGGCTATGGTATTATAAACAGTGTAAGGATAAAAATATAATCCCGCTTACGCTATTTTAATATTTTATATTTAACCATAGACACTATTATAATGGCATATTATATTATATAGTTTCTAGTTTGACGGATCCTT
Organism: Allium sativum; assembly: GCA_030737875.1. Classification (NCBI taxonomy): domain Eukaryota; kingdom Viridiplantae; phylum Streptophyta; class Magnoliopsida; order Asparagales; family Amaryllidaceae; genus Allium; species Allium sativum. The sequence continues at coordinate 8,970,336 of CM060913.1, forward strand.
AAGAGATGGAATTTCCCATAACATCTCTTAAGTTATTGCACTCATATTATCACATGAAATTGATTTAACTGATATGATAATATTTTAGTTTTGATCCAAGTATTTTAATCTTTTCATTAATGTTCGGGTTAGCCTGGGTTTTCATTTATTGAAGACAATGTTATGAAGATGAAGATGGAGCTCAACATACGTATTTATTATTATTACTCCGCTGCAAACATTAGTATATTTATGTTAGTTAACTTCGATAATTATTGTAAAATAAAATTAAATGTATGTTTTAACAGCTTCATGAACTATTATTTATTTATTATATTTTGTCCTTCCGCTGTGAGATTCTATATTTGCTTTTCTTCTTTCTTCCTTTTTCTTATATAAATCCCAATAACTATCTGTATTTTTGATTTGTTTAAGTCGCCATTGAGGATCATTGTCGATTTGAACGGTCAAAAATCTCGGATGTTACAAGATCATAAACAATAAATATGCTTGAATAATTTTGTGAGAAGTAAGTTATCTTATAGTTTTGTGTGGTGTTAGAAAAAAATTGATATAGTCTGCATTCAATGAAAACCATGGATTGCTTAATTATTTTTGATCAGCCGGATAACACCATTGAAAGATATGGTGAACTCTTTTTTTATTTATTTAGTATAAAAAATATTAGACTGAAAAATAAGCTCATGTGTTGAGTCAGATTCCACACTGGGAATTTATAAAATAAATTCTGTATAAATATTAAGAGTCCACCCTTTACATTGCCAATTGGTTTTGTGATAATTTCAGGTTCTCTAACATGGTATCAGAGCGGGTTTAATTCGTGTGCACATAACCGCCACACTTGTCTACATCACTCAACAAGATCCACGTATTATGGCTCAGGATATACCACACGTGTGGGGGCGTGTTGAGACAAGTCCCACATTGGGAAATTTATAAAATAAATTCTGTACATATATTAAGAGTCCAACCTTCACGTTGCCAAGTGTTTTTGTGATAGTTTGGGGTTCTCTAACATAATATCAATAAAAAAACTTCAAAAGCATTTAAATAAGAATTATAAGATTAAAAATCAAGTATCTATAGTTAATTTAAAAAGAAAATAGCAGAATTATCTTCAGTAGCCAACATAAATGAGCTACTTATACAACTATATTATTTTCCTAAAGTATACAATGAAATTTATTGTTTTAGTTTTTTTTTTTTTTTTTTTTTTTTTTTTTTTTTTTTGCTATTTTTTGCTAATTTTATTTCCTTATATATTTTCTAATATTTAATGATGGAAAATGAATCAACTTTACTACTAATAGAGTATATTGAAAAATAAAAGATTGTTTGATGCCTATGTCTAACAAAGAAATCATACCTTAAAAAAATAATTAAACAAAACTCACAACCACACAAATACAACCAAATCAAAATAAAAATACATTAGATAAAATTTAGTGTGTTCAATCGTTTTTACCAACAAATAGAAGATTTTGTGCTAGTCACGTAGCAATAACTCTTCCAAAAATAAAAGAAATAAAAAAATCACAATCATATTAATACTAACATTAAAATGCAATTAATTTCAAATAAGTAATCAATGTGAAAGCATCCTTTGGTTCGTAAGTATTAAATAAACAGATGGTCTAATATAACAAGGCATACACACATGCATATTCCGACCTTTTTTAAAGTTAAAAGGGTAAAAAAAAATTGTATTTAAATAAGAAATTAGTGTCAAAATTTAAAAATGTTTGTAAATTAATGATTATTACCATAACAAATTTAAGAATACATATCTTTATGCTAAATAAAATTGTTTTGTGAGTAATATGAATTATAATATTCTTCAAATCTATTACTAAAACACACAAACACACACACACACACACCATATATTTGAAAAGTAAAACTTTAATTAGGATTAGAGAGAAGAATTAACACAAGTACATTACTTAGAATATAAAACTAAAATCATATTATGGACTAAATATGCAGACAAATTTTAAGAAATTTAGTAAGAAATGATTAATTCCTAGGTAATTTTGTTTATAGAATAATACGGTTTTAGAGCTTTTTTATGGATAAGGGATGTAAGTAGCATTAATTGTCAAGTTAATGTTGTATTCTTTTTTCTATGGATGCATTTGATTTTACAATTGAATAAAAGTAAAGTTAATCAACAAATTAAGGATAATGAAGTATTTGAGTTAAGTAAAACATTTACCAATTTAATATTTAAGAAACATCAAACTATTTATTGCACTAATGCAGTCCAAAAGTAATACAAACAAAATTATTAGTCCTAAATAAAACATGGCTATAAATAAATGGGTTGAAACTATTCTATACTTGTTAAAATAATAATTAAAAAAACTTCTAAAAATTAATATTTTAATTCCTTGGATCATCAGTTCCATTGATATGCAATTATGGAAAAACTATCTTTTACATTGGAAACTAAATTTAAGAATGGATCATTTGTCCAATTACCTAATTTCCCCAAAATACCTCTTAATAAGCTTTTCTGTCATTTTTACAAAATTTAGTATCGGTCATATTAGCAAAATCCTATTTCGTTATTCTATTTAGAGACTACAACAATTTTGTAGATATGAAAAGGTTAGTCCTAAATAAAAGAACAAAGAATAACATAATGAGCCATGTTCTATCATCATTAATTTTTGAATACAAACTCAACATATTTACAATATGCGAAGTGTAAAAGATAAGCTGGATTGAAAAATAAACATATGAAAGAAGGGTTAAATGAATTTAGTAAGAAATAAAAACATAAGGAAATAATAAATTTTGATTAACTTTTTTTTACGTAGGGAGGTTCTTGATATTTTTATATTTCAGCTTAGGGACGCATGTAACACCAACAGTTGCAAATTTGTTTTCAGTATTCTTTACACAAGTTTATGAAAACGTTGATGCTCTTAAATTGAACATTTTATAAGTAATGGAATAGTCTATTTCCCAAATGGGGAAAGCTCAATTTAACTTTAAGTTGATTATCTTTTATTCAATTGGTTAAATATGGAAAGATATATAAATGAAAGAACAAAAAATTTCTATATATAAAAAAGATAAATAACAAAAATTTATGAAACTATTATTACTTGAATTAGGTAAGAAATAATGATATGAGAAAAGAAGAAAATGATGAATGTGAAAACAATGAGCCAATTCGCTTTCAAAACATATTTATACGGTTTGCAACTTTTAAATTGGTCTGATTTTTTTGTGTTACTTCTTGCTAATCATCTCTCATTTAAATGCTTACCACTTCAGATTTTCATATTTAGTAAAATTACTCGATTGTTTCTAGTTATTTTAGATTATATTAATGCATTTAAGCTCGAATTTCTAATATTTATATTATCTAAATAATATTAATTAGCTTATACATGTAATTTTTCAGTAGATCCTAAAAGAAAGGTTTTAACAGAAGCATTGTTGACCAACTTTATAGCAAAGCAGTCACATGCCAAGATTTTGGTTAGCAACGCACTTAATTTTGAGAACGTCACCAGAAAACACTAAGAGATTTGGTCGAAGTCATGACGTGTTCGGGAAAGGTTGGAAATAGCATCGATTCATAAAATCATCATTAATAAACTTGGGAAAATGGACATGGCAAAACTACATACTGGGTCTAGGTCCGATCAACTCAAAATCCTTGAGCGTGTCGGTTTGATCATGTGGCAAAACTCGTCATAGAAAAATATATGGATTCTGGCAAAATCTGGTTTTGTGCACTCAAAAACAGCTAATCGGCATGATACGATCACGAAAAATGGCTTGTGCGACTCACGGCATCAAAATCTGGCATTTGGAAAACTTCTGGCCTGGCACGTCCAAAAACAGGTGATCGGCACATGAAAAACGTTGAAAATGTCATGTTCGCGCTTGGCTGATCACCTCTGGAAATTTGGTCGATCATTGGATTTGGCACGTTGGAAATGGCTGATCGAAATTGGAAAATCATTGAAAATCACGGCTTCACATCAGACCGATCAGGCCTAGGTCTTCTGATTTGGCAAATTGGGATTTGGTATCCTAGAATTTCCCATCACAAAGGGAAGAGAAATTTCCCTTGAGCACCTCATGATTCCGCATCGGATCTTCGACTCCATATCGTGATGCGAAATCTTGGTTTGGCACAGAGTGGCTTGTCACAATTGGGAGTCGAAATCTTACAACTCGAAATGGCGGATTAGCATGGCTCTGGGATGTGAAGTCCCACGTTCGCATCATGGGATTCAGAGGTGAAAATTTGGTAAGTGGCGGAGTTAAAATTTGGAAAGTCGAAATCCTGGGATTACCTTGGGCGGGTCTGACGTATTCACTACTTCACATCGCATCATGGGGATACGAAATTCTTGCTTTTGGCTTAGGGATTTGCAGTTTGGCAAATGCCAATAATTTTGCGTGGCAGTTTCAACGTGCGGGTCACCTGATTTTGCTTGATTCGCACGAGTTGATGACACTTTTTTGTGATACGATTTTCAAGGACCAGGGATGCATTTTTTTATATTTGGCTTGGTTTTTTGGCTCTATTTTCGATATGCGAATTTCACATCCCTAGGAATGCGAAATTCGGGCTAACACTCCCAAAACTCACCTATAAATACCACCAGGCTTGGCATTCAAAGGGGTTAGTTCTCATTTGGTGTTTTGGACTTCTTGGAGCTCTCAAGCACCATTAATGGTTGTCATCATCATCTCCGTGACTATTGGACATAGCTTGGACCTCTAAATATTTAATAAATGTTTTTCTTCAACTTTTGGACATTCAATTGGACTTTTGGCATGCTTTTGGACATACTTTCACACTTTTGGACATTGGGGCTATTTCTTGAATATTCTTGCACACCTTGACTCAACGAAGAATAACAAGGGCATTTTGATCAAAGTTTAGAATTAACAAACAATTTGTTGTTCTATTATACAACTTTGTACATGTAAATTTTTGGAACTTGTACAAACTTTGTAATCGACAACATTAAGATGAATTATTACTATAAAAGTCGACGCAGGCGTTAACATCAAACCACTATAAACGTTGTGTTTTCCCTTTACATTTCTCTATCTTTGGATATTCAGATTACAAGTTTTCATTAAACTTACACTCAGGCATTGGCGTGCGCGAGTAGCCAATTCCCCACATCAACAAGTACCGAATTTTAATTGACAAATAAGGAAAATTGTTCTTCTTGATTTGAACAAAAATATATATAAATAACATAGTAAAATTTATATAAGAAATTTTTTATTTCATTTATCATAATAAATTATTAATTAATAAGTAGGAGTATCATAAAGGAAATTTTCACATTTGCCAATAATTCTAGGGATTCCTTTTCTTTTAAATGTATTTTTTTCTTCAAAGATCGTCAGTTATTAATGTTATTATATTTTAGTAAGGAATCAAGGAGTTTTATTAGTTCATTCTACGGGTTTGTAGTCAATGTTTCTACCCTTTTTCTAATATCTACGGCCATTTACAAAACTTGCATATTAGTTCTATCATTCTATTTTGCATCTACTTTTAAATATTTAAGTTAAGCGAGTTAGAAAATTATTATTATTAGTGCATAGTGCAGAAATTAATTTGAATATAATTTATCAATCTTAGATAGTACAGTACCCCATCCTGCTATGTCGCCATATAGGTTTACAACTGAAATCGCAAGGTTCGTATTGGAAATTGGGTTTCCATCTATGAGTCGAGGCAAGGGATCTTCCTCATCCTATTCAGGACATCTCTAGCGGGATGCCCCAGGACTCATGTGCACTTGCACCTAGAAGCAGCAGAGCCGGCCCGTCTCTTCGAGGTGAGTTCGGGTTTCTCCTGAACAATATGTTCCCCGGTCATATTGGACTGCAATCTTGGTTTGTATGTCGACCATCAAGGGCCTTTGTACAACCATATTCGAGGTACCTCGCTTTGCATCATCCATATAAGTAAATTGTCTAGGCTCCATACCATGGCATCACTTCTAGCTAAAAGGCAACACATGTCCTTACTATGCGGTCCTTCATCCCGTTTTTGGTTCAAACCGGGGTGCAAAGCTCGCGAATTAACACTATACACAAAGCTAGCTTATATTAAAGCCATGCTTTGAGCATCATCCACAAAGCTCTGCTTTTCAACAAAAGCTTTGATTCATGCATCTCAGCATGCCATATTGTCAATCCATACCATATCACTGATGTCTACCGATATATAACCTCTGAGCTCGTACGTCTCAGAGAAGGGTGTTAAGCTAAGAGAATAAATTCTCCTCCACCAAACAGATATACATTTAGCAGAGATCAACGAATATAGCGCAAAGTTACAATGTCAGTCATACATCCATTTGCAAGTCCATTTTAGGTCTGAACGAAACGAAGGCACCTTAATTCTCGTCTCTATGTCCAATACGGAAGAGAGGACCTCGCATATCTGGTCGATCTCCAAGTACGTCTGGACGACCACTACTTATTACCTTGTCTTGGGTGTACCTCCCAAGCGAGGCATCAGCAATAATCCAAACGATGTAAAGATCTCTGGTCTTCAACCACCGCCTTCAAATCTTCAACTTTTAATCGTCATATCAGTTATTCAGAATGGGTTAAACCTGGTCTTTCCGAATAACTCGCGTATCATATAATCAAGTGATATAAAAACACATCATACGCCTCATCCCAATCCAGAATATTCTTTTATTCAAATATTCTTTATACTGGAATTATTCCCACAAATTTTAATAAAGATTTATTTCGTTTAAAATTATCGTTTAAATCTTCTCTTGGAAATCATTTCAAAAGATTTTGTAATATCTTTTCACAATATAAGCCAGATTAAGGTTTAAAAAGTAGTCGGGATTAACGAGCCTTACCGAAGTAATCATTAATTTTATTTTCCCAATCCCAACCTATTCATCCCATGGAGCAAAGCTGGTAGTACTCCATATCTAACACTCATTGTTATATTGGTAAATTTTATTACCATTTAACGCTCCAAATCAAATGAAAGATTTAACTATCGCATAGGGTAAAACTGGTGGTACTCCATTCTCGTGTTTGGTAAATTTAATTACCCCATTCACATTTCAATCTAATTAAAGATTTACTAAATTGGAAATTAGGCTAACATCCTTATTAGGTTTCATAATTCAAACGACATCCTGGGTAAGTTTAAAATACAAAGCAGGTCCTTATCTTCATGTGTTATGGTGTTTCTGAAGAAATTTGTGCGCTGCCATATTAAAAAAAAAATCAAAAATCTATAAATATTCCCGGAAGATTACGGAAAAAAATTTGCATACATGTATCCAAGTAAACCCAATAGTGGCATTCATGTACGCAACTACTCCTAAAGCAGTTTACACTGAAAATCTGCATGAATTCTTGCATACATGTATGCAAGTATTCTAAATACATGCATACATGTATGCAAATAATTCATGAAGATTTCGCTTAGAAAAATCTGCATGAATACTTGCATGCATGTATGCAAGTATTCTATTTTTTTTTTGCATACATGTATGCAAGTGAAAATGAACTGATATTCATGCCTACGGATTGTTGCATACTTCTGTGCATTTATTATGAATACTCGCATGCATGTATGCAAATAAATATGAACTGATTTGCATGCTACGAGTTATTCCATAGTTGTATGCAAACATTCTGTATTAGTTGCATGCGTGTACGAAAAAGAGTCAACACAGATGCATAACTAAACTAGTTGCACTGATATGCGCAAGAATTTCAAATATATGCATCCTATGATGCAATAAATTGCCTGTTTCATTGTTTTTATGTATTTTTGGTTTTTAACGCGTTTTTCAGTGGTTTTTTCAACTAAAGTTTTTTATGTTTTCGTGTTCTATTTAAATATGAATTTACATGATTTTTTTATTTTTTTTATGAACTACCGATAGAGAGATGTATTTTATAATAAGTTTGGGACCAGACCTGATCCTAATTTTGAAACTTAATTGGGACTTGTGCTAAACGCTGTAATGTACCATTTTTTTCGGTTTGTATTTGAATATTTAAATCAGTTTAAATATTGAATTCGTAATATAAGTGGATTTATATATTAATTAAAATGAAGTTGAACGTATAAAAATATATATTAAATATAATCGAGCCCGTAATATCGTGGTAGTTCGTAATTTAACATTCTGAACTTCAATAGAGTGTATAGGACCCGTTATTAGTCAGATTTCTGCAAAACAAGAAACATTGGAATCTGTTGAACTGTATTTTTCTAACGGAAATGAAAATTGGAGATTTCGTCGTATAGATTGCAAGATATGTCCAAATCAAATTTTCAAATAGTCGTTAAAGAATCGTTCATCGACCGTAGCAGTTTATTTGAAATAACTGCATACTGGATTCGAATTTAGACAAGATTCTTTTGAGACGTAGTGATAATTTAATTTTTACAATTTTACTGTAATTTTTAATTAATTAAATAAACAGCTTTTTATTTGGAGTATTTTGCACCCTATATCAATATTTCGGGGTTTCACAATATTAGTTAACCTACCAATATTATTATATTTTTGGGATTGTGACACCTCGTTGAGCATGATTGTACTCTTACTTCTGTCCGTGGCAGTCCACAAAATGAATGAATCTTGTACATCGTAGACCGTAAAGTTTCAAGTCCAAGCGAATGTACAAAAACCTAAGCAAACCATATTTTACTTCCTGCATGCCTGAAAATATGCTAATCGATCATTTCTTTGACCTCGGATAACCAACCCGGGTGTGATAAGGGTTTCGAACAGAATATATTATTTAGTTTCTTTCCTTGCTAAGGTTCACAAAAATCTTTTCCTAACACATGTACCTTATAGCGCACAGACCTTAACGTTGAAGCAATCTCATATGTATATAATCACATTCGCACTGTTCTTTTTCTTTTGATCTACCCTAATCTCAAAGTCTACACAGGGCCAATTCACACAAGAAACAAATATGCTTTTAAATTCAAATCTAATACATGAAGTGAAAACTCAGTACCAACCTACTCTATATCCTATTGTGTGTTCTCCAGGTGTACTTAGCTATTAAGTAAATGCCCACAAATATAAACAACATTATGTCTGCAGTAACACTACATGTTACTCACACAAGCAAAAAAAAAGAAGTTAAGGTGCCCAGTTATGACAGTTCAATAGCTTCCTACGAACTGAGATTTCACTAAATCCTATGCTATCAAATCTATGCCTTAGCCGTGAAGGCTCTTAAATCTATAAATAAGCATGCGAGCTATCTTCCGCTCCTCATTTTTCAACCTCAAACCGAATTTTTTTTAATGGCTTACAATAAAGAAATAAATAAACAAAGCAAGGTACATGCAGCAGCAAGTTTTTGGGTACCAACGGTTAGAATGCATGCGCATGAGTATAGGTTTAAAGGGTGTGTGTGAGTACGGTGTGGATGAGCTGTATAAGTAGATGGTGCCTTGATAGGCGGAGCATGGCCAGAGTGCTGAAGTGGTAGAGTGGGCTAATCGTTGATTTTGGTGTGGAGAAGTTCGGTTAATGATGATCTGAGAAGGAGAGATGCTGGGGAAGAATTGTGCGCAAGTCAGCAGGGGAAGCGTTGACATGGCAGTCCAAGGTCGAAGCATGGAGATCCGAGAAGTAAACACACGTTGTGGCAAAATTTGATGGGAAGCGGGATGTCGTGGCGGTAAATTTGGTGGTTTTGGTGTTTTTGGTGGTGCTCAGTCCGATACCATGATTGTTAAGACTGTAAATTTGGAGATGGTAAAATTCTGAAGTAGTGAGCATGAAGATCCAGGTTACGACGCCCATCTATGCGGTATGTATATTAGAGAGCTTGGGTGCAGGACACACAGGAGGGCATCGAGCGAGTGACAGTTCTGGTGAGCATTTTTGGAAGAGGTCAGTTCGAAGTTAGTCTTTCAGGAAGAATACTTATGGTGGGATGATTTAAGTTAATCATGGCAATAAGGTAATCAAATTACTTGAGTTAAAAGTTGGGAATCAATGCTTGGACGTAGAGGAGTATGTGGAGATGCACTGTGTAAACATGACAGGAAGGATGAACACGTGAGTGTGTTGAGGTAGCAGGCTTCAAACGTGTTTGTTGAGGAAAGTGGGTTGTTTTGAGTTAATGCTTGGCTTTAGGTTGGTAGTATTAGTTGGGGCACGTGGTTGAAGTTTGGGGGGAGGCGCCTATGTGGTGAATGAGCAGTACAGGTGGCGTTGGAATATAAAGAAAGAAACACAGTAGCCATTAATTAGGTGATGGGCTATGTAGACACGTGAAGTTGGTGGTTCAAAAGAAAACAAAAAGGTTCAAACGAAAGGGAACCAAAAAGACATGCGTGAAATGGAGGGTCAGTGAATGGTGCGGCATAGTAACTTTGGGTACAGGCGTTGTGAATGATCGTTTGGGCAAAGAGTGAAGTTGTACAGCGTTGTGTGGCGTTCCGGGTAAGGACAGTGTGCTGTGACATTGAGTAATTGGAATGGATTTTGGTACGTGTATGGATAAAGGATGAGATGAGAACAAGGTGAAGAGGTTTCTGGTAGTGGGTGTTTCTACTTCAGTAGTGTTCAAACGTAAAAGCAGGAGAGGAGAAGGATTAGTTGGAGTTAGTGACAAGGTTAATTAACGTAAAATGCATTGAACGCGACGAGTGCCGTGGAGTCATACTGAAGAATACTACATTGCTAAGCAGTTTGGAGAGATGTGGAGCACTACAATTTCAGGAGAAATAAAACAATCGATGAAATTAACGAACGCAAATCATTATTTAACGGTTAACGCGCGAAGGTGAGTAAATTCACAAACTCTGATCTATTTTAAAATATTATAATTATATTTTAATGTTGGTTGAATGCTGTGTGATGGTTGTTTAGGTAGATTAAAATTAAATTGGTTGAAATATACATATCGTTGCATATGTACACATCATGGATTTGATACTGGTTCCATCTGTTATAAGATTCCATAGTATGGAATTTGTGTAAATTGTATGGACTAACATTTGTGGATGCGGGAAATCGGTTGGAGGAATCCAACCGAATTCCATAATATTTATCTATACTGTTGGTTTTATATTATTTATATAAGCATTGTTTGAACCCAAATGACATTTAAACCCTATATGGATTTTGATTAAATCAATAGACGATATCGTTTAAGAAAGTGGCAGCAACTGGCCATAAATCCATTGTTTGGTTAATAAATTTATTGGCCGTCAGGCAAATCAACGAAGTTAATTATAAAAATTATATTTTTATAATTAAATACAATTTTAAACTGTTTTAGAAGTTCTATTAAAAACTGGTATTTTATAGTTCGTTTTTATAAAGTAAATACAAACGATTGTCTGACATTTAAATAAGGTTATAAAGCCCTAATTATCCTACGAGGAAATATTTGGATAATTAATTTAAGACAAACCATCTAGAAATATCATTAGATTAATTATATTAATGTAATGGTAAGGAATAATTAAAATCTGTTAACGAATTTACTAATGGAATGAAGTTGATTTAATCAACTTCTTATTTGGAAAATGATTTATTAGATTAATTGGTCTTTAATTAATCTAATGAAAATAACTTAGCGGTAAACTGATCAAAAATTAATAAGATTCCTTATTAATTACTCTTTTAATTAATGAGGTATTAAATAATTATGTAACTAATATAATTAGTTATTGTTTATATAAAGTAAGTAACCAATCTATTATAGATTAATGATGAAGTAAATTGTTTATTTCAGCAATGATGAAGTAAAATATTATTTAGTTATTTGTAATTAAATAATTGTTTCTTAAATGGACCTCATTTAAGTGGTTATTGAATTAGTAATGGGATGTTACTTGCATTAAGTAAAAGGACTCAAATAAAAGTAAAATTTCAAGTGACAAAGAACGTAAATGGATTTTGGTAAATGAAGTTAAAAATATAATTGTATAACAATGACGCAGTAAAGAGTTAATATTTACATAAATAGTTGTAAACAACCGAGTTTTCAAATTTAGGATATGGCGTCAAAAAATCGTATTTAAAATAAAGCAAGAAATATGATTTGATGGATTATAAAGTATAAGGGGTTAGAGTTACGAACCTATATCTATTCTAAGGTAAGAACGTTGTCGATCAAGGTTTGAGAATTTAATAAAATACCCCAACTTGAACGGGTTCACTATTGTCGAGGAATTGTATCAGTTTGTAATGGAAAGAGATGTCAAGATTAGTTATAAATTGGAATATAGCGGCGTATTACAAGTATTTGAATTATAACGATAAAATAACGTTGTTGACAAGGCTTAAGCGTGACTGTGATGTCGAGATTAGTTATAAAGAGGAATATTATAGCATATTGCAAGTTTTTAACGGTAACGATAAATTGACGTTGTTGATCAAGCTTAAGTGTGATTTAAAAATATATAACACTAATCCCTAGGAAATGAAACAGTTGGTTTGAAATCCACTTATTCTAAAGTAATAAGTACCAGTGTTTATCCAAAGAAATATAAGCATAAGTTTAGAAAGAGAAATTGGAAAATCATTTCAGAAAGCGATGGCATCATTTCGATGCTAGGAATACGATTAGAACTAAATAACACCATTAGGAATTGGAACTATAGTGTGACGATGTCGAATGTATTATTTTAAGGAATTATAATCTGACAGGATAGTTAATATTTAGTTGTAAACCAATAAATGATAATAGGATATGTAATCAATATTTAATTATAAATTTAATATTGATTTAACAAGAAGTTGACTTAGAAACATAGTTTATAAAGTGGAATGAGAATATAAAATTATGAAAGAGATTTCGGTAAATGAGATAAAGGTATTTATTTCTCGAACAAAGAGGTATTTGATAAAGGTATTCAGATTTCTATAATAGGTTTGACATTCACAATCTAAAGTGAATAATGTTTTAAAAGTGAACGTTGGACAAATTAAAATGTTTATAATGAAATTGGAATATTTTTCCAATGTAAATAGGGTATATCATCCAAGTGAAGAAGATAAAGAACGTGAAAAGAATGGAAATGTTTCAAACGTTAATAACGTATATTTTCTGGAACATTGGAGAATTAGAGTTTATAATAACTGGTGATGTTTTCCAAGAAGTATAAGGCTTAAATGGGTTTTGGGAAAATATCTAGGAAGATATAGGAAACTGGAAGATTAATAAAAAGGGCCAGTGATTATGTGATGTTTAGTTTAGAATGGATGTTGTTTTTACTTCGATAGTTAAATAACCGACTATCGAAGTATTTTAACCATCGGTGTCAATACGGAGAGACTAGTTGGATATATTATCCGAAAACCACTCTGTGTAGGCATAAGCGCTATGAATTAGATTATGCTGAAGATAATTGAAGACGTAGTGAAATGCAAGGGTCATTCTGTTCCAGAATGGTGTTTTCTATTTGTCCAGTCCTAGGACAACTTGTATGGATGAATGTTTGACAGAGTATACCTAACAAATCACATATGGTTGATCTCTTATAGGTATTACGTCTGGTGGCGGAGGAATTTGTTCTTCTTATCTTTTATACCCATGATATTTTTGGAAATCGATTAGTGAACTGACGGGTTTGACGATGTGGCATTCAAAATGAATGGTGATCAGATGTTCCGAAGATAGACGTAGCCTCTAGCCTCACAGCCGGGGAATGACAGAAATCGAGCAGGGCAGCATGGCTAGTTGGGTCATCCCCAAGCAGGGTGTATTGTCACCGATCTAGAGAAAATTCATATTTGTTCTTCTTTTCGATTCTGTATCTTCGGATTACGGTTGGATGGCCAACAACCATGGGTCACAATATATTCACTACACTCAAGCTAAATGAGTAGGCGGTCATGTGTGGTCGGGTTGCAAGATGTTCTTGTTGTACCTCAGTGTATACCCTCTAGAATACACTGATCGGAAGGTGCTCCCATAACTTGTCTGTTTGAATCCAATCTCCAGTAAGCGCTCTGTGGGTTTTGATTTTATACTATATATATGTGGAGCATGAGATGCAAGCGTTCTGCTACTTGGTTATTTAATTGAGTAGACATTATTATAATATCACTGGTTTTTGATATCTAAATATTTTGGGATTATAATAAGGTAAAAACCGTCAGTATTTATGTGTGTGCTGGTCTTACTATTATCGTTTTGTTTCAAAAAGGATTTTCAAAGTTAAACAGTATGGTTGAAGTTTACTCACGCTTGTCCCATGACTGACCCAGAGTTTATTTTGTTTGTGTTTTCCCTAAACGCTTGGGTGCCCAAATTTGTATGGGCAGACAAGTGTTTCAGACTTTTGCAAATACACTTGGAGGAGCTCAAACCGTTAGTATTAAGAGATTATTTCCGCTGTGATATGTTGTATTATACTCTAATATGGTATGTATATACAAATTCAGATTTGTAGTTCATAGTTATGTTATATATAATACATGTTATTCGTTCCGTTGTGAGATTCGTGTTTACTCTGATTATGTTCAGCTGTGTTCTTCTTCTTCTTCTTCTTCTATTCTATTAGTTCTATCTTTTCTATCTCATCCTCAAATTTCTTTCTATTAATGATCCCGGTATTTTCGATGCTCGAGAAATTGACAGTGTATTTATGTTGATTTTCTGGGTCGAAAATTCCCCGGCCATTATAGTGGTATCAGATTTGAAGGTTTAGTGATTACCTTGGCTCTATGGCGTAACTCAATAGAGATGGGGTTAGTAATACCCTAGATTGAGTTGAGTGTATATATATGAGCGTGTATTTGTAAATCAATATAAAAACTGTTTTATATTGTGTTGACTGGTCAGTCGAGTGGTTTATGAATTCTGGTCGAAACAGTAATGCAAACTGTGTCGATAGGTGTTTCTACAATCTTGAATAGAGTAATTCGACACAGTATGTTTTGAAAAAAGGGTAAATGAAATAATCTTACCCAAAATATATTTTGATATAAGGAAAGCATATATACTGTAATTATCTAATATATATTGAAAGTGTTGATAATTATTAAGGCCGAATAAGATTTATAATTGAAATGGTTATATAAATAACCAATCGAAATATTATATAAGTATAATATGCAAAATCAGATGAACCAAATCTGAGTTTAAAACCAGAATGAAATAAAACTCTAGAAACTTGGAAAAGAGTTGGAAATAATGTTTGGATTAAATATATGGGAATTTTAAAATCCTGGAAGTTTGAAATTGTTTTCCAAGTGTTGTGAAAGATATGTTGAAGTAAAATTCAAAATGGAAGTGTTTTAAAATGAATTTTGAAAAGTAATATTGTATTGAACTCACTTTGATCACTGGAAAATAAATTCTGATGATGATGGCCGCATCATCAGTGCTCATTTTCGAGTTGCTAAGTGACGGATTACTACCAAAGATTTTGTTTTTGAATTATTGTGAGGAAACAAGTTGCCAGAAATTCAAATGTTTTGAATAATATATGATTTCAAACTAATTTGAAATAAAAACCCCAAGAATTTGAATTTTGAATTTTTTTTACTTATAAAGTAAATAAATAGAAAATTTAACAAAGTTGAATAACATTGAATTTAAGCCAAGTAAGTGAAAATCGTATTGGAATAGAATTAAACTTGGAGAAGTAATTGAATTTATGAAATAAGATTTTGAGCGGAACCAAACTTGGTTATGAAATTGGATAGTTGAGTAAGGATCTGGAGTCGAGATTGGAATTGGAATTTGATCTAAAATTTGGCTTAAAAACGTGAGAGATTGGTTTGATAATGGATTTATGGGAGATCAACCAAAGATGATTGGATATATGCTGAAGTGGTATCAAGTAAAGAGGAAGAGTTGGATACCCAACAAAAAGGTACACGTTTATATATATTGGGTATAAGATTTTTATAAGCTATTTTGGGCATGCTACTTGGCTGTTTGTTTTCTTTTGGATTTGGAGAAGGTCCAGAGTGGCGAGTTGTAGTAGTACTGATTGAGTCGTGTAGAGGAGATGCTGACAAAATTCTCCGAAAATTTAAGCTGTTAGGAAATTTTCAGAATTTCTGAAAGTATTCGTTAATAAGAAGGAATTAATATTTTTAATTAAAATTAATCAATTCTATTGAAATTGAATTTAAGAAATTAAAGATTTTTAACCGGGTTATAATATGGATTGTAAAATTTCCCTACCTTAGTAATTTCGGGGACGAAATTCTTTTAAGGGGGAAGGAATGTAATGTCCTGCATTTTTTTCGGTCTGTATTTGAATATTTAAATCAGTTTAAATATTGAATTTGTAATATAAGTGGATTTATATATTAATTAAAACGAAGTTGAACATATAAAAATATATATTAAATATAATCGAGCCCGTAATATCGCGGTAGTTCATAATTTAATGTTCTGAACTTCAACTGAGTGTACAGGACCCGTTATTAGTCGGATTTCTGCAAAATAAGAAATGTTGGAATCTGTTGAACTGTATTTTTTTAACAGATGTAACAACCCGTGTTTTTATGACGTGTAATAACCATAAATCAAGGTAGAATTAATTTTTAAAATAAGAATCAAAGGAAACGGGTTACGCCATTGCGTTCGTCTCGGAATTCTGCTTGGAAACGAGTCCGAGTTTTCGAAAATCGGAGTCTGTATGACCAAGTTATAACCTTTCGAAGTTTTCAGAAGTTTTCAAGTTCAAAAACAGCTCAATTCGAATTCAAATTTCGAAATTCAAACCTTAGAATGGACTCGGCGGGAAAACTCCCGCCCAGAACCAGGTCGACCTGGGGGTCGACTATGTAGTCGACCTACCCAGGACCAGGTCGACCATAGTGTCGACCTGGCGGTCGACCTGGTGCCCGAGCCCATTTCTGAAGCTGGATTCACTTTAATGTATTTGGCCTCGTTTCTGTCCACATTCGTTGACCTGACCCTATAAATACAGCCCCTAACACCAGTCTCTCTCACAAAATTCTTCTGACCTTATGCTGCTCTAATTCTGGTTGAAAATTTTGAGAGAGGGACTGCTTCTTCTACGTGAAGACTACGTTAAGGGAATTGCTGATTTGGGGATTTCTATCAGGACTTGACTAAGCATATAGAGATTCAACTATCGACTCTCTTTTTCTAATTCTCGAACCACGATCTGTAAGCCCGAATTATTTTTAGATTTAAACTGTAAATGTGATATGAATATGATGTAAATTGAAATTGGACCTATGTATGATGACTGTTTTACAACCATTCTTGTTCATCTTGGATCTTGACTTATGGATATATTGTGACATTGATTTGGGGCCTATTCATGCTGTAAATCAAAAAGAAAACCCCTCATATTATCATGTTGAATCTACTATTAGTCACTAGTTTTTGACTATCACCTTATGTCAATCGTTACCATGACTATACTATCACCTTATGACAACTGTTATCTTGACTAGTACCTTATCTTGCTAGATTTGGAATCTTTATGTTTGAGGCCAATATTTCATATGCCAGTAATGTTTTAATCTTTTATTTCAAGTCATATCATGCTATGCTAGTAATCACTTTTGCCACCTTATACCCGTTCCTTTTTATGTTATTCCCTATTAGATTTATTTGTATCGATTCGAACTTACGTGCGATGGGAATACGATTTGGGTAGACTAAGTAAAACATAAATTATCTTTAAACTTGAACATGAACGTTGTTATGACTTGAACCTGAATATAGACATGAACTTGACACGATTTGACATGATACATGACCTGAAAACTTGACATGAATCTAGACATGAAAACTTGAACGTGGGCATGACAATTAGATAACTTGAAAATGGCCAACTCGAGGTTGGGTTGAGTTTGCAGTGTAAATCTGCTCGGAACTGCCCGGAAAATCTAGTGGCTACAAACAATAGGATCCAATGTGGGTGGTTGGTCATATCGCACGTTATAACCCGAGGTTAGACTATGTTATGGTGTAAATCTGCCCGGAACCGCCCGACAAATCCAGCAACCACAACAGTCAGTCTAATGTGAGAGGTTGGCGTGCACTAATGAATTAATGCCGCATGATAGGGTTAAGTCATGAACCACTTGAATATACTTAACCAACTTGACACGACGAATTGATAGGGTTAAGTCATGAACTGCTTGAACACACTTAACCAACTTGATACACGATCTAGATAGGGTTAAGTCACGAATTTGAATGACAACACTTAACCTATTAGAAACCCTAGTTACGCGGTCCTTTTCAGTAGTAACCCACTTAGATGTATCACGATACCCTGGGACTAGGCAGGTTGGGGCACGATTACTGGGCTGATTGTAAGCGACCAGAACGACGACTGAGTAGGTGCGCCATTGTAGGTTCAGGCGGGCTATGGTCGTGCATGTAGTCCGGAGTTGAAAAAGCAGGCATTGGGCACCCGTAGATTTACATTGTGCATGCTTGATTCGTGTCGGTGGTTGGCACCATAGGACTTGATACACCCTATGGTGGACCTAGCAGAGGTAACTACATTTCAGGATAGGGCCGTATGACATAGACACATGACGAGCTAGGACTTGTAGGGAGCCGATCGATTAGTAGATCGTACCGTAGGACCCCGTAATGGGTCACTTCATGATACTGGGCCAAGGGATCATTTCACGATTAATACTTGACATGGGTTAGAACACTAGTACAGATGGTGCAGCGTACCTTGAATATGCGATGCTCGACTTGACTTATCTTGTTATCTTAATTATCCTACCAGTTCTGTTATCATCCTTATGTTTAATTCCAGTTTTCACATATCATGTTACCTTTACTAGTTTTCATACTGAAAGTCACTAGGGCTTACTAGTCTTTATGACTGACCCTTTTCCTTTCTCCTCTTTTTCTTTCGTTTCCCCCCCAGGTTCTCAGGGAGGAAACACTAGCTCTTAGCTTGGATTTAGCTTGCTTTCTGACAACTCATGTACGGTTTGGTCTTGGGCTATGCTATGGCTGCTTCTGCTATTTATGGGGAATAATTTACTTTTGTTTTAAGTTTGTGCTTCTTTATTTTGAACTTGATGTAATGGAATAATTTGTATCTTGGATATATGAGCTTTTGACTCTTTTCTTGGAAAAAATAAAAAGTTGGTTTTTAATTTCTACCGCTGCTTTATTTATGTTCTGCCTTGTGATATCTCTGTGCATGTTTACCTAGATAATACTCCACCAAAACTAGTGCATTACCTTTGTGAGTGACCCTTGCGGAGGTGGGGTGTTACATTTGGTATCAGAGCAGAAGGTTACCAGGCTGGGCAAAAATTTTAAAAACCTTCTGAAACTATTTTCAAAACCATTTATAAAGAAGCATTTTTCAAGAAAAGTTTTATGTTTAAAAAGGTTATTCCCCAAGAAGCAATTAGCACTTTCCTTTATTTCCTCGTTTGAATCTTTTCTTTCCATTTTTCAGCATGGACGATCTTAACCTGCCTGAGGGAATACCCGTGCCTGGATGGTTCCGAAGGTACTTAGAAGCCAGGGCCAACGACGCGGGCACGACAGACATTCCTCCTCCTCCTCCCCCAGTGGCTGCGGTTCCTCCTCCTCTTGATACCGCCTTTGCCAAAATATGCAAAGACTTTAAAGCAATGGGCGGCAAGAACTTCGTTGGAACTGAAACCTTTGTTGAGACACGAAACTGGCTAAAGGAGACAGAAGACTTGTTCATTATCTTTGATATGGAGGACCATAGGAAAGTTTAGTTGGAAGCATGGTTGTTGAAAGAAGAAGCTGCATTTTTGTGGGAAGTCACCAACGCTACTAGGCCAGTTGAGACTTGGGTAGACTTTAGAGAAAGGTTTGGGCTTAAATTCTTATCATCAGCAGAGGAGAACCTTCAGATGGAGAGGTTCCTGGCACTCAAGCAAGGGGATATGTCTGTGAGGGAGTACGTGAATAAGTTTAATCAGGTTGCTCGGTTCGGTTTGGATTTGGTCAACACAACCTAGAAAAAGGCTGTACGCTTTGCTCGAGGATTGAACAAGCCACTACACAGTTTAGCCCTAACTCATATACCCATGGGGGAGACCTTTAAAAGCTTGGTGGATATGGCTCTACTGCATGAGGAAGACAAGAATAGCAAGAAGGAGGTTAAGCCCAATGAGACTCAGAATAAGAAAGCTGACTTCAAGAAGGGGAACAACAAGAATAATAAGAATAACAAGAGCAACAACAAACCACGTGAGACGAGGAAGTGCAACTTTTGTGGTATTACTGGACATCTAGCTAAAGACTGTAGAAAGAAGAAGAGGAAGTTGGGTGAATGCTTTCATTGTGGAGATACTGGACACATCAGCAAGGATTACCCTAAGAAGCAAGGGCAGGGGCAAGGGCAGACCCAGCGAGTAGGACCTTCTGGAGGGCAGTTGCATGCTCTCAACACCACTCCAGCTCTTGACCGAAGTAGTAATATTTCCGTAGAAATCCTTGTTTACATTTATGACTTTCCTGTTCGAACTTATTTGACTCTGGCGCATCACATACTTTTATTTCTTATGATATTGTTGAAAATCTGCACCTAAGTACTAGTCTGGTTGAGGATCCCGTTATAGTTTCAAATCCAATTGGGGGCTCCGCCCATTTATCTATGATGTGTCTGGATTTGAGGATCTCTATCTTAAGTGTAGAATTCACGTGTAATGCTTATGTTCTCGGATTCATGGGATACGGTTTGAACCTAGGTATGGATTGACTGTCCAATTATGGATCCATTATTGATTGTGAACGAAGGGTAGTGAGGCTCATGACTCGCCTTGGTAATACCCTTGAAATTTCTTGTAGCCCTAAGGGTCCGGTCATGTTGTGTTATCTTGAATCCCTTGACTCGTCCGACGATAATTTGCAATCTGTAAGAGTGGTCCGAGAATATCCAGATGTCTTTGATGAAGTGAGGGGATTACCTCCTAAATGCGAGATAGACTTCCGAATTTATCTTGTTGATAATGCCAAGCCAGTTTCATTGCCCGTTAGGAACATGGCCCCGCAAGAAAGAAGAGAGCTCAGTAAACAAATTAATGAGTTGCTTGAGAAAAATTTCATAAGGCGAAGCATTTATGAATGGGGTGCTCCGGTGGTATTCGCAACAAAGGCGGATGGATCGCTTCGTCTATGCGTAGATTATCGTGAGTTAAAGAAGCTGACAAAGAAGAACAGGCACCCACTACCAAGAATCGACGATTTGTTTGACCAGCTTGTGGTAGCATCTGTTTTCTCTCAACTCGATCTAGCCACAGGATTCCATCAGCTTAGAGTAGCTGAGGATAGCATTGACAAAATTGCGTTTAGGACTCCAGATGGGTTTTTCGAATGGCTCGTCATGCCGTTTGGATTAACTAATGCACCCGCATACTTTGTGGATTTGATGAGTAGGGTGTTTCGGGAGTTCCTTAACAAGTTTGTCATAGTTTTCTTGGATGATATTTTGATCTTCTCAAAAGATAAAGAAGAGCATGCCAGACATCTCAAGGAGGTCATGGAAACACTTAGAGCACACCAGTTAAAGGCTAAGTTCTCCAAATGCCATTTTTGGAGGAAGGAAGTTCGGTTCCTTGGACATGTAGTTTCTAATCAAGGCATAGCCGTGGACCCCGCAAAGGTAGTTGCGGTACAGGACTGGAAAATTCCTAAGAATGCAACGGAGGTGAGGAGCTTTCTCGGTTTGGCTGGCTACTACAGGAAGTTCATTAAGGACTTCGCTAAGACTTCCGCCCATCTTACTAAGTTAACAAAGAAGAATCTACCTTTTGCATGGGACATAGAATGCGACGCTGCTTTTCAGAGACTTAAGAGAGCCCCCACCACAGCTCCAGTTTTGGCATTACCCGATGGAGGTAAGATGTTTACCGTGTACACAGATGCGTGCAGCACGGGATTAGGCCCTGTCCCAATGCAAGAAGGAAGAGTAATATGCTACGGAGGCAGACAACTTAAAGTCCATGAGAAAAACTATCCCACGCGTGAATTGGAGTTGGCCGCGATTGTTTTTGCACTTAAAGCTTGGCGCCGTTATCTTCTAGGGGAGAGGTTCGAGCTGTATACCGACCACAAATCGCTTAAGTACCTCTTCTAATAGAAAGACTTGAATATGAGACAACAGCGGTGGATGGAGTTTTTGGCATCATATGACTTCGATATAGCTTATACCCCTGGCAAGGGTAATGTGGTGGCAGACGCGCTAATTAGAAAAAGGTTGACTTTGAGCCCCTTGTTTGTTGAAAGGAAAAGCCTTGAGTTTATAGCAACCTTTAATTTTACACCTGCTGTTGAGTCATTGACTGCTACGTTTGCATTGCTTGAGTTAAGACCTACACTTCTAGATCAAGTAGGGACTTCGCAGAAGGAAGACCCGCAGATAGTCGAAATCATGGACAAGCTGATTAGGGGTGAGACGTCAAGTCACCTCAGTAGGTATGCCATAGATGACAAGGGATGGCTAAGGCGCGATGGAAGGCTATGTGTCCCACAAGTGGGAGACCTTGTAAGGAAAGTTCTCGAAGAAGCGCACCACTCGAGGATGACTATACATCCCAGAGGGGATAAGATGTACAGGGATATGAAACGCATTTTCTTTTGGGCTAGAATGAAAAAGGACGTGGCAGAGTTAATCTCAAAGTGCATGGTGTGCCAACATGTAAAGGATGAGTCAAAAAAGCCCGATGGGCTATTACATCCTTTGGAAGTTCCGCAATGGAAGTGGGAGAGTATCTCAATGGATTTCGTGGATGGACTGCCTAGATCAAGGAAGGGAAATACAAGCATATGGGTCATAGTTGATAGACTCACGAAAAGTGCTCACTTCATTTCGGTGAAAAGCAAGAGGACCGCATCAGGGCTAGCATCTATCTACCTTCGAGAGATGGTACGATTGCATGGAGTTCCTTCTAGTGTAGTTAGTGATCGTGACCTGATTTTTACTAGCTAGTTTTGGAATAGTCTGCAAGAGGCAATGGGTACACGACTGAACTTGAGCATGACCTGTCACCCATAGACGGATGGACAAACCGAAAGGGTAAATAGGGTACTAGAAGATCTCCTGGGGCTATGCATTCTTGACTTTTGTGGCACTTGGGAAGACCATCTTCCTCTCATGGAGTTTGTATATAACAATAGTTACCAAGCTAGCATCAGAATGGCACCGTTCGAAGCCCTATATTGAAGACCGTGCAAATCGCCAACTTGTTGGTGGGAGACGACAGACAGACTTATACTTGGGCCCGACATGATAAGGGACACTTCTGAGAAGATTGAGTTGATACGAAGATGGATGAAAACGGACCAAGATAGACAGAAATCTTATGCGGACCAGAGAAGGATAGACCTAGAGTTCGAAGTCGAAGATATGGTCTTTATAAAAGTTTCTCCGTTACGCAATGTAGTTCGTTTTGGGGCAGTTGGAAAGCTAGCACCAAGGTTCGTAGGACTGTTCCCTTTCACCGAGAGGATTGGACGGATGGCCTATAAGGTAGACTTACCCAAGAAGTTATTTGGAGTACACAATGTCTTTCACGTCTCGCATCTCCGGAAGTGCTTGCATGAGTCAGCCGAAGTGGTTGAGCCAAGCATCCTTGAAGACGTAGAAGTGGAAAAAGAAGCAACATTGAGGCGAGTTCCGATTCGTATCTTAGGAACGGAGATTAAGAAGCTAAGGAATCAAGAAGTCAAGCTAGTTAAAGTGCAGTGGAGTGAAGCCCAAGAAGACGCAACTTGGGAAACCGAAGAGAAGATACGCGCGCTTTACCCATTTCTTTTTGAGGGTACATTCTCGATATCTTTTTCCTTAAAAACCTTTTCGTATCATTCTTCTAATATCTACGTTTGTCTTGTTATCTTCTCGATCTTATCTTGAGAACCTTAGGTAGAACCATATGGAAGTAAACATGTGATTGAAACATGTTATGGTTGATGTTTGCAAATGGTTGCAAGTGGTTGCTAGCAGATGCATGACACACATTAGGCACTAGATCGGCTCAGTCACATTTTCATGTTGCATATGCATGAGTGCTTATACTTGTACATGGATGGGACTTGTTATGCTATCACTTGGATGTTGCATATGGATGAATGTTTTTGCACTCATGTAGAGATTATGAACTATGCTAGGAATTTGCATACATGTTGGATTCATGACACTAACATAGTATGCATTAAGGAGGTTTACTGAATCAGTAACCGCCTGATCTTTTGCATTAGATAAGTACATATACACACACTTTCTGCATATGTTCATACAGCACTGGAAATCTTTTAAGGACAATGGTTGCCTGTGGATGATGCTTTGAGTAGATGGATGATGGATGGTAGGACACATTCTCCCAAACTTAGAGATTTCGGGGACGAAATCCTTTAAGGGGGGAGAATGTAACAACCCGTGTTTTTATAACGTGTAATAACCATAAATCAAGGCAGAATTAATTTTTAAAATAAGAATCAAGGGAAATGGGTTACGCCATTGCTTTCGCCTCGGAATTTTGCTTGGAAATGAGTTAGAGTTTTCGAAAATCGGAGTCCGTATGACCAAGTTATGACCTTTCGAAATTTTCAGAAGTTTTCAAGTTCAAAAACAGCTCAATTCGAATTCAAATTTCGAAATTCAAATCTCAGAATGGACTGGGCGGGAAAACTCCCGCCAGGACCAGGTCGACCTGGGGGTCGACTATGTAGTCGACCTACCCAGGACCAGGTCGACCATAGTGTCGACCTGGGGGTCGACCTGGTGCCTGAGCCCATTTCTGAAGCTGGATTTACTTTGATGTATTTGGCCTCGTTTCTTTCCACATTCGTTGACCTGACCCTATAAATACAGCCCCTAACACCAGTCTCTCTACACAAAATTCTTTCTGACATTATGCTGCTCTAATTCTGGTTGAAAAATTTGGGAGAGGGACTGCTTCTTCTACGTTGAGACTGCGTTAAGGGAATTGCTGATTTGGGGATTTCTATTAGGACTTGACTAAGCATATAGAGATTCAACTATCAACTCTCTTTTTCTAATTCTCGAACCACGATCTGTAAGCCCCAGTTATTTTTAGATTTAAATTGTAAATGTGATATGAATATGATGTAAATTGAAATTGGACCTATGTATGATGATTGTTTTACATCCATTCTTGTTCATCTTGGATCTTGACTTCTGGATATATTGTGACATTGATTTGGGGCCTATTCATGTTGTAAATCAAAAAGAAAACCCCTCATATTATCATGTTGAATCTGCTATTAGTCACTAGTTTATGACTATCACCTTATGTCAATCGTTACCATGACTATACTATCACCTTATGACAACTGTTATCTTGACTAGTACTTATCTTGCTAGATTTGGAATCTTTATGTTTGAGGCCAATATTTCATATGCCAGTAATGTTTTAATCTTTTATTTCAAGTCATATCATGCTATGCTAGTAATCACTTTTGCCACCTTATACCCGTTCCTTTTTATGTTATTCCCTATCAGATTTATTTGTATCGATTCGAACTTACGTGCGATGGGAATACGATTTGGGTAGACTAAGTAAAACATAAATTAGCTTTAAACTTGAACATGAACGTTGTTATGACTTGAACCTGAATACGGACATGAACTTGAACCGATTTGACATGAAACATGACCTGAAAACTTGACATGAATCTAGACATGAAAACTTGAATGTGGGCATGACAATTAGATAACTTGAAAATGGCCAACTCGAGGTTGGGTTGAGTTTGCAGTGTAAATCTGCCCGGAACCGCCCGGCAAATCCAGTGGCTGCAAACAATAGGATCCAATGTGGGTAGTTGGTCATATCGCACGTAATAACCCGAGGTTAGACTATGTTGTGGTGTAAATCTGCCCGGAACCGCCCGGCAAATCCAGTAACCACAACAGTCAGTCTAATGTGAGAGGTTGGCGCGCACTAATGAATTAATGCCGCATGATAGGGTTGAGTCATGAACCACTTGAATATACTTAACCAACTTGACATGATGAATTGATAGGGTTAAGTCATGAACTGTTTGAACACACTTAACCAACTTGATACATGATCTTGATAGGGTTAAGTCACGAATTTGAATGACAACACTTAACCCATTAGAAACCCTAATTATGCGGTCCTTTTCAGCAGTAACCCACTTAGATGTATCACGATACCCTGGGACTAGGCAGGGTGGGGCACGATTACTGGGCTGATTATAAGCTACCAGAACGACGGCCGAGTATGTGTGCCATTGTAGGTTCAGGCGGGCTATGGTCGTGCACGTGGTCCGGAGTTGAAAAAGCAGGCATTGGGCACCCATAGATTTACAATGTGCGTGCTTGATTCGTGTCGGTGGTTGGCACCATAGGACTTGGTACACCCTATAGTGGACCTAGCACAGGTAACTACATTTCAGGATAGGGCCGTATGACACAGACACATGACGAGCTAGGACTTGTAGGGAGCCGATCGATTAGTAGATCGTACCGTAGGACCCCGTAATGGGTCACTTCATGATACTGGGCCAAGGGATCATTTCATGATTAATACTTGACATGGGTTAGAACACTAGTATAGATGGTG
This sequence comes from Allium sativum, assembly GCA_030737875.1. NCBI lineage: Eukaryota > Viridiplantae > Streptophyta > Magnoliopsida > Asparagales > Amaryllidaceae > Allium > Allium sativum. The sequence goes on from CM060913.1 coordinate 8,996,876, forward strand.
CAGCGAACCTTGAATATGTGATGCTCGACTTGACTTATCTTGTTATCTTAATTATCCTACCAGTTCTGTTATAATCCTTATGTTTAATTCCAGTTTTCACATATCATGTTACCTTTACTAGTTTTCATACTGAAAGTCACTAGGGCTTGCCAGTCTTTATGACTGACCCTTTTCCTTTCGCCTCTTTTTCTTTCGTTTTTCCGCCCCAGGTTCTCAGGGAGGAAACACTAGCTCTTAGCTTGGATTTAGCTTGCTTTCTGACAGCTCATGTACGGTTTGGTCTTGGGCTATGCTATGGATGCTTCTGCTATTTATGGGGAATAATTTACTTTTGTTTTATGTTTATGCTTCTTTATTTGGAACTTGATGTAATGGAATAATTTGTATCTTGGATATATGAGCTTTTGACTCTTTTCTTGGAAGAAATAAAAAGTTGGTTTTTAATTTCTACCGCTGCTTTATTTATGTTCTGCCTTGTGATATCTCTGTGCATGTTTACCTAGATAATACTCCACCAAAACTAGTGCATTCCCTTTGTGAGTGACCCTAGCGGAAGTGGGGTGTTACAACAGAAGTGAAAAATGGAGATTTTGTCGTATAGATTGCAAGATATGTCCAAATCAAATTTTCAAACAGTTACTATAGAATCGTTCATCGACCGTAACGGTTTATTTGAAATAACTGCATACTGGATTCGAATTTAGACAAGATTCTTTTGAGACGTAGTGATGCTTTAATTTTTATAATTTTACTGTATTTTTTAATTAATTAAATATGCAACTTTTTATTTATAGTATTTTGCACCCTATATCAATGTTTTGGAGTTTCACAATATAAGTTAACCTACCGATATTATTATATTTTTGGGATCGTGACACCTCGTTGAGCACGACTTGTAACAACCCGTGTTTTTATAACGTGTAATAACCATAAATCAAAGCTGAATTAATTTTTAAAATAAGAATCAAGGGAAACGGATTACACCATTGCGTTCGTCTCGAAATTTTGCTTGGAAACGAGCCCGAGTTTTCGAAAATCGGAGTCCGTATGACCAAGTTATGACCATTCGAAGTTTTTAGAAATTTTCAAATTCAAAACAGACTCAATTCGAATTCAAAATTCGAATTTCAAACCTCCAAATGGACTGGGCTGGAAAAATCCCGCCCAGGACCAGGTCGACCAGGGGGTCGACTACGTAGTCGACCTACCCAGGGCCAGGTCGACCATAGTGTCGACCTGGTTCCCGAGCACATTTCTGAAGCTGGATTCACTCTGATGTATTTGGCCTTACTTCTTTCCATATTCGTTGACCTGATCCTATTAATACAGCCCCTAACACCAGTCTCTCTACACCAAATTTCTTTCTGACCTTATGCTGCTCTGATTCTGGTTGAAAAGTTTGAGAGAGGGACTGCTTCTACTACGTTGAGACTGTGTTAAAGGAATTGCTGATTAAGGGACTTCTATTAGGACTTGACTAAGAAACAAATGACTCTCTTTTTCTAATTCTCGAACCACGATCTGTAAGCCCCAGTTATTTTCAGATTTAAACTGTAAATGTATTATGAATATGATGTAAAATTGAAATTGGACCTATGTATAATAACTGTTTACATTCATTCTTGTTCATCTTGGATCTTGACTCTTGAATATTACTATGACATCGATTTGGGGCCTATTCATGTTGTAAATCAAAAAGAGAAACCCCTCTTATTATCATGTTGAATCTGTTATTAGCCACATGTTTATGATTATCACCTTATGACAGTCGTACTGTGACTATACTATCATCTTATGACAGTCGCTACTATGATTATACTATCACCTTATGACAGTCGTTACCATGACTATACTATCACCTTGTGACAACTGTTATTTTGACTAGTACCTGATCTTGCTAGATTTGGAATCTTTATGTTTGAGGCCAATATTTCATATGCCAGTAATGTTTTATTTCAAGTCATATCATGCGATGCTAATAATCACTATTGCCACCTTATACCCATTTCTTTTTATGTCACTCCCTAATTAGATTTATTTGTATCGATTCGAACCTTCGTGCGATGGGAATATGATTTGGGTAGATTAGGTAAAATATGAATTAGCTTTAAACTTGAACATGAACGTTATTATGACTTGAACCTGAATATGGACATGAACCTGACACGATTTGACATAAAACATGACTTGAAAACTCGACATGAATCTAAACATGAAAACTTGAACGTGGGCATGACAGTTAGATAAACTTGAAAATGGCCAACTCGAGGTTGGGTTGAATTTGCAGTGTAAATCTTCCCGGAACGGCCCGACAAATCCAGTGGCTGCAAACAGTAGGATCCAATATGGGTAGTTGGTCGTATTGCACGTAAAAAACCCGAGGTTAGACTATGTTGTGGTGTAAATCTACCCAGAACCGCACGGCAAATCCAGTAACCATAACAGTTAGTCTAATGTGAGATGTTGGCGTGCACTAATGAATTAATGCCACATGATAGGGTTAAGTCATGAACCACTTAAATATACTTAACCAACTTGACACGATAGGGTTAAGTCATGAACCGGCTTGAACACACTTAGCCTACTTGATACATGATCTGGATAGGGTTAAGTCACGAATTTGAATGACAACACTTAACCCATTAGAAACACTAGTTACGCGGTCCTTTTCAGCAGTAACCCACTTAGATGTATCACGATACCCTGGGACTAGGCAGGGTGGGGCACGATTACTGGGCTGATTGTAAGCGACCAGAACGACGGCTGAGTAGGTGTGCTATTGTAGGTTCAGGCGGGCTATGGTCATGCACGTAGTCCGGAGTTGAAAAAGAAGGCATTGGGCACCCGTAGATTTACACTGTGCGTGCTTGATTCGTGTCGGTGGTTGGCACTATAGGACTTGATACACCCTATGGTGGACCTAGCACAGGTAACTACATTTCTGGATAGGGCCGTATGACACAGACACATGACGAGCTAGGATTTGTAGGGAGCCGATCGATTAGTAGATCGTACCATAGGACCCCGTAATGGGTCACTTCATGACACTGAGATAAGGGATCATTTCATGGTTAATACTTGATATGGGTTAGAATACTAGTACAGTTGGTGCAGTGGACCTTGAACATGCGATGCCAAACTTGACTTATCTTGTTATCTTAATTATCCAAATAGTTCTGTTATCATCCTTATGTTTAATTCCAGTTTTCACATATCATGTTACGTTTACTAGCTTTCATACTGAAAGTCACTAGGGCTTACCAGTCTTTATGATTGACCCTTTTTCTTTCGCCCCTTTTTCTTTCGTTTCCCCCCCAGGTTCCCAGGGAGGAAACACTAGCTCTTAGCTGGGATTCAACATGCTTTCTGACAGCTCATGTACGGTTTGGTCTTGGGCTATGTTATGGCTGCTTTTGCTATTTATGGGGAATAATTTACTTTTGTTTTAAAGTTTATGCTTCTTTACTATGAACTTGATGTAATGGAATAATTTGTATCTTGGATATATGAGCTTTTGACTCTTTTCTTGGAAATAATAAAAAGTTGGTTTTTAATTTCTACCGCTGCTTTATTTATGTCCTACCTTGTGATATCTCTGTGCATGTTTACCTAGATAATACCCCACCAAAACTAGTGCATTCCCTTTGTGAGTGACCCTAGCGGAGGTGGGGTGTTACAATTTGGTATCAGAGCAGAAGGTTACCAGGCTGGGCAAAAGTTTTAAAAACCTTCTGAAACTATTTTCAAAACCATTTATAAAGAAGCATTTTTCAGGAAAAGTTTTATGTTTAAAAAATGTTATTCCCCAAGAAGCCATTAGCACTTCCCTTTGTTTCCTCGTTTGAATCTTTTCTTTTCGTTTTTCAGCATGGCTGATCTTAACCTTCCTGAGGGAATACCCGTGCCTGGATGTTTCCGAAGGTACTTAGAAGCCAAGGCCAACGATGCGGGCACAGCAGACATCCCTCCTCCCCCTCACCCAGTGGTCGTGGTTCCTCCTCCTCCTGGTACCGACTTTGCCAAAATATGCAAAGACTTTAAAGCGATGGGTGGCAAGAACTTCGTTGGAACTGAAACCTTCGTTGAGGCACGAAACTGGCTAAAGGAAACAGAAGACTTGTTCATTATTTTTGATATGGAGGATGATTGACATAGAAATGTGTTTATTTTATGCCCTTATATCTTATCTTTTGTATATAAATAAATATTACTTGGTTATTGTTTTGTTACTTTTACAGATATTCCAATCCAGCCCGCATGCAACCAGAAAAGTAGAGAAATGGAGATCAGATTACTATATATTTATATTTTGAAGAATTGTAGATGAAGATCCCACATCTAGTTGCTGTTGGACAAGAAAACGATTGATAAAAAGGCCATGCACATCTCAAATTAAAGGAGGCTTGCAAGAGAAAAGAAGAAAGGCAAAAAATTTAATTGATTTAACTAAGGCCCATTTGAGACTCTCATTGTAAACTCTTTTGTGAATTCCCTAAGGCCCATCTATCATTGTATTAGGGTTAGGGTTAGGGTTTGGTTATCCCCTATAAATACCCTTGTAATGTCATTGTAGCCACCATCCTATCCTATTCTATATTCTCTTCTCCATCAATAAAACTCCTTTTTCTTTTCTGCATTTTTCTATTTCTTAGCAACTAGTGCCATCTACACAATTAGATTTGGTAGAGTACTAGTCGTATTTTACATTTATTTGCATTGGTGATTAATCGTTTGATTAGTTTCAACGATAATCCTAATTTTATTTCTGTTGTTATTTCTATTCTGCACTTTTATTTTCTGTTCGTGTTATTGCTTTCCTAGGTTAAATTGGATTTGATTAGATTCAGATCTAATTCATAGTTTTATTTGCTTTCCAATTGATAATTGTGATTTGATCGTCGGTTCAATTAGATTTGTTCTGGATCAGATCGCAGTTTCAATTTTTATTGTTTTCAAAACCAACCTCCAGGATTCGTCTAACTCGCCCAAGAAATTTTATAAATAATTTGATTTAATTCACCTCCCTGTGTTCGACCTGTATGCTACACACCTGTGTGCTTGCAGTATTTATTTTAAAATTCGCGCTTTTCTAGTTCATAGATAAGCTTCGATCAAGTTTTTGGCGCCGTTGCCGAGGAGATTCAAAAAGACAAACCAACGGCAAAGCAAAAGGACAAACTCAAGCAAGCAACAGAGAATTCAGAAGTTAAGTGAATTGCAATCAGTTAATTATAATTTTCACTGCTACTCAACTGCTCTCGACAGACTGCCACATCCCACTGTAAAATTTTCTCTAACTCTATAGGTGCTCTGCTGCAAAGAAAAGAATATAGAAATTGCTTGTAAAAATCTTCTGCAGGGGCAGCGGCTTTCTTGTACAACATTTTAAAATTCTGCAGTTGTTATTGTTTGATTTTTATGGTTGACTGATATTTCCATAACTGAAATCTTCATTCTCATTGTTTTCAACAATAAAAATCGACGGTGCAAAATAATATAATTGAAAAGCGGTGTTTTGTGACGTTGACTGTCTTGTATAATTGGATCGCGGATATATAGTAATTCAATTTATTGAACTATTAGTAAAAGAGGTTGCATACTACCCGTAAAACATTGGTCGTATCCCTTAGTATTTATACTATACGTGAACGGCCATAAGACCCTCTTCCCCCTTCTAATTGAGTCAGTTAATTAATAGAGCACAACTCATTCTTTTATACTATTTTGAACTAAGAATAATTTTTGTCTTGTCTTGATTTCATTTCAAATGTATGATTCAAAAAAATCCTTGAGAGAATTGTGGGATAATAGTTGGAGTAGACGTCCTCTTGAAGAGTATGATTTTGAATTACAACTCATGAAGCATGATTTTCCAAAATTTCGCGAGCCAATTGTCAACAATTTTCAAAAATTTCAAAATGAACGACATTTTCAAAGTTATGATCGAAATGGCGACTTCAATTCAAATTTCAATAATTTCAATTATGGGCCACATCCACATGAAAATAACTTTGAATCTCAATATGGCTTTGATCCATATCATTATGGGGTTGTTAACCAAAATTTTCAAAATTATAGCCCATATCAACATCTTGAAAATAACCAAAATTGCAATTCTCTCTCAAATTTTAACAGTTTTGGTTATGAACAAAATTTCTATGATCAAAATGATTCCCAATATCATTGTCAGTTTTCTGAAAATTCAAACAACTACTACATTGGAAATAATATTGATTATGAAATTAATGTGGACTATAATTTTGAGAATCAAGAAATCCAAAACGAGAGCTCTCAAATCAATGATTCTGAAGAATATCAGCTTAACATTCTTAGAGAGAGGGTAGAAAAGCAAGATAGACAGCTTGGTGAAAAAGATAGACAACTTGATGAACTTCTTTGTTTAATGACATGTTTTAAAGAACAACTCGAGCAACAAAATCAAAGTCAAACAAGCGATGAATCAGAAAATAATCCTTTCTTTACTGATAGTGAAAATTTTCAAACAACAACTTTCGAAATTGAGAATAATCACCTTGATGAAGTTTCTCAAAATTCAACAAATAATTTGGACTTCGATTCTTTTCAGGAAAAAGATTTAAGTTTAGATTATGATCTTCGTCTTCCGAGCTGCGAGAAACTTGAAATTTTTGAAATTGAACAAAATGAAAATGTTGAAATTTTCAATTCAAATTTGGAAAAGGATTTTAATGAACATAAATTCTTTGGATTGTATGAGGATAAGTTGCCAAATGAGGAAGAAGTGGATTCAAGGCACGAGTTCAAAAATTTTAACATTGAGAAAATTTCAAACGAACATGAAATTGTCAGTGTCGAAAATACATTGTCAGTTGAGAAAAGTGATAACATAGTCTTGAACAACACTCAGAATTCAAATTTCACTGAATTTATATACGATCACAAATTTTTGAAAAATTACACTGATAAATTTGTTGAACACATGAATTATCTTTGGAATGCTGGCTTGGTTGAAAAACTTCATGTTAGGATGACCCTGGACATTTATTTGCTGGACTATAAATCTAGGTATAAAGATGAGATGGTTTTCAAAAACCTTTGCTTATTAGAAAACATGCATAGACATAGTGGGAATGGGACTCATAGGGCAAGAACCAAGTGTGGGGGAAAAGATGGTGGTATTCTTTGCATCGTGTGCACCACAAACACATATATCATTGTACATATGATCCATTCTTACATATAGTTAGATTGCATTTCATTCTACTAATAATTTTGCATTTCATTCACCTTTGGGTACGATCTTTCAAATTTAGGAAACGTTCACAGTGTGGACACTGTTTTGTCCAAGTGTGGGGGGAGTCTGCATTTCATTCATTTTCATTTTTTTTCTTTCTTTTCATTTTCAGCCATTTAAATAGGACCATCATGCATTTTAGACTGTACTAACATGCCTTTTTTTTGAAACATGACTCATTTTAGTTTGATAAAGCAAAATAAGTTAACAATTATTAGTCAGTTGATAGTATTTTTCTCTTAACTTAGATTGAATAAGAAATAGAATGAGAAGTTTAATTTTGAGGGATAATAGTGTAACCGGTACATAGGGAGATTCTTAGGTGATGGCCATGAAATCTATTCTATATTGTAGACTTTGTTTAAATAAGTGGAGGACTTAAAATACTTATATTGGCTTTTCAAAATCTTTAAAACTAAGTTGTGTTAAGTTGAATTCGCGCAACTCTCTTTTGTGCTTAAAATTTCAATAATAATAATAGTAATCCAAGGGTATCCAACATTGCTTGTATATCAAGCGTTGGTGTGCAAATCCGCCAAGCTCTATCCGACATGTTGTTGACAAAGTCAGCGTTGGAATATCTTGGTCTCATTTTGTGAGATTGGACACCTAAGGATTACCGACACGTTGTTGACAAAGTCAAAGTCGGCCTGCACAATCCGCCAAGCTCTTTACCACTCTCCGTTAGTCCACGAGGCAGTGCATGGGTGGTAAACCTTGGTCTTCTAAGTTAGGTGTATGTACTTAATCATAAATTTTAAAATTTTATAGAATAAAGAATAAGCGATGATGCCCAAACACTTCTTGACCTTATTGATTTAACTAGCCATACATGAGAAAATAATAATACCACTTTGCAAACTGTGCCAAGCAAACTAAGAATCTATTTCATGGCTGCACTATGTTATCGACCATACTAACTGGCCAAACTGGAATTTAACATTTGAAAACTTGATTTATATTGAAAATTTGTGACAAGTTGAGGTATCCAAAATAAAATCAACTGACTAGAAATTGTTAACTTAATTTGTTTTACCACTTTCCTGAAATAGGTCATGTTTTCATTTTTGTTTTCAATTGCATAAGTCCTTTGCATTCATGTAGTTACATTAGAACCATTTCATACTGCATTTGGATTTTGTGGGTAGTATCCGCTGAAAACCCTCATGAGACACCACTCGTCCTACTAGGGACACCTAGAGGTTTAACGGCTTGTTGCATACGCTCAATGCAATCGTGTTTCCTACGAAAGTGTGACCTATCTAATTTAGTTTTTCATTTCTTGTTTTACTCGAGGACGAGTAAAAGATAAGTGTAGGGGTATTTGATTGATATAGAAATGTGTTTATTTTATGCCCTTATATCTTATCTTTTGTATATAAATAAATATTACTTGGGTATTGTTTTGTTACTTTTACTGATATTCCAACCCAGCCCGCATGCAACCAGAAAAGTAGAGAAATGGAGATCAGATTGCTATATATATTTATTTTGAAGAATTGTAGATGAAGATCCCACATCTAGTTGCTGTTGGACAAGAAAACAATTGATAAAAAGGCCATGCACATCTCAAATTAAATGACACTTGCAAGAGAAAAGAAGAAAGGCCAAAAATTTAATTGATTTAACTAAGGCCCATTTGAGACTCTCATTGTAAACTCTTTTGTGAATTCCCTAAGGCCCATCTATCATTGTATTAGGGTTAGGGTTAGGGTTTGGTTATCCCCTATAAATACCCTTGTAATGTCATTGTAGCCACCATCCTATCCTATTATATATTCTCTTCTCCATCAATAAAACTCCTTTTTCTTTTCTGCATTTTTCTATTTCTTAGCAACTAGTGCCATCTACACAATTAGATTTGGTAGAGTACTAGTTGTATTTTACATTTATTTGCATTAGTGATTAATCGTTTGATTAGTTTCAACGATAATCCTAATTTTATTTCTGTTGTTATCTCTATTCTGCACTTTTATTTTCTGTTCGTGTTATTGCTTTCCTAGGTTAAATTGGATTTGATTAGATTCAGATCTAATTCATAGTTTTATTTGCTTTCCAATTGATAATTGTGATTTGATCGTCGGTTCAATTAGATTTGTTCTAGATCAGATCGCAGTTTCAATTTTTATTGTTTTCAAAACCAACCTCCAGGATTCGTCTAACTCGCCCAAGAAATTTTATAAATAATTTGATTTAATTCACCTCCCTGTGTTCGACCTGTATGCTACACACCTGTGCACTTGCAGTATTTATTTTAAAATTCGCGCTTTTCTATTTCATAGATAAGCGTCGATCAGAGGACCATAGGAAAGTTCAGTTGGCAACATGGTTGTTGAAAGAGGAAGCTGCATTTTTGTGGGAAGTCACCAACGCTACCAGGCCAGTTGAGACTTGGACAGATTTTAGAGAATGGTTTGGGCTCAAATTCCTATCGTCGGCAGAGGAGAACCTTCAGATGGAGAGGTTTCTAGCACTCAAGCAAGGGGATATGTCTGTGAGGGAGTACGTGAATAAGTTTAATCAGCTTGCTCGGTTCGGTTTGGATTTGGTCAACACAGTCCAGAAAAAGGCTTTACGCTTTGCTCGAGGATTGGACGAGCCACTACACAGCTTGGCCCTAACTCATATACCCACGGGGGTGAACTATGAAAGCTTGGTGGATATGGCTCTACTCCATGAGGAAGACAAGAGTAGCAAGAAGGAGGTTAAGCCTAATGACTCAGAATAAGAAGGCTGAATACAAGAAGGGGAACAACAAGAATAATAGGAATAACAGGAGCAACAACAAATCACATGAGACGAGGAAGTGCAACTTCTGTGGTATTACTGGACATCTAGCTAAAGACTGTAGAAGGAAGAAGTGGAAGTTGGGTGAATGCTTTCATTGTGGAGATACTGGACACATCAGCAAGGATTGCCCTAAGAAGCAAGGGCAACGGTAGACTCAGCGAGCAGGACCTTCTGGAGGCCAGTTGCATGCTCTCAACACTGCTCCAGCTCCTGACCGAGGTAGTAATATTTCCGTAGAAAGCCTTGTTTACATTTCTGACTTTCCTGTTCAAACTTTATTTGACTCTGGCGCATCGCATACTTTTATTTCTTCTGATATTGTTGAAAATCTGCACCTAAGTACTAGTTTGGTTGAGGATCCTGTTATAGTTTCAAATCCAATTGGGGGCTCCGCCCATTTATCTATGATGTGTGTGGATTTGAGGATCTCTATCTTAAGCATAGAATTCACGTGTAATGCTTATGTTCTTGGATTTATGGGATACGGTTTGATCCTAGGTATGGACTGGCTGTCCGATTATGGAGCCATTCTTGATTGTGAGCAAAGGGTAGTGAGTCTCATGACTCGCCTTTTGTAATACCCTTGAAATTTCTTGTTACCCTAAGGGTCCGGTCATGTTATGTTATCTTGAATCCCTTGACTCGTCCGACGATAATTTGCAATCTGTAAGAGTGGTCCGAGAATATCCAGATGTCTTTGATGAAGTGAGGGGATTACCTCCTAAACGCGAGATAGAGTTCTGAATTTATCTTTTTGATAATGCCAAGCCAGTTTCATTGCCCATTAGGCACATGGACCCACGAGAAAGAAGAGAGCTCAGTAAACAAATCAACGAGTTGCTTGAGAAAAATTTCATAAGACGAAGCGTTTCTGAATGGGGTGCTCCGGTAGTATTCGCTACTAAGGCGGATGGATCGCTTCGTCTGTGCGTAGATTATCGTGAGTTAAACAAGCTGACAAAGAAGAATAGGCACCCACTACCAAGAATCGACGATCTGTTTGACCAGCTTGTGGGAGCATCTGTTTTCTCTCAACTCGATCTAGCCACAGGATTCCATCAGCTCAGAGTGGCTGAGGATAGCATTGACAAAACTGCGTTTAGGACTCCGGATGGGTACTTCGAATGGCTCGTTATGCCATTTGGGTTAACGAATGCACCCGCATACTTTGTAGATTTGATGAGTCGGGTGTTTCGGGAGTTCCTTAACAAGTTTGTGGTAGTTTTCGTGGATGATATTTTGATCTTCTCAAAAGATGAAGAAGAGCATGCTAGGCATCTCAAGGAAGTCATGGAAACTCTTAGAGCACACCAGTTAAAGGCTAAGTTCTCCAAATGCCATTTTTGGAGGAAGGAAGTTCGGTTCCTTGGTCATGTAGTTTCTAAGCAAGGCATAGCCGTGGACCCCGCAAAGGTAGTTGCGGTACAGGACTGGAAAATTCCTGAGAATGCAACGGAGGTGAGGAGCTTTCTCGGTTTGGTGGGCTACTACAGGAAGTTCATTAGGGACTTCGCTAAGATTTCAGCCCCTCTTACTAAATTAACAAAGAAGAACCTACCTTTTGCATGGGACCTAGAATGTGATGCTATATTTCAGAGACTTAAGAGAGCCCTCACCACAACTCCAGTCTTAGCATTACCCGATGGAGGTAAGATGTTTACCGTGTACACAGATGCGTGCGGCACGCGGATAGGCGCTGTCCTAATGCAAGAAGGAAGAGTAATATGCTACGGGGGTAGACAACTTAAAGTTCATGAGAAAAACTTTCCCACGCATGACTTGGAGTTGGCCACGATTGTTTTTTCACTTGAAGCTTCACGCCATTATCTTCTAGGGGGAGAGTTTCGAGCTGTATACAGACCACAAATCGCTTAAGTACCTCTTCTCACAGAAAGACTTGAATCTAAGACAACAACGGTGGACGGAGTTCTTGGCTTCATATGACTTCGATATAGCTTATACCCCTGGCAAGGGTAATGTGGTGGCAGATGAGCTAAGTAGAAAAAAGGCTTACTTTAAGCCCCTTATTTGTTGAAATGAAAAGCCTTGAGTTTATAGCAACCTTTGATTTTACACCTGCTGTTGAGTCATTGATTGCTACGTTTCATCTCTTGAGCTAAGACCTACACTTCTAGATCAAGTAGGGACTTCACAGAAAGAAGACCCACAGTTAGTTGAAATCATGGACAAGCTGATTAGAGATGAGACGTCAAGTCGCCTCAGTAGGTATGCCATACATGACAAGGGATGGCTAAGGCGCGATGGAAGGTTATGTGTCCCACAAGTGGGAGACTTAGTAAAGAGAGTTCTCGAAGAAGCGCACCACTCGAAGATGACTATACATCCCGGAGGGGATAAGATGTATAGGGATATGAAACGCATTTTCTTTTGGGATGGAATGAAAAAGGATGTGGCAGAGTTCGTTTCGAAGTGCATGGTGTGACAATAAGTAAAGGCCGAGTCGAAGAAGCCCGGTGGGCTATTACATCCTTTGGAGGTTCCGCAATGGAAATGGGAGAGTATCTCGATGGATTTCGTGGATGGACTGCCTAGGTCTAGGAAGGAAAATACTAGCATATGGGTCATAGTTGACAGACTCACGAAAAGCGCTCACTTCATTTCGGTGAAGAGCAAGAGGACCACATCAGGGCTAGCGTCTATTTACCTTCGAGAGATAGTACGATTGCATGGATTTCCTTCTAGTATAGTTAGTGATCATGACCCATTTTCACTACCCAGTTTTGGAATAGCCTGCAAGAAGAAATGGGAACACGACTGAACTTACGCACGGCCTATCACCCACAGACGGATGGACAAACCGAAAGGGTAAATAGGGTACTAGAGGGTCTCCTGAGGCTATTCATTCTTGACTTAGGTGGTACTTGGGAAGACCATCTTCCTCTCGTGGAGTTTGCGTATAATAACAGTTACCAAGCTAGCATCAGAATGGCGCCATTCGAAGCCCTATATGGAAGACCGTTCAAGTCGCCAACTTGTTGGTGGGAGACGACATACAGACTTATACTTGGGCCCGACATGATAAGGGACACTTCTGAGAAGATTGAGTTGATACGAAGACGGATGAAAACGGCCCAAGATAGACAAAAATCTTATGCGGACCAGAGAAGGACAGACTTAGAGTTTGAAGTCGGAGATATGGTCTTTATAAAGGTTTCTCCGTTACGCAATGTAGTTCGTTTTGGAGCAGTTGGTAAGCTAGCACCAAGATTTGTAGGACCGTTCCCCATCATTGAGAGGATTGGACGGATGGCCTACAAGGTAGACTTACCAGAGAAGTTGACTGGAGTACACAATGTCTTTCACGTCTCACATCTCCGGAAGTGTTTGCATGAGTCAGCCGAAGTAGTTGAGCCAAGCATCCTTGAAGACGTGGAAGTGGAGAAAGAAGCAACATTGAGGCGAGTTCCGATTCGTATCTTAGAAACGGAGATTAAGAAGCTAAGGAATCGAGAAGTCAAGCTAGTGAAAGTGCAATGGAGTGAAGCCCAAGAGGACGCAACTTGGGAAACCGAAGAAAAGATACGCGCGCTTTACCCATTTCTTTTTGAGGGTATATTTTCGATCTCTTTTTTCCTTGTAAACCTTTTCGTATCATGCTTCTAATATCTGTGTTTGTCTTGTTATCTTCTCGATCTTATCTTGAGAACCATAGGTAGAACCGTATGGATGTAAACATGTGATTGAAACATGTTATGGTTGATGGTTGCAAATGGTTGCAAGTGGTTGCTAGTGGATGCATGACACACATTAGGCACTAGATCGGCTCAGTCACATTTTCATGTTGCATATGCATGGGTGCTTATACTTGTACATGGATGGAACTTGTTATGTTATCACTTGGATGTTTCATATGGATGAATGACTGGGCACTCATGTAGAGATTATAAACTATGCTAGGAATTTGCATACATGTTGGATTCATGACACTAACATATTTTGCATTAAGGAGGTTTACTGAATCAGTAACCGCCTGATCTTTTGCATTAGATAAAGTTCATATACACACTTTCTGCATATGTTCATACAGCACTAGAAGTCTTTTAAAGACAATGGTTGCCTATGGATGATGCTTTGAGTAGATGGTTGATTGGATGGTAGGACACATCCTCCCTAACTTAGGAATTTCGGGGACAAAATCCTTTAAGGAGGGGAGAATGTAACAACCCGTGTTTTTATAACGTGTAATAACCATAAATCAAGGCAGAATTAATCATTAAAATAAGAATCAAGGGAAACGGGTTAAGCCATTGCGTTCGTCTCGAAATTCAGCTTGGAAACGAGTCCGAGTTTTCGAAAATCGGAGTCCGTATTACCAAGTTATGACCATTTGAAGTTTTCAGAAATTTTCAAATTCAAAACAGACTCAATTCGAATTTCAAACCTCCAAATGGACTGGGCAGGAAAAATCCCGCCCAGGACCAGGTCGACCTGGGGGTCGACTATGTAGTCGACCTACCCAGGGCCAGGTCGATCATAGTGTCGACCTAGGGGTCGGCCTGGTGCCCGAGCTCATTTCTGAAGCTGGATTCACCCTGATGTATTTGGCCTCATTTCTGTCCACACTTGTTGACCTGACCCTATAAATACAGCCCCTAACACCAGTCTCTCTACACCAATTTTCTTTCTGACCTTATGCTGCTCTGATTCTGGTTGAAAAGTTTGAGAGAGGGACTGCTTCTACTACGTTGAGACTGCGTTAAAGGAATTGCTGATTAGGGGACTTCTATTAGGACTTGACTAAGCAACAAATGACTCTCTTTTTCTAATTCTCGAACCACGATCTGTAAGCCCCAGTTATTTTCAGATTTAAACTGTAAATGTATTATGAATATGATGTAAAATTGAAATTGGACCTATGTATGATGACTGTTTACATTCATTCTTGTTCATCTTGGATCTTGACTCTTGAATATTACTATGACATCAATTTGGGGCCTATTCATGTTGTAAATCAAAAAGAGAAATCTCTCTTATTATCATGTTGAATCTGTTATTAGCCACATGTTTATGATTATCACCTTATGACAGTCGTACCGTGACTATACTATCATCTTATGACAGTCGTTACTATGACTACACTATCACCTTATGACAGTCGTTACCATGACTGTTCTATCACCTTGTGACAACTGTTATTTTGACTAGTACCTTATCTTGCTAGATTTGGAATCTTTATGTTTGAGGCCAATATTTCATATGCCAATAATGTTTTATTTCAAGTCATATCATGCTATGCTATATTCACTCTTGCCACCTTATAACCATTTCTTTTTATGTCACTCCCTAATTAGGTTTATTTGTATCGATTCGAACCTTCGTGCGATGGGAATATGATTTGGGTAGATTAGGTAAAATATGAATTAGCTTTAAACTTGAACATGAACATTATTATGACTTGAACCTGAATATGGACATTAACCTGACACGATTTGACATAAAACATGACTTGAAAACTCGACATGAATCTAAACATGAAAACTTTAACGTGGGCATGACAGTTAGATAAACTTGAAAATGGCCAACTCGAGGTTGGGTTGAGTTTGCAGTGTAAATCTGCCCGGAACCGCCCGGCAAATCTAGTGGCTGCAAACAATAGGATCCAATGTGGGTAGTTGGTCATATCGCACGTAAAAAACCCGAGGTTAGACTATGTTGTGGTGTAAATCTTCCCAGAACCGCCCAGCAAATCCAGTAACCACAACAGTTAGTCTAATGTGAGAGGTTGGTGTGCACTAATGAATTAATGCCACATGATAGGGTTAAGTCATGAACCACTTGAATATACTTAACCAACTTGACACGATAGGGTTAAGTCATGAACCGGCTTGAACACACTTAACCAACTTGATACATGATCTGGATAGGGTTAAGTAACGAATTTGAATGACAACACTTAACCCATTAGTAACCCTAGTTACGCGGTCCTTTTCAGCAGTAACCCACTTAGATGTATCAAGATACCCTGGGACTAGGCAGGGTGGGGCACGATTACTGGGCTGATTGTAAGCGACCAGAACGACGGCTGAGTAGGTGCGCCATTGTAGGTTCAGGCGAGCTATGGTCGTGCACGTAGTCCGGAGTTGAAAAAGCAGGCATTGGGCACCCGTTGATTTACACTATACGTGCTTGATTCGTGTCGGTGGTTGGCACTACAGGACTTGATACACCCTATGGTGGAACTACCACAGGTAACTACATTTCTGGATAGGGTCGTATGACATAGACACATGACGAGCTAGGACTTGTAGGGAGCCGAACGATTAGTAGATCGTATCGTAGGACCCCGTAATGGGTCACTTCATGACACTGCGCTAAGGGATCATTTCATGGTTAATACTTGATATGGGTCATAATACTAGTACAGTTGGTGCAGCGAACCTTGAACATGCGATGCCAGACTTGACTTATCTTAATTATCCAAATAGTTCTGTTATCATCCTTATGTTTAATTCCAGTTTTCACATATCATGTTACCTTTACTAGTTTTTATACTGAAAGTCACTAGGGCTTACCAGTCTTTATGACTGACCCTTTTTCTTTCGCCCCTTTTTCTTTCGTCCCCCCCCCCCCCCCCCAGGTTCACAGGGAGGAAACACTAGCTCTTAGCTTGGATTCAACTTGCTTTCTGACATCTCATGTACGGTTTGGTCTTGGGCTATGCTATGGCTGCTTCTGCTATTTATGGGGAATAATTTACTTTTGTTTTAAAATTTATGCTTCTTTACTATGAACTTGATGTAATGGAATAATTTGTATCTTGGATATATGAGCTTTTGACTCTTTTCTTGGAAATAATAAAAAGTTGGTTTTTAATTTCTACCGCTGCTTTATTTATGTCCTGCCTTGTGATATCTCTGTGCATGTTTACCTAGATAATACCCCACCAAAACTAGTGCATTCCCTTTGTGAGTGACCCTAGCGGAGGTGGGGTGTTACACGACTGTACTCTTACTTCTGTCCGTGGCAGTTCGTAAAATGAATGAATCTTGTACATCGTATACCGTAAAGTTTCAATTCCAAGCAAATGTACAAAAACCTAAGCAAACCATATTTTACTT
Source organism: Allium sativum (assembly GCA_030737875.1). NCBI lineage: Eukaryota > Viridiplantae > Streptophyta > Magnoliopsida > Asparagales > Amaryllidaceae > Allium > Allium sativum. The sequence goes on from CM060913.1 coordinate 9,014,018, forward strand.
CCTGCATGCCTGAAAATATGCTAATCCATCATTTCTCTGCCCTTAAATAACAAACCCGTGTCTGATAATGGTTTCAAACAGAATAGATTATATAGTTTCCTTCCTTGCTAAGGTTCACAAAAATATTTTCCTAGCACATGTACCCTATAGCGCGCAGACCTTAACGTTGAAGTAATCTCATATGTATATAATCACATTCGTACTGTTCTTATTTTTTGATCTACCATAATCTAAAAGTCTACACAGAGACACAGGGCCAATTCACGCAAGAAACAGATATGCTTTCAAATTCAAATCTAATACATGAAGTGAAAACTCTGTACCAACCTACTCTATATCTTATTGCGTGTTCAACAAGTATACTTAGCTATTAAGTAAATGCCCACAAATATAAACATCTTGTCCACAGTAACACTGCATGTTACTCACACATGCAAAACAAAGAAGTTAAGGTGCCCAGTTATGACGGTTCAATAGCTTCCTACGAACTGAGATTTCACTAAATCCTACACTATCAAATCTATGCCTTAGCCATGAAGGCTCTTAAATCTATAAATAAGCATGCGAGCTATCTTCCGCTCCTCATTTCTCAACCACAAACCGAAAACTTTTAATGGCTTACAATAAAGAAATAAATAAACAAAGCAAGGTACTTACAGCAACAAGTTTTTGGGTACCAACAGTTAGAATGCATGCGCATGAGTATGGGTTTAAAGGGTGTGGGCGAGTACTGTGTGGATAAGATGTGTAAGTGGATGGCGCCTCGACTGGCGGAGCATGGCCGGAGTGCTGAAGTGGCAGAGTGGGATGATCATTGGTTTCAGTGTGGGAGAAGTTCGGTTAATGATGATCTGAGAAGGAGAGATGCCGGAGAAGAAGTGTGCGCAAGTCAGCAAGGGAAGCGTTGACATGGTAGTCCAAGGTCGGAGCATGGAGATCCGAGAAGTAAACACACGTTGTGGCAAAATCTGAAGGGAAGCACGATGTCGAGGCAAGGCGCTGTGTGAGGACGATGATCTCCAGCAGTGGATAGGGGTGGAAAAGTCGGGGAAAAAGAAGGAAGTGTTGGTTTTGGTGGTGCACAGTCCGATACCATGATTGTTAAGACTATAAATTTGGAGATGGTAAGAGTCTGAAGTAGTGAGCATGAAGATGTAGGTTATGACGTCCATCCATGCGGGTTGGAGAGCTTGGATGTGGGACACACATGAGGGCATCGAGTGAGTGACAGTTCTGGTGAGCATTTTTGGAAGAGGTCAGTTCGAAGTTGGTTGTTCAGAAAGAATACTTACAGGGGGGGCTGATTTAAGTTAATCATGGCAATAAGGTAAATAAATTACTTGAGTTAAAACTTGGGAATCAATGCTTGGACGTAGGGGAGTATGTGGAGATGCACTGTGTAAACATAGCAGGGAGGATGAACACGTGAGTATGTTGAGGTTGCAGGCTTCAAACGTGTTTGTTGAGGGAAGTGGGCTGTTTTGAGTTGATGCTTGGCTTTCGGTTGGTACTATTAGTTGGGGGCACCTAGGTGAAGTTTGGGGGGAGGTGCCTATGTGGTGAATGAGCAGTACAGGTGGCGTTGGAATATAAAGAAAGAAGCACAGTAGCCGTTAATTTGGTAATGGGCTGTGTAGACACGTAAAGTTGGTGGTTCAAAAGAAAACAAAAAGGTTCAACTGAAAGGGAACCAAAAAGACATGCGTGAAATGGTAGGGTCGGCGAATGGTGCGGCACAATTACTTTGGATATAGGCGTTGCGAATGATCGTTTGGGCAAAGAGTGAAGTTGTACAGTGTTGTGTGGTGTTCGGGGTAAGGACAGTGTGTCGTGACATTGAGTAACTGGAAGTGGATTTTGGTACGTGTATGGATAAAGGATGAGAACAAGGTGAAGAGGTTTCTAGCAATGGGTGTTGTTTCTGCGTTAGTGTTCGAACGTAAAAGCAGGGAAGGAGAAGGATTAGTTGGAGTTAGTGACAAGGTTAACTTACATAAAGATTCATTGAACACGGCGAGTGCCGTGGATTCATAACGAAGAATACTACATTGCTAAGCAGTTTAGAGAGATGTGGAGCACTACAATTTTAGGAGAAATAAAAAAAACTCGATGAAATCAGCGAACGCAAATCGTTATTTAACGGTTAACGCGTGAAGGTGGGTAAATTCGCTAACTCTGATCTATTTTAAAATATTATAATTATATTCTAATGTTGGTTGAATGTTGTTTGATGGTCGTTTAGGTAGATTATAATTAAATTGGTTGAAATATACATATCGTTGCGTATGTACACATCATGGATTTGATACTAATTCCATTTGTTATAAGATTCCCTAGTATGGAGTTAGTGTAAACTGTATGGACTAACATCTGTGGATGCGGGAAACCGGTTGGAGGAATCTAACCGGATTCCACAATATTTATCTGTACTGTTGGTTTTATATTATTTATATAAGCACTGTTTGGACCCAAATGACATTTAAACCCTGTATGGATATTGATTAAATCAATAGACAATATCGATTCAGAAAGTGGCAGCAACTGGCCATAAATCCATTGTTTGGTTAAGAAATTTATTGGCCGTCAGGCAAATCAACGAAGTTAATTATAAAAATTATATTTTTTATAATTAAAGCGAATTTTTAAACTGTAATAGAAGTTCTATTAGAAACATGTATTTTATAGTTCGTTTTTAATACAAACGATTGTCTGACGTTTAAATAAGGTTATAAAGCCGCAATTATCCTACGGGGAAATATTCTGATAATTAATTTAAGACAAACCATTTAGAAATATCATTAGAATAATTATATTAATCTAATGGTATGGAGTAATTAAAATCAGTTAACGAATTTACTAATGGAATGAAGTTGATTTAATCAACTACTTATTTGAAAAATGATTTATTAGATTAGTTGGTCTTCAATTAATCTAATGAAAATAATTTAGCGATAAACTGATAAAAAGTTAATAAGTTTCCTTATTAATTACCCATTTTAATTAATGAGGTATTAAATAATTATTTAACTAATATAATTAGTTATTGTTTATATAAAGTAAGCAACCAATCTATTTTAGATTAATGATGAAGTAAATTGTTTATTTTAGCAATGATTAAGTAAAATATTATTTAGTTATTTGTAATTAAATAATTGTTTCTTAAATGGACCTTATTTAAGAGGTTGTTGAATTAGTAATGGGATGTTACTTGCATTAAGTAAAAGGACTCAAATAAAAGTAAAATTTCAAGTCGCAAAGAACGTAAACGGATTTTGGTAAAATAAGTTATAAATATAATTGTATAACAAAGACGCAGCAAAGAGTTAATAATTACATAAATAGTTGTAAATAACTGAGTTTTCAAATTTAGGATATGGCGACATAAAACCATATTTAAGATAAAGCAAGAAATACGATTTGGCGGATTATAAAGTATAAGGGGTTAGAGTTACTGTTAGACCCAAAAGTGGTTCTAACACCCAAATTGATTAAGAACAAGATGAAATGAGATAAAAATAAAAATGAACACACAGGATTTATAGTGGTTCGGCGAAGAAATGCCTACGTCCACTTATCTTTCACTATAATCAATAATTCAGTTGAGAATACAATGTAATTGTCACTTGACTTCACTCACAACTCACTTTTGTTCACTCAATTGACTAAAACAAGAAATGAAAGATGATTTGGATTCTCCGGGAGTAATGGAGTTTGGATAATGGAGGTAGTTGAATTCTCAAAGTGCTGAAAAAAGATCCTTCTCTTTGTCTCCAGACGGGGTATTTATAGGTGTGAATTTGCTTGAGACTTGATCCAGGTCGGGCCACGTGTCATCCATCGCACTCTCTTCGGGTTCGGATGAACTATCATGTTGACAACGCATCAAAGGGAAGGACGTTATGGGTATGAACTGGTCATAGCCGGTCCGGATATCCAGGCGCTTTTGCAGGAGAATAACATGGATCATGGGTGCGGGTCGGAGACGTGCAGATAAGGGGTTCGGATCGGGATAACCGATCCGAACCGGATTGGATTAGATGCGATGCTCTCTTCTTCTCTAATCTGCTCCGCTCCGATCCATTTTCGTGGCCAACAGGTGGCTTTCCGATCCAATCGAGATTTAGTTGCCCTCCGATCCGATTAAATATACCTTACCAATTCACTCAATAGGAGTTCACCGATCCGAACAGAGGACTCTTTCCGACCCGAACCGATGGTTTGCTCTGACCCGATCCGAACAGCTGCTGCTATCTAATCTAGATTGTAGTGTCTTCTCCAATCCGAACCGAAGTCTTCTAATTAAAACTATCCTTCAACGTTTGGTTTCTTGACTTTGTGTTGCCTAGTTCACAAAGTAGGCTAACATGTTGCCCCCTCAAAGGATGCTTCTGTTGTATACGAAGCGTGCTTTGATGTCGTTTGAAATGCTAGTCCTTGAATCAGAATAGTCAGAAAGTCACTTCTGTTCGTTTGTGAAGATGCGTTGCTTCATGAAGACATGTCTCTTATTGCTTATATATATGTCTTGAAACACCTGATTCATTTACTTCATTTTTTAGTCAAGTCCAGAAGTCCTTCTCAACATATAGCATTCTTCTCAGGTATGTTCTTTCCTAGTTTTTCTTTTAAATCCAATTTGAATGCTAGAGGAATGCACAGATTTCTACTCGGCTCGGTGGTGCGACTCGGTTCGGTGGCGCGACTCGGTTCGGTATCCGACTCGATCACCTTTTCTTCCTGTTTCGCTTTGCACTGGGTTGATGGGCCAGAAGATGTGGGCTGGCTTGGACGCGGTCCGAACGGAGTGAGATACGGGGAATACAAAGAGCCATCTCAAGTATTATATAAACCCACTCACCCATACTCTTCTTCCTTCTTTACTCCCACAATTCTTGTTCTCCTATTTTTACACCGAAACCCCACTTCCTAAAAAATCTAAAAATTCCAAACTCCTTGTTTCAATCTTCGAATAAAACATCTAGGTATTTTAAATCTTCAATTGTTTATGTAATAACTGATTTCAACTAGAATTTGCGTTTAAATCGAGCGATTGGAGTGTGGTGTTTGTTGAACTCTGACGCCTGGGTCTCCTCCACCGTTTGTCATCGTCGTTGATGGTGTCTTCGCCGCTTCGAGGTAGCAACGGGGGTCTTTGGGGTCCAGCGTTAAACGTTCAAGCACATACACATAAACACTTAACTTTGTTTGGGTCTAGTGAAATTTGAAGACGAGAAAGGGGAGAACAGAAATGGGATTCGGTTCGGGTAAGGAAGTGCTGAAGCAGCGGAGGTGAGGACAAGTTCATATGTCAGGATCGGGTCGGAGTGAAATGCGATGTGGAGAAAGCCATGCTGGCCCGACCAGGTCGGATCGGAGGAAAAGATAGAGAAAGGAAAAGGACGTATGGATCCTTTTGTTTGCTGAGCCGCTCCGGATGCTTATTCCGATCCGATTTTAAACTGCTAAATATGAACATCTTCTCCGAACCGAACAATGCACAGACCCGAACCGATCCCAACTATATGCACATCCGATCCGAACCCAACAATGAACGCACCCTATCCGAACTGAATGATATGCATATTCCAACTCAAAGCACTAGACTTTATCCAACCAGGGTTAATCAACGCTTGACATAATCTTCAACTTAATGAACAGTTAGGATAGTGCCTTGCGGACATAAACGAACATTAAGAACAACTTTGACTATCACTTTTTCTTCAAAGCTTCGTCTTACATTGCTGTACTTTTATTTTGCATTTCCCACATTTGCTGCACACACTTTAGTTCACACACATACACAAAGTGGGGCACGGGATAATTTACTCTAATCCGTGCTATTGCTTCTTCAATAGTTCCATGACAATGAGGCCCAGACGCTCTTCCCGTCTAGCTGAGAGGAAAGAAGCCCCGGAAACTTCTAACAAAATCACTCTTGAGGATATATCTTCTTCGTCTGATCCGGAATGGGACAGTGAGGGTCCAGATTACGGGGTTGGTCATCGGGAAAGCGACGAGGTGTCTTCAGAGAATGAAGTTTCTCTGGGTTTCGAGGAGGAAGGAGGGATTGGTGACAATCGAGCACCCGATGAATTTGAATCAGCCATCATATTGGAATCACCCTCGGACTCCGTTGAATCAACAATTGACAACGATCGACTTGTTCGAATTTGTCTAAAATATGGAATAATGAAAAGGGACACCCTAGTGCCCTCACGCTCTGACCGTCCCCACAACCCTCCAGAAGGATATATGACGGTCACTCGATTGATGTGCATGGTCGGCGCCATTCCTCCATTCTCTCCTTTCATCGTTGATTTCTTAAGACAAATGCGGATTGCCCCCATGCAGTTGCATCCCAATTCATATGCCTATTTGCATACCTTGTACATAGCATATCGTGAAATCCTAGGCGTAGAGCTCACGTTCGATGATGTTCATTTCTTTTATAATTTCAAGCATCGGACTAGAGAAACTCCATCTTTCTGCTACTTTGAATCAGTCCCAAAAAGGAAGATAATCTCTACACCATTTAGCAGTAAAGCTGGAGATTCCAGACTAGAATGGTTCTATATAAAGCAACAGTCTGGATGCGCCAGGAGATGGACAAAATCAAGTAAAGCGTTGATTTTCTGAACCCGGACTCTATACACTTGAATCATCACCCTGACCTGTTTTCCTTTTTGTTTGCAGTCGACAATCCCAAACAGATATCAGATCAGGTGTTCTTTGATCGGATGCACCGTCTTCTTAATGGCGATCAAAAATTCTTGACTATCGACGAGGTCCTTAAAGATGAATACCTTCACTTTCATGGGCTGCTATCCGTGTTTCGTAGCATCGGCCATGGGACGGTCCCTTACGCATACATTCCCCCAGTGGAGATAGTTCCAGAGACAGGAGAAGGCTCGGGAATTCCTACAGCTCCTCTTCAAACTTCACCTTCTCCCTCTTCCACACAAGATGATGAATTGGCTAATCTGGCCGAAAAGCATCGGGAAGGGTATATTTCCCCCGAGGAAACTACTTCTCTAGACAAGTCAAAATCTTCCCAAGAGTCGCCACTTCACGCTTCCGAAGGGGATGTTCCTAGCACTGATGAGCACATATTTCAGGGTTTGGGGGATCTCCCCTTACCTGAGACTATATATACTTCAGAGGATTTCAGGAAGGATCCTTTAGTCTTCACTTCTTCCGAAGAAACTACTCCCGCTAAGGCCAAAGAGCCTGCCCGCACTAGTCTAGCTTCAGACTCGGGTTGGTTGGGGGGACACACACCACTTAGGATGCACTTTACACCACAGCATTAGCATTCATTGCACTTCTTTCTCCATGTATCCATTAATTCTAAACTTTGTTTATTTTATCGTGCAGGTACAATGTCTCGATCCTATTACGATATAAGAAAACTTCGTCGCAGCATGTCCAATCCTCCTCAGGATGTCGAGTATGATCGTCGGGATGACCATGGTAGGGAGGAGAGAAGACCTTATGATCCCTACCGTTCTCGACCCTCACGTTCCCGCTCACCAGTCCGATCTGAACAAGAAAAATATCAGAGCTATCAAAGCCGTAGGGAGGAGGATAGACCACAATCCAAAGACTCCTCCTCTTCCTATGAGAAACGCAGTAGAGAGAAAAGTCCTCCAAAGGAAACCGGGTCTCGAAGTAAGCAAAAGGTCCCGGCTACTAAACGACCTAGGACAGACAAAGAGACTACAGAATCCTCTTCAGGAAGGGACACCGAATTGACAATCCTCGCTCCTCCCCCACCAGATGCGGGAACTGCAATAAAGCGGGCATATTTGAAAGAGCAATTTCCCGAACACTACTTCGAAACTCTGACTTTTTTACCTGCCCTTGAACCTATTTCGTCTAATTGGGCAGATGAGGCCAAAGCAAAGATTGATGCGGTGCAAAAACAATATACTGAGATGTTCAAATATTCACGCAATCTTTCTAGAATCATCCGCACTCTAATCACAAATACCGATTCAATGCAAAAGACCGCGGAGGAGGATACTAAGGCCTTAAAAGCTTTAGGAAAAGATTTGGAAGACACGCAAACTCAGCTAGCGGTCGCTCAAAAGGACGCTTCTAATTTCAAACAACAATTCGAGGATATGCAAAAGCGCTATCACGATTTGCTCGAATCTCATACTCAGGAGCGTTCTGAATTAAAAAAGCAAGCTGACGAGGCCAAGTCAGAGGCTGCTAAGACACACATTGCTTATGCTGAGCTTGAGCGAAAAAACGCCGAGTTAGCAAAGAAGAGTGCCGAATTAGAAAAGAAGAACGCTGACTTGGCGTCAAAGTTGTTGGAGGCAGAGAACAGGGCTGCTCTGGCTGAGGGCAATGTGGAGTGTGCTTTTAAATTTGCGGAGGAAGCCCGTAAGCAACTATCGGAGGCGGAGGCTGATATTCAGGGCTTCGGCGAGCTAATGATTGAATTCTTCGCACACATTATTCGTCGTCGAAACATTTCTTGGATCGAGGACTATCCATCCACTATGGTTCAAGTATGGAATCAAATCGTTGAGTGGGAAAAAGAAGAACTTAAGGTCGATTCTCTTGATGAAGATAAACTGATGGAGAAATACTTGAGAGACGATGAACCGGAGCGCCTAGCTGAAGGGCGCCGCCTTATTGCTGAGGCCATGGAAGAAGAGAGACGGAAGTCTAAACAAAAAACCACTCTCAAAGCTGGTTCCTCTTCTTCTGCTCCTGCAACTCCCGAAGTAGAAGGGTATGATCCCGAAAATCCGGGAATTCCCCGAACAACTCTGTTATCTCCCATTCCTGAAATAACCCCAGAGGTAGTGGTCACCCCCGCTGGAAAGTCTTCGGAAGGTATCCCTATCTTTTGTCCTCAATTTGCCAAAGCTATTACTACCTTTCGCCACGTGATTGAACATTCGATGAGAGACCCATTGTTTTCGCCTGAGTTGATAACCGTTGCTTCTCATTTTGTAGGTGTTGAATCATCCGAAAAGACAGATGTAGCTCAAGGAGCTGTCGCTGGGACAAAGCCCGCTGATAGGGCCAAAGAAGGGGAAGACAAGGCTGCTTCTATAGACTCGGGGGAAGGAAGTGAGCCAACTAAGGCCACCACTCCCCATGATGAAGAAATGATAGCAGCTTTAAAGGACGACGGAGGAGACGGGGGACATGAAGAGGAACCGGAAGTTGCAGTAACTGGAGAGTCGAAAAGCGCTGATGACGTTACCTTGGCTGCCATGAAGGCTGATCAAGATAAGCGCTTGCAATTAAAGGCCGAAGAACTAGACCCTGAGGTCCTCAAGCCCCTCGCAGTCATGGATGCGGGATCAAGGTTAGTTGTTAAGCTCTCAACTAGATCTATTACAGAAGAACTTGCTAAAAAATCTTCTCTTGATTCCAGTGTCCCGCCCTCCGGGAAGAAGTCTACTAGCTCCAGTACCACATCTTCAGGGAAAAAGAAATCAAAACGAATCTTGACTGAAGCCGAGAAGGAAGCAAAGGATGCGGAAAAAGCTGCCAAGAAATCGAAGGCTCATTCCAAACCCAAATAGTGGGTTCCCCTGTATCTTTTTAGCATCTTTGTGAACCAATAACTGCTGCTACAAAAGCAGCTCCTGCACTTTCTTTTTTTTTTAGTTATTTCCCTATACAAATTCATTCATTTGTAAATAAAAATAATTCACTTTCTGCAATGTTTATTTGTTGGTAGTTCTGCACTTATGTAAAAATGCATGTCTATAGTTATGAAACGAAACTGTGGAGGGGGGGAATATGTGTATGCAAATGTGTCCCCAGTCAATTTCCACAAGTTATTCAATGCTTAACCATGCAATCTGAATGCTCCCAATTCTCTGACGGGATAGCACTTCCTGTGTCGTCAGTACCTGTCGTTTTTTCTGTCATTTCTTTTATGCTCTCCCTCTTTCTCTTGAGAGTTAGAGTTCGAGTTCAGTCATTTGTTTATTCCCCGGTCGTTCAACGGGGAAAGACTTCTTTCTCGGCGCTCAGTCGGAGACGCCTTTATACTCTCTTTCTCTCTGGAAAGTTAGAGTTAGGAGGAGAATTTCTTTTTCAGCGCTCAGTCGGAGACGCTTTTATACTCTCTCTCTTTCTCTGGAGAGTTAGAGTTAGGAAGAGAATTTCTTTTTCAGCGCTCAGTCGGAGACGCTTTTATACTCTCTCTCTTTCTCTGGAGAGTTAGAGTTAGGAAGAGAATTTCTTTTTTAGCGCTCAGTCAGAGACGCTTTTATACTCTCTCTCTTTCTCTGGAGAGTTAGAGTTAAGAATGTCGTTTTCCCATTCTTTTATGTCTTGTTGCACAAATAATCGTTGTGCTTTTTTTTATGTCTAAACTGTTTTCAACCTTTTTAGGCTTTGAGTTATCATGTATTTTATAATCACAACAGAATAACTAATGAATGTAAATGCATAAAAGTAAATAACACACAATATTTTTATAGTGGTTCAGCTAAGTCGTAGCCTACATCCACTTTATAGTCCTTTATTCATATCATCAGACTTTCCCAAGGCAAGGCGTTCCTTATTACAGAGTTCACAGGAAAAATAACAAAAAGTATAGCATTTCTAATCCAAATACCGCATTAAGTGTTGGGCATTCCATGCTCGAGGGACTTCTTCGCCATCTACGGTCGTTAACTTGAAGGTTCCTTTTTCAAGTTTCCGTTGGATGACAAAGGGCCCTTCCCATTTTGGGCCAAGGTGAGGAAGGGATGGAAAAACTCTCTTTAGCACCAAATCTCCGGGTTCAAAAGTTCTGAGGCGAACTTTTTTGTCATAATAGCGTGCCATCTGACGCCGATGTCTTGCTGCACGCAAGTCTGCTTCGTCCCTTTTCTCTTCGATTTCATCAAGAGACTCAAGTAAGAGCGCCCGATTCGTCATCGGGTCATAATACGTCACCCTGTGGGAAGGAACTTCCAGTTCAACTGGAATTACAGCTTCTGAGCCAAAGGAGAGAGAGAGAAAGGGGTATGACCGGTAGCCGTTTTAAACGTTGTTCGATATGCCCACAAAGCTAGGGGCAATTCATCAACCCACTTTGCCTTTGCACGCTCTAATCGCTTCTTGAGGATGGATTTTATTACCTTGTTTATTGCCTCTACTTGCCCATTCGATTGCGGATAGGCAACTGCAGTATATCGTTTGTCTATCTTATATTTCTGGCAAAAATTTCTGAATTCAGTGCTATCAAATTGGGTCCCGTTGTCAGTAATAATCGTCCTTGGGATCCCGAATCGGCATATAATATTTTTGACCACAAAACTTATCACCTTTCTTGTTGTGATCTTAGTCAAGGGCTCAGCTTCCACCCACTTCGTGAAATAGTCCACGGCTACTATTGCATACTTAGCTCCTCCTTTTGCAATTGGTAAAACTCCAATGATATCAATTCCCCATGTGGCAAATGGCCAAGGACTCACCATCGATTTAAGCTGGGTTGACGGTGCCTTGGGGATTTTGGCGAATCTCTGGCACTTATCGCAGCGTCGTGAATAATCAGCTGCATCTTTGTTGATCGTAGGCCAGAAGTATCCGTACCGCAATATTTTCTTTGCTAAAGTTTGACCTCCTGTATGATCTCCACACTCACCTTCGTGTACTTCTCTTAGTACACGCTTGATGTCGTCGTGTGCTATACATCGTAACAGGGGCATTGAAAATCCTTGTCTATAGAGAGTATCATCTTGTATAACATATCTGGTAGCTTTGCGAACTACAGCTCTTTTCTCACTCTTCTTTGATGGGAGTGTCCCATTCTTAAGAAAATTCTTAATTGGAGTCATCCATGACTCCTTCTCTGGTTCCGCTTCAAAAGCGAATTCAATTTCCATTGACTCAAAGCTTGGCGACTCCAACGTTTCAATTGGAATTACTTCAGTCTCTTCTGGATTGTCGGAACTAGCCAGCTTTGCCAGTCTATCCGCTTTCTGGTTTTCAACTCTGGGAATATGTGTTATGTTGTACCGCTCTAAGCTATTCAATAGCTCTTTCACTTTCTTGAGGTAGGCGATAAGCCGAGGTCCTCGAGCCACGAATTCCTCTCGCACTTGACAAACAACAATTTTAGAGTCACAAAATATGTCTATCATTTTTACTCCAAGATCTTTAGCAAGTTTCAGCCCGGCAATCAGGGCTTCATATTCAGAGTCATTGTTAGTTGCCGAAAATTCTAATCGCAGGGCGTAATATAACAACCGTCCCTCGGGAGTAACTAAGACAATTCCAGCTCCGGACCTTCGGTCATTCTTAGCTCCATCTGTATATAATTTCCACGGATTCATTTCTAGCTCTTCCTCAGATTTAACCACTCGGTCATTGATTATTTCCTCCTCTGGAATGGTGAACTCCGCAATAAAGTCTGCTAGAGCTTGCCCCCTGATTGACTTTCGTGGTTGAAAATTCAAATCAAACTGACTTAGCTCTATGTTCCATTTGATCAACCTTCCCGATGCTTCGGGTCTTTGCAATACCTGCCTTAAGGGCTGGTCGGTGTATATGGTTATTGGATGGGCTTGGAAATAGTGACGAAGTTTTCGGGATGCGATCAGGAGGCTGTAAGCGAGCTTCTCAATTTTTGGGTAGTTGCGCTCTGCCGCTGCTAATTTCTTACTCACATAGTACACCGGCCTTTGTACTTTGTCTTCTTCTCGAACCAGGGCTGTGCTGACAGCGTGAGCCGAGACTGCCAAATAAACAAATAATCCTTCGTGATCTACGGGCTTTGATAAAATCGGCGGTTTCTCTAACAGTTCTAACAGATTTTGAAAGGCCTCGACACAATCCGGAGTCCATTGGAAGTTTCTCTTTCCCCTTTTTATCAAATCAAAAAACGGAACACATTTATCTGTGGCTTTGGAGATGAATCTACTCAGCGCCGCTACTTTCCCTGCCAGACTTTGGACGTCTTTAATTCTCCTTGGTTCTTCGATGTTTCTAATCGCTGCTATCTGGCTAGGGTTGATTTCAATTCCTCGGGAACTCACAATAAAGCCAAGGAACTTTCCCGATGCCACTCCAAATGAGCATTTCAGAGGATTCAATTTCATCCGATACTTTCGCAAGATACCAAACATTTCCGCTAAGTCTTGCGTATGACTGGAAGACTACTTTGATTTGACAAGCATATCATCCATATAAACTTCCATAGTTTTTCCTATTTGTTCATAAAACATTCTATTTACCAAGCGCTGATAAGTAGCTCCAGCGTTTTTTAACCCGAATGGCATTACAACATAACAATATAGCCCCAAATTCGTAATGAAACTCGTATGCTCTTGGTCTGGTACGTGCATAGGAATCTGGTTGTATCCAGAGTATGCGTCCATGAAAGAAAGAAGTTCATGACCTGCTGTCGAATCTACAAGCTGGTCAATCCTGGGGAGTGGGAAACTATCTTTCGGGCAAGCTTTATTTAAATCTGAAAAGTCAATACAAGTTCGCCACTTTCCGTTTGGCTTCTTTACTAAGACGGGATTCGATATCCAGTCGGGAAATGTCGAATCTCGAATAAATCCATTCTGCTTCAACTTCTCTACTTCCTCTTTGAGAGCAGCCGACCTCTCTGGGCCCAGCATGCGTCTCTTTTGCTTCACAGGTGGATGCTTCGGATTTACATTCAATTTGTGACTTATAATGGATGGCGATATCCCACACATGTCAGCATGGGTCCAGGCAAACACGTCCAGGTTTGCCTTCAAGAAGTCCGTTAGTTCTTTAGCTCGACGTGGATCCAATTGAGAACCAATTTTCAAAACTTTTGTCGGATCAGCTTTATCAATGGGAATTTCCACTGTCGCTTCATTAGGAGTTGCATTCCTAGCCTCTGGTTCCTCGTCTTTTCTAGGATCCAGGTCTTCAGGTGTTCCTTTGGGCAACTCCTTTGGGGTCAATTTCTCTAATTGCTATGCCAAGTCCCCTTTTGAGGGAGACGAGGCATCCTTAATCTCAACGTCAAGTCCTTTCATCAACATTTTTAACTCGGCCACATAGCAGGCCCGTCCGGAAACCTGATCCCCTCTCATTACTCCAGTTCCGGCTTCGGTTGGGAACTTAAGTAACAGACACCAAGGGGCGATACAAACTCTAAATTCGGCGAGGGCAGGTCTCCCCAAAAACGCGTTATAAGGCGAATCTACGTCCAATACTACGAACTGAAGCATTCGCACTCTTTTACGTTCTCCTTGCCCCAGGGTCACGGGCAACTCTATGTATCCCAGGGGAGCTGTCGACGCCCCGTTGAAGCCTCTAATCCATCCTTCACAAGGCTTCAGATCTTCGGACTCAAGCTTCATTTGATCAAATGACTTCTTGAACAAAATATTAACGGAACTTCCGTTGTCTACTAATACCTTATGGACCAAGGCCGGCCCAATGGTGGTAGTAATAACCAACGGATCATTGGTGGGTGATTGTATCCCAGTATTGTCTCGGCTTCGAAATACCACGTCGTCGAACATGGTCTTCTGTTGTTTTATAGGGGCGACATCTTCCAAATCATCACCTTCATTCACGTCTAGATGCTTGCAGCATTCACGTATTGTTCCATTGACCTAAAACTTCGGATTGCCGGGTGAGGTCCGCCTACAATGGAGTTGATGACAATTCCTTTACCTTTCTGCTGCGCTGTAGGCTTGGGAGCAGGTAGGATTTGTTTTGGTGCCTGCTCCCCTTGCCCCCTGTCCCTCGGGGCAACCTTGTACTCATCCAACTTTCCTTCACGCAGCAGCTTTACAATTACATCCCTCAAATGCAGACATTCATTGGTCGAATGCCCATGAGTTCCGTGAAACAAGCAAAATTTCCCTGTCGCCATTTCTTTCTCGGTCGAATCACGAGGTGGCGGTCTTTTGTACTGCAACACATTGTACGTATCCAGGTAAATATTTTCCAGGGTGTCGTTCAATGGTGTATAATTCTCGTAGTTCTGGAATCGGGGTCTTTTGTTGGGGTCACTTCCCCTATTTCTGTTTCTTCTGTTACCGCTCGAATTACGGTTATTGTTGTTGTTTCCCCCACTTCCAGTATTGCTATTTCCACCCTTGTTTCCTACATTTACTTCAACCTTGCCAGAATTCTCCCCCGACTGCTTCACGGTGATATTACTCTGCACATTCTCCTTTGAAGCCGTCTCAGACTTTCTCTTTCGATTTGCCCTGGCCTCCTCTCGCCTTAAATAAATATCGGCTTTTTCGTAGAATATCTCCCTTGTGGGGGGTGTCTTCCCAGAAAGGTAGTCTCCAAACTCAGATTCAGGATTGACTCCTTCCTTCAATGCCATCAGAATAGTGGGCTCATGCGGGTCACTGACCTCAGTTACAGCTTGGTTAAAATGATCAAGATATGCCCTTAAAGGTTCTCCTGGTGCCTGTTTGATTCTCGATAATTCAATAACACTTTTGGACTTTTGGGCATGTAGTCGGAACTGGTTCATGAAACGCTCGCTTAGTTCCTTGTAATTAGAAATCGAACGAGGAGGAAGTCGGGTAAACCAGAACAATGCCACATCTTCTAGGTAGATTGGGAATGCTTTGCACTTCACTTCATCTGGGGCAGCAGCAGCATTCATGAGCCACGAATACCTCATCAAATGCTGTCCCAGATCAGTCCTTCCGTTGTACTTGTCCATTTGTGGCAAGTTAAAGCGTCGGGGAAATTGGAAGTCGAGGATATCATCGGTGAACGGAGTATGGCTTCGCTCAATGCCATAGTCTTCATTTGTATAATTCCGGCTCTCGGACATAATTTGGCGAACCATTGCCTGTACATCAGCATTAGTTAGGGGCCGCTCAGGTTCCCTGGCCCTAGTGTCCGAGCTCCTTCTGGGCTCTCGCTCAGGAGATGCTCTTCTTCTTCGAGCTGCCTCTGCTCGATTCCGTTCCCTGCGTTCCCGGTCGATCTCGGGAGGAGGGGACTGGAGTCTTTGCCCCCGAGTGGGGTCATTGTTTCCTAATGCTCGTGCGATATCTTCACGAGATCCCAAAGATCCAAATGTTAGCTGCTCCACGTTCTGAGGTCGTTCGAGTGGCCTTCGTTCACGGGGCCTCTCTTCCTCGGAAGATGAAGTTTGGTCTACTGGTGTGTGACGAACCGGTGATGGAGTTCTTTGCCGACGGAGTTCACTAATCTCCCGACTCATGAGCCTCATATTTTCCTGCATCATGAGATTAGTGCGCTCATGAACTTTCATAGCTTCCCTTGTGCTCTCAAGCATGTCAAGCAAGCGCGAAAAGTCTCCTTGAGTGATGGGCGCAGATGGATTGACCTGATCACCAACCCTGGCAGCTGGAATTGGAGCATTCGTGGGGGCTCGAGTAGAGGTTCCAGCTTCACCAAGCATCGGGTTGGGTCGGAGGTAAGAGGTCGGATCGGATCGGAGCTGGGGTGCCTGGTCGGATCGGTATGCAGCGAGCAGCTCGGGTCGGTTCAGATTGGGGGAATGCACTGCTTCAGAGTCTCCTACTCGGATCGGGTCGGAGCTCTCCCCCTGCTGTCGGCTCGGATTTCCTGCATTGATTCTTCCTGCTGCTGAACTCTGCCCCCGAGACCTTGTTACAACAGCATTTTGCTGATCTTCGCCAGCTCCATTTCCTCGAACAGACTGAACTTCCTTGCCTTTTCCTTTGGCCATGAGTCTTTGACAATCACTTCAACGAATGTAAAAAAGCGGAGAAACTTAAGGATTCACTTCTTTGAACTCAACGGTCCAAAAAGTAGAAAGAGATCCCGGAAAATAAAGAATTTAGATGAGGGTTCTCAGTGAAAGCACCAAAATGTTAGACCCAAAAGTGGTTCTAACACCCAAATTGATTAAGAACAAGATGAAATGAGATAAAAATAAAAATGAACACACAGGATTTATAGTGGTTCGGCGAAGAAATGCCTACGTCCACTTATCTTTCACTATAATCAATAATTCAGTTGAGAATACAATGTAATTGTCACTTGACTTCACTCACAACTCACTTTTGTTCACTCAATTGACTAAAACAAGAAATGAAAGATGATTTGGATTCTCCGGGAGTAATGGAGTTCGGATAATGGAGGTAGTTGAATTCTCAAAGTGCTTAAAAAACATCCTTCTCTTTGTCTCCAGACGGGGTATTTATAGGTGTGAATTTGCTTGAGACTTGATCCGGGTCGGGCCACGTGTCATCCATCGCACTCTCTTCGGGTTCGGATGAACTATCATGTTGACAACGCATCAAAGGGAAGGACGTTATGGGTATGAACTGGTCATAGCCGGTCCGGATATCCAGGCGCTTTTGCAGGAGAATAACATGGATCATGGGTGCGGGTCGGAGACGTGCAGATAAGGGGTTCGGATCGGGATAACCGATCCGAACCGGATTGGCTGTGACGGCAAGGAATTTCGCTCGGTCCGAACCAGTCGCTAAACCGATCCAGGCCGTTCGAAACGCCCCATCGTTTGAGAACACGACAAAACAGAACGCATACGGAAGAACATTTCATTGTATATCACAACAATGCATCAGATTACAAGAATATACAGAGTATGAATGAATAAACACAGAAATATCAGAGATTTAAATTACATTTAAATACATAGCAGCGGAAAATAATACAATACACAACTAGAAGTAGATATGCGGATACAAAGCTTTCCGGATATCATTCCAGCTGTAAAACCAGGATCCTGTGAATATAAATCTGCAAAACCAAAACTACTAGCTGCCCGTGTCAAAATAGGGGCACCCAGATTTTAGGTTAAAACAATAAACTCCAGGTCAGTCATGTGACTGGTGTGAGAACTAAAACAGTTAATCTTTATTTTAAAGTTAGGTAAATCAAGGGACCACGCCGTATAACACGGAACGGGTTTCCTCCCAAGAATACCAGTGTATATAAGTAAACAGCGCAATGCTTTTCTAAAAATGAAGCTATTATAAGACCCAGGTCCCATCACACAATGCAACGCAGCCGAGGATAGGGTTTTCCCTTATAATAGCCAAACATGCTTAGTACGTTTAAAACAAATCATTTGATACTACTATAAGTGTATAGTGTCAAAACAATTTCAATCATAAATATCAATCATAGACGGCATGGGTACCATATATCATGTCACCATACTAGTTCTACAATTAAAACCGCAATACACGTATTTGGAAGTTGGATTTCCATCAATGAACCGAGGCAAAAGATAGTCCTCAACCGATTCGAGACGCTCTAGCCCGCCCCTCAGGACCCAGACTCAGGTGGGCCCTTGGATCCTCAGGGCCAGTCCACCGATGTGGATTAAACTTAAACCCTGAACATGCATTTCCCCGCCCTATGGGGCGTAAACGAGCCAACTAAATGACTCCATCGGTTCGAGAACGACCGATCAATCCGAGGCGCCTCGCAACAGCAACAACCACATAAGTCAAACTCGTCAGGGCGTGTAAAACCACTGACGCCACTTCTAGCTAGAAAGAAACGCATGCCCTCCCTGACGTCCTCTCCCATTTTTGGTTCATACCGGGTGTGAAACTCGCGAAGCAAACGTTACACAAAGCTACGCCACAAAGGCCGTGCTTTGATCATCACCACAAGACTTTGCTTTTCAACAGAAGCCTCGATCAATTGCCACTTAGGCATGCCACACAGGCAATTCACTCCATGCGTTTGATATCCATCAATATATAACTCCTGAGCTCGTACGTCTCAGAGAAGGGCGTTAAGCAAGAGAATAAATTCTCCGCCGCCAAACAGATATATATTTAATAGAGATCAATCACACGGACTAAAATCCAATGTCAGACACACAGTCCATTTACAAGTCCGTTCTGGGTCTGAACGAAACCGGGGGCACCTAGTACCCCGCATATCCATCGATCTCCAAGTACGTCTGGACGATCACTAACTGTTTCCATCTTCTTGGGTGTACAGCCCAATCAAGATCATCAGTAATTACCCAAACGACGTGAAGACCTCCGGTCTTCGACCATCGTCTTCATCTTCGACTTATCGTCGTATCAGTTATTCAGAATGGGATAAACCCGGTCTTTCCGAATGACTCGCGTATATATTATAAAAGTGTTACACAAACACAACATACGCCTCATTCCAATTCATTAGTCACTAACCGTAAATTAATCAAGAGAATAATTCCCCAAATATTAACCCCGAAGGCCGAAACCAACATCAGATCAATATCCAGAAAACCATTCTGCTTGGCTAACCGCCAGTTAGTTTCTAAATTTCACATTCATAGGGAAAGGTTCCCATTAATTTTATCAAAGATAAATTCTTTATATTTATTCTTTAATCTATCTTTGAATATCAATTCAAAACTAGTCGGAATTAGCGAACCTTATCGAAGTAATCATTTGTTTTAATTTCCCAATCCCAACCTATTCATCCCATGAAGTAAAACTGGTGATACTTCATATCTAACACCACGGTGTTATCGGTAAATTCAATTACCACTTCGCGTTCAAATCTAATTAAAGATTTAACTAACTCCTGGAGCAAAACTGGTGATACTCCATTTCGATTATTTCAATCTAATTAAAGATTCATTAAAACTCCACTTAGTTTTAATCTTTGACTGGGTTAAAGAATCAGTGTCATTTAAAAACACGGTTCACGATAAACCCAAAATCACATTCATTAATCATCGGGTTAAAGAACGAGTGTTATTTAAAACACTGTCCACGATAAACCCAAAAATCAATATCGATTCAATTCCAATTAAATGTTATTTAATTGGTACACTTCATTAAATCTAAATAAAAAGATTTAATCTTTTCTCAACTTGGTTCAAGAACAGTGTTAGTGAAGACACCATTCACGACAAACCCAAATCACATTCGATATTCAATACAAGGCTCTGAATAGAAAATATATCGGCTTATTTTCAATATCGAATTCTACGACTAACAAATGTCGTATTGGAAATAACGATATAAATATATATATCTTTCAAATTTCCATAACCACATCTGCATAATCACGAATTCCAACATCGAAATATCCCGAAGACAATTTCGATTCAAATCCACTCCAATGCAATCATTGGAAATTATGGTTATTTTTAAAACCCTTTTCTAATTCAATTTATTTATTTAAAAATAAATAGAATTATATTTCTAGTTCAAAACTAGTTCATTTCGATAAAAATCTATTTTTATCTTTTCAAATATGGAGTTTTTCATCCCAATTCTTTCTAAATCATTTCTTATGATTTCACACAAATTATTGCTATTTTTAATAATTTTATCAAGGCCCGTACAGTCGATTTCCATCAATGGCCATCGAACTGCACTTACAGCGACCTTTTTCGAATTTGATTTGGACATAATTCCAAATCCAACCATTAGATTTCTAATTTATCACATTAGTTAGAAAGATCTTTTCGATACGAACCCAACGGTTCCGGTTTTAGGAGAATCCGACGGTCGGATCTCCCGTAATGTCCGTTTGAAATCAATGGTCGAAATTCACGAACTACCGCGGCGCGACGCGTTCTATTCAGGCCATTATATTATATATATAATATATATTTCGTCGATTTCTATTTAAAACGAATTATATAAATAGTTTTAAAATTCGTTTCAAAATCTATTTCAACTTCCATTTCAATTCAAAGCAAAATTGAATTCTTCTTTATAAATTCGTTTTAAAATTCATTTCTATTCAATTCAAATTTCAATTCAATTTGAATTCATATTCAATTCAATTCAATTCATTTCGAAATCGTTTTCAATTCAATTCATTTCGAAATCGTTTTCAATTCAATTCATTTCGAAATCGTTTTCAATTCAATTCATTTCGAAATTGTTTTCAATTCAATTCATTTCGAAATCGTTTTCAATTCAATTCATTTCGAAATCGTTTTCAATTCAATTCATTTCGAAATCGTTTTTAATTCAATTCATTTCGAAATCGTTTTCAATTCAATTTATTTCGAAATCGTTTTCAATTCAATTCATTTCGAAATCGTTTTCAATTCAATTCATTTCGAAATCGTTTTCAATTCAATTCATTTCGAAATCGTTTTCAATTCAATTCATTTCGAAATCGTTTTCAATTCAATTCATTTCGAAATCGTTTTCAATTCAATTCATTTCGAAATCGTTTTCAATTCAATTTATTTCGAAATCGTTTTCAATTCAATTCATTTCGAAATCGTTTTCAATTCAATTTATTTCGAAATCGTTTTCAATTCAATTCATTTCGAAATCGTTTTCAATTCAATTCATTTCGAAATCGTTTTCAATTCAATTTGAATTCGTTTTCAATTCAATTCATTTTGAAATGAATAAAATCGATATAAATATCGTTTACGTCAAAATGGCGTCAATCTAATCAACACGGCTTCATAAATTTCTATTTTCAAATATTCTATTTCAAATATTTCTTTTTCAAAATAGTTGTTATTATCAAAATATTTCGTTCAACACATGACCAATATCAATGAATGAGTACTGTCAACACATGAACTTTTATTTTATATCGATTAAGTTGTAAATTTTATTACTAAAATATTTCGTTCAACACATGACCAATCTCAATGAATGAGTACTGTCAACACATGAACTTTTATTTTATAATATTCTTTATTTTTCAAATTGGAATGAGGCCCAATCAATTACCATATAAAGTTAATTATATGGATTTTCATACAACACATGTATATAATAGCATGGAAAAATAATCAACCATCAACCAAAGTGCACTACACTGTATAAGCATCAAATATAGACATCTAACGCTTATAACAGCCTGTCAATCAATCGATCGACATATTTAATCAATCAGGATGAGTGAAATTCATATTTCATCCCAACACCCGTGTGGGGTTTTCAAACAATCAAACACAGATTTTATTTGTGCAGTTGGGCGATGTGTAAAATTTATCGTCCCAATCATTGTCATTCAAATAGGTGTACATAAACAAACCGTTCGGTTTATAAATGAATATTTTATTTTATTCACTTCACGTTAAAAATTATATTTTTAACGATAAAACATTTTATTTCAACCTATGAATTTCTATTCAATTCATTTATTCAATAAAATGATATTTTTATTTTTCTAACATATTTTAGAAA
Organism: Allium sativum; assembly: GCA_030737875.1. Lineage (NCBI taxonomy): Eukaryota > Viridiplantae > Streptophyta > Magnoliopsida > Asparagales > Amaryllidaceae > Allium > Allium sativum. The sequence continues at coordinate 9,036,094 of CM060913.1, forward strand.
ATTTCGGCGGCATAACGGCACGATGCCAGAAACGGGACAAGGCCTAGCCTTATCCCCGGTCTAGTGAAGGCCCACGCCATTCACTCATCAATCAAATCAATTTCATTTTGCAAACCACAAATTTGGAGTAAGAGTCTAACCTAGCCTTACTCCTTCGCCTTATAACGGCGCACGTCTAATCCTAACCAATTTATCGATTCGATTTTTCACACCACAAACCACATTCAAACCAATATCGCAATCAATCACCAAACAGTCAAACAAACAAGTCCATGGTCTGTGGACGATTGTGTCGGGTGCTACTAAACACCGTCTGCATCCTATTATATATATATAACTAGAAAAATTAAATTGAAAGGTGAGAAGTTCTCACATATAGCTATCCTAGCTCCACGGCACTTCTATTGCAGAGATCTTCGTCGATCCCGCCTTTTTGTCACCTTCGTTGTCCGCTTTCACTACATATGTAAAAATTGAATTTTTACTATGCTATTCAATATATAAAAATCGAATTTTTACTTCGATGTTCAATATATAAAAATCGAATTTTTACTTCGAAGTTCAATATATAAAAATCATATTTTTATTTCGACTTTCAACATATAAAAATCCTATTTTTATTTCGACTTTCAACATATAAAAATCCTATTTTTATTTCGACTTTCAACATATAAAAATCCTATTTTTATTTCGACTTTCAACATATAAAAATCCTATTTTTATTTCGACTTTCAACATATAAAAATCCTATTTTTTTTTTAAATTTCTAATCTCCTTTTAGTTTATAAATCATTTTAAAATCAGTTTTTAAACTTTTATAAAATTCAGTTTTTATTCTTTTTTTAAAAATCAAATTAGTTTTCTGTTTTAAATAAAATCAAATCAGTTTTCTGTTTTAAATAAAATCAAATCAGTTTTCTGTTTTAAATAAAATCAAATCAGTTTTCTGTTTTAAATAAAATCAAATCAGTTTTCTGTTTTAAATAAAATCAAATCAGTTTTCTGTTTTAAATAAAATAAAAATAAAATAAATAAAAAAAAAACTTACAGGGGGGCGGGAGACTGTGCTGGTGGCGGCAGCATGCTTAGGGGGGGGGTTTTCTCTGTCGGTCGCTTGAGGAGAGAGGGGGGGCCGTAGCTTTAGGTGGCGGGTCTGGGAGGGGTGGCGCGGCTGTCTTGACGGAGGGGGGGAGGTTCTCCTCGATTTTAGGGTTCGAAGAAAAAGGGCGAGATCGGAGGGAGAGAGGGGTTCAGCGATGGTGGGCGCGCTGATGAACTCCGACGCGGTGGCAGGAGGCGGGGCGCAGTCTCCGTCCGTCGTGTGTTTTTTTTTTTCCTTTCTTTCTGAAATGAATTCGAAGAAGGGGGGGCAGAGAGAAATAAGGGGAGGAGAGAGGTAGTGCTATATTTTTTTTATTATTATTTTATTTCGAAAAAAGGTTGACTTTTACATACGACCTCTAAACGAGGCCCACCGCCTGTCGCCCATAGCGTTTTACCCCCATTCCGAACATAATGGGATATGTATCGCAAGCTGATTTGATTGTTAGGATCAGTTTCCGTTTAATTTAAAATATAATTCTTTATTTATTAAATTTAAACGCACATTTCAATTTACCGGGGCCACATACTAACTCTAAAAAATTATAGAAAAATATTTTCTAGCTTCGTATTGACGATACGGTCCTAACAAAACTAGTTTCGTTGAATTCTGAGACCGTATGAAAAATGGCCAATTTCCAGTCGATTAAAATCAACTGAAACTGGTCAAACGCGTTTTCCTATGCCACGCTCACATATTGATTCGAAAAATTATGAAATTTGGAATCTAGCAATAACTTAACATCACGGACCCAACAAAACTGGTTTCGTCGAAATCCGAGGTCGTTTGCAAAATTGCTATTTTTAAGGGCCTTATATATATAAAAAATATATATATATAAATTCCACAGCGACTATTTCTAATTTTAAACTGGACATATCTTATCATTTCTAAGATGAAATCTCAGTTTGTTAACTTCGTTACAAAGATATAGTTATACAGATTCCAATATTTCTTGTTTCGTTCAATTCTAACTTATATTGAATTCTGTATATTCATTTGAAATTAGAAATCGAATTTTCGAACTACCGCGCCATTTTCAATTCTATTTATAATTATTTATATTCTAACGACGACGCGTATAATATATACGTTTGAATTATATTCAAAATAAATTTCTCGTTGATATTATTCAAAATAATCTATTTTAAATATTCAAAATTCCCTAAAATTGCCGAAATAAAAATTTTAAACTGGCCCAGATTTTCGGGTTATTACAATCTCCCCCACTTAAAACTTTTCGTCCCCGAAAAGGAACAAAGTCGAAAGTGGTTTGATTAATCAGCTCCACGCACGATCTGACTTCTATTCTCCAACTTTTCAGTTTCTGAGAATTTTCAAAAATTTCAAAAATTTGGCTAACACCCTAAATTTTTGAAAAATTTCGCCATAACCTCCCCTGCAATGGGAGCATCGGGGAATTTCAAATGGCTTCCCCGGTCCTTCAGATCTCAAAAAGAAAAAGAAAAAGCCAAGCGGCTAGCCAATAGGCTCACAAAATCATCATCACCCAAACAAAACAGGAAATTATGTAGTAAACATGTACCTATTTGTCGGGCAAACAAATTTTATTCTCTGCTCTAGCCTCCTTGCTATGACCTGTTCAATGTAAGTATTTGTATATGCAAGCAAATGCGACCAAATTTCGATACAACTCAATATTTGTTTCGATTATGCTAAATGGCTAAAAATTATCAAAAAAATAAACAACCAACTCAAACATCAATCAATTAGTGAATTAGAGTTTCAAATCCATAAATTTGATATATATACAAAAATCAGATTTTTGATGCCAAATCACAACAAATAAATCTAGCTATATAAGTTTTGGTTCTCACACCAGTCTAATGGAAATATATAGAAAATCACACCTTCGAAACTCGAATACCAATTCTGATGATGTCTAGACTATCATCAGAATCGTCTCCGGGCAACTAGAGTGTGGCTCTATATCTATCCAGTATATTAAAACTTCAAATACACGTGGATCAGACGTATACGCCAAGTCTATATATACTGGACTGTCCAAATTCAAACATAATAACTAATCAAATACGAATAGTTGATTTAAATTTTCAAAACAAAATTTGCTTTCATTTTCAAAAATATACTCTTCACACTCGTTCTAGGATACTACTGATCCTATCTCTAACGAGTCATTCTAATTGGATTTTACTAATCCAATTATCTGATGAATTCTTTCGTAGGGTTCTAATGTGCCTTGTTCTCTAGCTTTGTAAACCAAAGCTCTGATACCAACTGTGACGGCAAGGAATTTCGCTCGGTCCGAACCAGTCGCTAAACCGATCCAGGCCGTTCGAAACGCCCTATCGTTTGAGAACACGACAAAACAGAACGCATACGGAAGAACATTTCATTGTATATCACAACAATGCATCAGATTACAAGAATATACAGAGTATGAATGAATAAACACAGAAATATCAGAGATTTAAATTACATTTAAATACATAGCAGCGGAAAATAATACAATACACAACTAGAAGTAGATATGCGGATACAAAGCTTTCCGGATATCACTCCAGCTGTAAAACCAGGATCCTGTGAATATAAATCTGCAAAACCAAAACTACTAGCTGCACTTGTCAAAATAGGGGCACCCAGAGTTTAGGTTAAAACAATAAACTCCAGGTCAGTCATGTGACTGGTGTGAGAACTAAAACAGTTAATCTTTATTTTAAAGTTAGGTAAATCAAGGGACCACGCCGTATAACACGGAACGGGTTTCCTCCCAAGAATACCAGTGCATATAAGTAAACAGCGCAATGCTTTTCTAAAAATGAAGCTATTATAAGACCCAGGTCCCATCACACAATGCAACGCAGCCGAGGATAGGGTTTTCCCTTATAATAGCCAAACAAGCTTAGTACGTTTAAAACAAATCATTTGATACTACTATAAGTGTATAGTGTCAAAACAATTTCAATCATAAATATCAATCATAGACGGCATGGGTACCATATATCATGTCGCCATACTAGTTCTACAATTAAAACCGTAATACACGTATTTGGAAGTTGGATTTCCATCTATGAACCGAGGCAAAAGATAGTCCTCAACCGATTCGAGACGCTCTAGCCCGCCCCTCAGGACCCAGACTCAGGTGGGCCCTTGGATCCTCAGGGCCAGTCCACCGATGTGGATTAAACTTAAACCCTGAACATGCATTTCCCCGCCCTATGGGGCGTAAACGAGCCAACTAAATGACTCCATCGGTTCGAGAACGACCGATCAATCCGAGGCGCCTCGCAACAGCAACAACCACATAAGTCAAACTCGTCAGGGCGTGTAAAACCACTGACGCCACTTCTAGCTAGAAAGAAATGCATGCCCTCCCTGACGTCCTCTCCCGTTTTTGGTTCATACCGGGTGTGAAACTCGCGAAGCAAACATTACACAAAGCTACGCCACAAAGGTCGTGCTTTGATCATCACCACAAGACTTTGCTTTTCAACAGAAGCCTCGATCAATTGCCACTTAGGCATGCCACACAGGCAATTCACTCCATGCGTTTGATATCCATCAATATATAACCCCTGAGCTCGTACGTCTCAGAGAAGGGCGTTAAGCAAGAGAATAAATTCTCCGCCGCCAAACAGATATATATTTAATAGAGATCAATCACACGGACTAAAATCCAATGTCAGACACACAGTCCATTTACAAGTCCGTTCTGGGTCTGAACGAAACCGGGGGCACCTAGTACCCCGCATATCCATCGATCTCCAAGTACGTCTGGACGATCACTAACTGTTTCCATCTTCTTGGGTGTACAGCCCAATCAAGATCATCAGTAATTACCCAAACGACGTGAAGACCTCCGGTCTTCGACCATCGTCTTCATCTTCAACTTATCGTCGTATCAGTTATTCAGAATGGGATAAACCCGGTCTTTCCGAATAACTTGCGTATATATTATAAAAGTGTTACACAAACACAACATACACCTCATTCCAATTCATTAGTCACTAACCGTAAATTAATCAAGAGAATAATTCCCCAAATATTAACCCCGAAGGCCGAAACCAACATCAGATCAATATCCAGAAAACCATTCTGCTTGGCTAACCGCCAGTTAGTTTCTAAATTTCACATTCATAGGGAAAGGTTCCCATTAATTTTATCAAAGATAAATTCTTTATATTTATTCTTTAATCTATCTTTGAATATCAATTCAAAACTAGTCGGAATTAGCGAACCTTACCGAAGTAATCATTTGTTTTAATTTCCCAATCCCAACCTATTCATCCCATGAAGTAAAACTGGTGATACTTCATATCTAACACCACGGTGTTATCGGTAAATTCAATTACCACTTCGCGTTCAAATCTAATTAAAGATTTAACTAACGCCTGGAGCAAAACTGGTGATACTCCATTTCGATTATTTCAATCTAATTAAAGATTCATTAAAACTCCACTTAGTTTTAATCTTTGACTGGGTTAAAGAATCAGTGTCATTTAAAAACACGGTTCACGATAAACCCAAAATCACATTCATTAATCATCGGGTTAAAGAACGAGTGTTATTTAAAACACTGTCCACGATAAACCCAAAAATCAATATCGATTCAATTCCAATTAAATGTTATTTAATTGGTACACTTCATTAAATCTAAATAAAAAGATTTAATCTTTTCTCAACTTGGTTCAAGAACAGTGTTAGTGAAGACACCATTCACGACAAACCCAAATCACATTCGATATTCCATACAAGGCTCTGAATAGAAAATATATCGGCTTATTTTCAATATCGAATTCTACGACTAACAAATGTCGTATTGGAAATAACGATATAAATACATATCTTTCAAATTTCCATAACCACATCTGCATAATCACGAATTCCAACATCGAAATATCCCGAAGACAATTTCGATTCAAATCCACTCCAATGCAATCATTGGAAATTATGGTTATTTTTAAAACCCTTTTCTAATTCAATTTATTTATTTAAAAATAAATAGAATTATATTTCTAGTTCAAAACTAGTTCATTTCGATAAAAATCTATTTTTATCTTTTCAAATATGGAGTTTTTCATCCCAATTCTTTCTAAATCATTTCTCATGATTTTACACAAATTATTGCTATTTTTAATAATTTTATCAAGGCCCGTACAGTCGATTTCCATCAATGGCCATCGAACTGCACTTACAGCGACCTTTTTCGAATTTGATTTGGACATAATTCCAAATCCAACCGTTAGATTTCAAATTTATCACATTAGTTAGAAAGCTCTTTTCGATACGAACCCAACGGTTCCGGTTTTAGGAGAATCCGACGGTCGGATCTCCCGTAATGTCCGTTTGAAATCAATGGTCGAAATTCATGAACTACCGCGGCGCGGCGCGTTCTATTCAGGCCATTATATTATATATATATAATATATATTTCGTCGATTTCTATTTAAAACAAATTATATAAATAGTTTTAAAATTCGTTTCAAAATCTATTTCAACTTCCATTTCAATTCAAAGCAAAATTGAATTCTTCTTTATAAATTCGTTTTAAAATTCATTTCTATTCAATTCAAATTTCAATTCAATTTGAATTCATATTCAATTCATTTCATTTTGAAATCGTTTTCAATTCAATTCATTTCGAAATCGTTTTCAATTCAATTCATTTCGAAATCGTTTTCAATTCAATTCATTTCGAAATCGTTTTCAATTCAATTCATTTCGAAATCGTTTTCAATTCAATTCATTTCGAAATCGTTTTCAATTCAATTCATTTCGAAATCGTTTTCAATTCAATTCATTTCGAAATCGTTTTCAATTCAATTCATTTCGAAATCGTTTTCAATTCAATTCATTTCGAAATCGTTTTCAATTCAATTCATTTCGAAATCGTTTTCAATTCAATTCATTTCGAAATCGTTTTCAATTCAATTCATTTCGAAATCGTTTTCAATTCTATTCATTTCGAAATCGTTTTCAATTCAATTCATTTCGAAATCGTTTTCAATTCAATTCATTTCGAAATCGTTTTCAATTCAATTTGAATTCGTTTTCAATTCAATTCATTTTGAAATGAATAAAATCGATATAAATATCGTTTACGTCAAAATGGCGTCAATCTAATCAACACGGCTTCATAAATTTCTATTTTCAAATATTCTATTTCAAATATTTCTTTTTCAAAATAGTTGTTATTATCAAAATATTTCGTTCAACACATGACCAATCTCAATGAATGAGTACTGTCAACACATGAACTTTTATTTTATATCGATTAAGGTGTAAATTTTATTACTAAAATATTTCGTTCAACACATGACCAATCTCAATGAATGAGTACTGTCAACACATGAACTTTTATTTTGTAATATTCTTTATTTTTCAAATTGGAATGAGGCCCAATCAATTACCATATAAAGTTAATTATATGGATTTTCATACAACACATGTATATAATAGCATGGAAAAATAATCAACCATCAACCAAAGTGCACTACACTGTATAAGCATCAAATATAGACATCTAACGCTTATAACAGCCTGTCAATCAATCGATCGACATATTTAATCAATCAGGATGAGTGAAATTCATATTTCATCCCAACACCCGTGTGGGGTTTTCAAACAATCAAACACAGATTTTATTTGTGCAGTTGGGCGATGTGTAAAATTTATCGTCCCAATCATTGTCATTCAAATAGGTGTACATAAACAAACCGTTCGGTTTATAAATGAATATTTTATTTTATTCACTTCACGTTAAAAATTATATTTTTAACGATAAAACATTTTATTTCAACCTATGAATTTCTATTCAATTCATTTATTCAATAAAATGATATTTTTATTTTTCTAACATATTTTAGAAAATTTCGGCGGCATAACGGCACGATGCCAGAAACGGGACAAGGCCTAGCCTTATCCCCGGTCTAGTGAAGGCCCACGCCATTCACTCATCAATCAAATCAATTTCATTTTGCAAACCACAAATTTGGAGTAAGAGTCTAACCTAGCCTTACTCCTTCGCCTTATAACGGCGCACGTCTAATCCTAACCAATTTATCGATTCGATTTTTCACACCACAAACCACATTCAAACCAATATCGCAATCAATCACCAAACAGTCAAACAAACAAGTCCATGGTCTGTGGACGATTGTGTCGGGTGCTACTAAACACCGTCTGCATCCTATTATATATATATAACTAGAAAAATTAAATTGAAAGGTGAGAAGTTCTCACATATAGCTATCCTAGCTCCACGGCACTTCTATTGCAGAGATCTTCGTCGATCCCGCCTTTTTGTCACCTTCGTTGTCCGCTTTCACTACATATGTAAAAATTGAATTTTTACTATGCTATTCAATATATAAAAATCGAATTTTTACTTCGATGTTCAATATATAAAAATCGAATTTTTACTTCGAAGTTCAATATATAAAAATCATATTTTTATTTCGACTTTCAACATATAAAAATCCTATTTTTATTTCGACTTTCAACATATAAAAATCCTATTTTTATTTCGACTTTCAACATATAAAAATCCTATTTTTATTTCGACTTTCAACATATAAAAATCCTATTTTTATTTTTAAATTTCTAATCTCCTTTTAGTTTATAAATCATTTTAAAATCAGTTTTTAAACTTTTATAAAATTCAGTTTTTATTCTTTTTTTAGAAATCAAATCAGTTTTCTGTTTTAAATAAAATCAAATCAGTTTTCTGTTTTAAATAAAATCAAATCAGTTTTCTGTTTTAAATAAAATCAAATCAGTTTTCTGTTTTAAATAAAATCAAATCAGTTTTCTGTTTTAAATAAAATCAAATCAGTTTTCTGTTTTAAATAAAATAAAAATAAAATAAATAAATAAAAAAACTTAAAGGGGGGCGGGAGACTGTGCTGGTGGCGGCAGCAGGCTTGGGGGGGTTTCTCTGTCGGTCGCTTGAGGAGAGAGGGGGGGCCGTAGCTTTAGGTGGCGGGTCTGGGAGGGTGGCGCGGCTGTCTCGACGGAGGGGGGGGAGGTTCTCCTCGATTTTAGGGTTCGAAGAAAAAGGGCGAGATCGGAGGGAGAGAGGGGTTCAGCGATGGTGGGCGCGCTGATGAACTCCGACGCGGTGGCAGGAGGCGGGGCGCAGTCTCCGTCCGTCGTGTGTGTGTGTGTGTTTTTTTTTTCTTTCTTTCTGAAATGAATTCGAAGAAGGGGGGGGGGGCAGAGAGAAATAAGGGGAGGAGAGAGGTAGTGCTATATTTTTTATTATTATTATTATTATTATTATTTTATTTCGAAAAAAGGTTGACTTTTACATACGACCTCTAAACGAGGCCCACCGCCTGTCGCCCATAGCGTTTTACCCCCATTCCGAACACAATGGGATATGTATCGCGAGCTGATTTGATTGTTAGGATCAGTTTCCGTTTAATTTAAAATATAATTCTTTATTTATTAAATTTAAACGCACATTTCAATTTACCGGGGCCACATACTAACTCCAAAAATTATAGAAAAATATTTTCTAGCTTTGTATTGACGATACGGTCCTAACAAAACTAGTTTCGTTGAATTCTGAGACCGTATGAAAAATGGCCAATTTCCAGTCGATTAAAATCAACTGAAACTGGTCAAACGCGTTTTCCTATGCCACGCTCACATATTGATTCGAAAAATTATGAAATTTGGAATCTAGCAATAACTTAACATCACGGACCCAACAAAACTGGTTTCGTCGAAATCCGAGGTCGTTTGCAAAATTGCTATTTTTAAGGGCCTTATATATATAAAAAATATATATATATAAATTCCACAGCGACTATTTCTAATTTTAAACTGGACATATCTTATCATTTCTAAGATGAAATCTCAGTTTGTTAACTTCGTTACAAAGATATAGTTATACAGATTCCAATATTTCTTGTTTCGTTCAATTCTAACTTATATTGAATTCTGTATATTCATTTGAAATTAGAAATCGAATTTTCGAACTACCGCGCCATTTTCAATTCTATTTATAATTATATATAATTATTTATATTCTAACGACGACGCGTATAATATATACGTTCGAATTATATTCAAAATAAATTTCTCGTTGATATTATTCAAAATAATCTATTTTAAATATTCAAAATTCCCTAAAATTGCCGAAATAAAAATTTTAAACTGGCCCAGATTTTCGGGTTATTACATTGGCTTAGATGCGATGCTCTCTTCTTCTCTAATCTGCTCCGCTCCGATCCATTTTCGTGGCCAACAGGTGGCTTTCCGATCCAATCGAGATTTAGTTGCCCTCCGATCCGATTAAATATACCTTACCAATTCACTCAATAGGAGTTCACCGATCCGAACAGAGGACTCTTTCCGACCCGAACCGATGGTTTGCTCTGACCCGATCCGAACAGCTGCTGCTATCTAATCTTGATTGTAGTGTCTTCTCCAATCCGAACCGAAGTCTTCTAATTAAAACTATCCTTCAACGTTCGGTTTCTTGACTTTGTGTTGCCTAGTTCACAAAGTAGGCTAACAGTTACGAACTTATATCTATTCTAAGGCAAGAACATTGTCAATCAAGGTTTGAGAGGTAAATAAAATACCCCAACTTGAATGGATTCACTATTTTCGAGGAATGGTATCAGTTTGTAACGGAAAGAGATGCCAAGGTTAGTTATAATGTGGAATATAGCAGTGTATTGCAAGTATTTGAACTATAACGATAAAATAATGTTGTTGACCAGGCTTAAGCGCGACTTTGATGTCAAGATTAGTTATAAAGAGGAATATTATAGCGTACTGCAAGTTTTTAACGGTAATGATAAATTAACGTTGTTGATCAAGCTTAAGCATGATTTTAAATATATGGCAATACTCCCTAGGAAATGAAACAGTTGGTTCGAAATCCACTTATTCTAAAGTAATAAGTAACGGTGTTTATCCAAAGAAATATAAGCATAAATTTAGAAAGAGAAATTGGAAAATCGTTTCAGAAAGCGATGACATCATTTCGATGTTAGGTATATGATTAGAACTAAATAACACCATTAGGAATTGGAACTATAGTTCGGCGATGTCAAATGTATTACTTTTAGGAATTATAATCTGATAGGATAGTTAATCATTAGTTGTAAACCCATAAATTATCATAGGATATGTAATCAATATTTAGTTATAAACTTAATATTGATTTAACAAGAAGTTGACTCAGAAACAGAGTTTATAAAGTAGAATGCGAATATAAAATTATGAAAGAGATTTCAGTAAACGAGATAAGGGTATTTATTTCTCGAATAAAGAGTTATTTGATAAAGGTATTCAGATTTCTATAATAGGTATGACATTCACAATTTAAAGTGAATAATGTTTTAAAAGTGAACGTTGGACAAATTAAAATGTTTATAATGAAATTGGAATATTTTTCCAATGTAAATAGGGTATATCATCCAAGTGAAGAAGATAAAGAACGTGAAAAGAATGGAAATGTTTCAAACATTAATAACGTATATTTTCTGGAACATGGGAGAATAAGAGTTTATAATAATTGGGAATGTTTTCCAAGAAGTATAAAGCTTAAACGGGTTTTTGGAAAATATCTAGGAAGACACAGGAAACTGGAAGATTAATAAAAAGGGCCGGTGATTGTGTGATATTTAGTTTATATTGGATGTTGTTTTTACTTCGATAGTTAAATAACCGACTATCGAAGTGTTTTGACCATCGGTGTCAATACGGAGAGACCAATTGGATATATTATCCGAAAACCACTCCGTGTAGGCATAAGTGCTGCGAATTAGATTATGCTGAACATAATTGAAGACGGTGTGAAATACAAAGGTCGTTCTATTCCAGAATGGTGTTTTCTGTTTGTCCAGTCCCAGGAAATCTTGTATGGATGAGTGTCTGACAGAGTATTCCTAACAAATTACATATGGTTGATCATTTAAAGGTATTACGCCTGGTGGCAGAGGAGATAGTTCCTCTTAGCTTTTATACCCGTGATATTTTTGGAAATCGATTGGTGAATTGACAGGTTTGACGATGTGGCATTCAAAGTGAATGGTGATCAGATGTTCTGAAGATGGACGTAGCCTCTAGCCTCACAGCCGGGAAATGACAGAAATCGGGAAGGGCAGCATGGCTAGTTGGGTCATCCCCAAGCAGGGTGTATTATCACCGATCTAGAGAAAGTTTATATTTGTTCTTTTTGATTTCGTATCTTCGGATTAAGGTTAGATGGCCAACAACCATGGGTAACAATATATTCACTACACTCAAGCTAAATGTGTGGGTGGTCATGTATGGCCGGGTTGCATGACGTTCTTGTTGAACCCCAGTGTATACACTCTAGAGTACACTGATCGGAAGGTGCTCCCATAACTTGTCTGTTGGAATCCAATCTCCAATAAGCGCTCTACGGGTTTTGATTTTATACTACATATATGAGGAGTGAGAGATGCAAGCATTCTGCTACTTGGTTATTTAATCGAGTAGACATTATTATAATATCACTAGATTTTGATATCAAAATATTTTGGGGTTATAGTAAGGTAAAAAACCGTCCGTATTTATGTGTGGGCTGGTCTTACTATTATCCTTTTGTTTCAAAAAGGATTTTCAAAGTTAAACCGTATGGTTGAAGTTTACTCACACTAGTCCCATGACTGACCCAGAGTTTATTTTGTTTGTGTAAACTCTTGGGTGCCCAAATTTGTACGGGCAGACAAGTGTTTCAGGCTTTTACAGATATAGTTGGAGGAGCTCAAAGCAGAAGGCTTCACCGTTAGTATTTGGAGATTATTTCAGCTGCGATACGATGAATTATACTCTAATATGGTATGTATATACAAATATAGATTTTTAATTCAAAGTTATGTTATATATAATACATGTTATTCCTTCCGCTGTGAGATTCGTGTTTACTCTGATTATGTTCAGCTGTGTTCTTCTTCTTCTTCTATTCTATTAGTTCTGTCTTTTCTATCTCATCCTCTAATTTCTTTCTATTAATGATCCTAGTATTTTCGATGCTTGAGAAATTGACAGTGTATTTATGTTGATTTTCTGCGTCGAAAATTCGTCGGCCATTACAAACGCACACTTTATTAAGACTCCCCTTAGATTTAATCTCAAAAATCATCATTAAATGATTATTCAATTTTAGGAAATTAATCATATCTTTAACTGGGCTAAAGAACAAATATCGTTTAAAACATCATTCATAATAAATCCAAAAATCATCTTCCATTCAAGTGGAAGCTTCACAGAAATCTAGTCAGTATATAATCGATATAAATTTCCGTATCAGAACAATACTATAAATGAAAAAAAGGCAAAGCCTCTTAAATTCTATAAATAATAACGGTTTTTCTTCACAGAGGCTCATCTCGATTATTATTAAATCGAATTCCACTCAATTCCTATTTAGTTTATTAAATTGGAAAACTTTTCTCTGGACAAATTCCATTAAATCTTAATTATAGGATTTATAAATTCCAAATTATAACTTCATTGTTAATTATGTTTAAGAACTAATGTTACTTTAAATATCGCTCACAATGAACCCAAAATCAACCTCCATTTAATTCCAATTATATTTATTAAATGGAAAACTTCATTAATCTTAATTAAAAGATTCATTCCTTTCCCAACTGGGTTTAAGAATAGTGTTATTGAAGACACCATTCATGAAAAAGCCAAAATCCAATTTGATATTAAATACAAGGCTCTGAATAGAAATCCTATCGACTTATATTCAATATCAAATTCTTAAATCAACAGATATCGTATTGGGAATAACGACACCTATATCTTCCAAATTCCTCAATGATATTTGTAATAGCCTGAATTTCCGTACTCTTTGAGTCGACTAAAAACAGCTCACGTCCAATCCAAGTTGTACAGAAATACGAACCATTATTAGAAAGAAGTTAGAGGATGAGAAATAGAAAGAAAGAAATAGAAGAATAGAAGAAAACGAAGTTCACAAACTCATAGCAGAACGAATAAAATATATTAGGTAACATAAACTTTGAAATACAATTCAGTAACTTTATATACATACCATCATCTGAGCACAACTATTTCTGAACAGTTATAAACACCTGTTTCCAGATACAAAATGGTACACAGCGAAATATATGATAATCTATAGCTTATTGGAGATTGGATTTCCAACATGACAAGGTATGGAACCACCTTCCGATAGTGTATCTCTAGAGTGGAATACACTGGGTTCAATAAGAACGTCTTGCAACAGGCCCACACATGGCTAGCCACTCATTTAACTTGAGTGTGCCGAGCATATTATCACCCACTGTTGTGATCAACAACCGTTACCAAAAGCATACTGCAGTGAATAGAATAATAAGCAAATGAAATTTCTGTAGATCAGGTGATAATACCCCTAATGGGAATGACCCACTTGGTCATGCTGCCTGCCCGATTTTTGTCATTTTCCGGGTGATGAGGCTTCAGGTCACGATTATCTTTCAGAACATCTTGTCATCATTTACTTTGAATGTCACTTCGTCAAATCCGTCCATATACGTTGTCCTGGGACTGGAAAAACTGAAGGCACCATCCTATTAATCCATCTTGGGCAATTTCTACCTAGGATTAATAGAACAACCCTTGAATTTCACTCTGTCTTCAATTATCTTCAGCATAAGTTGATTCATAACGCTTATTCCAATACGGAGTGGTTTTCAGATATTAAATCTAATCCTGGTCTTTCCGTATTGACAACGGGGGTATAAATAAATCAAAACTTCGATAGTTGGTGATTTAACTATCAAAAAAACATCCAGACAATCAACAGTCCTATTTCCTATTGGAAATTCCACCGAACAAACATCAAACAACACTGGCCCCATTTTATATTAACTCCTTATTATATTATCAATTCCAAATTCCCTTTTTCCCTCTTCCAAATCTCTTCAAGGCTCTATTTTCTCTCATGATTCTTGAAAAAACATTTCCAATATCATAATTCCTTTAATTGAGAAAATATCTTTTATTCCAGTTAGAAAACATTTCTAAATATTCACGAATCCTTATTTTCAATATTCATAAAATATACTTCATTAATATCGGAAAACATTTCCATATTCCATTTCATAATTCTTTATTCACCAATTCATTTCATTTTCTATGCGCAGAAAATATCTCTCATTTTATTTGGGGAAACATTTCAAATTCCTTTAAATTTACGCGATGTTATAAAACATCGTTATTATAACACAAACCATTAATCATTTATTACCTAACCATATTGCTAACCAATCTTCACTATCCAACCTTAACCATTCCTCCATCAATCATGAAGTCAATCAAGTTAGGGTATAATTACCTCTCATACCTTAATTGAACAATATTCTCAACTTTGAAATAGTCGGAGCTCATAACTTTAAACAAAACAACGCTTACGCGACTCTCAGATTCAATTTAAGAATCCATTTCTTTTACGGAAAAACATTGATTATAACGGTAGCGTTATAATCGCTGTTTCCAAATATTTGATTTATAAAACATTTTTTTATGGTAGCGTTATAATCGTTGTTTCCCAATATTTGGTTTATAAAACATTTATTATAATAGTAGCATTATAATCGTTGTTTAGATTTCCAAAAAATTTATTGTAACAGTAGCGTTAGAATCGTAGTTTCCAAATATTTGGTATATAAAACGTTTAATTAAAACCTCTTCATTGATTAAAATCGATTCTATATTCTTATTTCAACAAATTTCTTTTTGTTTTTGTTACTTCGGAGCATAACTATAAACTTATATCCTTATATAAACATATTTTTTTTCAATGAAACTCTTCCTTATCTCTTTTCCACTAAAGACCGTACTTTGTAACGTCCCATAATTTTCAGTATTTTTAGATTTCAATTTAAATTAAATAAATTGGAATATATAGGGAAAATCAAATTTGTGTTAATTTTAATGATGATGATTGTTTAAATTGAGTAAATAGATTTTTCAAATTTAGTTTTGAAAAGCAGTAATTTGAAATTGAATATTTAAATAATTAAATTAATGTGGGTGAGTTAATTTAAAAAGGGAATTCAATTTTAATTGATTTAATGGTGGAATTTTAAGTCGTTAATTTATAACTGAAATTTCAATCAAGATTCAAATAATCAAATTATGATTTGAAATGTGTGAAACTTATTTGTAGAAATTTATTTAAGTTATAATTTGATTTAAATTTGAATTCAATGAATATTTAATTTGAATTTAAAATGGTTAATTGAATAATTGAATATTTAATTAATTGATTGATTAACAGTGAAATTTAACTGTTTTGGCAACTGTCTCGGAATCTGACGAAACTGGCGTCATTGGATTCAGAACGAGGAATTATGATAGGATTTCAATTTGCGTTACAATCCGACTTACCGTTTGACCGTACGAGAGAAAATGTGAACGAGGTCTTTGTAAATGGATAGTTGGGTATTTCTCATATTTGGGCCTCTTATATCTATAAAAATAAACCCAGCTACCACCTCATCAGCTCATTCCATCTGTACGTTACTTTTTCTCCATCAAATTTTTCTCTAATGGCAGAAAATCAAATTCTAAACCTAGTTCAACATAAAAATCCAAGCTTTGAAAATAAAATCTCTTCAAACCCTAGAGTATTATATGTCAAACTGAAGCTCTCGACGATACGAACTCGAGGGTGGTCTCAGATCTGACATGCAATGTACGGTTTGACCAGAAATCTTGGTCAAAGGTTTCAGATTTCGAGTTTCTAGGGTTTAAATTGGGACTTTTCGATTTAGGCGTCAATTGCAGAAATCAGGATATGGGTTTTGTTGCTCTCGTCGATAGGAATCGATTGGTGGTGGTGGCTCGTTGTATGGTGGCCTGAGGAGGTCGAATTTCATCGGAAAAGGGTTGAAAACCCGCTTCGTTCATGGGTTCGCCAACGGCGAAGGGGACCACCGGAAGTGGTGGGTCTGGTCCTGGAAGATGCGCCTCGGGAAGAGCTCCAAGATGAGGGTGGTCGCTGGTCGTGATTTGGTCGGAGGTGCTGGCAATCGACGGTCGAAGTAACGTCGGTTTTGGGTTCTTTTGGCATGAGTTACTGTAGCAATTAGGAGAAAGGAGCGGGAATCAGCTGATAAAGGGGGGTGACGTGTCAAGATTCGAGTGGGTGAGTATATTATTTTATTAATTTATATATTTTAAATTTCAATTAGAAAAACGCTGATAACTTCTTCATACGACCTCGGATTGACGCGCGGTTTGTTGCGTTAGGATCGTGGCGAAATTGCGGACGTTTTGGCACTAACCTGGCTGCGTTTGGAGACTGTGAAATCTTGGGCTATGGTTGGACGTTCGATCCACTAAGGACCCCAACGTGAGTGATTTCTCACTCACGAAATACTGAATTATTTCCCATATTTATTAAATTAAATTATGAAATAAGTTTGGTTGCATGGTTGTGTTGGATTGTTGATGTGTTGTTTAAATTTGACATGCAAGTGTGTTAACATGCAATCTAAGTAAATGATTTGTTATTTAATTTAATTTAAATCTCTAGTTGAATTCGAACCCTTGCTAAATCCTGAAACAGTTTAATGCTGAATCAGTTGAGTGAAATTGTTGTGATGGATGTTGATTGAAATTTATTACTGAATTTATAGTGATATTTTTAAAATGCTCTTTATTTCAGTGTATGGTGATGCATGTTGATTGTGACGATAAATCCCATTTACCCTTGATGTTACAGGCATCTAATGAACCCGGGATTTATCGATAAAATAAATTAAGAACACGGGGTGAAATGATAAATCTTTGTGACACTGATTTGGATTGAAATGATAGATCCATCCCTGAAATATCGAGAAATTAAATTTAAACTCACTTGGCCATTGGATAGATAATTATATACAGACATCGGTTGGTTAAATGATTTTAAATATTAAAATATTATTGGTCGGGAATTTCATTTTTAAGGGAGGTGCCGATACTCGATTAATTCATTCCTTAAAAATTTAAATTGGGATGTTATTTAAAATGGGTTAAGGAATTTAACCCAAAATAAGTGGAAACTCTTAAATTTAGATTTGAACATGATTTGGAAATTTTCAAATTTAAGGGTATGGATTTAAAGGTAATAAATTCTTATGGAATTTAGATTCGGGGAAATGCAAATCGAGGGTATTATGAGTTGTTTTAACTCAGTTTTAAATATGGGTTGAATCCTTTATATTGAACGGTTGTTGAACAAGGTTTGAAAATGAGAAATGGAAACTGAATGAACGCCATTGGAAACTGGGATATAGATTCATGTATTGGAAATTCGGAAGGAAGAAAAATTTTGGTTTAAAATTATCTATATATATATTTATACCTGGCTTGATTTCAAATTTAACTATTTCTTTTTTTAAAAAATTTAGTTATTCAAACTTCTAACCTATAAATTATTTTATTTTAAATAAAGTTTCCTTCATATTTAGTATTCAAACTATCTAGTAAACTTTAATTTATGTATGTACATAATATTTTAATTAACTTATTTAATTTTAATTATTATATTATATATATATTTATTTTATCTAAAGTTCTTTTCTTATAAGCATTTATTTTCAAAAGTATTTTTTATGAATTGTAAATTTCTTCTGAATGGAAATGTTGGATTTAAACCATTGGTTCGAATGGAGTTGTGATAAGTTATATTCTATTTGAATAGGAATTGTTTTGAATCGGTTTTGATATGGAAAGGTAGATTTTATTCTACTTGAAAATAAATGGGATTTCCAAAGATTGAAATGAATAGATATGGGAAAAAATATATATTCTATTGAATATGAAGGGACTTCAAATGTAAATCGATTTGAAATAACTGAAATCTTTTAAGATGAAGTACATTCTATGTAAATATAGACCGATTCGAAATATTATACGAGTATAATATAATGACATGGAAATATATTCCAGTTTGGGATAAAAATTGATTTGGGAATGATTTGGGATACTTTGATATGAAAGTATATTCTATTTTGAATATAAAATGGGTTCGAAACAAAATATGATATTTTGATATGAAAGCGAACCTTTGGAATGTAAAAGAACCAACCGATGTGGAAAATGTAAGCGTTGGTGGTTAAAGAGACCGGAGTCGACATAAGGCATACTCTCTGTCAGTGTCGATACCACCTTGACAACTGTGAACGTTTTGACGTATCCTGAACGAGATATGATCACTTAGAGGCGATTATTGAATCGAAGGAGATGAACGATGAAAAAATAGCCCTTACCTTCGGGTCAGAATTGAAATGACTAAAACAGGAGCTATACCGTGACTAATTGAGGTAGCACCTTTGATCGAACGCACTCCTTCGAAAATATTTCTATGACTATGATTGATGATGATGATTTGGGCCCATTTATGACTTTGGGGGTGTGTTCCGAGGTGGGCGGTAGTGGCTGCTATGCGTTACCACCGGTCCGGGAGTGCAATTGGTAGAATCCTACCCTGGGCATTGCCTCGAGTGCCTTGTCATATATATCCATATCGAGCCCCATACGATTTTGATTTAGCATTGCCTTCTATGGAGTGCCCTCTGATAACACCAGTACGGTGAATTTACGGTACTTTATAGACTGTTGATGCCTATAAACGGCGTAAGGGTAATATGGTAATCCCGCTTACGCTATTTTCAGTATTTGTACTTTACTGAATAGACATTATAATAATAGCGTATTATTATATAGATATTAGTTTAACGGATCCTCAAGAGATGGAAAAATCCCGTAACATCTCTTGAGTTACTGCACCCATGACACTGATGTTATTTCGTATTTTGATTTGACTAATATGAGATGATTTAGTGCTGATCCGAGTGTTTGTTGTGTTTTCTTTTTATGCAATACGCTCGGGTCAGCAGATATTGCAGTTAGCAAAGATTTCCTTGCCTTGGAGGACGAAGACGAAGTTTGGCGTATATACCTATTATGAGTATAGTTTAATCACTTCATTTATTTCCGCTGCTTATTATGTACATCTGTATTTGTGTAACTCTGATAACTATTGATGTTATAGCCTATTGTATATGTATTTCAACTGTTTAAACTGCTATTTAATTATTATATGTGGTCCTTCTGCTGTGAGGTTCTGTGATTGTTTTCTTTTCTTTCTTTCTTTTCTTCTTTTCCCAATAACTACCTGTATTTGCGATTTGTTTGAGTCGACATGTGTGGTTTATTGTCGATTTTAAACGGTAAAAAATGTGGGTCGTTACAGTTGGTATCAGAGCGATGGTTAGCGATAACCTTGGCTCTGTTGGGGATTAACTCATTTGAGATAGGGTTAGTGGTGCCCTAGAATGAGTTTGAGTGATATGAGAGAGCGTACTTGTATTTTGATATAAAAACGGTTTGTATTGTGTTGGCTTGTTCTATTGAATATTTATGGGTTCTGGTCGATATATGGGACGCCATGGTATCGACAGGAATTTCTAAATAATCGAATAGAATGGAACGACACAACATGGTTTTGATTATATCTTTAAATATATGTATATCAAATATATTATTGGTTCAAATAGATATATACATCTGTTTTAGTAGGTGGTGATATTAATTTATCACCTGTTAAGGTTAATTAGACAATAAATCTAATAAGGAAAAAAAGGTAACGAATTTAGAAAATATTTAGAAATGAAATGATATCTTAAGTATAATTGGGTGAGATTTAAATAGAAATGAACATGAAACTTGATCCTGGGGTACTTTTGAAATAGTTTGCCAAAGTTTGAAATAATATCGTATTATAAGAAATAGTTTGAAAATGGTTTCAAAAGAAATAAGTGTATAATCCCTCCTCGGACATCAGAAATGACTTCGATAATGAGTGCACGCATTATCGACGTTCATTATGAAGTGTCTAAGTGGGGGAGACCACTCCGTATTTTTATAACTAGTTTGGGAAAAGTTTTAAATTGAGATTCCATATAATGTAAAGGGTTGAATAATGATATTAGTATTGTATTTGAAGTTGAGTTTAAATTTAAGAAAAACCGAGGTTCTTATGTTCTTCGGTAATTAAGAATTCGGACTTAATATTTTATGGAATTGTTTTCTACAAAATTTTAAAAACTTATGTTATTTTATACTTGGTTAAAACCCGGAAATAAGGTATTTAAGTTCGTTTTAATAAGTAAGACGAATTTAAGTATTAAGGTAACTCGTGTTATTAGAAATTTTGGTTTAAAAACAGGAAAAGAGATTAAGTATTAAGGAAGGCGAAATGGTCATTGGAATACTTAAGTGTAGGTAATAATAGAATTTAGAACCAAATTCAGTCAATGTGAGTGATCGATAAAGTTGGAAATTGACTAAGAAATGAAACCCAACCAAGTAAATAAATGGGGAAGTCGTTGTACAAATAATATTGGCATAGCTGGTGACTCGGCAAGATTTATGAATATGGTAGGCTAGGCGAGGAAGGTATTGATAAGAAGTGAAGTTGTCGAAATATATGAATGGTTAATAAACTAAAACAAAGAAGTAAATGGTGAATTAGAATACACGTAGAATGAATATATGTATGTCTAAATGGATCGGACCTCATTTAGGCAATGCAACGATATAAGATCTAAGTAATCCGTGAAAGGAAAATGGAACGTAACTTGATTCGAGTTAAACAAGTAACTTAGAAATTGAATAATAATAATGGTTGAGAATTAATCATAGGATTTGAGTCGTGAATGGTTCTAAATTCAACTCAGGATTTGTGTGTCAAATAATAGATTTAGTTAAGTGAATTAAACTCGAGGTTTAAATATGAAATAAGGTGTATCAATTTTAAACCAAATCAAATTTATTAAATTAGAATATAGAAAGATTTGGAATTAAATGGATTTGATCGAGTCGAAGAAGTAGAATGAATAGAAATAAACTCGAGAAATTTAAGCGATGGATTTAGAACTAAATAATGAATACAAAAGGATCGTTTTAATAATGATTTAACCTTATGGAAAAAAAAAATGAATAAGAAATTGAAATATGAAACAAGAACTAATTTAATCGAGTTAAATGAGTCAACTCGAAAGGAGTTAACTTAAACGACTACATAATGGTTGCTTGAAATGTTGTACGTAGAAAGAAGTGAATTACGGGATATTGGCAAATTTATTTATGGTAATCAAGTTCGTTAGAAACTTTAAAATGAACTTATGTAAGTGAAGGAACTTGAATAAGTGAAGCAAATTCGAGAAAGGTAAATTGGTCGATTTAGACCAAGTACAAAGGAGTGAAAATAAAGTAAGCGTAAACTTGAATAATTAGAATGGAAGAGGAAGAAAAATCGGAATTTATTTCAACGAATGGTTGATCAAATATGATAAAACAAATAAGAATAGGCAATGAAGTTAGTAAATCGACCAAAGTTAATGAGTTAATGATTTAAGTAATTAAGATTAGTTGAAAATATTAAGTGAATCCAAGTTAATTGGAGTTTAAGGCTTGAAACGAAATGGATGAGTTGAAAACGAACTTAAATAAGATTGGATGATAATAGAACATAAATACATGGAATGAATTTACTTAACAAGAATGAAACGAATAGGAATGTATGTAAGAAATGAAGGGAAAATCATACTTTGAACATGATGGATCGATAACTATTTTAGATGGTTAAACTTGGCTTAAACTTGTGGAGTCGGAAGGTTAAAACTTGAAATGTAGTAGATCGACGTTGAAGTCAAATCTGAAACATAAGATAAGCTAAAGTAAAATGACCGTGACTTTTGAATTGATGATCGGAATCTGACGATTCCGGACTTTTTGGAAGCCTTAGAAACTGAGCTAAAACTTTCGTTAATAGCACTCGTCGAAATTCTCATGTTTACTATGCTGAAATCAAAGGTTTAGTTGTGGTTGTATGTGCAGAAAATAAAAATCTGAACTGAATACCCATGTTGTTCTGACCATAACTCCCTAACGGAGCGCCGGATTTCGATGTGCGAGTACAATTCAGAAAGGCCAGAATGTAAACTAAAACATTTCCTTTATATGCTGAGTATAATTTCAATGTTTAAATGGCTAAAAACTGTGTTGAAGAGTTCAGGCCTGCAATTTTATTTGCCTGGGCTGAAGCGTTTGCTGTCGCTAAAACAGTCGTAACTTTTGAACGAATTATCCGAACTCGATGAGTCCGGACAATTCGGAAAGCTTGAAACGAAAACTACAACTTGTGCCTAGTGTGTCTCAATCAAATTCCAACTTTTAAAGAGTGACAATTGATGATTTGTTCGCTGGTCTATTATGAAAATCTTGGTTTTGTAGTGGATGTTTAAGTTATGTTGTGTAGGTCATATGAAATTGCTATGTATTGTTATATGTTGATTCTTATACATATTTGAGTGTTCAAGTAGGTGCAGGGAATAGGATTATGCTCGGAGCTCGCTTGCGCTTAAAAAACTAAAAAGCTAAGGTAAATAAAGTTGCATAAACCGCTAAAGAGGTACGCTTTGTTACAAGGTTGTGGTTTTGTTTTGTTTTTGTGTTTTCCCCTGGTTCAGGGATGCCTCATAGTTGATGAGATGTATGTTTGGGTTGATATATGTATCAGGATATTTCCCGGGGCTCTCCGTACAAAGGAGATGCTGCCAAAATTTTCTGTGATTTCGGAAGTTAGAAAAATTTATGAGTTTTACAACCTTATGACTTATTTTATAAATACTACTTTATAAGTACGGGTTTGAAAGTATGATTTCAATAAATACCTTATTTTGTTCTCTTTTCGAGGACGAAAAGATTCTAAGTGGGGGAGAATGTAACATCCCATAATTTTCAGTATATTTAGATTTCAATTTAAATTAAATAAATTGAAATATATAGTGAAAATCAAATTTGTGTTAATTTTAATGATGATGATTGTTTAAATTGAGTAAATAGATTTTTCAAATTTAGTTTTGAAAAGCAGTAATTTGAAATTGAATATTTAAATAATTAAATTAATGTGGGTGAGTTAATTTAAAAAGGGAATTCAAATTTAATTGATTTAATGGTGGAATTTTAAGTCGTTAATTTATAACTGAAATTTCAATCAAGATTCAAATAATCAAATTATGATTTGAAATGTGTGAAACCTATTTGTAGAAATTTATTTAAGTTATAATTTGATTTAAATTTGAATTCAATGAATATTTAATTTGAATTTAAAACGGTTAATCGAATAATTGAATATTTAATTAATTCATTGATTAACAGTGAAATTTAACTGTTTTGGCAACTGTCTCGGAATCTGAAGAAACTGGCGTCATTGGATTCAGAACGAGGAATTATGATAGGATTTCAATTTGCGTTACAATCCGACTTACCGTTTGACCGTACGAGAGAAAATGCGAACGAGGTCTTTGTAAATGGATAATTGGGTATTTCTCATATTTGGGCCTCTTATATCTATACAAATAAACCCAACTACCACCTCATCAGCTCATTCCATCTGTACGTTACTTTTTCTCCATCAAATTTTTTTCTAATGGCAGAAAATCAAATTCTAAACCTAGTTCAACATAAAAATCCAAGCTTTGAAAATAAAATCTCTTCAAACCCTAGAGTATTATATGTCAAACTGAAGCTCTCGACGATACGAACTCGAGGGTGGTCTCAGATCTGACATGCAATGTACGGTTTGACCAGAAATCTTGGTCAAAGGTTTCAGATTTCGAGTTTCTAGGGTTTAAATTGGGACTTTGCGATTTAGGCGTCAATTGCAGAAATCAGGATATGGGTTTTGTTGCTCTCGTCGATAGGAATCGATTGGTGGTGGTGGCTCGTTGTACGGTGGCCTGAGGAGGTCGAATTTCATCGGAAAAGGGTTGAAAACCCGCTTCGTTCATGGGTTCGCCAGCGGCGAAGGGGACCACCGCAAGTGGTGGGTCCGGTCCTGGAAGATGCGCCTCGGGAAGAGCTCCGAGATGAGGGTGGTCGCTGGTCGTGATTTGGTCGGAGGTGCTGGCAATCGACGGTCGAAGTAACGTCGGTTTTGGGTTCTTTTGGCATGAGTTACTGTAGCAATTAGGAGAAAGGAGCGGGAATCAGCTGATAAAGGGGGGTGACGTGTCAATATTCGAGTGGGTGAGAATATTATTTTATTAATTTATATATTTTAAATTTCAATTAGAAAAACGCTGATAACTTCTTCATACGACCTCGGATTGACGCGCGGTTTGTTGCGTTAGGATCGTGGCGAAATTGCGGACGTTTTGGCACTAACCTGGCTGCGTTTGGAGACTGTGAAATATTGGGCTATGGTTGGACGTTCGATCCACTAAGGACCCAAACGTGAGTGATTTCTCACTCACGAAATACTGAGTTATTTCCCATATTTATTAAATTAAATTATGAAATAAGTTTGGTTGCATGGTTGTGTTGGATTGTTGATGTGTTGTTTAAATTTGACATGCAAGTGTGTTAACATGCAATCTAAGTAAATGATTTGTTATTTAATTTAATTTAAATCTCTAGTTGAATTCGAACCCTTGCTAAATCCTGAAACAGTTTAATGCTGAATCAGTTGAGTGAAATTGTTGTGATGGATGTTGATTGAAATTTATTACTGAATTTATAGTGATATTTTTAAAATGCTCTTTATTTCAGTATATGGTGATGCATGTTGATTGTGACGATAAATCCCATTTACCCTTGATGTTACGGGCATCTAATGAACCCAGGATTTATCGATAAAATAAATTAAGAACACGGGGTGAAATGATAAATCTCCGTGTCCCTGATTTGGATTGAAATGATAGATCCATCCCTGAAATATCGAGAAATTAAATTTAAACTCACTTGGCCATTGGATAGATAATTATATACAGACATCGGTTGGTTAAATGATTTTAAATATTAAAATATTATTGGTCGGGAATTTCATTTTTAAGGGAGGTGCCGATACTCGATTAATTCATTCCTTAAAAATTTAAATTGGGATGTTATTTAAAATGGGTTAAGGAATTTATCCCAAAACAAGTGGAAACTCTTAAATTTAGATTTGAACATGATTCGGAAATTTTCAAATTTAAGGGTATGGATTTAAAGGTAATAAATTCTTATGGAATTTAGATTCTGGGAAATGGAAATCGAGGGTATTATGAGTTGTTTTAACTCAGTTTTAAATATAGGCTGAATCCTTTATATTGAACGGTTGTTGAACAAGGTTTGAAAATGAGAAATGGAAACTGAATGAACTCCATTGGAAACTGGGATATAGATTCATGTATTGGAAATTCGGAAGGAAGAAAAATTTTGGTTTAAAATTATCTATATATATTTATACCTGGCTTGATTTCAAATTTAACTATTTCTTTCTTTAAAAAATTTAGTTATTCAAACTTCTAACCTATAAATTATTTTATTTTAAATAAAGTTTCCTTCATATTTAGTATTCAAACTATCTAGTAAACTTTAATTTATGTATGTACATAATATTTTAATTAACTTATTTAATTTTAATTATTATATTCTATATATATTTATTTTATCTAAAGTTCTTTTCTTATAAGCATTTATTTTCAAAAGTATTTTTTATGAATTGTAAATTTCTTCTGAATGGAAATGTTGGATTTAAACCATTGGTTCGAATGGAGTTGTGATAAGTTATATTCTATTTGAATAGGAATTGTTTTGAATCGGTTTTGATATGGAAAGGTAGATTTTATTCTACTTGAAAATAAATGGGATTTCCAAAGATTGAAATGAATAGATATGGGAAAATATATATATTCTATTGAATATGAAGGGACTTCGAATGTAAATCGATTTGAAATAACTGAAATCTTTTAAGATGAAGTACATTCTATGTGAATATAGACCGATTCGAAATATTATACGAGTATAATATAATGACATGGAAATATATTCCAGTTTGGGATAAAAATTGATTTGGGAATGATTTGGGATACTTTGATATGAAAGTATATTCTATTTTGAATATAAAATGGGTTCGAAACAAAATATGATATTTTGATATGAAAGCAAACCTTTGGAATGTAAAAGAACCAACCGATGTGGAAAATGTAAGCGTTGGTGGTTAAAGAGACCGGAGTCGACATAAGGCATACTCTCTGTCAGTGTCGATACCACCTTGACAACTGTGAACGTTTTGACGTATCCAGAACGAGATATGATCACTTAGAGGCGATTATTGAATCGAAGGAGAGGAACGATGACAAAATAGCCCTGACCTTCGGGTCAGAATTGAAATGACTAAAACAGGAGCTATACCGTGACTAATTGAGGTAGCACCTTTGATCGGACGCACTCCTTCGAAAATATTTCTATGACTATGATTGATGATGATGATTTGGGCCCATTTATGACTTTGGGAGTGTGTTCCGAGGTGGGCGGTAGTGGCTGCTATGCGTTACCACCGGTCCAGGAGTGCAATTGGTAGAATCCTACCCTGGGCATTGCCTCGAGTGCCTTATCATATATATCCATATCGAGCCCCATACGATTTGATTTAGCATTGCCTTCTATGGAGTGCCCTCTGATAACACCAGTACGGTGAATTTACGGTACTGTATAGACTGTTGATGCCTATAAACGACGTAAGGGTAATATGGTAATCCCGCTTACGCTATTTTCAATATTTATACTTTACTGAATAGACATTATAATAATAGCGTATTATTATATAGATATTAGTTTAACGGATCCTCAAGAGATGGAAAAATCCCGTAACATCTCTTGAGTTACTGCACCCTTGACACTGATGTTATTTCGTATTTTGATTTGACTAATATGAGATGATTTAGTGCTGATCCGAGTGTTTGTTGTGTTTTCTATTTATGCAATACGCTCGGGTCAGCAGATATTGCAGTTAGCAAAGATTTCCTTGCCTTGGAGGACGAAGACGAAGTTTGGCGTATATACCTATTATGACTATAGTTTAATCACTTCATTTATTTCCGCTGCTTATTATGTACATCTGTATTTGTGTAACTCTATTAACTATTGATGTTATAGCCTATTGTATATGTATTTCAACTGTTTAAACTGTTATTTAATTATTATATGTGGTCCTTCCGCTGTGAGGTTCTGTGATTGTTTTCTTTTCTTTCTTTCTTTTCTTCTTTTCCCAATAACTACCTGTATTTGCGATTTGTTTGAGTCGACATGTGTGGTTTATTGTCGATTTTAAACGGTCAAAAATGTGGGTCGTTACATACTTCAATTAAAATGTTTCATTCAATTCTTCAGTAACTGTTTTAAAACCATCACCTTGGTTTAAAATACCTTCCAAACTTTGTTTGGATTCCCGTTCAAATCCCTTTTTGCTAATCCATTTCACTTTCATTAAGTTGAAAATCTCCTTTTGGTTGTATCACTATTACTTAATTTAGTTTTATTAAGTAAATGCTTAACTAAACATCGCCTCATCTTGAGATTGCTTTTATAACTTGTTTGTCATATCTGGATTCATTATCCAATACTTGTATAAACCCTTTTCTAAATTCCACCAAAACTTTATTACAACTCTATTACTTTTTAATCGAAATCCATTTAAAAAGACAATTCCTTCTACTTCTATTGATTAACTAATAGTTAACTTCAACATCAACTACAATTAAGGTAGATAACATCTTGATAAAAATAGACTAGTTGATCCTTTTACATAGTTATAAAAATACTAATAAATGATTTAAATAATATTTCAAAACCCAAATTTCTCTTTATTAACCTCCAAAGGTATAATCATCGACAAAATCTTATTTTTATTTTATCCCTTCATAATCTTGTTTATAATTTCATTTAAACTTGCTAAGTTCAATTCCTATTTATAAATGTCATTTTAAAAACCGATTTCCACTTCCCTAACTTGAATTTATATTTTCAATTTATCCAATGATAAATATCTTACTAAATTTATAAGTGTCGTTTGTACTCAACTCCTTGTTTCATTCATTTAAAAAAAAGTTCCTATTACTAGACGTATTTGAAATATAATGTTTATTTTTGAAATAAATTTCCTTTTTAACATTTCTTTTCTACATTCAAAACTATTTATGGTATTTAAGCACAAAAATTTAAGGGACAGTGTAACTAAAACACACATATAATCAGTTACAGTATATATCAAGGTAAATAACAAACAATAATATAAATGTTGAGGAATCCAGTTGGATCCCTCCAACCTGTTTCCCTGCATCCACAGATGTTAACACAACATAAATAACATCAAATTTATTTCAATATGAAATATCATGGTAACTGGAATCAATATTTAATTAACGATTAATTAGTCAACCATTTCAACCAATTTTATCAACCATTCATGCAAACAACCATCACACAATATAAAACTACTGTAAATAAATTTAAAACCTGTTTATATAAAAATATAAATGAGTCATAGTTAGTGAGTTTACTCACCTAGTCATGCAGTTGACGATTCTGCTTTTATTTCAGTTACAATCAAACAAGCATCTGATTTCATTACGAAATTCCGATAGCTTTGTTCCCAGCAACATTAGTTCCGCAATGTTGATTTCGTCATTATGATACCAACTTAACAGACGACGCTCAATTCTGATAACAGGTTCACACGTTATAAACAATATAAGTTACATGATTTATATAAACCAACAAATCGCTTGATTAATTATTTACCTTATAATGACGTGTTAATTACCTTTTAATCACTTGATTAAATTTAAAAAATATAAACTTTCTAATTAACCAATTAATCTCTAATTATTTGTTTATCTCTTAACCACTTTTTTAAAAATTTCCCTCATCCTCTTCAACATTCTTGCTGTAGTCGAGTCGCGTGTGTTCTCCCCACATTTTCTCCATTTCCAAAGACATCAATAAGAACATCACCATCTCAACTTGCACTCGCCATTTAAAACCGATCCTTAGAGTATAATGTAATAGTATCAAACAAAACCTTCCCCAATATTTACCAAAATTTGCACACAGAAACATACATCCTTCTTCCCCATCTAAATCGTTTGCTCCCAGCTTCTCCAAACAAAACATTACCGAACTTTAACCCATTCTAGTAACTCACGCCATATCCGATTTTTCTCAGTAATATCCCATCTCTTAGTTTCATGCATTGCCTCTCATTCTTCAAAAAGAAAACCGCCTTTTATCTTTTTTGAAATCCACATATTTCTCCTTGTTACCTGGTAACACACAACACTAATAAAAACAACCACAACACCCTTCTTCATTTCCTTCACATCAACTAGGGTACCACTACATCATGGTCGACCCCCTTCTTTGAAATGCAATATACTACGGTGACGCACAGTTCTGAAAAAGAGAACGACATCTTTTGCAACTAATACTCACGAACTCTCACCAACGGGGGTGCCTTGCTT
This sequence comes from Allium sativum, assembly GCA_030737875.1. Taxonomy (NCBI): domain Eukaryota; kingdom Viridiplantae; phylum Streptophyta; class Magnoliopsida; order Asparagales; family Amaryllidaceae; genus Allium; species Allium sativum. Next base: position 9,066,526 of record CM060913.1, read on the forward strand.
CTAGGAACCCCGCTCCACACTTCGATCTTGTCCAATCCCCATGAATTTGAGAGGAATCCAAACCCTAAGCCGACTGTAAAACAAATCGACTGCCACGACATGGTTTGTATCACTTAATATATATATGATATTGAAGATCTCGATCTCAGGGTTAAGAAGAATCGAAGATCGAATTTTTCTTTCAAATAAATGATTTTTAAACTAATTTTCAAGTGGCGAATCTTCTATGTTGATTACTGGAAGAAATGTTTTCGATGAAATGGGGAAACGCAGAAAAAACGTGAAATTTAGGGATTGGGAACGGTTGCTTATATAAGAGAAATATATATTATTTAATTAATTTTTAATGGAATTATAGGTTTGCGATTTCTGTAATGGAGGGAGAACCTGTTGGAAATGAAATGGGGTCGAATTTATAATTAGAAAAAGCGGCTTCTGATATAAGCTTTAGGAAGGCTTCCAACTAAAGGAACCAGTTGTCTTGATTTGCACGGAAATGAATTGTTTGGAGAGCACGCTATTTGAAGCTTACACGGGAAGATATATTTCCTTTATTTTTCTATGTAGTTTGATTTTAACTAGCCTGTGCGATATCCATACGCAATGATATAGGTTGTATAAAAACTTAGACAAATGCATAAACATAAATATTGTGCAGGTATCATGTGCATCTACATCGCATAGCTTGCGTAGATCTTTATTTTTAAATGTATTTATAAATGTAATTTTGTATGAATGATTTAGTATATAATTTAGGTTAGAGTGTCGTATTGTTTATTATTTAAATAAACCCAAGAACTGTTAAAAACAAGGTAAATATATGAATATGTCATAACACAAAATATATTATAAATTACATGTTCAAATTTTGTTTTTAATAAATAATTTCTAAAAAAAATCATTTTATAGTACCGATACAATATTTAAAATTAATTGAAATGTTTTAAATTTAACAGCGAAAATTCCGGGTCGTTACATTCCTCCTCCCTTAAAAAAATTTTAACCTCGAAATTACTAAATAGTAAAAATGTTGTTGCTCTAACTCCTCGTAGCCTACTTAGTTGAAATCTTATACTCCATATCTTCACAACCCAGTTCTTACCCTACCTTCGAATTCTCATACCAATACTCGACCATTCATAATTACATCCAAATGATTTGTCCACCATTTTTGGACAATCCATCATCACTTTCTTGTCTTCAATCCATATGCTCTTCTGCATATCCACACCCATTCCAATTGATTTTAAATCCATTTATCGATTTCATTATTCCACTTGAAATTTTATTAACCAATTATGGTTTTCTTATTTCAATTACAATGAACAACTTGGTTTTAAATTATCAAAAATTTCTTGAAAATTTTCCAACATATTGAATTTTCGAAAGTTTTTGCCAGTATCTTCTTTGCACGGCTCAATCGGTACAACCACAACTTGCCTTTCTAGGCCTTCTCCAATCGAACGAAAATCAAAAAGTTAAGCGGCTTGCCCATATGCTCATAAAACCATCAAATCCTAGTAATATTGTAAACATGTACCTTTTTGTCGGGCATCCAACTCTATATCTTTCATTTGCTTCGATACAATACCTGCTCAACATATGTATATATTTCCAATCTGTTCCAAATCAATTCAACCTTTGTTCTTTAACTTTATAATCAACTTTCTAATTAGTTCACTTTTATTCATTAATCCAAACTGAGTTCTATTTCCAAAAATCAACCCTCTTCTCTGCTTGAGTTCAATTTCATCACAGTTTAATTCCAAACAACGACATCTAATATATATTCAACTTGTTTGATTTCATTCTAGATTATCTCTTATAAAATCCAATTTTATTTAACTTAAGTTAAATTTCAATTCATTTGATACATTTTTACCATTTCAATCTATTCAACTTATATAAGTTAAATTTTAATTTCAGAATTCAAATCCCCAATTTATTTGAAATCAGTTTTGAAATCATGTAACTACGCACATATATTGACAATCATCTGCAAATTTAAAACATTTGAATTTTATTTTTTAAAATATCTTGTTATTTTCAACAAATTTCCCATAAATATATTATAGTAGCAATCCGTCACTCAGAAACCTGAAAATGAATATCGATACTGTCGCAATCCATTATCAAAATTATTTTCTTGCCACTGAAGTGATTTTAGTGCTTAATTACTTCCAATATCCATTTAAAAATAATCTTATTCAAAAATACCTTCAAATTTATGTTATATTACTTTTAAAAATACTTCAGAAAATATTTCTAGACATCTAGGATTTAAATTCTAATTCTAGTTTGAATTTAATCTTGGTTTATCTCAATTGTATACATCATCCGTAAACAAATTATACAACCATTTCAGTATTTCATAATTCCATTTGATTGTAATAACAATCAACACATTCATATACAATAATTCAAAAATTATTCCTTTTATAGCAAAATGAATTTCTGGGCAAAATTATTTCATGTACCTATTTTAAAACAATATTGTATCAAATTGCTTTGTTCGAGAGTTTAGAAACTCCTATCGATACAGTTGTACATTATGTATCGACCAGAATTCATAAACAACTCAACAAACCAGTCAACACAATATAAAACAATTTTTATAAAATCTACAAATATGCGCTTACATATATATACACTCAAACTCAATCTATGGTATGAATAACCCTATCTCTATTGAATCATGCCACAAAGCCAGGGTTACTACTCAACCTTCAGCTCAGATACCAAATGTAATAGACCGAATTTATGTACTCTTTGAGTCTACTAATAACACCTCATGTCCAATCCAAATTGCACAGAAATACGAATCATTATTATAAAGAAGTTAAAGGATGAGAAATAGAAAGAAAGAAATATTAGAATAGAAGAAAACGAAGATCACAAACTCACAGTGGAACGAATAAAATGTATTAGGTAACATAAACTTTGAAATACAAATCAGTAACATTATATGCATACCATCATCAAAGCACAACAGCTATTTCTGGAACAGTTATAAACACCTGTTTCCAGATACAAACATGGTACACATCAGAATATGTGATAGTCTATAGCTAACTGGTGAGGCCTCCTGCTTCAACTTCTCCAAGTGAATCTATAAAATCCCAACTACATGACTTCCCGTACAAATTTAGGCACCCAAGAGTTTAGGGAAAACAAACAAAATAAACTCTGGGTCAGTCATGAGATTGGTTGAGTAAACTCCAACCATTTGTTTAACTTTCAAAACCCTTTCGAAAGAAATGATAATCGTAAGACCGATTCACATATAGACACGGATGGTTTTTACCTTACGATGACCAAAAATATTTTTGATATCAAATACAATGATATTACTATAGTGTCTAAATCAAATAAATAGAAATCTAGTGGAACACTTGCATCCAATGCTACATATATAATATTAAATCAAAAACCGCAGGGCGCTTATTTGAGATTGGATTTCCAACATGACAAGGTATGTAACCACCTTCTGATAATGTATCTCTAGAGAGGAATACACTGGGTTCAACAAGAACATCTTGCCACCCGGCCCACACATGGCTGGCCACTCGTTAAACTTGAGTGTGCCGAGCATATTACCACCAACTGTTGTGATCAGAAATCGTAACCGAAAGCATATAGTAGTGAATAAAATAAGAAGCAAATGAAATTTCTCTAGATCAGGTGATAATATCCCTAATGGGAATGAACCACTTGGCCATGCTGCCTGCCCAATTTCTATCATTTTCCGGGTGAGGGGGCTTGAGGTCATGAGTATCTTTCAGAACATCTTGTCATCATTTACTTTGAATGTCACTTCGTCAAATCCATCTATATATGATGTCCTGGGACTGGACAAACTAAAGGCACCATCCTATTAATCCATCTTGGGCATTTTCCACCTAGGATTAACAGAATAACCCTTGCATTTGACTCCGTCTTCAATTATCTTCAGCAAAAGTTGATTCGTAACGCTAATGCCAATACGGAGTGGTTTTTAGATATTAAATCTGATCCTGGTCTCTCCGTATTGACAACGGAGGTATAAAATAAATCAAAACTTTGATAATTGGTGATTTAACTATCAAAGAAACATTCGTACAATCAACGGTCCTATTTCCTATTGGAAATTCTACCAAACAAACATCAAATAACATTGGCCCCCTTTTATATTAACTCCTTATTATATTATCGATTCCAAATTCCCTTTTTCCCTCTTCCATATCCCTTCAAGGCTCTATTTTCTCTCTTGGTTCTTGGAAAAACATTTCCAATATCATAATTCTTTATTCGAGAAAATATCTTTTATTCCAGTTAGAAAACATTTCTAAATATTCATGAACCCTTATTTTCTATACTCAGAAAATATACTTCATTAATATCGGAAAACATTTCCATATTCCATTTCATAATTCTTTATTCACTAATTCATTTCACTTTCTATGCATAGAAAATATCTCTCATTTTATTCGGGGAAGCATTTCAAATTCCTTTAAATTTACGCGATGTTATAAAACATCGTTATTATAACACAAACCATTAATCATTTATTACCTAACCATATTGCTAACCAATCTTCACTATCGAACCTTAACCATTCCTCCATCAATCATGAAGTCAATCAAGTTGAGGGTATAATTACCTCTTAGACCTTAATTGAACAACATTCTCAACTTCGAAATAGTCAAAGCTCATAACTTTAAACAAAATGTTACACCCTGTAGTTCTGTAACATTAAGTTTCACAAATTAAAGTATAATTAAATTTTAGAAGAAGAATTAAGGGAAACGGGTTACGCCATTGCGTTCGTCTCGAAATTCTGCTTGAGATAGAGTCCTTTGCGTAAATTGGACTCCGTACAAAGGAGATATGACTTCCGGAAGTTTAAGAATTTATTTAAAATTCAAACAGCTCGAAAAACGGATTCAAAATTCAAAAATAGGACCAGACCCAGGCTGGGCAGGAAAATTCCTGCCCACGGCCCAGGTCGACCCTAGGGTTGACCATAGTGTCGACTTGGGTGACCCAGGTCGACCATAGGGTCGACCATAGTGTCGACCTGGTTGACCCAGGTCGACCATAGGGTCGACCTCCCCTGTCGACCTGGTCAGGTCTGGCTGGCCTGGTCTGTGTTCTGGTCAAATTTCTGGGCCTGGTCTTGTCACTAGGGCTGAGTTGTCTTCTTTTGATTGGCTTCTCTTTAGAACGGATGGCTTTGATTAAACCTGGCTTCATCGGCGGCTCTAATTAACATGCAACTCTATAAAAACACCCTAGGTCTCCAACTAAAATTCACACAAAAATAAGAACTTGATCCGCCATGATGTCAGAAGAAAACTAAGGAGAGCCTCCGCTTGAAAAGAGACGAACAATGATTCAAGAAACAAAACTCTAATCTAATTTCTACGCAACATTTTCTACTCCAAGGGAAAGCTTTGCAAATTCAGAATAACAGAAACCAGAAAACAAGTTTCAGCGCCCGTTGTAAGTATAGTGGTTTTATGAATATGAATAAAAATTGCGATGTGATTCGATGCAATTGAAATTGGGGTTTTGCTATTGCAAAACATTGATGTAAATTCTGTGTATTGCATTGATTATGTCATATTTTGTATTAGGTGTTTGTGGCATAAATTGGTAGATGTGAACCTATTGACATTTTTATATGAAAATAAATATCACTTGCAAGTTTTTAGTAAAAACTAGAATTGACATCTTAATGTTATGTCGTTAACATGGTTAGCATACATTCTTTTTAGGCCTAAGTTGAGACTCATGTAAACATGTTTCAAGTTGAAACCTTTTATGCCTACACGCCTCAAAACCTTTGTATACGTTATTATGTTTAATTGCAAGTGATAATTGGGTTTATGCAAGTACCTTTTCGGTTATACAAATTATACTAGTTCCATGTTGAAATAGGCTACTTGATGTAAAGTTAGTTTACACCTTTGGGTTATATCAAAAAGTGGACATTTTTATGCTAGTTTGGTGTTTGACATTATTCCTAGTTATATGTGTATAAAACCATGTTTAAACAAGTCTAAAAGTATGCTCTTTCATGTGACACCAATTTAGATATATCCTTATTGAATGCAAGTTCACATGACCCACAATCTATGTTAGTGAAAACGCTATGTTGCAAGTTCATGCGCCACACACTTTTATGTATTCTAGAACAATTCATGATTCTGTGCTTCCCCTTTTTATGTTTATGAGTTGCGCTGAAATGTTAAGCCCAACATATGTTATGCTGCGTACGTACAAACGGGGGAAACAAACGTTGGGTTTAAAATAAAATACATGTATTGGCATGTCTGACACATGCTAATGACTAGTGACATTTAAAGCGGTATAAATTATACCCAAAATTAGTAAATATGGATAATTGGGCCATAAATATTTACATATAAAAATGAAAAGTGAAAATATGTAAATTTAGAAAACACGACATGCTTAACCTGAGGTTGGATTGAGTTGTGATGTAAACCTACCTAAACCCGCCGGGCTGTCTAGTAGTCACAACAATACCTATCCAATGTGGGTGGTTAAGCATTGAGCCCAATAAGGACCCGAGGTTAGACTGAGCTACAGTGTAAACCTACCCGGAACCGACCAGCACATTCAGTAAACGTAGCAATACCTGTCTAATGTGAGTGGCCAGGTTCTCTTAGAAGCTAAATTAGGATTGGTAGGGTAAAGTTAGTCTGAACACTTAACCAACTTAACGTGTTAACAAGACCAGACTTGTAGGGGCTAAGTAACTAAGAAAACACTTAGCCAATTTAACATGTTAACTAGACTAGAAGGTGAGGATAAGTAAAGTTAATACACTTAACCAATTTAACATATTAACTAGACTAGAGGGTGAGGTTAAGTAAAATCAAGACACTTAACCATTATAACCTTATAATTAGATAAGTGGGTGAGGTTAAGTAAATTCAGAATGCTTAACCATTATAACACGTTAGCTAGATAAGTGGGCAAGGTTAAGTAAATACACTTAGCCAATTTAATATGTTAGCTGGACTAGAGGGTAGGGTTAAGTAAACTTAGAACACTTAACCATCATAGTGTGATAGATTGAATAGGGTTAAGTTGAAACATGAAGGGACAATACCTAACCATTAGAACATGTTAGTTAAACAGATGTTAGGGTTAAGTTAACTAAGGGAACACTTAACCGTTATAACAAGTTAGTGAAAACATATGGGCAAGATTAGGTTAGGGGACACTTAACCAATACAAGATGAATGGGTTGGGTTAAGTAATAAGAAATACTTAACCAATATAACTTGGTTTGTGATAGGGTTAAGTCAACATGAACTACTGATAACACTTAGCCAGTTTAATATGACAAAGGAATTGGTTAAGCTAACCTGAATTGACTATTGACACTTAATCAATCGAACTTGACGAGAAAGAGGGCTAATTAGAAAACCCTAGTTAAGAAACAATCGAGAACGGGGGCTAAGTTGAAATCCCCAGTTAAAGAAACTAAGTGATAAACCTTAGTTAACAAGATTTATAGTTAAAGAAACTAAGTGATAAACCTTAGTTAACAAGATTTATGGTTAAAGAAACTAAGTGATAAACCTTAGTTAACAAGATTTATGGGAAAAGAAACCAAGTGGTAAACCTTAGTTGAGAACAACTAAGTAATAATTCTTACTCAAGAAAACTGAGCCGGTCCATAATAGATGAATAACCCGATATGGTAGATCATCGCATAACAAGTGCATGAGAAGGAGCAAACGTTTATCCGATTTCGAAAAAGGCTCCAGCGGACTGGGTTTAGAAGCACGTAGCGTCGGGGGACGTGAGGGTACTCTTGGTATCCCTCTGTGAGGTTGCAGATGATCCGCCTAGGCTCACAGAGGTTAAGGTCTGCGTCAGAAGAACCAAGGGTATGCCTTGGTTGCAATTTAAGGCAACCTAAAGACTGGGGTGGACCAACGTGATTCGACGAGACCAGTAGCCATGTGATAGCGACACGTCGTCTACCTACCATCCCGAGTCAATCATAGTACGCATGCGGAAAGGCAGAGAACTCCCAACAGACCATATACTTGCTATCTAGTTATGGGTGAGGCTGGCCAATAGGAAAGTGGGGCATAGGTGGCAGGAGTGTAGTTCTAGTGCTTGATTTTCTTGGATTGCCTTTCATTTGTTGAGGGAGGGGTCACGTGGGACCATAGCCGTTGGTATAAAAATAGACCTTAGCATCTGCATCGGCGGATATCTGAAAGCTCTCTACCGAGTTCCGTGTTTCAAGAATATCCCTGCCACGGGACTCGGGTCGCACATTTCAGGACATGTGCATCTAGACAGCGATAAACGATTCGCGACACATACGTGGGGAAAGTCTAGGAACATATACCACTCTAGGTAGTGTGTCTTAGACTAGGGGAATTGTTCGACAAGTAGCATAATCCCTAGTGGACCTAGGTGGCATAAATCCTGAATCCGAGAAGTATTAGACAAGTCGCAAAAACCGTAGTTGAATCTAGGGAATGCTCGATAGAAAACCCTAGATAAAATCTAGGTAATAAATAAATGTGCGCCTGATGGCAACCACAGTTACAGGGACTGGGTTCACGTTATCATTTTATGCAGATTACTAGTTGGGATACTAGTTAGGTGGTGCAGAGATTAGTATGGGGTGTGATAGTAATTTCGATTCTAAACCGCTTTGCCTCAGTTTATGGTAATTTCCCATTTTCAGTTTATGCTTGTCATGTCCTTTTTCTTATTCATATACTGAAGCACCACTAGACTTACCAAGCTTTATGTCTGACTCTATGTTTTCTTTCATCTTCTTTTCTTCCATTCCTCCCCTTAGGTAGTCAGGGAGGGAATAACTCAGATTTTTATGGACCAGTTACTCTTTCCAAGCTTGAAGACTCTTTGACGTGCTGCTTTGGACTCTCTTTTCCACCGCTATGGCTGGCTAATGTTTTATTGGGGAATATCATTGTATATTTATGCTTCTTTATTTTGTTAAACAAGATAGATACTTTGTTGTTGGAAAACAATCTTTGTAAAAGCTGTTTATAAATGAAATAAAGTTTTGTTCACTTTCCCACTGCTTTATTTATCTGTCTTGTAATTTATTTGCATCTTTTACCTATAATACTTCACAGAACTTAGTGCATTCCCTTTGTGAGTGACACTAACAAATGTGGGGTGTTACACGTGGTATCAGAGCTGAAGGTTACCAGATCAGATAAAAGATTTGAAAAAAAATATTTTCAAAACAGGTTTAAAAGAAGCATTTTCAAACGAAAAGTTTTGTTTTAAAGGCATATTCCCCAAAGCCATATGCACTATCTTTTGATTCTCTGTTTGAGTCCTTGTTTCCTTCTTTCTTGAGTCTCTGGGGCTCCTGGCTTTCTGGGAGGTAACCTCATCGAAGGGCGAAGTAGTGCCCGACTTCCATCTATAGCCGTAATAGTTTCACCTGCGGCTAGTTTTCTTTCAAGCTTTGTAGGGTTTTCTATACGATGGAGGCAACTTTCAAGAGATTTGTTGACATGATTACACAAGGAAGAGGATGAGAAGTTTGGCTAAGGGGCACAACCCAAGGATGAAGAATTCATGGATGTGGACATGGCTCATGAAGGAGGAAGGAATTATAAAACCTAAGACAAGAGCAAATAGCTTTTCTATTGCAGAATAGGACATATAATTAAGGACAAGGGAAAAGACGAGGGAAAGGATTTTCAGGGGGACGAGTGCGTGCTTTCACCACCAGAATACCTGGGAGAGAGATAGTAAAAGTCTCCATTGGAAACGTTTAGCTTTTCATTTGATCAACCTGGTAGTACTCTTTTGATCTTAGCGCTTCGCATTCGTTTATACCTGCTTCCATAGTTGAGTCTCTGCACCTAGGTGTTTGTATAGTAGAAGATCCCTATTAGACTCAGATCCAAATTGGTGGTTCGGCCCGTTTACCTTTGGTTTGTAGGGATTTGAGAACGGCCACATTAAGTATTGAGTTTAAGCATAATGTTTTGGTTCCATGGGCTATGAGTTGATCCTAGGCATGGGTTGGTTGGCTAGTAATTCTGAAAGTTAGACTTTTTCACTTGCCTTGGAAATACCCTCGAGATTTCGTGACCCTAAAAAGACCAGTCAGGCTTAGCTATCTAGAATCACTTAATACGTTTATCGACGATTTGTAATCCGTTAGAATAGTCCATGAGTATGCAGATGTCTTGATTAGGTTAGAGGTTTACCCCTAAAGCGCGGGATAGACTTCCGCATATATCCAGTTGACAATGAAAAGTCAGCTATCCGATCAATCACAGTTTTGGAAATGGAGGTCAAGAAGCTTCACAATTGTGAAGATTAGCTAGATAAGGTACGGTATAGAGAAGCTCATGAAGGTGCGACTTAGAAGACTAAAGACTAGATACGTGCATCGTACTCTTTTTCTTAAGGGTATATCCTTTCTCTAGGAGTTTTATGCCTACTTGTTTCTAGCTTTTAAGGTATATCCTCTAGGACGTATCATCGATGCTTAGGTAGAAGCCAATGGATGTAAACGTGTATTTGAAACATGTATTTGAAACATGTTATGATTGATGGTTGCAAGTGGTTGCTCGTGGATGCATATACACACCATATGCGCTAGAACGACTTAGTCACTTTCATAGTTCATTCGCATATATGCATTTTCTTAACGGATTTAATTTGATATGTTATCATATGGATGTTGCATATGGATGAATGACTATGCACACATGTAGTATTTACATAACTAGGGAAGTTTGCATACATGATTGGACGCATGGCACTGACATAATTCGCATTAAGGAGGTCAACTAAATTAGTAGACGCCTGATTTTGCATTAGATAAAGACATATACACACACTATGCATATGAACATGGAAGCATTAGAAATATTTTTAAGGACAATGAATGCCTGTGATTGAATGGTTGAGTATATGGGTGTTTGGATAGTAGGACACATTCTTCCTAACTTGAAGATTTCAGGGACGAAATCCTTTTAAGAGGGGGAGAATGTAACACCCCGTAGTTCTGTCACATTAAGTTTCACAAATTAAAGTATAATTAAATTTTAGAAGAAGAATTAAGGGAAACGGGTTACGCCATTGCGTTCGTCTCGAAATTATGCTTGAGATAGTGTCCGAGTTTGCATAAATCGGACTACTACGAAGGAGATATGACCTCCAGAAGTTTAAGAATTTATTTGAAATTCAAACAGCTCGAAAAATGGATTCAAAATTCAAAAATAGGACCAGACCCGGGCTGGGCAGAAAAATTCCTGCCCAGGTCCCAGGTCGACCCTAGGGTCGACCATAGTGCCGACCTGGGTGACCCAGGTCGACCATAGGGTCGACCATAGTGTCGACCTGGTTGACCCAGGTCGACCATCGGGTCGACCTCCCCTGTCGACCTGGTCAGGTCTGGCTGGCCTGGTCTGTGTTCTGGTCGAATTTCTAGGCCTGGTCTTGTCACTAGGGCTGAGTTGTCTTCTTTTGATTGGCTTCTCTTTAGAATGGATGGCTTTGATTAAACCTGGCTTCATCGACGGCTCTAATTAACTTTCAACTCTATAAAAACACCCTAGGTCTCCATCTAAAATTCACACAAAAATAAGAACTTGAGCCACCATGATGTCAGAAGAAAACTAAGGAGAGCCTCCGCTTGAAAAGAGACGAACAACGATTCAAGAAACAAAACTCTAATCTAATTCCTACGCAACATTTTCTACTCCAAGGGAAAGCTTTGCAAATTCAGAATAACAGAAACCAGAAAACAAGTTTCAACGCCCGTTGTAAGTATAGTGGTTTTCTGAATATGAATAGAAATTGTGATATGATTCGTTGTAATTGAAATTGGGGTTTTACTATTGTAAAACATTGATGTAAATTTTTTGTATTGCGTTGATTATGTCATATTTTGTATTGGGTGTTTGTGGCATAAAATGGTAGATGCGAACCTATTGACATTTGTATATGAAAATAAATATCACTTGCATGTTTTTAGTAAAAACTAGAATTGACATCTTTATGTTATGTCGTTAACATGGTTAGCATACATTCTTTTCAGGCCTAAGTTGAGACTCATGTAAACATGTTTCAATTTGAAACCTTTTATGCCTACACACCTTAAAACCTTTGTATATGTTATTATGTTTAATTGCAAGTGATAATTGGGTTTATTCAAGTACCTTTTCGGTTATACAAATTATATTAGTTCCATGTTGAAATAGGCTACTTGATGTAAAGTTAGTTTACACCTTTGGGTTATATCAAAAAGTGGACATTTTTATGCTAGTTTGGTGTTTGACATTATGCCTAGTTATATGTGTATAAAACCATGTTTAAACAAGTCTAAAAGTACGCCCTTTCATGTGACACCAATTTAGATATATCCTTATTGAATGCAAGTTCACATGACCCACAATCTATGTTAGTGAAAACGTTATGTTGCAAGTTCATGCGCCACACACATTTATGTATTCTAGAACAATTCATGATTCCGTGCTTCCCCTTTTTATGTTTATGAGTTGGGCTGAAATGTTAAGCCCAACATATGTTATGCTGCGTACGTACAAACGGGGGAAACAAACGTTGGGTTTAAAATAAAATACATGTATTGGCATGTCTGACACATGCCAATGACTAGTGACATTTAAAGCGGTATAAATTATTCCCAAAATTAGTGAATATGGATAATTGGGCCATAAACATTTACATATAAAAATGAAAAGTGACAAATATGTAAATTTAGAAAACACGAGATGCTTAACCCGAGGTTGGATTGAGTTGTGATGTAAACCTGCCCGGACCCGCCCGGCTGTCCAGTAGTCACAACAATACCTGTCCAATGTGGGTGGTTAAGCATTGAGCCCAATAAGGACCCGAGGTTAGACTGAGCTTCGGTGTAAACCTGCCCGGAACCGACCAGCACATCCAGTAACCGTAGCAATACCTGTCTAATGTGAGTGGTCAGGTGCTCTAAGAAGCTAAGTTAGGATTGGTTGGGTTAAGTTAATCTGAACACTTAACCAACTTAACGTGTTAACAAGACCAGACTGGTAGGGGCTAAGTAACTAAGAAAACACTTAGCCAATTTAACATGTTAACTAGACTAGAAGGTGAGGTTAAGTAAAGTTAATACACTTAACCAATTTAACATATTAACTAGACTGGAGGGTGAGGTTAAGTAAAATCAGGACACTTAACCATTATAACCTGATAATTAGATAAGTGGGTGTGGTTAAGTAAATTCAGAATGCTTAACCATTATAACACGTTAGCTAGATAAGTGGGCAAGGTTAAGTAAATACACTTAGCCAATTTAATATGTTAGCTGGACTAGAGGGTAGGGTTAAGTAAACTTAGAACACTTAACCACCATAGTGTGATATATTGAATAGGGTTAAGTTGAAACATGAAGGGACAATACCTAACCATTAGAACATGTTAGTTAAACAGATGTTAGGGTTAAGTTAACTAAGGGAACACTTAACCATTATAACATGTTAGTGAAAACAGATGGGCAAGATTAGGTTAGGGGACACTTAACCAATACAAGATGAATGGGTTGGGTTAAGTAATAAGAAATACTTAACCAACATAACTAGGTTTGTGATAGGGTTAAGTCAACATGAACTGCTGATGACACTTAGCCAGTTTAATATGACAAAGGAATGGGTTAAGCTAACCTGAATTGACTAATGACAATTAACCAATCCAACTTGACGAGAAATAGGGCTAAGTAGAAAACCCTAGTTAAGAAACAATCGAGAACGGGGGCTAAGTTGAAATCCCCAGTTAAAGAAACTAAGTAATAATCCTTAGTTAACAAGATTTATAGTTAAAGAAACTAAGTGATAAACCTTAGTTAACAAGATTTATGGTTAAAGAAACTAATTGATAAACCTTAGTTAACAAGATTTATGGGAAAAGAAACTAAGTGGTAAACCTTAGTTGAGAACAACTAAGTAATAATTCTTTCTCAAGAAAACTGAGCCGGTCCATAATAGATGAATTACCTGATATGGTAGATCATCGCTTAACAAGTGCATGAGAAGGAGCAAACGTTTATCCGATTTCGAAAAAGGCTCCAGCGGACTGGGTTTAGAAGTACGTAACTTCGGGGGACGTGAGGGTACTCTTGGTATCACTCTGTGAGGTTGCAGATGATCCGCCTGGGCTCACAGAGGTTAAGGTCAGCGTCAGAAGAACCAAGGGTATGCCTTGGTTGCGATGTAAGGCAACCTAAAGACTGGGGTGGACCAGCGTGATTCGACGAGACCAGTATCCCTGTGATAGCGACTCGTCGTCTACCTACCATCCTGAGTCAATCGTAGTACACATGTGGAAAGGCAGAGAACTCCCAACAGACCATATACTTGCTATCTAGTTATGGGTGAGGCTGGCCAATAGGAAAGTGGGGCATAGGTGGCAGGAGTATAGTTCTCGTGCTTGATTTTCTTGGATTGCCTTTCATTAGTTGGGGGAGGGGTCACGTGGGACCATAACCACTGGTAGAAAAACAGACCTTAGCATCTGCATCGGCACATATCTGAAAGCCCCCGACCGAATTTCGTGTTTCTAGAATATCCCTGCCACAGGACTCGGGTCGCACATTTCAGGACATGTGCATCTAGACAGTGATAAACGATTCGCGACGCATACGTGGGGAAAGTCTAGGAACATATACCACTCTAGGTAGTGTGTCCTAGACTAGGGGCATCTTTCGACAGGTAGCATAATCCCTAGTGGACCTAGGTGGCATAAATCCTGAATCCGAGAAGTGTTAGACAAGTCGCATAAACTCTAATTGAATCTAGGGAACGTTCAATAGAAAACCCTAGATTAAATCTAGGTAATAAATAAATGTGCGCCTGATGGCAACCACAGTTATAGGGACTGGGATCACGTTATCATTTTATACAAATTACTAGTTGGATACTAGTTAGGTGGTGCAGAGATTAGTATGGGGTGCGATAGTAATTTCGATTCTAAACCGCTTTGCCTTAGTTTATGGTATTTTCCCATTTTCAGTTTATGCTTGTCATGTCCTTTTTCTTATTCATATACCGAAGCACCACTAGACTTACCAGGCTTTATGTCTTACTCTATTTTTTCTTTCGTCTTCTTTTCTTCCATTCTACCCCCCCCCCCCCCCCAGGTAGTCAGGGAGGGAATAGCTCATATTTGTATGGACCTGTTACTCTTTCCAAGCTTGAAGACTCTTTGACGTGCTGCTTTGGACTCTTTTTTCCACCGCTATGGCTGGCTAATGTTTTGTTGGGGAATATCATTGTATATTTATGCTTCTTTATTTTGTTAAACAAGATAGATACTTTGTTGTTGGAAAACAATCTTTGTACAAGCTGTTTATAAATGAAATAAAGTTTTGTTCACTTTCCCGCTGCTTTATTTATCTGTCTTGTAATTTATTTGTATCTTTTACCTATAATACTTAACAGAACTTAGTGCATTCCCTTTGTGAGTGACACTAACGAATGTGGGGTGTTACACAAAACAACGCTTACGCGACTCTCAGATTCAATCTAAGGATCCATTTCTTTTATGAAAAAAACATTGATTATAACGGTAGCATTATAATTGTTGTTTCCAAATATTTGATTATAAAACATTTATTTAATGGTAGCGTTATAATCGTTGTTTTCCAATATTTGGTTTATAAAACATTTATTATAATAGTAGCATTATAATCTTTGTTTAGATTTACAAAAAAATTATTGTAATGGTAGCCTTAGAATCGTTGTTTCCAAATATTTGGTATATAAAACGTCTATTTAAAACTTCTTCATTGATTAAAATCGATTCTATATTCTTATTTCAACAAATTTCTTTTTGTTTTCGTTACTTCGGAACATAACAATAAACTTATATCCTCATACAAACATATTTTTTTCAATCAAAACTCTTCCTTATCTCTTTTCCATTAAAGACCTTACTTCAATTACAATGTTTCATTCAATTCTTAAGTAATTGTTTTAAAACCATCACCTTGGTTTAAAATACCTTCCAAACTTTGTTTGGATTTCCTTTCAAATCCCTTTTTGCCAATCCATTTCACTTTCATTAAGTTGAAAATCTCCTTTTGGTTATATCACTTTTAATTAATTTAGTTTTATTAAGTAAATGCTTAACTTAACATTGCATCGTCTTGAGATTGCTTTTATAACTTGTTTGTCATATCTTGATTAATTATCCAATCCTTGTATAAACCCTTTTATAAGTTCAACCAAAACATTATTACAACTCTATTACTTTTTAATCGAAATCCATTTAAAAAGACAATTCCTTCTACTTCTATTGATTAACTAATAGTTAACTTCAACATCAACTACAATTAAGGTAGATAACTTCTTGATAAACATAGACTTGTTGATCTTTTTACATAGTTATAAAAATACTAATAAATTATTTAAATAATATTTCAAAACCTAAATTTCTCTTTATTAACCTCCGAAGGTAGAATCATCGACAAAATCTTATTTTTATTCTATCCATTCGTAATCTTGTTTATAATTTCATTTAAAATCGCTAAGTTCAATTCCTATTTATAAATGTTAGTTTAAAAACCGATTTCCACTTCCCTAACTTGAATTTATATTTACAATTTATCCAATGATAAATATTTTACAAAATTTACAAGTGTCGTTTGTAGTCAACTCCTTGTTTTATTCATTCAAAACAAGTTCCTATTACTAGACCTATTCGAAATATAATTTCTATTTTTGACATAAATTTCCTTTTTAACATTTCTTTTCAACATTCAAAATTATTTATGTATTTAAATACCAAAATTTAAGGGCCAGTTTAATTTAAACACACATATAATTAGTCATAATATATATCAAGGTAAATAACAAACAATAATATAAATGTTGAGGAATCCAGTTGGATCCCTCCAATCTGTTTCCCTACATCCACAGATGTTAACACAACATAAATAACATCAAATTTACTTCAATATGAAATATCATGGTAACTGGAATCAATATTTAATTAACGATTAATTAGTCAAACATTTCAACCAATTTTATCAACCATTCACGCAAACAACCATCACACAGCATAAAATTACTATAAATAAATTTAAAACTTGTTTATATAAAAATATAAACGAGTCATAGTTATCGAGTTTACTCATTTAGTCATGCAGTCGATGGTTCTTCTTTTATTTCAGTTACAATCAAATAAGCGTCTGATTTCATCATGAAATTCCAATTGCTTTGTTCCCAACAACATTAGTTCCGCAATGTAGATTTCGTCATTATGATACCAACTTGATAGACGACGCTCAATTCTGATAACGTGTTCATGGGTTATAAACAATATAAGTTACATGATTTATATAAACCAACAAATCGCTTGATTAATTATTAACCTTATAATGACGTGTTAATTACCTTTTAATCACTTGATTAAATTTAAACAATATAAACTTTCTAATTAACCAATTAATCTCTACTTATTTGTTTACCTCTTAACCACTTTTTTTAAAATTTCCCTCATCCTCTTCAACATTCTTGCTGCAGTCGAGTCGCGTGTGTTCTCCCACACTTTCTCCATTTCCAAAGACCTCAATAAGAACATCACCATCTCAACTCGCACTCCTATTTAAAACTGATACTTAGACTATCATGTAACAGTATCGAACAAAACCTTCCCCAATATTTACCAAAATTTGCACACAAAAACTTACATCCTTGTTCCCCATCTAAATCGTTTGCACCCAGCTCCTCCAAACAAAACATTACCGAACTTTAACCCATTCTAGTAACTCATGCCATGTCCAATTTTTCTCAGTAATATCCCATCTCCTAATTTCATGAATTACCTTCCATTCTAGAAAAAAAACCGCTTTTTCTCTTTTTCCAAATCCACACATTTCTCCTTTTTACCTGGCAATACACAACACAGATAAAAACAACCACAGCGCCCTTCTTCGTTTCCTTCACATCAACTAGGGTACCACTACATCAAGGTTGATCCCCATCTTTGAAATGCAATATACTACGGTGACGTACAGTTCTGAAAAAGAGAACGACATCTTTTGCAACCAATACTCACGAACTCTCACCAATGGAGGCACCTTGCTCCTAGGAACCCCACTCCATGCTTCGATCTCGTCCAGTCCCCATGAATTCAAGAGGAATTCGAACCTTAAGCCAACTGTAAAACCAATCGATCACCACAACCTGGTTCGTAACACTTAATACATATATGAGATTAAAGATCTCGATCTCAGGGTTAAGAAGAATTGAAGACCAAATTTTTCCATCAAATAAATTATTTTTAAATTGATTTTGAAGTGGCGAATCTTCTATGTTGATTACTGGAAGAAATGTTTAAGCCGAAATGGGGAAACGCAGAAACAAACGCGGAATTCAAGGATTGGGAAAGGTTGCTTATATAAGAGAAAAAAATATTACTTAATTGATTTTTGATGGAATTATTTGTTTGCGATTTCTGTAATGGAGGAAGAACCTGTTGGAAATGAAATGTGTTCGAATTTATAATTAGAAAAAGTGGCTTCTGATATAAGCTTTAGGATGGCTTCCAACCAGTTGTCCTGATACGCACGGAAATGAATTGTTTGGAAAGCACGCTGTTTGAAACTTACACGGGAAGATATATTTCCTTTTTTATTGTTCTATGTAGTTTGATTTTAACTAGCCCATGCGATATCCATACGCAATGATATAGGTTGTATAAAAACTTAGACAAATGCAGAAATATAAATATTGTGCAGGTATCATGTGCATCTACATCGCATCGCTTGCATAGATCTTTATTTTTAAATGTATTTTTAAATGTATTTTTGTATAAATGATTTATTATATAATTTAGGTTAGAGTGTCATATTGTTTATTATTTAAATAAACCCAAGAACTGTTAAAAATAAGCTAAACATATCATAACACAAATTATATTATAAATTACACGTTCACATTTTGTTTTTAATAAATAATTTCTAAAAAAATCATTTTATATTACCAATACAATATTTAAATATAATCTAAATGTTTTAAAATTAACAGCGAAAATTCTAGGTCATTACAATATTCATATAATTATGGAATCCAATATCGAAATATTCGAAGATTATTTCCATTCAAATCCTTTCCAATTCATACATTGAAAAAATTCTGGTAATATTAAAACCATTCGCAATCCAGTTTATTAATTTAAAAACATTGGATTCTTACACTTGTTGTTAACTAGCCAATTCAGATAAAAATATCATTTATATTTTTCAAAACCGAATATTTCATCCAAAAATCCTTTTAAATCATTTATCATGATTTATCCATATTTTTAATCAATTAAAAATAGGTCCTTTCAGTTAAATGACGTTTCAGGTCATTTAGCTGCATTGGCGCGGTTTTTATTCAAAATTGAATTGAAAATTTCACAAAATCTAACCATTAGATTTCAAATCTCTTATTATCATTTGAAAGATCTTTACGATACAAACCCAACGGTTCCAGTTTTAGGAGAATCCGACAGTCGGATCTGCCGTTACGTCAGTTCGAAATTACAGGTTGAACTTCATGAACTGTCATTGCGCGGCATGTCCTATTCAAGTCTGAGTCGATTTATAATTAAAATATAAAATAGAATATGCTACCAAAATAATTTATAAATATTTTAAATTATTCACAACTACCATTTGAAATCTTATTTCAATATTTTCCGTTCAAAATCGAATATCTTCATGTTAAACCATTATATTATATATAATAGGTTTCGTTGATCTTCATTCAAAATGTATTTTACAAAACATTTATAATCTCATTTAAAAATGATTTCAACTTCTATTTCAATTTTAAATCAAAATTGAACATCATATTGGTATAATATTAAAATAATAATATTTTCAAAATATCCTATTTTGAAATCCATTTTCTCGATATTCATTATAAAAATACATAAGTTTAGTAGAAAAATCTTTTCGAGTTAAATGTCATTATTTTGGTAAGGAAAATCCATTCAATTTAAACTTCATATTTCGGTATTTTCATGTCCATAAAAAATCAGACATCAAAATCATATTTTGATTCTTCCCTGAATATTATATTAAAATATCCGTTTATCCCGGATTGAAATGAGATTCAACCAATTACCATATAATTTGAGTTATATGGATTTCATACATCGCATATATTCAACAATAGTGATAAACAACTATTAAACATTCAATTCACATATAGAGTGCATCTACAATGGTATAAGCATTAAATAATTAAATAATGCTTATAATGGTCTGTCAATCAATTGATTGACATGCAACTATACACAAGCGAGATGTGTGAAGTAATTATCTTCCCGAGACCAGTGTGGAGTTTTCAAGCAATATTTATAATATAAGAGTTATTATTTGCATACTTGGGTGATGTGTAAAATTATCATCCCAATACCCGTGTGGGGTTTACATCACAATCCATATGATTATATCAACATATTTGGGAGGTATACGGGTAAATTATCATCCCAAATTTTTTTATAATATAATTGTTTCATTTGACCACACACATATTCACAGTTTAATAATAATATTATTAAAACATAAACATATATCAATCACAAAACAAATATTGCAATCACAATCGATCAGTTCTAAAATCGTTAAAACGATTGTTTTCATTAAATTAAACCGTGCATTTAATTTTCCCAAAATTCATAGCTAGCTCTGAATCTAACCAAACTTGTTTCAATGCATAGCTTTTGTCTTCACAGATCCAATGGACATGAGTTTGCACAATTCTGACATCGTATGCCAAAGTTATTAACATTACAATTTTTAACAAGTTAACGTCATTAACAAATAGATTAGCATTAACTAATTACCCTTTTTTAATTAATCACATCTTAATTAATTAAACCCTCTCCATCATTGTATTACTTCCTGGAACCCTTCGAACAAACCCTCGACATCATCGATCCCTTGAGCACGCCTCCTCCTGATGATTAGAGGCTGACCTGAAGCTGCCACGCAACGCGCCGGAGCACCACCTCCCTTCACCATCAACATGGGTCGGGTCGGTCATCCCTACCATGCCCTATTTCACTCAATAGCCGGTGACTTCCTGGCGCCGTTGAGACCACCTCCGTCCACCTTATACGATCATCACCAGTCAATAGACTGATCTCACGGAGCTGAAGAGATTTTCTGTTTGGAGTTTCTAATGTAGATGATCAACGTGCGTTATGGGAGGAGGAAATCAAGAGCAAACTGGTCATTGATATTAAGAATAGCAGCGTTGAAGTTTCAGAATAGGGTTAGGGTTTCTAGAAATAAGGGCTATATATACTATTTTACATTATTATTAAATTCACTTAATCACTTCGTGATGAATTTTCATGTCCAAACTCCAAACGAACCCCAATGACTATCGCCTCTAACCAAATACCCTCATTTTGGACACAATGGGATATGTTTCATAACCTGATTCGACTATTTTGAATAGTTTTTATCAAAAATAAAATATGATGTTAAATATTGAATTATAACGTATGTTTTAATTTTTCACGACCACATATTGACCCCAAAAAATTATGAAATTTGCAATCTAGCAATAATTTAATATTTCAGATCCAACAAAATTGGTTTCGTCGAAAACAAAGGTCGTTTGCAAAATGGCCATTTTTAAGGCGTTTATATTATTATAATAATATTATTAAATTCCAAAATTGTTCGAATTAATAATAAACTTTTTATTATTATCGTATATATCTAAATAAAAGAACATTTAGGCTGTAAAATATCCATACTTAAGTTTATAACTCGATATCAAATTTTCTTGACAAACGGTGTTCAGTTTACATGAAAATCCTTTTATTATTTTTATTGTTAGACCAAAAAATGGTCCTAACACCCAAATCGTCGTATTTTGAGCATAGGATATGAAGAAATAACTGAAAAATATAGAAAAAGCGAGACAACAAGATTTTTATAGTGGTTCGGCGTTAACGAGCCTACGTCCACTTCATATTTTCTCATTTCATTCATGGATTACAATTACAACGAGTGTTGTCTCTCTCTCACTTGAATTCAATGAATAATTCCCTCTGAATTCATTGATTTTATTGAGGAAGATTGTGGTTGTTCATGGATTAGTGTCGGCCATGGCTGCCATGGATGTTGAGATGCCAAAAGGTCCAAAAGAATCCATCAAAATACCTTCAAATGGTGTATTTATAGTTGTAGGAGAGCTCCTGGGAGGACCAGTTCGTGATGGGGTACGTGGAAGGCAATCCAGAAAAATAGGAGAGCCAGTAGCCTTGAGAATAGGTCAAAACAAGCTGCGTGTGAGCGGGTCCGAAGGTCGGATCGCTTTCATAGGTCGGATCGCGGTCATGGTCGGATCGCGGTCATGGGTCGGATCGAGTTCATAGGTCGGATCACGGTAATAGGTCGGATCGCGGTCACGGTCGGATTGCGGTCATGGGTCGGATCGCGGTCATAGGTCGGATCGCGGTCCGATGTCTTCTTCTTAGTCTTTGATGCTAGTTTACACTAATTCACGGTAATGGGCATAACTTTCAAACCGTAAGTCCGATTGTGCCAAACCAAAGCTAAAACTAAAGCTAATTCAAAGGGCTACAAGTATTTGATGTGAATAGATCCAAATGAGGTCATCTGAAAGGGGTTTCGGGCCAGTTTATACTGATGTTGTGATTTTAACCAAACTGCCTTGTGTCTTCTGACGATGCTTCCAATGTCGGAGAGTGATGTTATCCGGAGATTCCATATCAACATGATCTTTGCTTTGGGTAGCCTGGTCACAAAGCAGGCTAACATTTTGCCCCCCAAAGTACATCTTATCGAAGATGAGATGTGCTTTGAGTATGTTGAGCTAAATCTTTATCGAATGTCATTTGTCCTTGAGAAGGCTTTATCCAATTGTTGCATTGCTTCCATTGGAGCTAGTCAGGCCAAGTCCAAAAGTCATGCTAAACCGTTGGCTCCCAAGCGTGATTCTACACGCACAGATCATTGCCAAACAACGTCATCATTCCACACAAGTCATGCGCATGGTAGGGTCGGACTTTCTTTTATATATGAGTCAACGTATGGAATAGCCACCCAAATAATGGAGTGTTTCAAGAATCTTCAGGCTCTGAGCTAACATCTGGACCATTGGGATGGGACACGCCAGAATCAACATATGAATTTTTCATTTATACTCAAGTTTGGAGTAGCTTGATATCTTGATATTGATTCAGGATCTTAAAATTGCGTTTAATTGTAACAGTAAGGAATCTGAAAGCCTTGATCACTCTGTATCGTGGTCAAAGAAATCCATAATCGCTCTGGATCGCTTCGTTATCCAATAATCACATATGAAGTAGTCAATAAGGGATGTTGTTAAAATCATGTGCACCAGCGCCTATATGATCGTTTCCATCGTACGGTAATAGATAGGTTTGTCACACCTTCCATCCGGTGTTGTTTGATTCTTTAAGTTAACATCTGATCAACAAGCTTGCTCGCTTGGTCGGGGAAGATGAGTAAGGTCGTACTCCGGAGGCATGACGTACATGCTTTGAATCCGTTCCATGTCGGGATTGTCTTCAAGGTTAGTCTATGAATCGACACTTGTTCTCTTAGTGCTTTCGGAGGACAAGAAAGGTCAGTACTCATGCCCCCAGCATCAGTGGGGTTGAGCTAAGTTAACGGGGCATATGGTCTTTAAGCTCTTATACTCTCTGCAGTTGATTCAGGCCGTAGCTGAGTTGCAAGTTCAACAATTCTATTCCCAAGTTGTCCTGTGCTCTTCTTGAGTCAGCAAGATTTCGAGTTGTACACGCGAATGGTCGAATCACATTTTCTTTGATATCATCCCTTCCCTTTAGTTAGAAGGCGGGAATTTACTCATTTGGTGTTAGCTAACATTAGCACTCTTATCGGATCAATCATGAGGATAAATAGGCTCGTCAAAGATGTAAGCGAATTAGTCGAGCCCCTCCGTTCATACTTCAAGATAATCCAAAATGGTCTTCAAAGTCTTATTGAATCCCTTTGTCATGATCGGTTCAATTGAGCTTGACAAACAATATCATGGGCCCGATAAGTGATATAGATTCTCTTTAGAACTGCACATTCTAATCATTCATTTCCAAGGTTTTTTCTTTATCCTTATCAGTTCGGGAGTCGGATGGTGCTCCATCCTGTATCATAAAAGCATTGAGATTTTCTATCTCGATATTAACACCTTATTGTCATAGAAGTAAGTCCACCTCAGGGTTGAATTCATCAAAGCCTCTAAGCAATTCTCGTTAGAGAGAAAATTTAAAGTCTGGGGGAATAACAGGGGATCCTGACGTCCCACGCGTAAGGGCTGTAGTTGTCGTTATCCATATCATCTTGAGAAGTGTCGCCTCTCGGGAGGCGCCGAATCAAACTGGCGAGAAGGTTGCCATCAAAGAATTGCTGCATATTGTCAGTATCATGGCTAGTGCCCCCAACATTGAATCTGAGATTACAAATGGGGTCTTTGCCAATTTCTTGCTTCCGCCTAGATATTGCCCCCGGGTAGTGGTTCGAGTCATTTGACCCGACAGGGTTCCTGTTGTTCGAATTATTGCGTTCTTGCTTGGAGCTGAGTATGGAATGTCGTTCGAATTTCCATTCGTGTAGGAGCTAAAGCTGGTCATGCATAACCTGAGTTTGTCACAATTCTTGCATTCTTATATAGGATGTTGCAGGTAGCTGTTCCATTGTCCATGTTTCCATCCACGATGTTCTGAATCGAAGTCGCATGTTACATGCCTGCTGATTGGTTTGTGTTCCATCCGAGCTGATGGTTGCTATCTGGCCGAGCCAAGTTCGTCATTGCTTGAACGTCAATTTTATCATTTCCAGCGAATTGATGATTGTTGCTTAGCCTTTAAATTATCATTGAAGCCCCCAGCGTAAAGTCTTGAAATAAGTGAAGATCGGCCTCGGGCTTTTTAAATCCACATGTGCAGTAGCCATCAATCAGGCTTTTGTCACTTGACTGGGAACGGAGGCATCGAGTAATTGAACTATGCTGCTCAAGGCTCGTATCATGTGCCCCCTATCCTCAGGGGGTTTTGTTGAGAAGTACAATTCGAATTCATGTCTTCTCTGGATTCATGTTCACTTCTCGCATCAAGAGCCGGAGTTGAGTGCGAAAATGAATTGTTGGTATTCAGCCCATGCTAAGCCCTAGTCTCCCATCCAAGTTCCAAGGATAGAAATCAAGCGGTGAAGGGTCAGATTGTAGTCGCCTCGAGTGCTCCTGTTTTCTCTTTGCATCAAGGGAAAGGTCGGGGACGAAATGGTTGCATCACGTTCAATTATTACATGGGATATATCCAGCCTTATTTGAGCTTCCCATTCTGGAAGTAAGTTGGGATCAGCAGATGGACGTTCTCTTTGCATCTGCTTTCTGGTCTTCAAGGGGCTTGCATCATCCTTCTGGACTAGTTATCTTTTGTAAACCTGCATTTAGTAATTAAAATTTTGTATCTTTGCATTGTCTTGTACCTGCGAACATTCCATAATTAGTTATGCATTTAAACATTTGAAACGCAAATGGGCAAATAAGTCATGAAGCGTTATAAGTAGTCAATGCAATTATAAATGAAAATGCACTAAAGTAGTATGTGTGTACAGGTATGCCCCTAATCAATCATTAACTTAGTGCCTGGCCAGGACTTTGTTGAGGATTGATTAGGATCTTAACTGTTTTGCCCTCATGTCCGGTCATGGAGGATCCGAGCTCAGCTTTCAGTCTGGCCCCCGACACTCCGGCAGGGTAAGAGCCCTTGATTGGCATTTCAATCTATGCCTTTATACTCTCTCTGGATTTCGAACTCAGCTTTCAATTTGCTCCCCGATCCTTCAGCAGGGTAGGAGTTCTTGTGATGCTAAGTCTCTAGCGCCTTTATACTCTCCCAATCCTTCAGCGGGTTAGAGTTCGAGTGGCGCTACGTCTCTAGCGACTTTGTACTCTCCCGATCCTTCAGCGGGGTAGAGTTCGAGCTCGGTTTTCATTCTGCTCCTCGATCCTTCAGCGGGGAGTGAGTTCTGGGGGCGCTGAGTCTCCAGCACCTTTCTCAGTGCTTAATCATAGACGCTTTTATACTCTCCTGGCAGTCGCTAAGGTTAGAGTTCGAGCTCAGCTGTTCTGTCACTCCCCGATCCTTCAGCGGGGTAAGAGCTCTTTCTCAACGCTTAATCATAGACGCTTTTATACTCTCTTGGCGGTCGCCAAGGTTAGAGTTCAAGCTCAGCTGTTTTGTCACTCCCCGATCCTTCAACGGGGTAAGAGCTCTTTCTCTGCGCTTAATCATAGACACTTTTATACTCTCCTGGCGGTCGCCATGGTTAGAGTGCTGTCAAGGCGGTTCTTATCATGGTGCATCATCACGCCTTGCGGACGTCATCTTCGCGTCCTTTATACTCTCTCTCGAATCTTGAGAGTTAGAGTTACAGATCGAGTGGCCTTCAATCATGGCATGCCCATCACACTCGTCCTAGATTTATACTCCTATTCAAGCTCCGAGGATTAGAGTTTGTTGGAAAATATTCGCCAAGGCTTTGGGTTCCTCCGATCCATCTATGGGAGGATTGGTTGGCACCAAACTTTGGGTAGCTGCATCATTCATATTGCTTGAGTTAGTCATGTCATTGACTCAGGAAACATGTAAAAGAACATTGCATTATTGAGGAATATGCATATCAAGGGGCAATGCCGCCTCCTTTATTTGAATTCATGTAATCTGGTGGCATCGAGAATAGGATCGAGCCATATAGATGGTCACACCGCGTCCATCTGGAAAAGGACTCCGACTTAGCAACTCAATGATTTATGTACAATTGTCTTGTGGTCTGCCATGTGTGAGCCAAGGATTGGACGGTCATCTCGAATCCATCTTGAGCTATGCAGCTTTCTTTAGATGGAGGGCATGGCTTTGTTGACGAGCAGTTCGGTCGAGCTCGTTATAGTTCTGTTCCATAATTCCATATGCAGGTGTTAGAAATTTGGTCGGTATCGAATCTAGGGAACCTACACCATCCACATATTAATTCATCTGAGTTAATTACATCAATAACTTATAAAGCATGCAAATATAAGAGTCATGGTTAAAGAATAATCCTGTTGAAGGAATGAGTATCATTCGGAGCAGAAATGGAATTGCATGCTCTTTGCTGGTTAATTCTTCCTTATCCTGGCTCTGCCAGTGAAGGGCTGCCAAAACCTTTTAGCTGATGAAGGATATCTTTCGAAACCATCGTGGAGTGGTAGTCCCGAGGATGAATAAACCTTTATCGGGGTTTTGAGATGGCAAAGGTGGTTAGGTAGGTACTGTAAGCGAGTGATGAAGTCACATCTCCTTCAAATCGCCTCTTTGCCCCCGTGGTGAGGGTAAGGATAGAGTGTAAGGAAGTCATGACTGGACTGCTAATGGTAGCACATCTTTGCATTGGTGTTAGGTTGTAAATTAGCATGAGAACAATGGATTCATGCTTATAGAAATTTTTGCACTTTCCATGCTACGAAATAGGATATTACTGCCGATGGGATAATCATATCACATAAATTTGCTGATATACCCTCGATCCCACATCGGGGACAAGGGTTGGTGCGCTGACATTCAACCAACATTCATGCGTAAGAGTTCTAGATCTTCAACTCGCTAACTTTCAGGCAAGACTAAGTCAATTGGCCAGGCAAATTCTTAATGTATCAGCTCTGAATTAGATGATGTAATCTCGAGCAATTTATGCTCAAATCTGTAGTTGCCCCCAGCCTTAGGGGAGTGAGTCACTTGGCAGATAGTCGATGAAAAGAGTGGAAGTATGAGTCTTCACTTTCTAACTTCAGAATGCCGTTCACCAGAAGTTTCATTCATGTACATCTCCCATCTAATAGGTGGTTGATTGGTGATTTGGTCGAATCATTCAGGGCGGTGAATTCGGCAATTGCACTCGTTGGTGTTTGTTTTGGGACAACCTTCCAAGAAAAATAGGCAATGTCGAATTGCATGTCATATCTTGAGGCATAAAGAATGATTGCACGCCTTTCACTTCACCTTGTTAGATGCATTCTGTGTTGTAGGAAGTTTATCATAGAGTTAACCATGACTCTTTTCCGGGTTCGGTCTCCAACTTTGGATCAACTTCCATCTGATCAATGGTTGTATTTCATAGTGTCTTGATGGGGATCATCTCTATCTTTTCTAGATTGTCGGACCCTTCTAACATGGTCAGATTATCCGCCTTCTGATCTTCTGCTCATAGGACATGAGGTATATTGTAACGTTCCAATCCATCCGATAACTCTTCTGCCCATTCTAGGTAAGCTGTGAGTTGTGGTTTCTTCGACTGGAATTCCTTTCGAGTCGTCCTTCGGGGGTTATCTGTAAAACTCCGGCGTTGGATTGCTGATCATTTCTTGCATCGTCTGTATACAGCTTCCAGGTGCTTGATTTCATCTTTCATTTCGAATGGCAACTCCATATAAAATCCCGCGATATTGAACTTACTGCATACGTCTTATTTGCTTGATAGGAGCACACTTCAGGTTTATACTCGACAAATGACTCATAATTTGGGGTAAAATCCAGCGAATATTAGCACTGGTCCAAGCGAACACATCCAGGCTCGCCTGCAGAAAGCATATCAGTTCTCTCGTTCGGAAGAGGTCTAAATGGGATCCGATGTGAAGATCTTAGTCAGGTCGGCGTCACCAGTCGGAACACGTGCAGTTGCGTTATTAGATGTCACCCTTATGCATCCCGAATCACTATCCTCTCTGGGATCTATGTCTTCAGGCAGGTCGTTTGGCAATTCCTTTTGCGATGCTCCCATTATTCGCAATATTGACACCTCCTTCACACTTAATTTCATCTGGGGGAAGCATATTTGGGTTTCACGCCATCTCTGTTGCGTAGCATAGTCCATCCAGCCAAATAGTCAGCTTCTCCAATAAGTTGGCCACCGTAGACAATTTCCACTCCATCTTTAGTTGGGATATTTAGCAATAGGCACTAGGGTGCAATGCAGGCTCTAAATTCTGTTGGAGCTGGTCTGTCTGGACCTTGATTAGATAAGCTTGAATATGAAAGCATTGTTTGTGAGGCTTCAAGTAATGATCATGTGTTCTGTCACAATGAAAGGAAGAAGTAGAGAGCTAATGGTTGATTCATATTTACGTTGATCTCGAACTCTCATCTCTTGACCAAGGTCATATGATGGCTGGTGAGTAGTCAAGTTGCTATCATCCGGGCAAGGATCCATATGCCCAATCATGGCCTACGGTGGTTCAATTGGTACCTAACTCTGGGCACCAAAGTACATTGATCTACCCTTTATTCTATGGAAATTAGTCTTCCTCGATGCGGTTGATGACAAATAGGCATTACAAATGTTAGCTAAGCTTTTCAAGGAATGAACCGTGGGACACATATTTTTCACCACGCCATTCAAGCGAAGGGTAACTTTGTAGTGCTAGGATCCATACTTGCTGTTGGGTATCCCATTATTGAGAATCATGGTCATTGGGATCTTCTGAGTCATCCTCAGAATAGTATCCGGATTGTTCTATGTCAATGTCATCTGGAATTTCGCCTGAAGGACAGGTTTAAGTCATGTAAACTAGGTGATCACTACCCGTTCATGAAAAACATCAGTTGCATTGGCCAAATCAATACACCATCGGAACTCTAGAAGAGGAGGCTGTTATGAGACCATCATTATTTAGTATACTGCCATAGCCAGCGTGTCGAATCTTTTCAACAACTCCTCACATTCAATAACACCGGTAGATAGAGGTCATGGCTTCTGGAGGAATTCCAGTCGTTGCCATTCCGTTGTCAAATTCTTTGACAATCCGTTTATTCTTCATTGACAAGCTTTGATGAATGCTGTTGGCCAACATATATGTTGAGCTGAAGATGAGCCATGCTCCGAGCCGAAGGCGAGGCCGTCAGCGTGTCCGGGCGCAGTGCCGGCGGTGGGCACCACACGATTTTTTCGATTTTGGAACATGGAGCCTTTTCTGAAATGATCTGAAAATTGTATTTTTTCCAAAAAATATCACTTTTTTGGGTTGGGTCGGGTCACGACCCTTGTTCGTCACCACATTTCTGGGTCGCGGATCATGCATATCCCTTTGGATCGGGCTTCGCAAATCACTTCAGGTCGTGGCTCGGCAGTTCATCCTGTTCGTGGTCCAGCTTGGTGATCGGGACCCTCCAACCTTCCAGCTTCAGATCGGTTCGTGGATATATCACCGGGTTGGATCGCAATTTCCTTCTTCGGTCGGGTCGTGAAGGCTCTTTGGGACCGGATCATGGAGATCATACCGGGTCGGATCGTGAACCAGACATCTCTCCGGGTCGCTGTCGCCATAAGGGTCGTGGCTGCTCCATGGGTCGTTTCATGGCCTCCCCAGCGATCCGCAAGACAACCACCTGCTCCTGCGCGTTATCTATTCATTCTTCATTCGATCACGAAGCTGGTGATACCTTTTCTTTCTTCGATGGCATGAAGCTATGATTTTCTAAAATCACCAAAAATCTTCAAAATCGGTAGGAAGGCGAACTGTTTTCTTCGGACTTTCAGATCCAAATAGTAGAGTAACAATCCGATAGGATGAGAATTCAGTTCTCAGTGA
The DNA here is from genome assembly GCA_030737875.1 of Allium sativum. Taxonomy (NCBI): domain Eukaryota; kingdom Viridiplantae; phylum Streptophyta; class Magnoliopsida; order Asparagales; family Amaryllidaceae; genus Allium; species Allium sativum. The sequence continues at coordinate 9,097,200 of CM060913.1, forward strand.
AAGCATGAAAATGTTAGACCAAAAAATGGTCCTAACACCCAAATCGTCGTATTTTGAGCATAGGATATGAAGAAATAACTGAAAATATAGAAAAAGCGAGACAACAAGATTTTTATAGTGGTTCGGCGTTAACGAGCCTACGTCCACTTCATATTTTCTCATTTCATTCATGGATTACAATTACAACGAGTGTTGTCTCTCTCACTCGAATTCAATGAATAATTCCCTCTGAATTCATTGATTTTATTGAGGAAGATTGTGGTTGTTCATGGATTAGTGTCGGCCATGGTTGCCATGGATGTTGAGATGTCAAAAGGTCCAAAAGAATCCATCAAAATACCTTCAAATGTTGTATTTATAGCTGTAGGAGAGCTCCTGGAAGGACCGGTTCATGATGGGGTACGTGGCAGGCGATCCAGGAAAATAGGAGAGCCAGTAGCCTTGAGAATAGGTCAAAACAAGCTACGTGTGAGCGGGTCCGAAAGTCGGATCGCGGTCATAGGTCGGATCGCGGTCATGGTCGGATCGCGGTCATGGGTCGGATCGCGGTCACGGTCGGATCGCGGCCACGGTCGGATTGCGATCATGGGTCGGATCGCGGTCATAGATCGGATCATGGTCCGATGTCTTGTTCTTAGTCTTTGATGCTAGTTTACACCCGTTCACGGTAATGGGCATAAATTTCAAACCGTAAGTCCGATTGAGCCAAACCAAAGCTCAAACTGAAACTAATTTAAAGGGCTACAAGTATTTGATGTGAATAGGTCCAAATGAAGTCGTTTGATAGGGGTTTCGGGCCAGTTTATACTGATGTTGTGATTTTAACCAAACTGCCTTGTGTCTTCTGACGATGCTTCCAATGTCGGAGAGTGATGTTATCCAGAGATTCCATATCAAAATGTTCTTTGCTTTGGGTAGCCTGGTTACAAAGCAGGCTAACATTTATTATATCGTTATAATTTATAAGCGATTTCATAACGACTTTTGGAACTTTAATCTGGACATAACTTACAATTTATAATATAAAATCTTGATTTCTTACACTCATTAGAAAGATATTATTAAATAGATCCTAACGTTTCTTGTTTTACTGAAATCCGACTTATTTTGAATTATGTATAATCAATCAAAGTTCAAAAAAAAATCAAACTACCGCGACGTCATGAGTTCGTTTTAATTAAATTTTAGATTTATATGTTTTAACATCGTTTTTAAATAAATTTCAAGTTGTTATTTTCGGAATAAATCAATTTAAATATTTAAAATCCGTTAAAATCAAACTTTAAATTGGCCCAAAAAATGCGGGTTGTTACAATCTCCCCCACCTAAAAAAAATTGTACCAAAAAAGGAATGAAACTGAAGGTCGTTTACTTAACCAACTCAACCTTCGCTCTAATTTCAGTAATTTAACTTTTAAGTTTCTAAGAACATTTCTAATTTCTCGAAATTTGGCTGACGCATTAAATTTTAAAAAAATTGCCATAATCTCCTTTGTTCTAGTCTATCAGTATGAATACATTTAGCCTCTGTGGGCTCTTGTCAATCAAAAGAAAATCCAAAAGCCAAGCGCTAGCCAATCGACTTATAAAATCATCATTCCCAATGAATACAATGAATATATACCTGTTTGTCGAGCATGCAATTTTAGTTCTCTTCTTTGCCTTTATACAATAACCTGTCCGATATATACTCACGCCCAATCTGAACAAATTTTCAATTTAGTTCAACATTGGATTCAATTGGCTTAATTTATCTTTCATTCTCGTATTGGTTTTATTATTGTAATATTTTTATTATTTAACCTGATAATTACACATCACAACCAACAATCAATTTGTTAATTAGCTATCCAAATATATATCTTTTATATATTCAAAAAATAAATCAAGGCCAAATTATAAACATTAAACTCTAACTAAGTTTTTGGTTCTCACATTGGTCAATTGAAAACATATAAATATCCCACTTTCGAAACATGAAAATAAACACTAATGATGCTCGAGTTATCACCAGAATTATCCCTAGGTGACTAGAATGTGATTCTATATCTATCCAGGATATTTGAGACTTCATATACTCTTTAATTACGCGTATATTCAAGATCTTCTTATACTCGATAGTCCAAGCTCAAAATCAAATAAAATACTCAAATATTTATATTAAAATATAATTTTCAAAACTAAATTCATTTTTATAAATAACACTCTTCAAACTCATTTTAGGGCATTACTAACTCTATCTCTAACGAGTCATTCATATAGGATGTTACTAATCTTATCTCTGATGAATTCTCTCATTTGGTTCTAATGTGTCTTGCTCTCGAGCTTAGTAAACCAAATCTATGATACCAAATATGACGATCCGAAATTCACCGACCCTCAAACAACCATAAACCACACAGGTCCAATCTAAAAAACAGGCAAACTCGAATTGTCATGAGAACACGATGCATTAAAACAGAGAACAATGGAACATTTCATTGCTATTACAACAATTTACATCAGAGTACAAGATATTAGAGTACAAAATAAATTATATACAATGGAAAAATATTAGAGATTAATAAATTACAATACAACGAAGAATAATACATTAAGATAACATGCAATGGAAAAACATCAACTACCAAAGCTAAAAGAAATATACGGATACAAAGAACTAAAAACAGTTATTAATCTTTATTAATTGGCGAAACCAAAACTAATAGCTGCCCATGTGGAGAATATGGGTACCCAGAGTTTGGGTGGGAAACAATAAATTACGAGTCAGTCATGGAACCAGTATGAGAACTAAAAACAGTTATTGATCTTTATTTTAAAGTTGGGTAAATTATTAGACAACGTTGTATAACACGGAACGGGTTTTCTCCCAAGAATACCATTGAATAAAACAAATAACTGGATGCTAAAAGGAAAAATGAAGCCATTATAAGACTCAAATCCCATCGCACAATGCAACACAAATCAGAGGATAGAATTTTACCTCATAATGGCCAAATATTATCGATACGTGAAATTTATCTTTTATTATTATTAGTGTATAGTGCAAAAATCAATTTTGAATATAAATGTATCAATCTTAGATAACATAATACCTCATCCTACTATGTCTCCATATAGGTTTACAACTGAAATCGCAAGGTTCATATTGGAAATTGGGTTTACATTTATGAGCCGAGGTAAGAGATCTTCCTCGTCCGATTCGAGACATCTCTAGTGGGATGCCCCAGAACTCACGCGCACGTGCACCTAGGAGCGGTAGAGTTGGCTCAACTCTTCGAGGTGAATTCGGGTTTCTCTTGAATAATACGTCCCCTGGTCCTATTGGACTGCAATCTTGGTTTGTATGCCGACCATCAAGGGCCCTTATACGGCCATATCCAAGGTACCTCGCTTTCCATCATCCATATATGTAAATTGTCTGAGTTCCATACAAGGAATCACTTCTAGTTAGAAGGCAACGTATGTCCTTACTTTGCAGTTATTTATCCCATTTTTAGTTCATACCAGGGTGTGAAGCTCGCAAATTAATGCTATACACAAAGCTAGGCTATATTAAAGTCATGCTTCGATCATTATCCACAAAGCTCTGCTTTTCAATAAAAGCTTTGATCCATGTATCTCAACATGCCACATGTCAATCTATACCATACCATTGAAGTCTACCAACATATAACCTCTGAGCTCATATGTAACAACCCAGAATTTCTGAACCAATTTAAAATTTTATTTTTAGCTATTTTTATGGGTTTTGATTTATTTTAAATAAGAACGACTAAAAATTTATTTAAATCGAACTTAGAACGAATAAATTAATATTTAATTAAAACGAACTCAAAATGGCGTGGTAGTTTGAAAATTCGATTTTAAATTTCAATTGAATGTATAGGGTTCAAAATAAATCCGATTTCAGTAAAACCAGAAACATTTGAATCTATTTAATTATATCTTTCTAACGGATGTGAAAATTTAAGATTTCATTATATAAATTGTAAGTTATGGCCAGTTTGAAATTTAAAATAGTCGTTATGAAATTTATATATATTTTAAATAATATATAGCCCTTAAAAATAGCCATTTAGCAAACGACCTTCATTTTTGACGAAACCACTTTTGTTGGATCCGGAATATCAAATTATAGTCAGGTTTCAAATTTCATAATTTTTGGATTTAATATGTGAGCGCAGTGAATTTAAATGCGTTTTGAAATTTCAATTTGAATTTAATCGACTGGAAAAAGACCATTTTTCACATGGTCTCCAAATTCAACAAAATTAGGTTTGTTAGGACCGTATCATCAAAACATAGCTAGATTTGATTTTTTTGCAATTTTTTGAGTCAGTATGTGGTCTCAATAAATTAAAATGTACGTTTAAAATTCAATATATCGATTTATATTTAACTTAAAGGAAAATTGGTCGAAACGGTCGAGTTGGCTTACGAAACATATCCATTGTGTCTGGAATAGGGGTATTTAGCTAGGCTGACAGTCATTGGGTTTGATTTGGAGTTTGTAACGATAAACAAGTACTTTTGGAAATAAAAATATATATTAAATTATGTATAAATACATTGGATGTAACATCCCATAATTTCGCATGATATTTTTTTACGTAGAAAATAATTAAATTAATAAATTTGAAATATTAAAATATGGTATGTATGATAATATTTTGAAATTTGTATATGCAAAGTACGGTTGACATTTTTCTAGTATAGAATGATTAATAACAAATATGAACGTTGAATTATAGGGAACTTTATATTTTCCTAGCGCAATTGGAAAGTATAAATTTATGAACATTTATTTCTTTAAAATATGTTAACGTTCGCATAAAAAATTTGATTGATAGTTAATGAGAACATTAATAACATTTAAAATTTATTTATCACCTTCCTTTTAAAACTTGGCTTATTAGGAAAGCTTTTGACAACTCAACCATTAATTCAGGAATCAATGACGTTAGAAAATTTGAAAGGTCTTGAAAAATTGATAACACGATGGTTCCATTATATACATTATTTATTCCTTTTATGAGTAAACCTATTCGCCGTTATGTATAATCGTTCCATTTGCTGAGAAACCAGTTTGCTCTCTCCTTCAAACATTTCTTCTTCCAAACTCAGAAATCCTTCGCAAGGTAAATCTACTGATCTTCTCTTTTATTTTATTTCTTTATTTATCCTTCTTCTTGTTTGATTAGAACCGAGCTGTTGTTTTAAAATAAAATAAAAATAAAAATCAGAACTTGCTGCAATTGAGATTCCCTTGGCCGAGACTGAGAATAGGAAACCCCATGTTTTCCTCCTTTTACAATTGTCTTGCTGTCTCAAAAATGGTTGAAACTTTAGTAATGAATACTTTAGATATGAAACTCTTGTTTTGCTTAATTTATATGTGTATTATGTTTAAAAAATTTAGTACTGTGAATCATTTTAGCTTGCTGAAACATATTGCATACTTTGGGTTTTAGAGAATTAAAGTCTAGTTTGTGTAAAACTATATTTTACTGAATGGTTGTGCCAAGACTTTACATTGGTAGCTATGGACCAAAATAAGTTTGGTTTTATATTTTAAAAAGGGAAAATATGTGGGTGTGTTTGCTGTCACGGCATGCATGGTAGGATAGGAGTTAGAGAAGATGTACATCAGCCTAATTCCACGTTGAAGCCTTATTTCAGTGCATGGATTTGGAAAAAGAAAAAAAAATAGCAGCTTGATGGCTTGAACCCATGCCGATGTTAGTCCGACCGAACCCTTACAGCCGACCTCTCCTCATGGCCGAACCGTTGTGCTTGACGTTAGAGTTTTAGTTGTTTATAGTGCATGAAGTTTGTTTTTTTATGCCAACTTTGAAAGTGTTAAATAAGTTGAAACCTGGACTATTAGTTGATGCCTGCGCACTAATTAAAATGGCAACGGTGGAAATTTCAAGTTTTATTTACATTGGCCTGCACACTAGTTTTAAGTTTATATATATTAAACTTCACTGAAACTTTGTTTTGCTGAAACATTTGTGCCAGAACTATATGCTAATTGAATGGCTTGAAGCCATGAACTGGTACACATATGGAATCTCTTTTCAAATAAGTTTACTGCAAGTGTTCTGGGCTTTGTTAAACTTTTATGAATCAAATTTTTTTTTCCTTTTGTTCCACCTTACCATGCGTATTTCACTAAAAAAAAAAAAAAAAAAAAAAAAAAAAAAAAAAAAGAGGTCCATGCAACCATTGGTTCCATGCGTTTGTACATGTATCATATATGGTGGCAAAGTGCTATTCAAATGCATGTAACATTTTATCCATTTTGCCACACACCTTTTAGCCTAATATATATACATACATATATATATACATACATATATATATACATATATATATATATACATATATATATACATATATATATATACATATATATATACATATATATATATATATACATACATATATATATATACATATATATATTCAAAATCAAACTCTGCTAAAATTGTACGTATTTTAACCATAATTTGTTTGTCCAGTTCGTTGAAGTTTCAGTGCCGTTCATTTCTGCGTCTCTTTGTTATCGTCTCTATTTCTGTGCCACTGAAAGTGAGTTCAACTCACACCTAACTAAAATATTTGATTGTTAGTTAAATTAATATCTTGTCATGATATGACTGTATGGATTGATGTTTGACAGATTAAATTGCATGTTTATATTTATTTGTATCGATAGTATAGTTAAAATTTGACTATTAAATATAATTTCACAGTTAAGTTAAAAATAGACATTTTATTTCTGTTTAAAACCTAACATCTGAAAATTTGTAAGTTTATATGATATTGGACTATTCTGTATATATTGATGTGATGAATGGCTTGAATTTGATATATTTGATATATTGATGTTAATTGTGTGAACTTACTAGTTATTCACATTTATTCATATATGATCATTATTTGTGCTGATTAATCCCTACCATTACCTTAGATGTTACGGGCATCAAATAAACCAGGGATTAATCATTAAAATGAATTAAGAACGTAGGTTGAAATGATAAATACCTATGACCCTGATTTGGATTGAAATGATATATATCCTTTCCCAATATACTAAAATTTAAAATTTAAGTATCACTTGGCCATAGGATAGAAAATTATATACGGACACCGGTTGGTTAAATAAAAATTTGTTTTAACCATGAATTTAGAAAGGTTGTTTAAAGATGATAAGGATGATGTTTTATAAATTGTTTTCCTTTGAATTTGAACTTGAACTTTGAGTTTTGAAATAGAAACAAAAGATAAATAATTTAGTGTTGTAACTGAAGCTATAAAAATGAAATTTAATGTGAATCGAATTTATTGAAATTGAATGGTTTCACCCAACTTTGAAATTTATTATGAATCAACATTGATTTGAATTATATATGAACCGTGAACTCTATATTTATTATAAATTGAAATCATTAAAAATGAGAATCTGATTTGGAACATAACTATTTGAATTAATTTGATCAAAGTGAAATGAATGTAAATTGGAAGTTTAATCGATGGAATTATAAAAATTTGAGTTGATTGAATTGAAGATTGAAATATGACTTTAATTTTAATTGAAAATGTTAGAGAACGATTCTAATTCCAACTATAGTATTTCAAAACCATTCTTTATAAACTATTTTAATAATAATTATATTTTCTGTATAAACTATTTTACTTTATTACTATTTTATTTTATAAATTATTTTAAATAAATCATTTTATAATTAATATTTATTTTATAAATTATTCTAATATTTTAACTATAGATTTTACTAAATTTGATAATACTATTTTAATTACAAACTATTTATTTTTCAACTATTTCAAATTATATATCTAAACTATTTCACATATATTTTTACTATCTTAATATTCAAATTATTTTAAAAGTTGGAATTGTTCAAAATTTAAGTTTGGTTTTTAAAGGAGATTTCATTATGAAACATTATATTTTGACTATTGAAATGATTTTAGAAAATATGATATTTTCGATATGAAGTACGAACCCCCTTTGAAATGTAAAAGAACTGACCGGTGTGAAAAATGTAAACGTTTGGTTGTTAAAGAGACCGGGATCGGATATTGTCATACTCTCTGCCAATACCGAAAACCACTTTAACAACTATGTACGCGGTGGAGTTCCAGAAATGGTGTTGGATGGATTTGGAGGCGATTACTGGATTTGAAGAAAGAGAACGATGATGGATAACCTTGACCTTCGGGTCATAATTAAAATGACTAAAACAGGAGCCATACCCAGGTTAATTGAGTTAGCTACTCTGAGCAGACATACTTCTTCGATACCATATATATACTTTGTGATTGATTGGCGCCTTTGATTTGATTTTGGGGTATGTTTGGGGTGGGCGATAGTTGCGGCTATGCGTTACCACCGGCCTGGGTCAGCAATCCGGTAGAATCACTACTGATGGGTATTGCCTCGATGCCTTGTCATATTTATCCTGATTGAGCCCCCTACGATTTTGATTTAACGTTGTCGTATCACGGCGCATCCCTATCCGCCGACGTACTGGTGTGTTATATGCAAACTGTACGGCAACGGTATAAACGGTGTAAGGGTAATAATGGTAATCCCGCTTACATTATTTTATTATGTTATATTTAACCATAGACATTATTATAATAGCGTATTATATTATATAGTATTAGTTTGACGGATCCTTAAGAGATGGAAATTCCTGTAACATCTCTTAAGTTATTGCACTCATATTATTACATGAAATTTGATTTAACTAATATGAGAATGATTTAGTTCTAATCCGAGTGTTTGTTGTGTTTCTTTTTATGCAATACGCTCGGGTCAGACCGAGTTGCAGTTAGCGAAGATTTCCTTGCTTTGAAGATACCATTATGAAGATGGAGATGGAGCTCAACAGACGTATTAAAATTATTATTCCGCTGCAAAATATATTGGTATGTTGTATGTTAATTTACTCTGATAATTGTTGTAAATGAAATAAAATGTATGTTTTTAACAGCTTTATAAACTGTTGTTTATTTATTATATTTAGCCCTTCCGCTGCGAGATTCTATATTTGTTCTTCTTCTTCTCTTCTTTTTTCTTATATAAATCCCAATAACTATCCTTATTTTTGATTTGTTTATGTCGACATTGAGGATCATTGTCGATTTGAACGGTCAAAAATATCGGGATGTTACATTTGGTATCAGAGCTTTGGTTTAGCGAAAACCTTGGCTCTATTTGGGAGTAACTCATTAGAGATAGGGTAATAATACCCTAGAATGAGTTTGAGTGCATATGAGAGAGCGTACTTGTAATTTTGATATAAAATGGTTTTGCATTATGTTGATTTGTTCTGTTGAGTATTTATGAATTCTGGTCGGTACTTGGGACGCCAATGTATCGATAGGGATTTCTAAACACTCGAACAGAGTTTAACGACATAATATTATTTTGACTTATATTTTATTTATATATATATAATTATTTTAAATATATGAATTTTGATTTTGTTGATGATAGTATTAAATTTTCATCATTTATTACTCGATTAATTAATAATTAAAACCATTAGTTGTTGATTGGTTTAAGAAAAATAAAAAATTGAAAATTTATTGATAATGAAATAAGAAGTAAAATATGAATTTGAGAATTTCATTTCGGGTGATTTGCAAATGGTTGAAATAATATATGTATATTTTAAAAGTGTTTCATATAGAAATTGTTTTAAATGAATTATTGGAAAAATGTATACCCTCTTTTCTTTGAAAATGATTTCGGTGATAAGTGCACGCATCATCGATGTTTATTTTCAAGAGTCTAAGTAGGGAGACATTTTATATTTTGTACTTTGTTTTACGAAATTGAACTTTATTTAAATCCTTTTATAGTATGGTTTTATGTAAATGATATACTATATGAAACATTTCAACAACAAAAAAACATGATTTGATTAGAAACCCGAAATTTAATTCTTGAAATCTTGAATAATTAATGAAATGAAATGAACTTAAATTTTTGAAACTTCTGAATATTATGAATATAAGAGAGTTATAATTAAAATAAGTTATAATTAAAATAATACTCTTAAGAATTGGATAATAAATTGAAATGTATGGTAACCATTGAAACCTATGTAATAATAAATTCTTTTCTATAGCATGAATAACTTACCAATTAATTAAGAAGTTATATGTTATAAGAATAAGCAATTAAATAATGTACACGTATTAGAATGGATAATGAACGTGCAAAATTGATTGGTTATAAGTGTCAATAAAATATAAATTCTGATAATAAATGATATAATTAGTTATGTTGTGGATTTGAATTCGACTAAGAAAGGTAAATAAATTAAAACTAGTGTACGTATTGTTAAATTTATTTAATTTATGGAAATTAATGAAAATGATTAAATGAATTTGGAAAGGCTTAAATTGGTAAAATAAGCCGATTGAAATGGAATTGATGTAATATGGTAATGAATCTAATTTGTGAAGTGAAACAAAAATAGTGAACATAGATGTTTGTAAATGAGTCGATTGGATATAAGGTAATATGCGTTAATTGAATATGAATTCATTGTAAGAAAATAAATGTATATAAACCTAATAAAATTTAAATGAATCAAATTGAAATAGAATGAAAACAACTAATGTGCAATAAAGTGAATACTACCAATAAATGTTAATCAATTGTATATTCGTACGAAATGTAGAGTAATAGATTTAATATTGATATTAAAAGGCATGAATGAAATTTTTGTTAAAATCTTGAATGAATACTAGTTGGAAGTTTGTTAGGTGTATTTGTTAAGCCTTATATAATTTCTGCATCTATTGTTTACTATGTATATATATGATTTGTTATATGAATTGACAACCTTTTACTATGCCTTTTTGAGGACGAAAAGTTTTAAGTAGGGGAGAGTGTAACATCCCATAATTTCGCATGATATTTTTTTACGTAGAAAATAATTAAATTAATAAATTTGAAATATTAAAATATGGTATGTATGATAATATTTTGAAATTTGTATATGCAAAGTACGGTTGACATTTTTCTAGTATAGAATGATTAATAACTAAATATGAACGTTGAATTATAGGGAACTTTATATTTTCCTAGCGCAATTGGAAAGTATAAATTTATGAACATTTATTTCTTTAAAATATGTTAACGTTCGCATAAAAAATTTGATTGATAGTTAATGAGAACATTAATAACATTTAAAATTTATTTATCACCTTCCTTTTAAAACTTGGCTTATTAGGAAAGCTTTTGACAACTCAACCATTAATTCAGGAATCAATGACGTTAGAAAATTTGAAAGGTCTTGAAAAATTGATAACACGATGGTTCCATTATATACATTATTTATTCCTTTTATGAGTAAACCTATTCGCCGTTATGTATAATCGTTCCATTTGCTGAGAAACCAGTTTGCTCTCTCCTTCAAACATTTCTTCTTCCAAACTCAGAAATCCTTCGCAAGGTAAATCTACTGATCTTCTCTTTTATTTTATTTCTTTATTTATCCTTCTTCTTGTTTGATTAGAACCGAGCTGTTGTTTTAAAATAAAATAAAAATAAAAATCAGAACTTGCTGCAATTGAGATTCCCTTGGCCGAGACTGAGAATAGGAAACCCCATGTTTTCCTCCTTTTACAATTGTCTTGCTGTCTCAAAAATGGTTGAAACTTTAGTAATGAATACTTTAGATATGAAACTCTTGTTTTGCTTAATTTATATGTGTATTATGTTTAAAAAATTTAGTACTGTGAATCATTTTAGCTTGCTGAAACATATTGCATACTTTGGGGTTTAGAGAATTAAAGTCTAGTTTGTGTAAAACTATATTTTACTGAATGGTTGTGCCAAGACTTTACATTGGTAGCTATGGACCAAAATAAGTTTGGTTTTATATTTTAAAAAGGGAAAATATGTGGGTGTGTTTGCTGTCACGGCATGCGTGGTAGGATAGGAGTTAGAGAAGATGTACATCAGCCTAATTCCACGTTGAAGCCTTATTTCAGTGTATGAATTTGGAAAAAGAAAAAAAAAATAGCAGCTTGATGGCTTGAACCCATGCCGATGTTAGTCCGACCGAACCCTTACAGCCGACCTCTCCTCATGGCCGAACCGTTGTGCTTGACGTTAGAGTTTTAGTTGTTTATAGTGCATGAAGTTTGTTTTTTTATGCCAACTTTGAAAGTGTTAAATAAGTTGAAACCTGGACTATTAGTTGATGCCTGCGCACTAATTAAAATGGCAACGGTGGAAATTTCAAGTTTTATTTACATTGGCCTGCACACTAGTTTTAAGTTTATATATATTAAACTTCACTGAAACTTTGTTTTGCTGAAACATTTGTGCCAGAACTATATGCTAATTGAGTGGCTTGAAGCCATGAACTGGTACACATATGGAATCTCTTTTCAAATAAGTTTACTGCAAGTGTTCTGGGCTTTGTTAAACTTTTATGAATCAAATTTTTTTTTTCCTTTTGTTCCACCTTGCCATGCGTATTTCACTAAAAAAAAAAAAAAAAAAAAAAAAAAAGAGGTCCATGCAACCATTGGTTCCATGCGTTTGTACATGTAGCATATATGGTGGCAAAGTGCTATTCAAATGCATGTAACATTTTATCCATTTTGCCACACACCTTTTAGCCTAATATATATACATATATATATACATATATATATATATACATATATATATACATATATATATATATATTCAAAATCAAACTCTGCTAAAATTGTACGTATTTTAACCATAATTTGTTTGTCCAGTTCGTTGAAGTTTCAGTGCCGTTCATTTCTGCGTCTCTTTGTTATCGTCCCTATTTCTGTGCCACTGAAGGTGAGTTCAACTCACACCTAACTAAAATATTTGATTATTAGTTAAATTAATATCTTGTCATGATATGACTGTATGGATTGATGTTTGACAGATTAAATTGCATGTTTATATTTATTTGTATCGATAGTATAGTTAAAATTTGACTATTAAATATAATTTCACAGTTAAGTTAAAAATAGACATTTTATTTCTGTTTAAAACCTAACATCTGAAAATTTGTAAGTTTATATGATATTGGACTATTCTGTATATATTGATGTGATGAATGGCTTGAATTTGATATATTTGATATATTGATGTTAATTGTGTGAACTTTCCAGTTATTCACATTTATTCATATATGATCATTATTTGTGCTGATTAATCCCTACCATTACCCTAGATGTTACGGGCATCAAATAAACCAGGGATTAATCATTAAAATGAATTAAGAACGTAGGTTGAAATGATAAATACCTATGACCCTGATTTGGATTGAAATGATATATATCCTTTCCCAAAATACTAAAATTTAAAATTTAAGTATCACTTGGCCATAGGATAGAAAATTATATACGGACACCGGTTGGTTAAATAAAAATTTGTTTTAACCATGAATTTAGAAAGGTTGTTTAAAGATGATAAGGATGATGTTTTATAAATTGTTTTCCTTTGAATTTGAACTTGAACTTTGAGTTTTGAAATAGAAACAAAAGATAAATAATTTAGTGTTGTAACTGAAGCTATAAAAATGAAATTTAATGTGAATCGAATTTATTGAAATTGAATGGTTTCACCCACCTTTGAAATTTATTATGAATCAACATTGATTTGAATTATATATGAACCGTGAACTCTATATTTATTATAAATTGAAATCATTGAAAATGAGAATCTGATTTGGAACATAACTATTTGAATTAATTTGATCAAAGTGAAATGAATGTAAATTGGAAGTTTAATCGATGGAATTATAAAAATTTGAGTTGAATGAATTGAAGATTGAAATATGACTTTAAGTTTAATTGAAAATGTTAGAGAACGATTCTAATTCCAACTATAGTATTTCAAACCCATTCTTTATAAACTATTTTAATAATAATTATATTTTCTGTATAAACTATTTTACTTTATTACTATTTTAATTTTATAAATTATTTTAAATAAATCATTTTATAATTAATATTTATTTTATAAATTATTCTAATATTTTAACTATAGATTTTACTAAATTTGATAATACTATTTTAATTACAAACTATTTATTTTTCAACTATTTCAAATTATATATCTAAACTATTTCACATATATTTTTACTATCTTAATATTCAAATTATTTTAAAAGTTGGAATTGTTCAAGATTTAAGTTTGGTTTTTAAAGGAGATTTCATTATGAAACATTATATTTTGACTATTGAAATGATTTTAGAAAATATGATATTTTCGATATGAAGTACGAACCCCCTTTGAAATGTAAAAGAACTGACCGGTGTGAAAAATGTAAACGTTTGGTTGTTAAAGAGACCGGGATCAGATATTGTCATACTCTCTGCCAATACCGAAAACCACTTTAACAACTATGTACGCGGTGGAGTTCCAGAAATGGTGTTGGATGGATTTGGAGGCGATTACTGGATTTGAAGAAAGAGAACGATGATGGATAACCTTGACCTTCGGGTCATAATTAAATTGACTATAACAGAAGCCATACCCAGGTTAATTGAGTTAGCTACTCTGAGCAGGCATACTTCTTCGATACCATATATATACTTTGTGATTGATTGGCGCCTTTGATTTGATTTTGGGGTATGTTTGGGGTGGGCGGTAGTTGCGGCTATGCGTTACCACCGGCCTGGGTCAGCAATCCGGTAGAATCACTACTGATGGGTATTGCCTCGATGCCTTGTCATATTTATCCTGATTGAGCCCCCTACGATTTTGATTTAACGTTGTCGTATCACGGCGCATCCCTATCCGCCGACGTACTGGTGTGTTATATGCAAACTATACGGTAACGGTATAAACGGTGTTAGGGTAATAATGGTAATCCCGCTTACATTATTTTATTATGTTATATTTAACCATAGACATTATTATAATAGCGTATTATATTATATAGTATTAGTTTGACGGATCCTTAAGAGATGGAAATTCCTGTAACATCTCTTAAGTTATTGCACTCATATTATTACATGAAATTTGATTTAACTAATATGAGAATGATTTAGTTCTGATCCGAGTGTTTGTTGTGTTTCTTTTTATGCAATACGCTCGGGTCAGACCGAGTTGCAGTTAGCGAAGATTTCCTTGCTTTGAAGATACCATTATGAAGATGGAGATGGAGCTCAACAGACGTATTAAAATTATTATTCCGCTGCAAAATATATTGGTATGTTGTATGTTAATTTACTCTGATAATTGTTGTAAATGAAATAAAATGTATGTTTTTAACAGCTTTATAAACTGTTATTTATTTATTATATTTAGCCCTTCCGCTGCGAGATTCTATATTTGTTCTTCTTCTTCTCTTCTTTTTTCTTATATAAATCCCAATAACTATCCTTATTTTTGATTTGTTTATGTCGACATTGAGGATCATTGTCGATTTGAACGGTCAAAAATATCGGGATGTTACATTGGAAAAGGATCAAACCCTAACCCTTTTTCAATTCCGCCGTCGTTCTCCTTTGAATGGCCCGTTTTTCTTTGAGTTTCAATCCAAAAGATCTCCCAATATAATTCGAATTTCCCTAGGATTCCAAAGAAAGAATTGTTGTGCTTTCCACGTTCTCTAAATTTATATGAGTTAGAGGTGATTTCATGAAGTAATTTGTTCGAATTTGGCTCCCAAAGTGTTCGCAGCCACCTACCAGCACCTGGGGACCACCGAACTTGGAGCAACTCAGGGCGATGGAGGCTTGGTTCAAGGCGGATGACATGAGGGGTTTTGATCGAGGATTGGCTACATGGATTGGTGTGCGAATAGGTTGAAGGAGGCTGTGTTTTTTTTGTTCGACATAAACTTATAGAAGACGGAGAAGATGATTAACGGAGGGAGATTAATTAGTGGTACTTAAGTAATTTAAGTAATTTAACTATTCTATTTTTGTAATAAAATGTAATAAAATTCATATCTTTGTCATACGAGCACGAAATCATGCAATTTCAGAAGCGTTGGAACCATAGTGAGGAGAGCTTCACAACGGAACTGATTAGGACATAAACGGAGCTAATTAGAATTTGAAGCAAATTTAAATCCAAGTGGTACCAAAATCATAAGTTAAATACTAACGGAGTGGAACCCAATGTGAGAATTCTCTCATTAAAATTTTGTACAGTTATTTAATTTATTTTATAACTGTAAAAATATAGAAATTGCCAGTATTGATTTTTAACTGTTGTATGTCAATTATTTTGGAGTTCAACACAAGAATTCGCACAAATCACATAAATTGGAAGTGATGTATGGATATTAGCGACACTCGCATTTCATAGTCTGCGAATGGCCACTTATGGCGCCATAAATGGCATTGAGTACTTGAGTATGTATTTATTTGGATGATTTGGCGATTTGTGTATTATGATGATGATTTTGTGATATATAACATGTTAGAAATGTTAATATTAACTGTT
The DNA here is from genome assembly GCA_030737875.1 of Allium sativum. Taxonomy (NCBI): domain Eukaryota; kingdom Viridiplantae; phylum Streptophyta; class Magnoliopsida; order Asparagales; family Amaryllidaceae; genus Allium; species Allium sativum. Next base: position 9,113,692 of record CM060913.1, read on the forward strand.
AGATGAAAATGGAAAAAATAGTCATTTATATCTATTGAACAGTGAAAAATTGGTTAATTAGAAACAACATTCAAGCTGAATCAGAATTGGTTAAATTTATTAACCAATGATGGTATTGGGATGATATTTGACATACACTAATCCCAATATTTAGTTGTATGCCAATCGATTGGTTGACAGGCTGTGATGAGCGTTATTTATTTATATTAATGCTTATATAGCTGTAAATTGTACTCTGGATGATGTTTGAATGTGTAATGATTATTTATCATTATTGTTGAATACATGCGATGTATGAAATCCATATAACTGAAATTATATGGCAGTTGATTGATTTGCATTCCGATTTAGAAATAAGGAATATTTTAAAATAACAAATATTTTAAAATAACTAATATTTTAAAATAATATTTAGTGAAGAATTAAATTAATGAATGAATATTTTAAAATAGAATCCACCGAATAATCAAAATAAGATTTTGATGTCCGATTTTGGATGGACACGAAAATATTGAAATATATGAAGCCGAGTAAGTAGATATTCGCCATTTTTATCCGAACGGGTTTGTCGATTGATTTTATTTATTTTATAATATTTATCAAAAAGGAAATGGATTTCAAAACCAGATATTTTGCAAATATTATCATTTTAATATTATAATTGTAGAATATTCAATTTTGATTTAAAATTGAAAATGAAATTGAAACTGTTTTGAATTGAATTTATAAATGATTTATAAAATACGTTTTAAATGGAAATCGCCAATATATATATATATATATATATATATATATATATATTATATAATGGCTTGAATAGAACGCGCCGTGCAGCGACCGTTCGCGAATTTCAAATTCAAATATTAACTTCAAATGGACCTAACGGGACATTCGACCGTCGGATTCTCCTAAACCCAGAACCATTGGGTTCGTATCGAAAATAGTTTCTAACGACTATAAGAGATTTAAATTTGAAAGGTTGGATTTCAAATTATGTCCAGATCAATTTCAGAAAAGGTCGCTATGGATGCATTTCAATGGTCGTTATTGAGAACCGACTATACAAGCCTTAATAAAATTATTAAAAATATGGAAAAATTGTGTAAAATCATAATAAATGATTTGGAAAGATTTTGGATGAAAAATTCCAGTTTTGAAAAGATTAAAATATATTTTTATCTAAATGAACTGGTTATTGACTAGAGAAATAATCCTAGGTTTTAAATAAATAAATTGACTTTGTAAATGGGTTTTAAAATAACCAAAAATTTCCAATATTGAATTGGAAATGATTTGAATGGAAATAATCTTCGGAATATTTAGATATTGGATTCCGTGATTATACGGATATTGTTGAGGAATTTGGAATATACAGATATCGTTATTCCCAATACGATATCCGTTGGTTTTAGAATTTGATATTGAATATAAGTTAATAAAATTTCTATTCAGAGCCTTGTATTTAATATCAAATTGGATTTTGGGTTTATCATGAACAATGTTTTAAATAACATCTGTTCTTTAACTCAATTAACAGTGAAGTTAAGATTTGGAATTTATAAATATTTTATTAAGATTTAATGGAAATTTTCCAAAATAAAGTTTTCCAATTTAATATATTAAATTGGAATTGAATGGAATTCGATTTGGTAATAATTGAGATGAGCTTCTGTGAAGGAAGACCATTACTATATATGGAATTTAAAAGGCTTCGCCATTATTCCATTTATATAATTAGTCTGATATGGAAATTCATATTGATTATGACTGGTCTGATTTCCGTGAAGATTCCATTATAGTGGAATATGATTTTGGATTTAATCGTGAACAATGTTTTAAACGACATTCGTTCTATAATTCATTAAAGACAGGATTGATTTCCTATAGTTTAATAATCATTAAATAATGATTTTTGGGAAGATTAAAACCAATTGGAGTTTTAATAAATCTTTAATTTGATTGGGATAAGAATGAGGTTATTAAGTTTACCAAATTCAAGAAATGTTTCAATATGGAGTACCACCAGTTTTACTCTAGACGATAGTTAAATCTTTACTTAGGTTTAAACGTGAAATGGTAATTAAATTTTACCGATAACACCGTGGGTGTTAGATATGGAGTCCTACCAATTTTGCTCTAGGGGATGAATTGGTTGGGATTGGAAAAATAATAAATGATTACTTCGGTAAGGCTCGATAATCTCGACTAGTTTTATAAACCTTAATTTCATTTGGAATTGTTAAACAGTAATATTTTTTTTTTGAAATGGATATCCAAAGGAAGAATAAAGAATAAGTTTAAAAGAATTTGTCTTTGATAAATTAATGGGAACCTTTCCCTAATGATGTGAATATTTGAATAAAAGAATATTCTGAATTGGAATGAGGCGTATGATGTTTTTTTATAGCACCTGATTATAAGATACGTGAATTATTCGGAAAGATCAGGTTTATCCCATTCTGAATAACTAATATAGCGTACTAAAATTCGACGATGAAGACGGTAGTTGAAGATTGGAGATCTTCACATCGTTTGGATGGTTACTGGATTGGACTATACACCCAAGACAAGGTAATAAGTGGTGATCGTCCAGACGTACTTGGAGATTGACCGGATATGCGAGGACCTCTCTCCTGTATTGGACGTATGGGACGAGGAATAAGGTGCCTCCAATTTCGTTCAGACCCAAAACGGACTTGTAAATGGATGTGTTTCTGATATTGGATTTCATTCTGTGTTCATTGATTTCTATTAAATATATATCTGTTTGGTGTTAGAGAATTTATTCTCTTGCTTAACACCCTTCTCGGAGATGTACGATCTTAGAGGTTATATATTGATAGATATCAGTCGTATCGAGTGGATTTTCAGTGTGGCATGCTAAGATGCAAATGATCAAGGCTTTTGTTGAAAAGTAGAGTCTTGTGGTTGATGATCAAAACACAACTTTAATTAGCATAGCTTTGTGTATAGCGTTAATTCGTGAGCCTTACACCCGGTATGAGTCAAAAATGGGATAGTGACTGCAGGGAGTGGACGACGATTCTATCTAGCTAGGAGTGGTGTCATGGTATGGAGCCCATACATTTTTACTTATGTGGATGATGGAATGAGGCGCCTCGGATATTGGTCGCTATTGGCCAAATGATAGGTCCGACAGGACCGGGAAATATTTATGTTCTGGAATAATTAATCCACTAAAGTAAGTGTGGACCGGCCCTAAAGATCCAAGGGTTCACCAACGTCCGAATTTTGAGGCATTTGCTAGAGTGTCCTGAATTGGGAGGAGCCGTCCCTTGCCTCGACTCATAGATGGAATCCGGTTTCCAATACGTAACTTTTCGGTTTTAGTTGTGAACCTATATGGCGACATAGTAGGATAGGGTACTACAGCGTCTATGATTGATACATTTATATTCGAAGTTGTTTGACACTATACACTTATAGTAATATCAAAATGATTCATTTTAAAACGTACCAAGCATGATTGGATATTATAAGGGAAAAATCTATCCTCCGGCTTGCGTTGCATTGTGTGATGGGACATGAGTCTTTTAATAGCTTCATTATCCAAAAAACATTGTGTTGTTTTATTTTAAACTGAGATTCATGTGGAGTAAACCCGTTACGTGTTATACAGCGTGGTCCCATGATTTCCCAACTTTTAAAGTAAAGATTTAATAACTGTTTTAGTTCTCACACCAGTCCCATGACTAACACGGAGTTTATTGTTTCTACCTAAACTCTTGGTGCCTATGTTTTCCACACGGGCAACTAGTAGTTTCGGTTTTGCAGTACACAGGATCTTGGATTTACAGTTGGAGCTACATTCGGAAAGCTTTGTATCTGTGTATCTCTTTCAGTTGTGTCAGTTGATGTATTTCCACTATGCATTGTATTTATATATTTTATTTCTGCTGCTATGTATTTTAAATCTCATATATTTTCCATTGTGTAATATTTATTCATACTATGATTTATTCTTATACTCTGATGTAAATTGTTTTAATAGCAATGAAATGTTCTATTGTTTCTGTCTGATGTGTCGTGTTCTCAAAGCAATCCGGGCTCCTCCGTCACTTCGAGGATCTTGGAAGTTTGGTTCGTTTCAGTTTGGTATCAGAGCTTTGGTTTACAAAGCGCGAGAACAGGACACATCAGTACCAAACGAAAGAATTCATCAGAGATAGGATTAGTAACATCCTATAAGAATAGCTCGTTAGAGATGGGGTTAGTAATGCTCTACAATGAGTTAGAAGAGTATTATTTATATAAAAAAAATTAATTTTGAAAATTATATCTTACTATATGTATTTGAGTATTTTATTTTATAATTAATTTGGACTATCGGGTATATGAAGATTTTGAATATACGCGTAATTAACGTATATCCAAAGCCTCAAATATGCTGGATAGATATGGAATCACACTCTAGTCGTCCGGAGATGATTTTGATGATTGAGATCTCATCATCCGTGTTTATGTTCGAGTTTCGAAAGTGGGATATCTATATATTTCCAATTGACTGGTGTGAGAACCAAAACATAGGTAGAATTTATTGATTGCGATTTAACACTGAAAATATGATTTTTGAGTATATAAAAGTTATATATTCGAAAAGCTAATAAATTAATTGATTGTTGATTGTGATGTGTGATCATTAGTTTGAGTAATAAAAATAATTGGAACAATAAAACCAATATGAAAGAAAAAAAAATTCAAGGTAAAATAAAGCCAAATCAAGTCCACTTTTAAGCTGAATTGAAAATTGATTGGAATTGCACACATAGACATGTGTGTGTGTATATATATATATTTTTGTGTGTGTGTGTCGAGTAGGTTAATGGATTCGTTGTTGAGTAGAGAAATATATTATGTGCCTGACAAAAAGGTGCACCTTAATGAGTTGGTTGCACATTTTTATTATTATATAAACTCCTGTGAATGAAATTAGATGTGTCGTGATGGTTGTTCTGTGTGAGATTATAAACCACGCCATAGGATAGCAACAAATAAATTTTGAACTACGCCGCATGGCATACTACATGAATTCAGCATATCTTATCATATTCCATATAAGCATTTGGCGCTTATATGACGAGGCTTGGATTTTCATACGGGCAAGATGCTTGTATAACGATGACTGAATTACAGGTTGAACAGAAGATTGATTATGTACTTAATTAAGGAATACATGTAACGGTGCTTGGGGCAGTATTTAACAAAATCCCTATACAGGTCTGGAGATGACAATAATTCACGTTTCTCTTGATTTTAGATAAGGCACATGGATTATTTATTTTCCAATACTGGGCAAGGTAGTGAGATTTTGATTTTTACACGTCTCCCTTGGGCATAGATAAGTCACAAAAATTGTGTATGCTTTTTATTGATTTATTGGGTGCCTAATACGGCCCAATAAATTTTTCAAACCCTCCACGTACAAAGGAGGTTATGGCGAATTTTTTTGAAAATTTAGGATGTTTGCCAAATTTTTGAGAAATTAGAAAATTTTTAGAAACTGAAAAGTTGAAGAAAGAAAGTTGAGTTGGTTGATTAAAAAACTTTCAGCTCCGTTCCTTTTCGAGGACGAAAAGATTTTAAGTGGGGGAGATTGTAACAACCCGGAATCTCTGAACCAATTTAAAATTTTATTTTTAGCTATTTTGATGGGTTTTGAATATTTAAAATGATTTATTTTAAATAATAACGACTAAAAATTCATTTATATCAAAGTTAGAATGAATAAATTTAATATTTAATTAAAACGAACTCAAAATGGCGCGGTAGTTTGAAAATTTGATTTTAAATTTTAATTGAATGCATATGATTCAAAATAAATTGGATTTTAGTAAAACCAAAAATATTTGAATTTTTTTAATTATATCTTTCTAACGGATGTGAAAAATATTTGAATTTGTTTAACCATCCTCAGATCTCTCACTCAGTGCGTAAAGCATACGATATCTACCACTTTGACCACAAGACCCATCGAGGTAGTGACGAAATCTAACTTGTATAACTATTGCTACCACCAAGCTTGCCCCATGGAGTCATGACTCAATCCTTACAAATGACCCCAACTCATTGGTCCATAGCCAATAGTCCTACCTAGGCCACTGTGGCCCTGAATCCGTCCACATACCCCATAGTCCATAGTGATCTAAAGTTATAGACATTGATAACCCCTTAGCACACGTACCGCAGCAAAGCCCAACTCATGAAGTTAACTCATTGGTTCCCATTTGGATCCTGAGTAATAACCTCCCATCTGGACTTCCTTTGCATCTTGGGTTTTGATCGAATTGGAGTTGGTCTTCAGAAGAGTCGTCGCGTAGAAGTAGCTTAAGTTTGGTTCGGTTCGGCTGTACATAATCTTCATATTTCTTTTTCGGTTCGGGTCCTCTGGTTCGGCTCGGGTCTCCCCATCCGGTTCGGTTCGGATTCTCCATCATGGTTTGGCTCAGCTCCTTCATTTCCAGCTCCACTTACGTCGATCCAATCCTACTCCCTAGCTTCAGTCCGATCCGATCTCCATGCCCTTGTTTCCGATCCGTTCTCCACGCCCTTACTTCCGATCCGAACCCAACTCCAACTCTGATGAAAATGGCCTTCCTTCTTGCCAAGCCTGTTGTGCCAAGTTCCAATCCAAATCGAATCCCCTTGCTCAGGTCCCTTATCCGATCCAAGCCCCATACCCGATCTGATCCGGTCCGAAACTCTACACATTTCCTGCAACTTTTCCATCGACTATTTACGCCGTATGATGGCGTTTTCGACCGCTCTAACTTTTCTAATCAATCACAAAGCATACCATATAGTCATAGCAACATAGAAAACTAACCATAAACACCAAAACAATAATTTGATAGGTTAAAACGGATCAAACATAGCCAAAACCCCATATTTTCCCTTAAGCCTGTTTAAGCAAAACTAATGATAGGATTAATAAAACTTAACCAAATTAACCAAATTTTCTATCAGAGGCCTAAAACAATATTTCGAAATTTATACACATTTTTCCAGAATTTAATCATATTTAAATTCGCTAATTAACAATAATTACCCTTAATTAACCATAATTAGTGAGGAACTATGCAAATCACTGATCTTTGCCACAATTAAAATTTTCAGAATTGAAACTTAACTAATTTGGGTGAATACTGATGTCTAACAGCGGCTCTAACACTGATTCGGTGAAGATCATCCTTGATTTAGCATTGCTAAGCTTAATCCTTGATTGGAGAGTGATATTGGATGATTTTAGAAGGTAGAGGCCATGGCTAGGGTTAAGGAATAGTTTTAGATGGTTGAAAAATGAAACAAAATTCGTTTTCCTACTGTTCTCAGCCTCCATATAACCCCAATCCCGAAATGGGTTTTGGGCCCTCTTGTTAATCACCCTAACTAGGCCCGGTTAAGCTGTTTTTCACTGTAACACCCCACCTCCGCTAGGGTCACTCACAAAGGGAATGCACTAGTTTTGGTGGAGCATTATCTAGGTAAACATACACAGAGATATCACTAGATAGACCATAAATAAAGCAGTGGTAGAAATTAAAAATCAAATCATATTACTTTCAAGAAAAGAGTCAAAACCTCATATATCCAAAGTACAAGTTGCCATTATTCCATTACATCAAGTTCTAAATAAAGAAGCATAAACTTAAAATAACAAAAGTAAATTATTCCCCAAAAATAGTAGACGTGCAGCCATAGCATAGCCCAAGAGAAAACCGTACATGAGCTGACAGAAAGCAAGCTAAATCCAAGCTAAGAGCTAAAGTTTCCTCCCTGAGAACCTGGGTGAAGAAACGAAAGAAAAAGAGGTGAAAGGAAATGGGTCAGTCATAAAGACTGGTAAGTCCAAGTGACTTTCAGCATAAAAACAGGTAAAGGTAACATGACATGTATAAACTGAAAGTAAACATAAGTACGATGTCAAGATGGATAAGATAGACTAAGATAAAATGATGAATCAAGTATAGGTCAAGTATAGCATCGCATGTTCAAGGTTCGCTGCACCAACTATACTAGTAGCCCAACCCATGTCAAGTATTAATCATGAAATGACCCCTTGGCCCAAAATCGTGAATGACCCATTACTAGGTCCAACGGAATGATCCACTAATCGATCGGCTCCCTACAAGTTCTAGCTCGTTTCTGTGTCATACGGCCCCATCATGAATGTAGTCACCTGTGCTCGGTCCACCATAGAGTGTATCAAGACCTATGGTGCCAACCACCGACACGAATCAAGCATGCACAGATAAACCTACTGATGCCCAATGCCTGCTTTTTCAACTCCGGACCACGTTGTTGTATATAACGTTGTTGTATACACAATTATATGATTTTTGTTTGATGATAACAACCAAATAAATATTATTATAAATATGTTTGAAATCGTACTGTTAAATATATACATCACTGACTGAAATATAATATTTATATTTAGATGGAATACGACCATACAGACATTGATATATTCGTACTGTAATCTATTTAAATTGAATATTCTATTTCAATAACACAACAGTACAAATCTTATAAACTCCACTATTTAAACACTCACAGAATATTTGTACTAATAAATAACAGAATAAAATAAACAAGTTTGTTTGACAACAATAAAATAATATTTTATTTCAATCAAACTTGTTTATTACAAACATCAGTACAATTCATATATATATATATATATATATACACAGCTCCTCACTCATACATTCAGTATACATTTTTTTTTTATACAGACACTTTCACTGTTACACACACTGTATATTTTTCACTGTCAATTTCTATCTTCTTGTCTTCTGTCTTCACAGCTTACAAGTCAGTCCAGTCTTCACAGTCAGTTCAGTCTTCATACCTGTCATACAAATGAACACACACAGTACACTGCAATAGAAATAATACTGAATACATGCAAATATAAATTTTATTTTTAAAATTTTATTTGCCTCAGTTTTCTGGTGTGTTTCTCATCATATTTCATGACTTGATCTGATTTATATAGACATCATCTGTAGTGCTCACTGGTCAGCCTCAACAAACTGTACTGGTTTGCTGATCAGGACCAGCATCAAAAATTGCTGATTCTGACCAGCCTCAACACAGTGCAGCAGTCTGCTGATAAAATTTGCACATACACGATACATGTATACACACATGAGTGTGTGTATATACACATATGTTATGCATGTGCAGACAAAATGTAGTCAAGGCAAACAGCATGTCAAGTCGGCAAAAGCAAATGGCCGAGCACATATCAAATAGGTTCAAGAACATTTCAGCAGCAAGGCTCAAACACAACAAGTCAAATGTAAGCATGGGTGGTCGAGAGAAGTGCAAACATGTCAACTGCATAAGCATGGACAGAAATACAAAGGCAGCAGATTTAAGTGAAAGTGCCAACATAGCAGCAAACAAGGCAGTTTCAAAGAATGGCATGGCAAAGTATAGTGCAGCCAAGCTTGGCAAGTCAGGATGAGCATCACAGTTTAAACTGAAGTACATGTGTGGCACAGCAAATTTTAAAGTGGTCGAGCACAGTTTCATGAAGCCAACACAGCATGGATACAAGCAGAAAAAGGGTGCAGTTATGAATTTCAACAGCTAACTCATATATATATATATATATATATATATGGTGCAAGTTCACATATACATGAAAGCATGATCCAAGTGTACAAGTGTGGATGTGCAAGTGTCATGGTGGGTGCAACTACAAGTTTCAGTGAACAAACAAATGAATAAATGCATGTCAGGGAGCAAAGACCATCAAAACAGTGGCACAATGGCATAGCGACAAAAGTCGTTGGTAAACAGTATTGGGATAAAACAATTTATTTTCAATCATGCAGTGGGATTCCTGGAAAAAAAATCATAGTTACATGTTTTAAGAACAACTTAAACACTATGGTGAAGCACTTTCAGATCATGTTCAAAGGGAATACAAGAAAAAATTATTTTGAAGTTATTTCCAGAAAAACAGTTTTGACATGATTTTTTTTAGGCAATGGTTTCAATTTTGGCAAGAAAACTCAAGCCCAACAATCATGGTCGAGCGTTTCAGTCCAGGTTATAATGGTGCCAGCAAGTTCATAGAAGCCCAAGTAAAGCAAGTCTCAAGAAAATATGAATCAAGTACCAAAACAATGTGCTCAAGTTCATTCATGCATGGGAAATTAAAGATTGGATTTAACCATTTATGAAATGGTGAATCAGTAAGAATCATACTTGAAAATATTCTGCAATTATCAATTTCCAGAAATACTCATGATATAACAACATATTTGGAAAGAAAAACCATTTATGTTTCCAATTTTCAAATGCAAAAATTCTGGCAAGAAATCGGTTTTCAAATCATCCAGATATCACGCAAGGATCTAAAGGGGTTTAAATAATTTCAGGAAAGTCAATTCAACATTTTTTATTTCAGATTATAGTATATATGTTTTTGGAAATGAATCAGAGAATTATTTGGAGAATAACACAAGGGTTCTGTTTTTATACATGATTTATGGGATCATTCAATCAAGCATGAATTTATACAAGGGTGATTCATCAAGGAAATCGAATTGATAAAAGGGGAAATTTTATTTTCCAATTTTATCAATTAAATCGATCAAGCCAAAAGAGGAAATCTTGTATTCAATAAAATCCGCAAATCAAAAGGGGAAAGATACATCTCAATCAATTTCAATAAAAGATTTCAAAAGGGGATTTCACGCAAAAATTCAGTGCAAATATATCAGCCATGTCATTATAATGAAATCAGAGTTTTAGGGTTTCGATACTACCCTATATTAGACACCAATTCATCATCGGCACAAATGTATCGAGACCACAAACAATTCAATCGAAACCAAGCATAACAATTTCAAGCAACAAAAGAGAAAAATTCCAATTACTCATGGTTTCGATCAAGAGCAGAGAGCAACCCCAAATCGAAGCATCAGAAAGCTGAGAGCAAGACAAATTTGAACACCAGAGATTTATTTCGTCAAGCTTCGAATCGATTTGGGAGGATTTCAAGAAACCTTAGCAATTTTCCAATCACCTGCCGCCATTTCTAATTCCATAAGAAAAGGGATCGGGCCAAAGAAAATAACAAAGAAGGGTGGAACCTATTTGTGATATGGCCGGCCAAGTTTTGAAAAGGGGATGACCCCTTTAAATTCAATCTCCTTTATTCATTTTTAAATTAGGGTTTCTCCTTGTTTTAATTTTCTATTTGTTGTATTGTCTTTTAATTTGAGTTGTAAAACCGCCGAACCAGTTTTCTAGAGTCTGTAAAATCTAGGGGATCCAGTCAGGGTGTTGACTGTCAGTTTTCGAGTCTGTAAAATCTGGGTTACGGATTACAGGGTTGTAATTCGGGAAATCTGATCGAGGGGATATCGTCAGTCTACGGTTTTGAGCTCAGGGTTAGAATAGGAGCAGGGTTTGCAAGTGTACATGGTCTTGTATGCGGGATCTGTTTTATCACCTAGTAGAAACCTTAGAAATGCAGCAGTAGGCAGGGTTTTGCCGAAGCTGGGTATATCTGTGTGTGATTTACTTTCTACATTTCTGTCTCTATTATATTCTGTAATCTGTTTATTATTATATATCTCATTATAATTTTAATTCAGTTGAAAACTGTGAAAAACCCTATTCACCCCCCTTTAGGGTTATTCTAGATCCAACAAGTGGTATCAGAGCTGGTATAAGGTTACAACATGATAGGGAGTTCTCGCTCTATGATCTAGTGGCGAAGTAGTGACTCTTATCCCTACATGTCCGTGGGTGGTTGTCCATGTCGAGAGATAGGACGTTAAACCAGTCTTTGTGGTACCTTTGTTTGCCACCGGGGTGTCATTAAAATCCTCGAGAAAGCGAGAACAAGTGGTATCGGAGCAGGTATTTTCTTTAACTCTAGAAACATGGGTAATCCTAGTTGTCAGTTTAGTGAGAGTCAGTCCAGTTCATCTCCAACTATTTTCACTGGAACAGATTTTTTAAACTGGAAATCCAGAATGGAATTTTATTTAAAATCTGTTAATATTAAATGTTGGGATGTTATTATCAATGGGTACGATATGGTAGATAAAGTTTTTAATTCTTGTGCTACACATATTCTATATTCTTATCTTGATGATGATCAATACAGTCTGATCTCACATTGTTTAACCGCGCAGGAAATCTGGATAGCTCTCAATACGAAGTATGGACAAATTGACAACTGCAGCTCAAAACCCCAGAAAGTCAACTCAGCTTCAGATGTATGCTTAACTAGCCTTACAGATGAAAATTCAGATGGATCAGTTGATGGAGAATTAACAAATGAGAATTTCTCATATGAAGATCTGGTTTACATGTGTCTTGATTTAACAAAATCTGTTGATAAACTCCAACTGAAAAATAAGTCTCTGAAATCTAAGAATTTTGAGTTGACCAGCAAAATTAATGATTTGGAATCATAACTTGAATATGTTAAAAATTCTTCAATTTCAGTTTGCAAAAATTGTTTGAAATTGAAAACCAATCTTGTTCATCTCAATAAAAATATTCAAAAGTTTGAAGATGAAATTGAGAACAAGACTGAGTTATCAAATTTAAATAACCTTCTGCAAAAGGAATTTGAAAATTTTAAAACAGATATATATTCCAAATTTGAAATTGCTGAAAATGAAAATTTGGTGAAAAGTGGTTTGATTTTGAAAGAACTTGAAAATGAGATTGAAAAATCCAAGAATTTTGAATCTGAAAAACCAAAACGATTTGAACTTGAAATTTCCGAATCCCAAGCCAAAATTAAATTGCTTGAAAATGAGAATTTGGTTTTGAAACAGTCCAATGTTGAACAGAAGATCGCTATAAATAATTGCTCAAATTTATTAAAAGAAAATAATGATCTAAAATTCAAAATTAAACGATTAGAATCAACTTTGGATAAATTTTCTAATGGGGAAAAATCTTTGAATATACTATTACAAAACCAAGTTTCTATTGGAAATAAATCTGGTCTTGGCTTCGGGAAAAATGATGTTTTTGGAAAACAAAATTCAAATGATTTGGAAAATCCCTCAAACTGTTTTAGAAAGAACTACTTTGAAAATTTGAACTCTAAAAATTTCGAAGGTTTTTGGAATCAAAGTTGTGATGAGAAATTATTTCATAAGAAACTTTTTAAACATTTTTGGATTCCTAAAAATAAAACGGGCCTCGTCAAGTTCAAACAGATTTGGGTTCCTAAGGGTACAAAGGTTAATTCTGATGGTTTGTTATACAAACAGGTTTGGGTACCAAAACATACGAATATAACTATGAGTGGTTTTACTACTTTTGTTAGACCACTCGATCCCTTCATTTGTTAGGTACCAGTGGAGGCTGAGGAGTTGCTGCGCAGAAAGAGAAACTGAATTCAAACTGCTTCATAACATGGAATCATTCACAACTCCTTAGCCAAATCTATTGAGTTAGAGATTTTGATGTACACTGGATTCTGGTATGATCTCTAAACTCATCTCTGTAAATGTTTTCTGTTTTGATTTTTTTTTCTTTTGTTTATTTACTCTTCTTCTCCCTTCTATCTCTTTCTTCTATCTTTTTCTGATTTGACTGCCATTTTTTTGTGCTTCTTGAAATGCAGTATTTGAATTGCAGTATTCATGATATTCTGGAAAAAAATTTTGCGTGTATAGTACTCCGATACTTTTAATCATTTCCAGATACTGATTTTTTTCTTCTCTGCAATTGTTTTGAAGTTCATTTTTTGTTTTCTGAATTCCTAACGGTGTTGACGTATTCTTGTTATATATTGAACACTGTTAATTAGAATTCTAAATTCTTGAAGATCTGAAAATTTGATGAATGAAGATTCACACACCACTGCTGTTTTGAGTTTCTTCTAATTCATTTTAGAAAGGCTTGAAATATTATACTCATTACAGCACACTACTATTTCTCAGTCGTGATAATTTCATTGATTTTCAGATTGGCTTGAATATTTTTAAATTGTCTTGAATCAGTGATACATCTTGAAATTCATTTTTTTTTGTTTTTTTATCATCATGGTTGAAATTAGTTTGTTTGAAATCATCTGAAATTCCTGATATTTTGAATCTCACACACCTCCTAAATTTGAAATTATCAACCTTGTGTGACTGATTCATTATATCCCTGAACTTGATATTGATTCAAGAGATTTCAAATAAATTACTTTAATTTTCTAGTTCATGAATACCTCTCAAATTTGATGTAAATGATCTGAATTTAATCTCACACTTGTCAGAAACAACATGGAAAATTTCTTTTCTAAAACTGGTCTTAAAATTCTCTGTTATTCCATGATTATTTGGTTTGAATATCTGTTTGTTTAAAATCATTTGAATTTATTGATTTACTGAATCCTGATATCTTCATCTTCCATCAAATGATTTCAAATAAACAGTACTTCTAATCTTGGATCATGAATCATATTCTGTGACCATCAGAAATGTCTTGACAAGTGTGCTTTGAAATGATTTTTGTGCTGCTTTGATACTGGTGTGAAAATGCTCTAAATGACTGCTTGTATTGAGAATAAGTGTTTGTTGCTCTGATACTGTTTTTCAAATAATTGCTTGTTCTTGTCCGCAGTTTTGAAAAATGTGCAAATTTGTTAAGTCTGTCTATTTGGTCTTTGTGAATCAAGACACCAAGTGGTATCAGAAGTGCTTATATTTGTTTCACACATCTGTACTGAGATTCAAATTTTCACCTTGTATAAATCCATACATTTTTTTTGCCTTATACTAATAAATGTGCTAAATTTGTCTGGCTGGGTTTGTGTTTAAATTTCTTTGGTCTGAGATGTCCATGATAGTCCATCAGGGTGTAATTAAATTCCTCGATAAAGGAGACTACAATTGGTATCAGCCTTTTTCACTCATCTGTTTTTTGAATTATCACCCTGTATAGATTCAGTTTTTTTTATATAAATCTGTTTAATTTCCTCTTGTAATTGATTTTCAATTTTAAAATTATTTATTGATTATTCATTCAGAAATTGAAATCAATATCCGAATTGAACTGTATTTATAATTTATCAAAACATATTATTAGAATTTGAAATTGTGATGAAATTGTGACTGCAGTATATTTCACAACAAGAGAGGATTTGATTTAAATTTTTTCATGATGGTTGAACGTTTATTATAATATTTTTGAACTGGCTATTATTTCACGACCATCATCATTACCTATCATCATTCTGCCATCCATCATTTTTTTTATATTAATGTTTTTTAATCATCTTGTTTTAAAATGGTGAAAATTATGTGTGATAGAAATGGGATTATATTATTATTCAGAATTAGTGATAATTGAAAATTTTCAATAATCCCGGTACAGTCAAGCTTATTTCATAATATAATTAATTTAGAAATTTATTTCACAGTCCATTTATGTACCTACCACATTTCTATCATCCATATTGGGTTCATATACCGAGGAGTTTTTTTTTATAAAGCTGAAAATGATAAAAATATAATTAACATATAAGAGTGTCTCTAACCTCATTTAAAAATCCAAGCTCTGGTTATGCATGGTTATGAGACATCTTATAATTTAAGCTGCGACTGATCCCATTTAAAAATCCAAGCCCTGGTTATGCGTGGTCAGTGTGCTCTTAAATAAAAAAAATTAAAAAAAAGGAAATAAAGTGCTAAAAATAGAAATTAATTTGAAATTCTCCTCTGAGTATAAAAACCAGCCTATCAATCCATCTTCCAATCTGTGAAATGTGTTAATATCTTATGAAGTATTATGATTTGTTGATTGATGGCTACTGGGATTTGAGACTATCTGATTTGGTCACTTAAATTGAATTATTAATTATAGTCCAAATCCATCACTGCTTTTGTGCTTTATTTTTTATAAAAATCCTTTGAAAATAATTGGAAATGAATTGTTTTTAAAACTCTCTCCATTTTATATATAATTCATCGTATATTCATCATTCTCTACAATGTGAAATATGCCACCTGTTCTTAGAATATTATGATTTTTGTTTGACTGATTGAAATTTATGATGATCGTTCTTCCTCTTAAGTTGAAATTATATTTGTTAGTCATTTTTCATCTATATTTTAAATTCTGTATCCTTTTGATGATAACAAAAGGGGGAGAATGAGTTGAGATTTTGATTTATGAGTGAATATTTTATAAATATTTTTAATTTTTGAAAATTTATGATTATTCATATCATTCATTTCACTCACGCACAATTATAGGGGGAGTTGTCTATTGTAGGGGGAGATGATAAATAGGGGAGTTCAATTTACACTGTCAAACACATTTATTGTATACAAAATCTTTTATTTGTTTGTCATCATCAAAAGGGGGAGATTGTTGTATATAACGTTGTTGTATACACAATTATATGATTTTTGTTTGATGATAACAACCAAATAAATATTATTATAAATGTGTCTAAAATCGTACTGTTAAATATATACATCACCGACTGAAATATAATATTTATATTTAAATGGAATACGACCATACAGACATTGATATATTCATACTGTATTCTATTTAAATTGAATATTCTATTTCAATAACACAACAGTACAAATCTTATAAACTCCACTATTTAAACACTCACAGAATATTTGTACTAATAAATAAGAGAATAAAATAAACAAGTTTGTTTGACAAAAATAAAATAATATTTTATTTCAATCAAACTTGTTTATTACAAACATCAGTACAATTCATATATATATATATATATATATATATATATATATATATATGTACACAGCTCCTCAC
Source organism: Allium sativum (assembly GCA_030737875.1). Classification (NCBI taxonomy): domain Eukaryota; kingdom Viridiplantae; phylum Streptophyta; class Magnoliopsida; order Asparagales; family Amaryllidaceae; genus Allium; species Allium sativum. The sequence continues at coordinate 9,130,495 of CM060913.1, forward strand.
TCATACATTCAGTATACATTTTTTTTGATACAGACACTTTCACTGTTACACACACTGTATATTTTTCACTGTCAATTTCTGTCTTCTTGTCTTCTGTCTTCACAGCTTACAAGTCAGTCCAGTCTTCACAGTCAGTCCAGTCTTCATACCTGTCATACAAATGAACACACACAGTACACTGCAATAGAAATAATACTGAATACATGCAAATATAAATTTTATTTTTAAAATTTTATTTGCCTCAGTTTTCTGGTGTGTTTCTCATCATATTTCATGACTTGATCTGATTTATATAGACATCATCTGTAGTGCTCACTGGTCAGCCTCAACAAACTGTACTGGTTTGCTGATCAGGACCAGCGTCAAAAATTGCTGATTGTGACTAGCCTCAACACAATGCAGCAGTCTGCTGATAAAATTTGCACATACACGGTACATGTATACACACATGAGTGTGTGTATATACACATATGTTATGCATGTGCAGGCAAAATGTAGTTAAGGCAAACAGCATGTCAAGTCGGCAAAAGCAAATGGCCGAGCACAAATCAAATAGGTTCAAGAACATTTCAGCAACAAGGCTCAAACACAACAAGTCAAATGTAAGCATGGGTGGTCGAGAGAAGTGCAAACATGTCAACTGCATAAGCATGGACAGAAATACAAAGGCAGCAGATTTAAGTGAAAGTGCCAACATAGCAGCAAACAAGGCAGTTTCAAAGAATTGCATGGCAAAGTATAGTGCAGCCAAGCTTGGCAAGTCAGGATGAGCATCACAGTTTAAACTGAAGTACATGTGTGGCACAGCAAATTTTAAAGTGGTCGAGCATAGTTTCATGAAGCCAACACAACATGGATACAAGCAGAAAAAGGGTGCAGTTATGAATTTCAACAGCTAACTCATATATATATATATATATATATATATATATATATATATATGGTGCAAGTTCACATATATATGAAAGCATGATCCAAGTGTACAAGTGTGGATGTGCAAGTGTCATGGTGGGTGCAGCTACAAGTTTCAGTGAACAAACAAATGAATAAATGCATGTCAGGGAGCAAAGACCATCAAAACAGTGGCACAATGGCATAGCGACAATAGTCATTGGTAAACAGTATTGGGATAAAACAATTTATTTTCAATCATGCAGTGGGATTCCTAAAGAAAAAAAATCATAGTTACATGTTTTAAGAACAGCTTAAACACTATGGTGAAGCACTTTCAGATCATGTTCAAAGGGAATACAAGAAAAAATTATTTTGAAGTTATTTCCAGAAAAACGGTTTTGACATGATTTTTTTAGGCAATGGTTTCATTTTTGGCAAGAAAACTCAAGCTCAACAATCGTGGTCGAGCATTTCAGACCAGGTTATAATGGTGCCAGCAAGTTCATAGAAGCCCAAGTAAAGCAAGTCACAAATGCAGAACTCAAGAAAATATGAATCAAGTACCAAAAAAATGTGCTCAAGTTCATTCGTGCATGGGAAATTAAAGATTGGATTTAACCATTTATGAAATGGTGAATCAGTAAGAATCATACTTGAAAATATTCTGCAATTATCAATTTCCAGAAATACTCATGATATAACAACATATTTGGCAAGAAAAACCATTTATGTTTCCAATTTTCAAATGCAAAATTTCTGGCAAGAAATCGGTTTTCAAATCATCCAGATATCACGCAAGGATCTAAAGGGGTTTAAATAATTTCAGGAAATTCAATTCAACATTTTTTCTTTCAGATTACAGTATATATGTTTTTGGAAATGAATCAGAGAATTATTTGGAGAATAACACAAGGGTTCTGTTTTTACACATGATTTATGGGATCATTCAATCAAGCATGAATTTATACAAGGATGATTCATCAAGGAAATCGAATTGATAAAAGGGGAAAATTTATTTTCCAATTTTATCAATTAAATCGATCAAGCCAAAAGAGGAAATCTTGTATTCAATAAAATCCGCAAATCAAAAGGGGAAAGATACATCTCAATCAATTTCAATAAAAGATTTCAAAAAGGGATTTCATGCAAAAATTCAGTGCAAAAATATCAGCCAAGACATTATAATGAAATCAGAGTTTTAGGGTTTCGATACTACCCTATATTAGACACCAATTCATCATCGGCACAAATGTATCGAGACCACAAACAATTTAATCGAAACCAAGCATAACAATTTCAAGCAACAAAAGAGAAAAATTCCAATTACTTACGGTTTCGATCAAGAGCAGAGAGCAACCCCAAATCGAAGCATCAGAAAGCTGAGAGCAAGACAAATTCGAACACCAGAGATTTATTTCATCAAGCTTCGAATCGATTTAGGAGGATTTCAAGAAACCCTAGCAATTTTCCAATCACTTGCCGCCATTTCTAATTCCATAAGAGAAGGGATCGGGCCAAAGAAAATAACAAAGAAGGGTGGAACCTATTTGTGATATGGCCGGCCAAGTTTTGAAAAGGGGATGACCCCTTTAAATTCAATCTCCTTTATTCATTTTTAAATTAGGGTTTCTCCTTGTTTTAATTTTCTATTTGTTGTATTGTCTTTTAATTTGAGTTGTAAAACCGCCGAACCAGTTTTCTAGAGTCTGTAAAATCTAGGGGATCCAGTCAGGGTGTTGACTGTCAGTTTTAGAGTCTGTAAAATCTGGGTTATGGATTATAGGGTTTTAATTCGGGAAATCTGATCGAGGGGATATCGTCAGTCTACGGTTTTGAGCGTAGGGTTAGAATAGGGGCAGGGTTTGCAAGTGTACATGGTCTTGTATGCGGGATCTGTTTTATCACCTAGTAGAAACCTTAGAAATGCAGCAGTAGGCAGGGTTTTGCCGAAGCTGGGTATATCTGTGTGTGATTTACTTTCTACATTTCTGTCTCTGTTATATTCTGTAATCTGTTTATTATTATATATCTCATTATAATTTTAATTCAGTTAAAAACTGTGAAAAACCGTATTCACCCCCTCTAGGGTTATTCTAGATCCAACACACGTGCACGACCATAGCCTGCCTGAACCTACACTGGCGCACCCACACAGCCGTCGTTCTGGTCGCTTACAATCAGCCCAGTAATCGTGCCCCACCCTGCCTAGTTCCAGGGTACCATGATACATCTAGTGGGTTACTACTGAAACGGACCGCGTAACTAGGGTTTCCGTCTAGTAGGTTAAGTGTTGTCATTTAAATTCGAGACTTAACCCCATTAGTCTAGCATATCAAGTTGGCTAAGTGTTGTCATTTAAGTTCGTGACTTAGCCCTACCATTCACATGTTAAGTTGGTTAGGTGTTGTCGTTCAAGTTCATGACCTAACCCTACCAATCATATTTCAAGTTGGTTAAGTGTTGTCTTTCATGTTCATGACTTAACCCTATCATGTGGCATTTAATTCATTAATGCACCCCAACCTCTCACATCAGACCTGTTGTTGGGGTCACTGGATATGCCGGGCGATTACGGGAAGATTTACACCATAACTCAGTCTGACCTCGGGTTTCAAGCGCGATATGACCAACTACCCACATTGGATCCTATTGTTTGCAGTAGCTGGATTTGCCGGGCGGTTCCGGGAAGATTTACACTACAAACTCTACCCAACCTCGAGTTGGCCATTTTCAAGTTTATTCTAGTGTCATGACCATGTTCAGGTTTCATTTCAAGTTCGTGTCAAGTTTCAAGGATTAGTTTCATGCCCACATCCAGATTCAAGTTATAACAATGTTCATGTTTCAAGTTTTGCCTATTATCAAGTTCCTAATTCATGTTCATAACCAATTCATGTTTTGCCTAATCTATCCAAATCGTATTCCCATCGCACGTAAACGTGAATCGATCTATACTACATATAAATCCAAATCCTGAAATAAAGGGAGTAGGATCGAAACTATGTTAGGCAAAAAGGGATGAGCATAAAGCGATAAAAGGGATTGCAAGACTAGCATGATATAACTTGAGATAATTGGTTACAACATCACTAGCATATAGGATTTCAAATCTAGCAAGATAAGGCGATAGTCATGATAAAAGTTGAAATAAAAGAATAGGCATGCAAGAGCAAGCCAAATACAAGGATAATGGATCCAATGGCTTTGGTGTACATAATAGCGAATAAACTAAGCAAGTCACACCCTAGGTATGAGATCCAACAACTGCAAATTCGGTGTACAACATGGGATTCAACTATGGGCATGAACAATCAACTATAATAGTCTTAAGTAATTAACCCCAGTAGTCATAGTCACGGCCATAGGCAGAAATCTCATAATTATGAACCATAAGCGATTAATTACAATAGTCATGGATAATTATCCAAAATAGTTCTGGGAAAATAGTCATAGTCAATTAACAGTGGTAGTTTCAAAGTCATGGTCATAGATAATATCCTTATGTTCATAATCATAGGTTATAATTCTCATTGTCAAGAGTCATAGGTGATTAGCCACCATTGTCCTTGTCATAGTCATAGGCAATAGTCTTATGTTCACCGTCATAGGCATAGGCATAGTCTTATGTTCACAGTCATAGGCATAGTATTATGTTCACAGTCATAGGCATAGTCTTATGTTCTCAGTCATAGGCATATGCATAGTCTTATGTTCACAGTCATAGTCCTTGGCCATTAACAATAGTTTCAACGTCATAGGCATGTTAAGGTTATAGACATGAGAGAGTTTGATTTACAACATGAATAGGTCCAAAGCAATATTCACGAAAGTCAAGATCCAAGATGAACAAGAATAGATATGAATCAATTACCATACATAGATCCAATTCCAATTTACAACATGGATATTAAGTTTACAACGTTTATCTAAAAGTAACTTGAACTTACAGTGCGTGGATCGAGAATTAGAAAGCAGAATTTGATTGTTGAATCTCTATTTGATTGATCGTGTTCTTAATTGAAATCCCCCAATTTGCAAATCTCTAAGCGTAGTCTTAATGGAGAAGGAGCTGTCCTTTTTCTTCCTTTTTATCTTATTATTTAGATTATCTTAGAAGCAGCATAAGGGCAGAATGAAATGGTGTGGAGAGAATGAGGCTAGGGGGCTGCTTATATAGGGTTAGGCAGACGAATCTGGTCACGAAACAAGTCTAAATACATCAGAATGCATCTGGTTCAAGAAATAGGTTCGGGAGGCAGGTCGACCCCCAGGTCGACTCCCAAGTCGACCTGGTCATGGGCGGTTGACTCCACAGTCGACCTGGGTGGGGGGGGGGGGGGTCGACTCCCCAGTCGACCTGGGTATATGGGCGGGAATTTTCCCGCCAGCCTTCTCTCGGTTTGAATTTCGAATTTCTGGCTTTATTTTTGAGCTATTTTATTTTATTTAAGTTCTTGAAACTTCAGAGGGTCATATCTTGGTCATGCGGACTCCAATTTTCAAAAACTCAATTTCATGCAGAATTCCGAGACGAACGCAATAATGCAACCTATTTCCCTTGATTCTTATTTTAAAATTTAATTCTGCCTTGATTTATGACTTTAACATGTTATAAAAATACGAGTTGTTACATTCACCGTCTAAACCTTGTTTCAGCCATACCTCCCAAACAGTTAGTCCATTTGGCTAATATGACCACTCTACGGAATTGTAAACCATCGTTCGAAGCTAATGGAAGTGGTTTCAGGTCAAAACCCCTTTTCAATCAAAAGTTATGGCCAAAACAAGATTAGCTCAGGGAAAAATGGTCATTTAAAAATCGGCAAAAGTCATGAACATGGGAAATGACCCCAATAGTCGTCTCCCAAAATTACATGACCATACGACTTCATACGAAAAAGAAATAAATATTCTACATCCTCTGATGCGTAAAAAGTTTTTCATTACATTTCCCCCCGGAAATTTCATCCCCGAAATTCCTTAACCAAAACATACAAAGTGTCTCGCGTGCCTACCAATCATTTACAGCAATCAACATACAAAACAAACAAACAAACAAACAAGTCTATCCTAGCATGCGGAAAACTAAATTGCCAGTAGAATCTTACCAGGCAAAGAGTTCTGGATATGCCTTCCTAATGCTCTCCTCTGTCTCCCAAGTACAGTCATTTTCATCCTCGCCCCACTGAATCTTTACTAGTTTCATCGCTTTCCTTCGAAGTTGCTTCTTATCATGCTCGACAATAGGAATCGGCTTGCGGTTCCCAACCGCCTTGGGTTCTACTTCGATATCATCCAATTGATCCGGTGAAATAGTCATATCGGGGTCGTGCATGAACTTCCTTAACTACGAAACGTGAAATGTGTTGTGAACTCCCGCCATCTTGTCAGGCAACTCGACTCTATATGCCAAATTCCCAACTTGCTCGAGAACTGGGAATGGACCAACAAATCTTGGTGCCAACTTTCCTCTCCTACCAAATCGAATAACATTCTTTAATGGAGAGATCTTGACAAATACTAAGTCACCAACAAAGAATTTCAATTCTCTTTTCCTTCTATCAGCATAACTCTTCTGCCTATCTTGGGCGTTCTTCATTCGATGTTGAATGATCTTGATCTTGTATGAAGTTTCTCTTATTACATCTGGCCCAAGCACAAACTTCTCATTGGTTTCCAACTAACATGATGGTGAGTTACATGGTCTTCCATACAAAGCTTCAAATGGAGCCATACCAATACTGGATTGATAACTGTTATTATAGGCAAACTCTACTAGATGCAAATGGTCATCCCATGACCCCCCAAAATACAATATACAAGCTCTCAAGAGATCCTCCTCCAATATACGATTCACCCTCTCTGTTTGACCGTCGGTTTAAGGATGGTACGCAATACTGAGATGTAATTATGATCCTAATGCCTCTTGTAAGCTCTTCCAAAATCCACTAGTAAACAACGGATCTCGGTCACTTACAATGCCTTTGGGTATTCCATGAAATCTCACTATCCACTTCATATACAGTTCCGCTAACTTAGCTGTAGTTCTATTTGACTTGACGGGTATGAACCTTGCACTTTTAGTCAATCGATCTATGATTACCCAAATGCTATCATGACCTGATCTAGTCCTTGGTAAACCATCGATGAAATCCATCGAGAGTTGTTCCTATTTCCATTCTGGGATTTCTAACGGTTGTAACAAACCACTAGGCTTCTTTTGCTCAGCTTTAACTAACTGGCAATTCATACACTTGGATATAAACTTCCCAATGTCTCTTTTCAACCCTTCCCAGTAGTAGATCTACTTCATGTCTCGATACAGTTTGTTACCACCGGGATGTATGGTCAGTTTTGAGTGGTGACATTCTCTAAGCACTTCATCTGTCAACCGTTCACGTTGGGTACAACCAGTCTTCCACTCTTTCTAAGCCATCCATCTCGATCAAGCCCATACTCGTTCATCTCCTCATCGATCCCATCTCTAACTTGGAGATGATTTTCAATTAGTTAAGACTGTCCCTCTGACTGGAACCAATACGCTCAATCAAAGTGGGTCTGATCGTCAAACTTGCTAACATTTCTGGATCCAATTCGCACTTTATTCTGAAATCATACCCAGCGATGTACTCTAGTTGTTTCCACTAAAGAAAACATAGCCCTTAAACTGGCATGTCTTCTACTCAATGCATCAGCTACCACATGTCCCTTTCCTGGTGTGTATGCGATATCGAAATCGTAGGAAGCCAAGAATTCTAACCATCTTTGTTATCAGAGATTTAGATCCTTCCAAGAAAAAAGATACTTTAGCGATTTATGATCGGTAAACAACTCGAATCTTTCTCCCAAGAGATAATTTCTCTACATCTTCAATGCGAACACAATCGCTGTCAATTCCAAATCATGGGTAGGATACCTTTTCTCATGCGGTTTCGGTTGCTGACTAGCACAAGCTACAACCCTACCTCCTTGCATCAATACAACACCTAGTCTGGTACCACAGGCATCTGTGTATACCGTCATCTCTTCATTCCCTTTAGGAATGACTAACACTGGCGCACATGTCAACTTTTCCTTTAGACTCTTAAATGAATTCTTGCACTCTTCATCCCAGACGAAAGCTTGATTCTTCTTGGTCAACAGAGTCAACGGTGCCGCTATCCTAGAGAAGTCTTGGTTAAACTTACGATAATATCCCGCCAACCCCAAGAAACTTCTTACGTCTGTTACATTCTTCGGCGTAGACCAATCTTGTACCATAGCCACCTTTGCAGGGTCCATGACAATACCATTCTCTGAAGCAACATAGCCTAAGAATCTCATTTCGAAGTTATTACCATTTTTGAACAAAATAGAACATCAACGTAAGGTCCTAAACAATCGATAGCATTCATCGAACAAGTCCTATTTATCATCCGCTAAAACCATGAATACGTCGATACCTGAATGACTGGTCCAACCAAAATCAATGGCTAATGGAAGCCCTGGCTCCAAATGGACTACCACTTGTCCAACGCACGTTTATCCTCCAAGGATAACTAGATCACGTCCAAGGATCCAAGGTAAGTAGGCGTCCCCAGATATCCCTGCTTCGAGTCCGCCTAGAACACTCCAAACTATCGACGACTCCTTGGCACTCCATCAGAAGAGCTACCCTTAACTCCATCTTTAACTCGAGTCCATACATAAGCGAAGGGACCCATCGGCCTTAATGGCTAATATAACTAGTGCTACTCACTCGGAGACGCTTTTCCAGATAAATCCCTTCTTCAAAAGATCGTTTACTTGCACCCTGAGCTCCAGCTGCTCCCGTGGCGCCATACGACGAAGTGGCACCACTATAGGTCTGGAATCTTTCACTAAACCAATACGAAACTCAATCTCTCGGTGTGGTGGAAGTCCAGTCACTTCCTCGAAGACATCTGGATACTGGCCAGCCACGGGCACATCTGACAACTCATCATGTGGGATGTCAAGGGAATTCAGAAAACTAGCCATTACCCCATCACTAGGTAGACCACCAAATAGTACCCTCCGGCCATCATCCGCTCTAACTGTCACCAAAAAGCCCTCACAGTCTACCACCACCCCGTACCTTTGGAGCCAATCGACTCCCAAAATAATGCCAAACCCTAGTAAAGCCCAAAACAAAGCAATCACAAGCAAACATACATCCATGACTCGATAGGACTGCATTACGATAAGTCATACTAAGGCTAATCGAACCACCGATCAGGTTCGTCACAGCTAAAGGTCTATCGACAATCTCAAGCTCCAGTCCCAACTTATCAACCAGGTCACTAGATACGAAGGAATTGGAAACCCCGATATGAAACAAAACTAGAACTGGAACCTTATAAATGGAAAGCATACATTGAATAACAACACCCTTTCCCTTCTCCGTAGTAGTTGGGGCATTCCACGAAGAAGGAACAGCGTTTCTAGCATTCACTTCCACACTCTGTTTCTTCTTAGGGGGTTGCGGACATTCTTTCTTGAGATGTCCCACTTGGCTGCAATTGAAGCACTTCCTTTCCCCTGGCTTCGCTCGACATTCTTTGGCATAATGGCCCTTCTTGCCACAACTAAAGCACTCTACGTCTTTCTTATTCTTTTTTTTTCTGGCCTTCCTTAGCTTGGTTCTGTTTTCTCTTTTTTTGGGACTTCTCGTTAATTTTGGCGAGACCGATTTTAGGCACCTGTACTACGCCACCACCATCACCATTAGTAGCATTAGGAAATGCTCCCAGAGCATCCCTAACCGTCTATCGTATGAAGGTAGTAAACATTTCCTTATGTCAGGGACATTCCCATTGTTGGCCCCTGAACCCGCTTATTCTTCAACTCCTGATGCGGAGTTCCTCACCGCCTTTCCCGTATTTCGATTCATCGTTCAATCTGTAAAGAGAAAACGATTTACCATCTCCTTAGTAGTGCCAATGCAGTGCGACTTCATCCTTAGCTATACTAATAATATATATATATATATATAGCTTTTAAAAACCAAAATATCACAAATACGCGCTCTCATATACGTACACTATCTTTCCCTGGTATCTTCCCTAGGTTAACTACGCAACATAGAGCTCTGATACTAAATGTGACGGCCCGTCCCGCACCAGTCGACATTTCCAATGGAACTGCGCTGTGCTAATTCCCGACTAGCACGGGACGGTCGCCAAAGAAAGAAAAAGAAAGGAATTTGAACTAACAAGGAACCTATAGAATGTCTCACAACGCATGGAATAAAATATACTAATAACATACTTTGACATAAACAGGCAAGACAGTGCATAAGATGAATACTAAACATCATAGCAGCGGAAAATCCAAATGTAGCTTATGTTCCACATCATCATTATTACAACTTTTGAAAACTGTCTCTAAAGCAAAGTAAAGGAAAGGTACACTACTAATGCCCAAAATAGTGACCAGCAGTGACACAGCGAGAATATCTATATATGTCATACGTAGGAGCATCCTGCTCGTCTGTTTGCGAACAAATCAAACAATTGTAAACAACTGTTAGATCCGTTCAACTTTCCTGAACAAAAAGGATTGTTGTGGTGTCGAACTCTGGGATCAAAAATATTTTGATTAATAAATCCAATCAAGTTATTCCAGGATTTTGATTGATTGAAAACACAGAGAATAACAGCAATTAAATAAAGAGATTTATATAATAAGAGAAAGCAATTAGGGGATAATGACATAGATTAGATTCACACTCATCAATAGCCAAATATAGATCTAATTCATGTTTCTGTCACACACATGAATCAACGATAATTAGGTTCTTAGAAACAAATAAGTAAATAACGACAAGCATAGCCTATGCATGAGCTCTTAAACAACCATAGACTATCAGGACAAATTCACTAATTAATTTCTAAAACCCTAAAATTAGATCTAAATCTGATAATTGTTAGATCGAACACGAATATACCTTGTGAAGGAGCATAGCTCTTAAACGACACAGAATATGAAGGTTCAAATCTAACCCTTGATTCAGATCCACATCTACATGTATGAAGTCCTCATCTATTGGCTATGTGATTCATGTTGAATCATATCTATTAGCGTCATCACCCCCCAATCAAAGGGGATTAGCTATACATAGCTAAAGAAGAAGAGAAAAATAAAATAAACAACATAAATAAAGTACGATAAAAAGTAAAGAGAAAGGAAGAAGAATGATTTTATTCTAAGAAGAGAATTACAGAATAAAATCCAATGTGTTTTACAATGAATGAGATACAATGTATTTATATCTGATATGACAAAGACTACTTGGCAAATTCCACAATGTGGAACAAAACCCCTTTTCGAAAATAGCACATAAATCAAATAGCTCAGTGTGAACACGTGCAGCGCATGAATGAGAAGCCTTGCAAATTACATGATATGGGACAAATAACTTAGCCCAATTAGCAACCAGACCAATGTGAATGCATGCAGATGTCATGGAAAATAGGTTATGGGCTTCAACTCCAATTGCCTTGAGAATGAATAACAACTCCAAATGATCACTATGGAAAAGCATTGAATCTTGTCTTTAAAATATGCAGCAGAAGGCGATTGAATAGCACTTTTTCTTCAGGTCTTCAAGCTTTAATCCAGCTCTAAAATTCAACACTCTTCTTGCACAAATTCTTCAAGCTTTTCAAAAATTAAGTGTGTTAATCCATTCATAAAAAATGATCTGTAAACACAACTACAAATGCACAGTATCAATTATTTAAAAGATAAAATAAGATAAATATGCGGATAAAATATACACATTTACGTGTATATCAAATACCCCCACACTTATCTTTTTATTCGTCCTCGAATAAACTAATTTAAGATATGTCACACTTTCGTAGGAAACATGATTGCATTTAGCGTATGCAACAAGTCGTTAAACGTCTGGGTGTCCCTAGTAGGATGAGTGTTGTCTCGTGAGGGTTTTCTGCAGATACTACCCACAAAATCCAAAGCGTCTTATGTACGCAGATTAATCAAACAATACATTTAAGGTCTTCCACATTTCAAGGAGTTTACCTAACTCCAATAATAACGGTTCAATCCCAAATTGTCCATCCCATTGTCGGTGCAAAAATGAATAAAAATTTTCAAGCTGAATCGTAATTCCTTGATAACACTGTAATTGTCTTGAAGGTTAAGAGCGTGGTGTCAACCAAAGTTCTACACATCGACAATGTGCACCCAATCATTTATTCGTTCTTTTTTTTTCTTCTTCTTTATTTCTGAATAATTTTGCACCAGTGTAACTGTAATGTATTGGATGTGAGTTATGCAAAGATGAAGGAGAATTTTTGTAAGTTCTAAAAATATTCTAGATAAGAGTGCAAGTGTATTAGTTAAACTTCAGGCTACAAAAGATAAAGTAATACTACGACACATATGAACATTTTTATTTCCTTTCATCTCCTCTACTAAAATCCTCACTTCCAAGTATGGTATAATGGATGTGGATGGAATAGAAGTGAATGCTTTATAGTCAAGAATGTTGAATGACTATTTTATTCTTAGAGACTCTCTCTTTGTTTCTTTTTTTTCTTTTGGATGATGAATGATGAATGGAGATGGAATGGAATGATGCCATACATTATTTCATTTGATTCCTCCTCTACTAAACCAACACTTCATGAAAGGAAAGTTTTATGCCCTAGTTACTCTACTTCTATAACCTTAATTCAACACACAAGTCTGGATTGATGTTATACAAAAACTAAAAGGAATGATAAGCAAAATTTCTTAAGATAGATAACCCATATAAAATAAATGTGGTATATGGTTATCCTACCTTTAAACAAGTATGGAGTGGGTAATGTAATATTGGTATAAAAAGTGACGTTTCTGAACCTTTGAAAATAAATCAGTACAAGGTTCTTAAGTATACCAATATAAGAAAAAACTTGTCGAAACATGAATGTAAATCGACTAAAACTTGGATTTGAATAATGTGGGGTATTGAAGAAGAATGCTACAACGAGTCATTTCTCCTTAATTAGGCCAAGTGGATTTAAAACTTACGATTCTGAAAGTTTGAGTGAGAAAAAATATTATGCATGAAAACGAACTCAGAAAATCCAACAAATGTAGGTGAAAAATCATTTTTATTTTATGATTGATTTTTTTTTTTTTGATTTTTTTTACTTGCACATTCTAACATGTATAACAAAGGTTGATCGTTTACTCCAGAACACGACTAACGTCTGCTGATGTAATGTTCATTCCCATCACCCAAAAATTCAACTTATCAAACAAGAACCAAGGTGTTATTTATGAATTTAAGTTAATCCTTGTTCAATGAATGACCTAGTTCATAATATTTTATTGCTGATGTAATGTAAATTCCCCCCCCCCCCCACACTTGAACGTGACTGTGTCCTCACAGTCGTTAATCAAACATATCTTAGTGAAAGGAAAAAACAAATAAGAGAATATTTACATATGTACAAAAGAGGGTTAGTGCATCTTACCGAATGTAATGTGGCTCATGGAGGACCATGAGCTCTTCCTCTTGGTTGGGTATTGGTTCCAAGTAAGGTTTAAGGCATTGACCATTGACCTTATAGGATGATCCGTCGGTTGGATTCTCAATTTCTACCGCACCATACGAAAAAACAATCCATACAGTGTAAGGTCCTATCCATCTAGATTTTAACTTACCCGAAAATAAATGCAATCTTGAGTCATATAATAAAACCTTTTGACCTGTCATGAAAGTCTTACGTAAAATGGATTTATCATGAAAACTTCCATCTTACCCTTGTAAATTCATTCATTTTCATAGGCATCATTCTGAATTACATCAAGTTCATTAAGTTGAAGCTTCCTACATTCTCCTGCTTGCTCTAAATCGAATTCAAAGTTTTTATTGCCCATAACGCCCTATGTTCTAGTTCAACTGGCAAGTGACATAGCTTACCAAAAATCAACCGATAAGGGGACATACCTAAGTTTGTTTTGAAAGCGGTGCGGTAAGCCCAAAGAACTCGGTTAACTTTTGGGACCAATCTTTACAATTTCGATTCACAATTTTCTCAAGGATTTGTTTAATCTGCCTATTCGATACTTCAACTTGCCCATAAGTTTGAGGATGATAAGGAGTGGATAACTTGTGGGTTATCGAATACTTTCTCCTGAGAGCTTCAAAAGAACGATTACAGAAGTGTGTGCCATTATCACTGATTATTCTGCGAGGTATGCCAAACCTAGAAAAGATGTTTTCTTTCAAGAAGCGCACAACAACCTTGTTATCGTTTGTTTTGCATGGAACACCTTCGACCCATTTGGAAACATAATCAGTAGCTAAGAGAATGTAAATGTTCCCAAAAGAATTAGGGAAGGGTCCCATAAAGTCTATACCCCACACGTCAAAAACTTCGGCTTCTTGAATTGGATTTAGGGGCATCATATTCCGTTTAGAAATTTTCCCTAAGAATTGACATCGATCACAAGTTTTTCAGAATTCGTAAGCGTCTTTGAAAAGGTTGGGCCAGTAGAAACCCGATTGGAGAACCTTTTCGGCAGTCTTTTTGGGACCGAAGTGACCACCATAGGCTTGGTCGTGACAGAAAGAGAGGACACTGCGAGTTTCAGTGTCGGGAACACACCTTCGAATGATTTGGTCTGGACAGTATTTGAAAAGATAGGGGTCGTCCCAATAAAAATGTTTCACTTGGGAAAAGAATTTGTGTTTATCCTGCTTAGACCAAAAAGAAAGGCTCTGCTTAGTGACTAAGTAGTTGACAATGTCAGCGAACCAAGGATCAGTGGATAGAGAAAATAGTTGTTCATCAGGGAAATTCCCATTGATCGGAAGAGGAGAAGATGGGGCATTAGGAAGATGAGACAAGTCATCTGCAATAACATTGTCAGATCCCTTTTTATCCTTAATGGTAAGGTTAAATTCTTGAAGTAGAAGGATCCAACGAATGAGACAAGCCTTAGCATCCTTTTTAGAGAAAAGATGCCTAAGTTCGGAATGATCGTATTAACAGTGATGTGTGAGCCAACTAGATAAGGCATGAATTTTTCTAGAGCAAAAACAACTGCCAAAATTTCTTTTTCAGTGGTCGTATAATTGATTTGGGCATCGTTCAAAGTCTTACTCGCATAGTAAATGACATGAGGAATCTTATCGATACGTTGGCCTAAGACAGCGCCAACAGCGAAATTCGAGGCATCACACATGATTTCAAAAGGCAGCTTCCAATTAGGAGAGAAAATGATTGGGGAAGAGACAAGTTCATTTTTAAGATGCTCAAAAGATGAAATGCAATCAGAATTGAAGTTAAAAGGAACGTCCTTACTAAGAAACTGGTCAAAGGTCGAGTGATTTTGCTAAAATCCTTTACAAAGCGACGATAGAAACTAGCATGACCTAAAAAGGATCGGATGTCCTTAACGGATTTGGGAATGGGAAGATTTGAGATGACATGTCCTAAAACAATGCCATGTTTAACCATGAAGTGACACTTTTCCCAATTAAGCGTTAAGTGTTTATCTTTTCAACGGTTAAGAACAAGATCCAGGTGATGTAAACATCCAGTGTAGGAATTCCCGAAGATGAAAAAATCATCCATGAACACTTACAAAAATCGCTCGATCATATCAGAAAAAATGCTAATCATGCACCTCTGAAAGGTTGTAGGTGCATTACAGAGGCCAAAAGGCATACGGCGGTATGCAAATGTACCAAATGGACAAGTGAAAGTGGTTTTCTCTTGGTCCTCAAGAGCGATAGGGATTTGATTATAGCTCGAGTACCCGTCAAGGAAACAATAGTACTCATGACTAGCTAGTCGTTCTAACATTTGATCGATAAATGGCAGAGGGAAATGATCCTTACGTGTTGCAGCATTAAGTTTCCTATAGCCAATGCAAACACGCCAACCGGTCTGGGTGCGGGTTGGGATAAGCTCGTTAGCTTCATTTTGGATCACGGTAATCCCTGATTTCTTAGGTACAACATGAATCGGACTAACCCATTGACTATCAGAAATTGGGTAGATGATTCCATTGTCAAGAGATTTAAGGATTTCAGCATGAACTGCTTCTTTCATTATGGGGTTTAGTCGACGCTGGGGATCACGAGTGGGTTTGGCATCGTCTATAAGGTGGATTCAATGTTGGAATATCGAAGGACTAATCCCCTTAATATCAGCCATGTACCAACCAATTTCCTCCTTATTTTTCTTAAGGATGGGAAGGAGCAATTGTTGCAGCTATGAAGTAAGGTCAAAAGCGATAATGACAGGAAAAGTTTCATTGTCTCCTAAGTAAGCGTACTTAAGATGACTGGGCAACACTTTGAGTTCAGATTTTAGGGACGACTCAACCGAAGAAATTGGTTGAGGGATAGACTCAATTGTGAGTGGCTCGACAGGAATCGAATCAGAGACATTTTTCGGAAAATCTTGAAACAAAGTTTCGTAATTTGATTCCATT
The DNA here is from genome assembly GCA_030737875.1 of Allium sativum. Lineage (NCBI taxonomy): Eukaryota > Viridiplantae > Streptophyta > Magnoliopsida > Asparagales > Amaryllidaceae > Allium > Allium sativum. The sequence goes on from CM060913.1 coordinate 9,146,851, forward strand.
TCATTATTCAGATGGTCCATCTCAGAGTCATTATCGCGGACAACATGGATTTCATAAAACTGGTCCACATAAGAGTTAGGAGAGTTTTCGGTTCTAAAGATGTTTAGCTCAACAGTCATGTTACCAAAAGAAAGTTTCATTGTGACGGCCTGCCCCGCACCAACCGACATTTACTCCAAAAGTGTGTTGTACTCATGTCCAATTAGCACGGGACGGATCGTCAGAAGAAAAGGGAAGAAGGAAATGAACTAACAAGGAACCTGTAAAATGTCTCATAGCGCATGGAACAAAATATAATAACAACATACTTGACATAAAACAGGTGAGACAGTGCATAAGCTGAAAACAAACTAACATAGCAGCGGAAAATCCAAGTACAGCTTATGATCCAAAGCTAACATTATTACAACTTTTCAAACTGTCTCAAAAAGCAAAAGTAAGATAAAGGAGGTACACTACTAATGCCCAAGTAGCGACCACCAACGACACAGGGAGAATATCTATATATCATACGTGGAAACCTCCTGCTCGCCTCTGAATCAGCTACTCGCGCATCACCAGCTAACCTGTCTCTAGTCTGCTCATGTGAGCACCCAGAGTAATAAGAAGAGACATAAAACTCTGGGTCAGACATAAAGCCTAGTATGAGCGATAAGCATCTAAACAGAACAATAATAGGTAGACTAAACCATACCTGGACCTCCAACCAAAGACTTAGCACTACATACTGTACAACACTCTAAGGTGCAATTTCAAATGTGTAAAGATAACGGGGGTGGGGGTGTGCATGTCATAGTGATGGCAAACAACCAAACATAACAACCATCCTCACATCTCTCACTCAGTGCATAAAGCATACGATATTTACCACTTCGATCACCCAACATACTTAATATGATCACTTTGCCCCATGAAGTCATAAATGGCTTCACTGCACTGATACATAGCCACTAATCCTTTGCTATGTCCACTTTGACCCATGGAGTCGCAATGACCCCACTGCACTGGCTCATAGCCTCACTAATCCTTTACTATGTCCACTCTGCCCCATGGAGTCACAATGACCCCACTACACTGACTCATAGTCTTACTACGCATCACTTTGCCCCTCGAGTCATAATGACTCTACTGCACTGATGACGTAGTCTTGCTACCATCACCTTGCCCCTCGAGTCATAATGACTCTACTGCACTAATAAGTAGCCCATCATCCATTTTCAGTGGTGAATCGAAGTTATGAACGTCGACAACTCCTTAGCACACGTCCCGCAGCAAAGCCCAACCATGAAGTGAACTCATTGGTTCCCTATGGATCCTGAGCTCTAACTTCCACTTGGACTACCTTTGCATCTCGGGTTATTGGTCATCACCGGATCGATTTGGATTTCCCCCTAGTCTTTAGTTCAGTTCGGATCGGAGTGCTCCTTCTTCGCTGGATCGGATCGGGTCATCATCAACTTAGCGGATCAGATCGAATCTCCACGTCCAGTCGCCATCACCGATTCAGATCGGGGTCCCCCAGTTTGCCACGGTTCGGATCGGCTTCTTCTAATCAACTCAGGTCGGGTACTTCAGTTCGAGTCGGGGTACCATGGCGGATCGGGTCGGAGAACACCAGGCGGGTCGGATCGGATGATGCATGCCACGAGAAGTGCGAATAGATCAAAGAGTGAAGTATGAGAGCGGATCGGGTCCTCCTAACCGATCCGATCCGGTTCAGATATCTTCCTGCACTTTTTCCAACAAGCAATTTACGCCACTCGACGGCGTTTTCGACCATTCCGACTATTCTAATCAATCACAAAGCATACCATACTATCATAGCAACATGTGTAACCAACCACAAACATCAAAAAAGCAATATAATAGGTTAAAGTGGATCAAACCTAGCCAAAACCTCATATTTTCCCTTAAGCATGTTTAGGTGAAACTAATGATATGATAAGAAAAACTTAGCCAAATTAACCCAAATTCATATCGAAGGTCTAAAACATCATTTCGAATTTTATAAATATTTTTCCAGAATTTTAACATGTTTAAATTCGCTAATTAACACTAATTACCCTTAATTAGCTATAATTAGTGAGGAACTATGCAAATCACTCACCTTAGCCACAAATAAGACTTAGATCTGAAGTAAATCTCTGATTTGGTGCGAATCCTGATGCTAAACAGCAGCTCTAACGTTGATTTGGTGTAGATCTCCCTTGATTTGATGTTGCTAAGCTTAATCCTTGATTAGAAGATGATTTGGAGGTGATTTAGAGGTTGGAGGTTATTTTTAGGGTTTCTAAGAGGTAAGTGGAGGCTAGAAAACTGAAATGGAATGAATCCCTAACTTCTTTCAGCCTCCCCATAACCCTAATCCCGAAATGGGTTATTGGCCCATTCACTAATCACCCTATTTAGCCCGGTTAAGTAGTTTTTCAACTTCCAACCCTTATTTTAGCCATATATCCAAACGGTTAGTCCGTTTGGCTATTATGACCACTCTACGGAAAGATAAACCATCAAACGAATCTAATGGAAGTGGTTTAAGATCAAAATTCCTTTCCAGTCAAAAGTTATGGCCAAAACAATATCAACTAGGGGCAAAATGGTCATTTAAAAATCGACAAAAATCACGAACATGGGAAATGACTCTAATGGTTGTTTCCCAAAGTTACATGACCATACGACTTCATATGGGAAAGAAATAAATATTCTACGATCCTCCGATGCGTAGAATGCGGGTTGTTACATTCTCCCCACCTTAAGAAATTTCGCCTCCGAAATTCCCTAACCAAAACACACAAAGGGTCCCGCATGCCTATTAACCATAAAACAACAATCAAACATCCAAAACAAGTCTATCCTAGCATGCGGAATAACTAAATTACTAGGTAAATCTTACCAGGCAAAGTGTTTTGAATACGTCTTTCTAATGCTCTCCTCTGTCTCCCTAGTACAGTCATTCTCGTTCTCGCCCCACTGAACCTTGACTAGCTTCACCGCCTTCCTTCGAAGTTGCTTCATATCGTGCTCGACAATACGAATCGGCTTGCGGTTCCCATCCGCCTCGGGTTCCACTTCGAAGTCCTCTAACTGATCAGGTGAAATAGTCATATCTGGTTCGTGTACGAACTTCCTCAGTTGGGAAACATGGAATATGTTGTGAACTCCCGCCATCTTCTCTGGTAAGTCAACTCTATATGCCAAATTCTCAACTAGTTCAAGAATAGGGAATGGGCCAACAAATCTTGGTGCCAATTTGCCTCTCCAGCCAAATCGTATCACGCTCTTCAATGGAGAAATCTTGACAAACACCAAGTCACCAACGGAGAATTTTAAGTATCTTCTCCTCTTATCAGCATAACTCTTCTGCCTATCTTGGGCAGCTTTCATTCGTTGTTGAATGGTCTTAATCTTATCCGAGGTTTCCTTCACCACATCTGGTCCAATCATGAACTTCTCGCCAGTCTCTATCCAACATGATGGTGAGTTGCATGGTCTTCCGTACAAAGCTTCATATGGAGCCATACCGATACTGGATTGGTAGCTATTATGATATGCAAACTCTACTAAATGCAAATGATCATCCCATGATCCACCAAAATCCAATATACAATCTCTCAAGAGATCTTCCAATATACGATTCACCCTCTCTGTCTGACCGTCGGTCTAAGGATGATATGCGGTACTGAGATGTAATTCAGACCCCAGAGCCTCTTGTAAGCTCTTCCAAAACCCACAGGTCACTCACAATGCCTTCAGGTACTCCATGAAATCTCACTACCCACTTCCTATACTATTCAGCCAACTTAGCTGCCGTTCTGGACGATTTGACTGGTATAAATCTTGCACTCTTAGTCAATCGATCCACAATTACCCAAATGCTATCATATCCCGATCTAGTCCTTGGTAAACCATCGATGAAATCCATCAAGACTTGCTCCCATTTCCATTCGGTAATTTCTAATGGTTGCAACAACCCACTAAGCTTCTTTTACTCGGCTTTAACTAGCTGGCAATTCATGCATTTGGATATAAACTTACCAACGTCTCTTTTCATCCCTTCCCAGTAGTAAGTCTGCTTCATGTCTCGATACATCTTATTACCACCGGGATGTGTAGTCAGTTTTGAGTGATGACATTCTCTAAGCACTTCATCTCTCAAACCATTCACGTTGGGTACAACTTGTCTTCCATTCCTTCTAAGCCATCCATCTCGATCAAGCCCATACAAATTCATCTCCTCACCGTCGATGTCCATCTCTAACTTGGAGATGATTTCCAATAGATTAGGATCGTCCCTCTGGCTGGAACCAATCCGCTCTATCAAAGTGGGTCTGATCGTCAAACTAGCTAGCATTTCAGGATCCAATTCACACTTTGGTCTGAAATCAAACCCTGCGATATACTCCAGTTGCTTCCATTCAAGAAACATAGTCCCCAAACTGGCATGTCTCCTACTCAAGGCATCGGCTACTGCATTACCTTTCCCAGGTGTGTATGCGATATCAAAATCATACGAAGCCAAGAACTCTAACCATCTCTACTGACAGAGATTCAGATCTTTTTGAGAGAATAGATACTTTAGCGATTTATGATTGGTAAACAACTCAAATCTTTCTCCCAAGAGATAGTGTCTCCACATCTTTAATGCGAACACAATCGCTGTCAGTTCCAAATCATGGGTAGGATACTTCTTCTCATGCGGCTTTAACTGCTGACTAGCATAAGCTACAACCCTACCTCCTTGCATCAACACAGCACCTAGTCCGGTACCACAAGCATCCGTGTATACCGTCATTTCTCCATTCCCTTTAGGAATGACTAGCACTGGCGCACGCGTCAACTTTTTGTTTGGACTCCTGAATTCATTCTCACACACTCCGTCCCAGACGAAGGACTGATTCTTCTTAGTCAACTGATTCAACGGTGCCGCTATCTTGGAAAAGTCCTGGATAAACTTACGATAATATCCAGCTAACCCCAAGAAACTTCTTACATCTGTTGCATTCTTGGTCGTAGGCCAATCCTGTACCGTAGCCACCTTCGCAGGGTCCACGAAAATACCATTCTCTGAAACAACAAGGCCCAAGAATCTCACTTCCCTCCTCCAGAAGTGACACTTAGAGAATTTCGCTTTCAATTGGTGTTTCCTCAACACCTCCATCACTATCCTCAAGTGTCCCTTGTTTTCCTCCTCTGTCCTCGAGTAAACAAGGATATCATCTATGAACACAAGAACAAACTTATTCAGCTGATCTCTGAATACTCGATTCATAAGATCCACAAAGTAGGCTGGTGCATTGGTCAACCCAAATGGCATGACCAACCACTCATATAATCCAGACGGCGTCCTAAATGCCGTCTTCGGAACAATCTCATCCGCTACTCGCAGCTGATGAAACCCTGTCGCAAGGTCCAACTGGGAGAACACTCTTGCTCCTTCCAGTTGATCAAAAAAATCATCTATCCGCTATAACAGCCCGCATCTCCATTCGCGCAAGATATTGTCCCCAACTTAGCCACCGTATAGGTGTGGGGTTTTGTTCCTCAAAAGGCCTCGGCGTTAGTAAGAGATGAGATCTACTATATAAGTACCCACTTCACACAGGCTTCCACGATGTGGGACTTAGGGGTGTTACATTCTCCACTCCTACAGAGCCCAACGTCCCCGTTGGCTCACAAACACCTCACCCAGGCGCTGCGGTCCAAACAGGAGCCACAATTCCGGCTGGGTATTGGCTCTGATACCATTATAACAGCCCGCATCTCCATTCGCGCAAGATATTGTCCCCAACTTAGCCACCGTATAGGTGTGGGGTTTTGTTCCTCAAAAGGCCTCGGCGTTAGTAAGAGATGAGATCTACTATATAAGTACCCACTTCACACAGGCTTCCACGATGTGGGACTTAGGGGTGTTACATCCGCGGTAGAGGATACTTATTCTTCCTCGTTACCTTATTCAACTCGTGATAGTCCACACACAAATGAAGGGAACCATCTTCCTTAGTGGCAAACACAACTGGTGCTCCCCACTCGTAGACACTTCTTCTAATAAATCCCTTCTTCAAAAGACTGCTGACTTGCACCCCGAGCTCTCGCTGCTCATTTGGTGCCATACGACGAAGTGGCATCACTATAGGTCTGGCATCTTTCACTAAATCAATACAGAACTCAATCTCTCGGTGTGGTGGAAGCCCGGTCACCTCCTCGAAGACGTCCGGATACTGGCCAACCACAGGCACATCTGACAACTCATCCTGCAAGAGGTCAAGGGAATTTATAAAGCTAGCCATTACCCCATCACCAGGTAGACTACCAAACACTACCCTCCGCCCATCATCCGTCCTAACTGTCACCAAAAAGCCCTCACAGTCTACCACCACCCCGTACCTTTGGAGCCAATCGACCCCCAATATAATGACATACACAGTAAAGCCCAAAACAAAGCAATCACAAACAAACATACATCCATGACTCGATAAGACCAAATTTCTGCAAATCATACTAAGGCTAATCGAACCACCAATCGGGTTCGTCACAACCAATGGTCTATCGACTATCTCGGGTTCCAGTCCCAACCTATCTACCAGGTCACTAGATATGAAGGAACGGGATGCCCCAGTATCAAACAAAACTCGAACTGGTACATCATAAATAGAAAGCATACCTTGAATAACGACATTCTTTCCTTTCTCCGCCGCAGTTGGGGCATTCGACGAAGAAGGAACAGCATCAATAGCAGATGCTTTCATAATATGCCTCTCCTTAAGAGGTTGCGGACACTTATCCTTATGATGTCCCACTTGGCCACAGTTATAGCACTTCCAATCCGCTGGCTTGGCCCGACATTCTTTAGCATAATGGCCCTTCTTACCACAGCTGAAGCATTCAACTTCTTTCTTGTTCTTTTTCTGGCCATCCTTAGATTGGATCTGCTTCCTCTTATTATGAGAGTTATTCTTGCCTCCACCGCCTGCTTGCGGCTTCAGCCCTTCTGCAGATGCAGCCTCAGTCTTTAACTTAGGGTAAAGACTCTCTAATCTCAAAGCTTTCCCCACAATCGATTCAAAGGTCTCATCGATGTGGTTAATAAGCCTTTCCCCCAATTATCCATCCAAACCAGTAATAAAATTCTCATTCTTCTTCTCAGGAGTATCGATAAGAGATAGTCCATACTTCGACAAAGTGTCGAATTCAGCAATATAGTCCGAGACTGCCCTACCATTCTGCTTGAGTTCCAAGAATCTCTTAAACAACACTGTCTTCAGGGTAGCTGGAATGAACTTCTTGCTAAAGCGAGCCTTGAACTGATCCCAAGTAACTTGATCTTCTGGAGTAGCTGTTCTAATGGCATTCCACCAATTCATCGCTTGCCCTTGCAGCTGACGAGACGCTAGCCTTCTCTTCATCGCATCCTCGATACCCAAGTCGTCGAAGATACGATCACAGCTATCCAACCAATCCTGAACATCTGTAGCTGACTCCGTTACGTGGAATGGCTTCGCACCAAGGTTAGTGTAATCCTTGCACAACTTGGCGAAATCGACCCTAGGCGCCTACACTACTGGACAACCACCAATTCCGGGATTGGGAACTGCCCCTTGCACCTCCCTAAGCATGTCTCTCAAGAGGTCAGTATACATCTCCCTCATGTCAGCAACATTCCCATTATTGGCTCCCTTACCAGCACCTCTTGCATATCGGTTCATCGTCAATCTGTAAAAGGAAATGATTAATGACCCCATAGTGGTTCTAGTGCAGTACGACTTCATTCTTATACTACTAATAGTATATAAATATATAGCTTTTGAAAACCAAAGTAATCACAAATACGCGCTCTCATATACGTACTATCTCTCCCTAGTGTCTTTCCCTAGGTTAACTACGCAACCTAGAGCTCTGATACCAAATGTGACGGCCCGCCCCGCACCAACCGACATTTACTCCAAAAGTGCGCTGTACTCATGTCCAGTTAGCACGGGACGGATCGTTAGAAGAAAAGGGAAGAAGGAAATGAACTAACAAGGAACCTATAAAATGTCTCACAGCGCATGAAACAAAATATAATAACAACATACTTGACATAAAACAGGTGAGACAGTGCATAAGCTGAAAACAAACTAACATAGCAGCGGAAAATCCAAGTACAGCTTATGATCCAAAGCTAACATTATTACAACTTTTAAACTGTCTCAAAAAGCAAAAGTAAGATAAAGGAGGTACACTACTAATGCCCAAGTAGCGACCACCAACGACACAGGGAGAATATCTATATATCATACGTGGAAACCTCCTGCTCGCCTCCGAATCAGCTACTCGCGCATCACCAGCTAACCTGTCTCTAGTCTGCTCGTGTGAGCACCCAGAGTAATAAGAAGAGAAATAAAACTCTGGGTCAGACATAAGGCCTAGTATGAGCGATAAGCATCTAAACAGAACAATAACAGGTAGACTAAACCATACCTGAACCTGGACCTGCAACCAAAGAGTTAGCACTACATACTGTACAACACTCTAAGGTGCCATTCAAACGATGTAAAGATAACGGGGGTGGGGTGTGCATGTCATAGTGATGGCAAACAACCAAACATAACAACCATCCTCACATCTCTCACTCAGTGCATAAAGCATACGATATTCACCACTTCGATCACCCAACATACCTTGCTATGATCACTTTGCCCCATGAAGTCATAAATGGCTTCACTGCACTGATACATAGCCACTAATCCTTTGCTATATCCACTTTGCCCCATGGAGTCGCAATGACCCCACTACACTGGCTCATAGCCTCACTAATACTTTACTATGACCACTCTGCCCCATGGAGTCACAATGACCCCACTACACTGGCTCATAGTCTTACTACGCATCACTTTGCCCCTTGAGTCATAAAGACTCTATTGCACTGATAACGTAGTCTTGCTACCATCACCTTGGCCCTCGAGTCATAATGACTCTACTACACTGATAAGTAGCCCGTCATCCATTTTCAGTGGTGAATCGAAGTTATGAACGTTGACAACTCCTTAGCACACGTCTTGCAGCAAAGACCAACAATGAAGTGAACTTATTGGTTCCCTATTGGATCCTGAGCTCTAACTTCCACTTGGACTACCTTTGCATCTCGGGTTATTGGTCATCACCGGATCGGTTCAGATTTCCCCCTAGTCTTCAGTTCGGTTCAGATCGGAGTGCTCCTTCTTCGCTGGATCAGATCGGGTCATCATCACCTCAGCGGATCGGATCGAATCTCCACGTCCAGTCGCCATCATCGATTCGGATCGGGGTCCCCCAGTTTGTCACGGTTCGGATCGGCTTCTTCTAATCAACTCAGGTCGGGTCGTAGTCTCCGAGCCTCGTCGTAGTACTTCGGTTCGGGTCGGGGTACCATGGCGGATCGGGTCGGAGAACACCAGGCGGGTCGGATCGGATGATGCATGCCACGAGAAGTGCGAATAGATCGAAGAGTGAAGTATGAGAGCAAATCGGGTCCTCCTAACCGATCCGATCCGGTTCGGATATCTTCCTGCGCTTTTTCCTGCAAGCAATTTACGCCACTCGACGGCGTTTTCGACCATTCCAACTATTCTAATCAATCACAAAGCATACCATACTATCATAGCAACATGTGTAATCAACCACAAACATCAAAACAACAATATAATAGGTTAAAGTGGATCAAACCTAGCCAAAACCTCATATTTTCCCTTAAACATGTTTAGGTGAAACTAATGACATGATTAGCAAAACTTAGCCAAATTAACCCAAATTCATATCAGAGGTCTAAAACATCATTTCGAATTTTATAAATATTTTTCCAGAATTTTACCATGTTTAAATTCGCTAATTAACACTAATTACCCTTAATTAGCTATAATTAGTGAGGAACTATGCAAATCACTCACCTTAGCCACAAATAAGACTTAGATCTGAAGTAAATCTCTGATTTGGTGCGAATCCCGATGCTAAACAACAGCTATAACGTTGATTTGGTGTAGATCTCCCTTGATTTGATGTTGTTAAGCTTAATCCTTGATTAGAAGATGATTTGGAGGTGATTTAGAGGTTGGAGGCCATTTTTAGGGTTTCTAAGAGGTAAGTGAAGGCTAGAAAACTAAAATGGAATGAATCTCTAACTGCTTTCAGCCTCCCCTTAACCCTAATCCCGAAATGGGTTATGGGCCCATTCACTAATCACCCTATTTGGCCCGGTTAAGCAGTTTTTCACCTTTCAAACCTTATTTCAGCCATATCTCCCAAACGGTAAGTCCGTTTGGCAATTATGACCACTCTACGGAAAGGTAAACCATCAAATGAATCTAATGGAAGTGGTTTCAGGTCAAAATTCCTTTCCAGTCAAAAGTTATGGCCAAAACAATATCGACTAGGGGCAAAACGGTCATTTAAAAATCGACAAAAATCATGAACATGGGAAATGACTCTAATGGTTGTTTCCCAAAGTTACATGACCATACGACTTCATATGGGAAAGAAATAAATATTCTACGATCCTCTGATGCGTAGAATGCGGGTTGTTACATTCATAGACCCATTTCCACAGTTGATAAGCACATTAGAGGTTGCTAAGAAGGGTCGTCCTAGAATCAAAGGGATCTGGTTCGCAGGATTGCTTACATGTTGAGTTTCTAGGATAATGAAGTCGACTGGAAAGATGAATTCGCCTATTTTGATCAATACATCCTCGATTTCCCCCACAGATTTCTTAATTGAACGGTCAGCAAGGTGAAGGGTAACCTTGGACGGTTTCAGTTCTCCTAGCCCTAATTGGCGATAGATGGAATATGGAAGCAAGTTAACGCTAGCACCTAAGTCTAGTAGACATCGATCGATTTTCTTGTCCCCAATAGTACATGATATTGTGAGGCAGCCAGGATCTTTGTATTTCACTGGCATTGATTGGGACAAGACCTCGCTTAGTGTTGCCGCTAGAAACACTTTCTTAGGTACTTGTGTATGAAGGTTTTGAGTGCACAAATCTTTTAGAAATTTCGCGTACTGTGGAACTTGTTGGATAATATCTAAAAGAGGAATGTTCACTTTAACTTGCTTAAATATTTCTAGGATCTTTTCTATTTGGTCCGTCTTTTTCCTAGGTCGGAGTCTATGAGGAAATGGAGCAGACAACTCAGTGGGTTGGGCTATTTGAGTTTGAGGATGGTCCTTGTCAGAAATTGGCTCACTGTTCTGAGCCGAGTTGGTCGAATTTTTGGTGGGGTTTGGAAGATCGTCCGGTAAAGATTTGGGTTGACCACATGGTTGTCAATCTTTTTGCCGGATCTAAGAGTCGTGACAGCATTCAATTGACTAACGTTTGAATCTTGAATGATGTGAATTTGGTTGGGGTTCGAATTTTGTCCTCTAGGGTTTTGAATGGGTTGACTTGGAAACGTACCCTTTTCCCTTTCACTTAATCTAGCGTTAAGTTGCGACATTTGTTTTTGCAGTTCATTCATTTGTTGATTAGTGTTTTGCATATATGATTGCAAGGAGTTGTCTAACTTGTTTTGATTTTCAACACTTTGCTTAGTCATTTGTGCTAATAGGTTGCTCACCTCAGTTAAATTTCTCTCAATCGTAGAAAGGCATTTTTCATATTGGGGTGCAACCGTTTGATTGTGGAAAGGCGCCTGGTACGAAGTGTACTGATTTTGCCTAAGAGGATGGTTCACAACATTGTTCAGAAATGCTCGATTCGAAGGTCTATTCATCAGAGGGTTATTCATACCATAAGAAAGATTTGGGTGGTTGTTGGGTCTGTTGAAAGCGTTTACTTGCTCAACTGACTGGGGACAATCATCAGCCATGTGATTAGTGTCAGGACATATGTGACACATAGCTTGGGAAACGTTATTAGGCTGAGTGTGTGTTCTAACAACATTCAGGATTGCATCAACAAGAGTATTAGAAGAAGAAGAGGGGGAGGATTCAACAAAATTACCACTGGATCGCGAATAGAGAGATTTTTCATTCGTTCGTTCCCATTATTTCGATTTTTATGCTAACTCGTCAAGAAATTCCCAAGCTTCTACATCAGTATGCTTTAGAAAATTGCCCTGACACATGGATTCTCACATTTGTCTAGAACTATTATCGAGTCCAACATAAACAGTTTGACATAACGACCATGTTTCATAACCATGATGGGGAAACTTAACAACCGTTCTTTAAATCTTTCGAAGTATTGCCAAAAAGATTCATCCCCTTTTTGGTGGAAATTGGTGATTTTATTTCTGACTCTAGCTGTTTTTCTGGGGGGTAGAACTTTTTAAGGAAAAATACTGTAAATTCATCCCATTTTTTAATCGAATTTGGGGGCAAGCTGCGAAACCATTTTTCTGCGGAGTCAGTTAGTGCGAATGGAATCAAACGAAGTTTAATACCATCCTCACATAACTGTTGTAATTTAAAGTTTGCACAAGCATATTCAAATTTCGTTAAGAAGTTATATGGTTCATCTTGAGAAAAATTTCCGAATTTGGGAAGGATGCTTATCTGACTCGACCGGATTTCAAAGTGATTACCCACAGGATTGGGTAACTGAATGAAAGAAGGGACAGAAACTCTATCGAGAAGAATTTTGTCCATCAGGGTGCGAAGTGCTGGCTCGTTAGCCATTTCTAAAGGTTGGTCGAGAAAAGCGGGTTTTGGGGAAAGAGAAGGTGGTCTGATTCTAACTAAACAACGAGATTCTTGGTCACAAGTCCAAGTTTACATGCACCAGAAAGAAGAAGAAAAGAGTTCGCCAAAGAAATTTAGACAATGGAGAAGTTCAGAAAGAGGTGAGAAGGGAAAAGGTTTTAAAAATGGGAGTATTTTTTTTGGAAAAGTACGACCTACAGACTAGTGAGGTTTAAAAGAGAAAAAAATGTTAAATTTTTTTTTATTTGTTTTTGTTTTTCAAATTTTTATTTGTTTTTGAGGAATTTTGAATTTTTTTATACACAAAACAATCACACACAGAAATTAGCTATAATGAAATTTTCTGTCCTTGATGGCTCCTAACTCAAAATTATATAGTGACATGTTTGATTACTTAGACCAAAAGATTTCTCAGCCAGTCAACGGACAAGAGTTATCAGTGCACAAGGAATCACCCTAGCAATGTAGCCGAAGGTTTAAGTACCTTCAAAGTAACAACCAACATAATATTTACGAATCACTTTAATATTTATAAATGGTTATTTCTCTGCCATATTCTAGACACCAAGAAATAATTCGTTCCAAATGAATCAATTATCAAAATACAATTAAGCCCTAGTTGAGCCCGCGACTCCCTTAGGTCCAACGTCTAACCATTATTATTAGTCAGATTCTACGATGAAATGCAAATTGTGGGCCAAGGAAAGGGTGATGAAATCCCTCACCTCATGTGAATTGGGGTATTGCCCTTAATAGAATGAATACAGAGGCAGAAATAATAATTGCAGAAATTAAAAGATTTTACAAGCAAGCCGCTTCCCCTGCAGAAGATTTTTACAAGAAATGTCTATATATTTTTTTATATGCAGCAGAAGTCCCTGTAGAGTTAGAAAATACTCACCTAGATCGGCAGTCCGTCCAGTGCAATTGAGTCGCGCTAGCGTGTTTACACCCCACTTGGTGTGCAACCGCTCCAACCTGTCTGAATCGTCCGCAGATTTATTGCTGATTCGCTTTCTATTAACTTTCTAAGACCTTTTCTAATTTCCACTGTACCTGTTTTCGATTTTTTTTAAGATAAAGGAATGAAATCACACTAAAATTTTCAGAAGAAAATAAAGTAAACAAAATAAACAATCCAATGTCCAACAGAAACCAAAAAAAATAAAAAGTCGATGATTTTTTTTAGGATTAATTGACACAAATAATTCAAAGTTTAGTGTGTCCGCCCATATTAATCCCAAGTTTGCGTTATTTAAAAATAATCCCAAGTTTAGAGGGTCCCTTCCCATATTGATCCCATCTACCTGGTGACCTTTTTAGCCGGTTACCTTTCTTCTTCTCCCTCCTTCTCTTTTCTTCAAAACCTGTAGCCAAATTCTTCAGCATTCATCCATCAAATAAGTTTCAGAAAAACAAAACAAAGGCTCCAAATCAAATAACTAAGTTCCAAAAAAACAAAATCGAACCCTTTTTTCACTTTTTCTCAAATTAAAAGAACAAAACCATTACCAACTGGCTCGCAATTCAAGTCGGGTTAGATTCAAATGACATAAGCAAGAGTAGAAACAGTCACCAACCATAGAGCAAGCTCCAAAACATTTCAGAAGTAGAACTTACATAAGCAATAGAGCAAGCTCCAAAACATTTCAGAAGTAGAAATTTCAGAAGACGAACTATTGCAAATCAAAGCATATGCAAGTGTCAAACAAAACTATCAAACATAACAAAAAAAATCAGGGATCACCAAAGCAGAACCCCATATGTTGCGTCATCAAGTAAAAAAACAGGCTTGTGTGTGCTCATTGATGATGCACATGTCTTAGTAGTTAAACCAATCATCCCAATGTTAACCTGAAGCTTCTCCGATACATCTGATGCAACATTTAGAGAATCAGCAGACATATGTGAATTCGACTTCCCCATCACTGATTGTTCGCGTGCTAAACATAGTTTAGTCAACCATGTCCTGATTTCTGCCCTTTTTCCTTCATAGATCCATATAAAACTCTTCTTACTTCTCCATACCCCAACAAAAACAAAAAACAATCCTCAATAATGAAGGTAACACCACCAGCCTCAGTCATCACCAACATCAACTTCGAAAGCGCTGCGTCAAAATCTGTTCACTGCAGTAGTTGATCGCAATCAACGAATCTGAACAAGTAGTTGAACGCAATCACGAATTGTTTCTCTGCGATTGTTGTCTACCTGACCTCCTTTTTAATAATACTATCTGGAACCCATCCTCATCCACTGTAGGAAGCTTAGGCAGTATCGAATTCACTGTTGTTCATTCCTTGGGGTGCTGGAGATTGTTGCGTCACCTCTAGTGGCACCGTTGTTTTATCAGGGACAGCTAGGGAGGATGTTGGAGGCACAGGAAGAGGCAACGACTGCTTTGGTGGAGGTTGAAAGGGAAGTTAGAAAAATACTTGTATGCAAAAAGATTCGCACTTGATGTTTTAAAAACCAAAGCAATGTGAAGATTCACACTGGATTAGTGAAATTTCAAGCGGAATGAAAAAGAGGCGAAGTGGAAGAAGAAAGAAACGAATTCACAATAGATTGGGTAAAGAAGAAAACCGGCTTTACCCAGTTAACAGGATAGTGGGATCAACATGGGAAGAGACCCCCTAAACTTGGGATTATTTTTAAATAACGCAAACTTGAGATTAATATGGGTGGACACGTTAAACTTTGGATTAATCGTGTCAATTAACCCTTTTTTTATATATAAAAGAGAGCTGCTAACACAAAGAGTTCACAAAATTGAAAGCAAGCATCCAACTAACATGGTTCAAAACAAATAAAAAATTGACCTTGGGTCCAAACAATGCCCACTGCCCTAATCTCAAAGCTCAAGCCTGGATTTTCAAGCCACGTACCAATACATCCGAAATAACAACAATCCTAAAAGCTAAAAATAAAGAAAAATTAAAAGGGGCAAAGAAAATATCAGTTCGGTTTGATTTTTCGGTGATGATTTGTGACTGCGGTTTTCGATTTGGGGCTAGGGGCGTTTTGATTTTGGGTGAGAGCTGTGTTGCGATGGAGCTTGTTGAAGTGGTGGTCGGACTGGCTTTGGTAAAGGTTCAATGGCTTTGGGCTTTTTGTTTTGTGAATCACGAACTGAGGTGGCTCGATGGTTGGCTTCAGGTCTTGAATCCGCGAAAGGGATTGTGCGTGGGGGTGGTGTTTGGTTTGAGGAGCTGTTGTAATTGAGGAGTTCTGATGAAGGTAGCGACTTCTATGGGTTTCGAATTGCCTAACTGGCGCAGCAAGGGTTGTGAGATTCGGTAGGAAGTCAAAGCCAGGTTGTGTTTGTGGTGAGGAAGAAGGGCGGTCACTGGTTTGCAATTTTCGGTGTGGTTCATAGGCTTTTCAAGTTGCGGTTGTATGAATTGGAGGAATTGCAAGCAGCTGTGGATGGTAGATCTGAGTTCGAAGGAGACTGAAATTGTGGAGCAGTTGGAGTTTTTCGAGGTGGCGAATTGGTGAGGCTTCAATGACGGTCAATGCAGGTGATGTTGTTTGCAATGCTAATGTTAGTTTGGTGAGAGTTGAAGAGTGGCAGAGGATTGCTTGAGTAGAGGTTGATGAAAGCTGAACTGGATAGAAGTTTGTAGGTTGCGGTCTGGAGTTTGGATGGGGTTTCCGTTCATCAAAGGGGGCGGCTTGAATTGTGTCGTAGTGAAAGGGTTGTTCTCGGCAACAGTTGTTGACGGTGGTGAAATAGTTCTGCAATGAAGGAGGGACTGAATGAGTTGGATCTGCTGGGTTTTTGTTTATGACGTTGAATTTGTAGTGCAGTTTGGTTTGTTTGAGGTCAGTGGAGATTTGGGATTTTTGGATGATTGCTGATGGTATTGAAGTCAGTATGGTGTGGGTGAAGAAGGTATGGAAGCAGTTGCTGTTGTGAGAAAAGTGGAAGGAGTTTGTTAACAGGATGGACGTGGGTATTTGAATTTGGGTTGGGGATGGTTTGGCTTTTGCCATGTTTTGTAGAGGATGCTTGGCTTTGTAGAATAAAGAAGTATGGACTGGTGAATGTTGGTGATTTGTTGTTCAGGTGAACTGGTTTGCAGTGGGAGAGATTAATGGTAGGTATTGTTGGAGTTTGACGTGGGATTTGTTTGCAGGTGTGGACCTTGGATGGTACAGTGGGGTAACGGTGCGTTGAGGTGTATGTTTTTGTGGAGGGTTTGTAGTGCAGGGTTTAGAAACAGCAGTGTCACTGTTTGGACAATCCGAAGTAATGGCGCGGATGTAGATGTGTGGTGCTTCAAGGAGTTTATAGTGAGAGGAATGACGTGATGGAGTGTCTTTGTCTGTGGTGAATGTTTACAGAATGTAGGGGTTTTCAGGTATGAAGCGTGAGGCAATTTCCTGGCTTGTGATCGGTTAAGGAGTTTGTGGCGTTTTGAATTTTGGGCAGAGAATCGTTTTGCGGCAACGTCTGCTTGAAATTCTGGTGGAGGGTTGAGACGTGGTCGGATTGTGGTGGAACTGAAAAGAGGTAATGGTTGATGATCGGGTATTGAAGAATATGGTTGTGGTGATGGTGTGATTATTTAAAGAGAAGGCTACGGTAGAATCATAGTAAATAAGAATTCTAGGAAGATATTTTTTTCTATTTTGTTTTGTTTTCGGAAAAGGAAAGTAATTTGTAGATGGATTTTTTTTCTTTTCAATTGTTGTAAAAGTAGAAAAAAATGAAGAAAAAAAAGGAAAATGGTTGAAAGGGAAAGAAATAAATGGAGAGAGAATAAATTTAAAAAGAAAAATTGGCAAGTGGTGAAAGAGGAAAGAGATCCAATAGAAAAATTGGCAAAAAAAATTTCTCTCTTAATTAGATCACAGTATCCATCAGCAATTCCAAATCAAAATTAATCAAGAGAACTCCCGCCATCTTGTCAGGCAACTCGACTCTATATGCCAAATTCCCAACTTGCTCGAGAATTGGGAATGGACCAACAAATCTTGGTGCCAACTTTCCTCTCCTACCAAATCGAATAACATTCTTTAATGGAGAGATCTTGACAAATACTAAGTCACCAACGAAGAATTTCAATTCTCTTCTCCTTCTATCAGCATAACTCTTCTGCCTATCTTGGGCAGTCTTCATTTGCTGTTGAATGATCTTGATCTTGTCTGAAGTTTCTCTTATTACATTTGGCCCAAGCACAAACTTCTCACTGGTTTCCAACCAACATGATGGTGAGTTATACGGTCTTCCATACAAAGCTTCAAATGGAACCATACCAATACTGGATTGATAACTGTTATTATAGGCAAACTCTACTAGATGCAAGTGGTCATCCCATGATCCCCCAAAATCCAATATTCAAGCTCTCAAGAGATCCTCCAGTATACGATTCACCCTCTCTATTTGACACGGTTTAAGGATGGTACGCAATAATGAGATGTAATTCTGATCCCATTGCCTCTTGTAAGCCCTTCCAAAATCCACTAGTAAACAACGGATCTTGGTCACTTAAATGCCTTTGGGTATTCCATGAAATATCACTATCCACTTCATATACAGTTCCACTAACTTAGCTGTAGTTCTATTTGACTTGACGAGTATGAACCTTGCACTTTTAGTCAATCGATCTACGATTACCCAAATGCTATCACGACCTGATCTAGTCCTTGGTAAACCGTCGACGAAATCCATCGAGACTTGTTCCTATTTCTATTCTGGGATTTCTAACGATTGTAACAAACCACTAGGCTTCTTTTACTCAGCTTTAACTAACTGGTAATTCATACACTTGGATATAAACTTCCCAACGTCTCTTTTCATCCCTTCCCAGTAGTAGATCTGCTTCATGTCTCGATACATTTTTTTACCACCGGGATGTATGGTCAGTTTTGAGTGGTGACATTCTCTAAGCACGTCATCTCTCAATACAATCACGTTGGGTACAACCAGTCTTCCACTCTTTCTAAGCCATCCATCTCGATCAAGCCCATACTCGTTCATCTCCTCATCGATGCCCATCTCTAACTTGGAGATGATTTTCAATAAGTTAAGATCATCCCTCTGACTGGGACCAATCCGCTCAATCAAAGTGGGTCTGATCGTCAAACTTGCTAACATTTCTGGATCCAATTCGCACTTTGTTCTGAAATCATACCCAGCGATGTACTCCAGTTGCTTCCACTCAAGAAACATAGCCCCTAAAGTGGCATGTCTTCTACTCAATGCATCAGCTACCGCATTGCCCTTTCCTGGTGTGTATGCGATATCGAAATCGTAGGAAGCCAAGAATTCTAACCATCTTTGCTGTCGGAGATTTAGATCCTTCTGAGAGAAAAGATAATTTAACGATTTATGATCGGTAAACAACTCAAATCTTTCTCCCAAGAGATAATGTCTCCACATCTTCAATGCGAACACAATCGCTGTCAATTCCAAATCATGGGTAGGATACCTTTTCTCATGCGGTTTCGGTTGCTGACTAGCATAAGCTACAACCCTACCTCCTTGCATCAATATAACACCTAGTCTGGTACCATAGGCATTTGTGCATACCGTCATCTCTTCATTCCCTTTTGGAATGACTAACACTGGTGCACATGTCAAATTTTCTTTTAGACTCTTAAATGCATTCTCGCACTCTTCGTCCTAGACGGAAGCTTAATTCTTCTTGGTCAACTGAGTCAACGGTGCTTCTATCTTGGAGATGTCTTGGATAAACTTTCGATAATATCCAGCCAACACCAAGAAACTTCTTACGTCTGTTAGATTCTTGGGCGTAGACCAATCTTGTACCATAGCCACCTTTGCAGGGTCCATGGCAATACCATTCTTTGAAACAACATGGCCCAAGAATCTCATTTCGAAGTTATTACCATTTTTGAACCAAAGAGAACATCAACGTAAGGTCCTAAACAATCAATAGTATTCATCGAACAAGTCCTGTTTATCATCCGCTAAAACCATGAATACATTTATACCTGAATGACTGGTCCAACCAGTATCAAGGGCTAATGGAAGCCCTGGCTCCAAATGGACTACCGCACATCCAACGCATGTTTATCCTCCAAGGATAACTAGATCGCGTCCAACGAATCCAAGGTAAATAGGCGTCCCCGGGTACCAATGCTTCGAGTCCGCTTCGAACACTCCAAACTATCGACGACTCCTTGGCACTCCATCAAAAGAGCTACCCTTAACTCCATCTTTAACTCGAGTCCATACATAAGCGAAGGGACCCATCGGCCTTAATGGCAAATATAACTAGTGCTCCCCACTCGGAGACGCTTCTCCGGATTAATCCCTTCTTCAAAAGATCGTTTACTTGCACCCCGAGCTCTCGCTGCTCCCGTGGCGCCATACGACGAAGTGGCATCACTATAGGTCTGGCATCTTTCACTAAACCAATACGAAACTCAATCTCTCGGTGTGGTGGAAGTCCGGTCACTTCTTCGAAGACATCCGAATACTGGCCAGCCACGGGCACATCTGACAACTCATCATGTGGGATATCAAGGGAATTCAGAAAACTAGACATTATCCCATCACTAGGTAGACCACCAAACACTACCCTCCGGCCATCATCCGCTCTAACTGTCACCAAAAAGCCCTCACAGTCTACCACCACCCCGTACCTTCGGAGCCAATCGACTCCCAAAATAATGCCAAACCCTAGTAAAGCCCAAAACAAAGCAATCACAAGCAAACATACATACATGACTAGATGGGACTACATTACGATAAGTCATACTAAGGCTAATCATACTACCGATCAGGTTCATCACAGCTAAAGGTCAATCGACATTCTCAAGCTCCAATCCCAACCTATCTACCAGGTCACTAGACACGAAGGAATGGGAAACCCCGATATCAAACAAATCTAGAACTGGAACCTTATAAATGGAAAGCATACATTGAATAACAACACCCTTTCCCCTCTCCATCACAGTTGGGGCATTCAACGAAGAAGGAACAGCGTTGCTAGCATTCACTTCCACACTCTTCTTCTTCTTAGGGGGCTGCAGACATTCTTTCTTGAGATGTCCCACTTGGCCGCAATTGAAGCCCTTCCTTTCCCCTGGCTTCGCTCGACATTCTTTGGCATAATGGTCCTTCATGCCACAGCTAAAGCAATCTACATCTTTCTTGTTCTTTTTTTTCTGGCCATCCTTAGCTTGGTTCTGTTTCCTTTTTTCTAGGACTCCTCGTTAATTTTGGCGAGACCGATTCTAGGCGCCTGTACTACTACACCACCACCACCATTAGTAGCATTAGGAACTGATCCCAGAGCATCCTTAACCATCTATCGTATGAAGGCAGTAAACATTTCCTTATGTCAGGGACATTCCCATTGTTGGCCCCTGAACCTGCTTCTTCTTCAACTCCTGATGCGGAGTTCCTCACCGCCTTTCCCGTATTTCGATTCATCGTTCAGTCTATAAAGAGAAAACGATTTACCGTCTCCTTAGTAGTGCCAATGCAGTGCGACTTCATCCTTAGCTATACTAATAACATATATATATATATAGCTTTTAAAAACCAAAATATCACAAATACGCGCTCTCATATACGTACACTATCTCTCCCTGGTGTCTTCTGAAACACCCCACCTCCGTTAGGGTCACTCTCAAAGGGAATGCCCTAATTTTGGTGGAGGTTCATAAGTATAAGTCACAGATATACAAGACAGATATAAGAACATTTATTTTTGAATAGCGGAAAACAACCACAACTTTTATTCCAACAAAATACGTGTTACACAAACCATGTCATAATTTGTCTTACAATACTTCCAAAAACATAACACCTTCATAACTATCTTGATTACATTATTTAAAAGAAGCATAAAAAACATAAATAAACTGCATAAGTCCCATAATTGCTGTCCAAAGCCATAGTCCAAAACGAAAAAGATCCAAGCAATACATTCTTTCTCTTCAAGCTGGATGTGAAAGCTGGTCAAGCTGCGGTATTCCCTCCCTGTGGACCTGGGGAGGGGGGGGGGGAACGAAAGAAAAGAAGGCGAAAGAAAAGTAGAGTCAGACATAAAGCCTGAGTAAGTCTAGGACTATTCAGTCTATGAATAAAGAACTGGGTATGATAAGTATAAACTGGAAATGAGAAAGCACCATAAACTAAGTTAAGTTGTCTAGAGTCGAATATACTATCGTACCCCATATTAATCTCTGTATCCATATAATCTAGTTCCCAACAGGCACCCCATAATCAGGGTGAAGTGATCCATTTCTGATGATCGGCTCCTACTCGCATAGTTACATGTGTCTTATGGCCCCCGTTGTTGTAGTTACCTATGCTGGTCCCACCATGGGGTGTATCAAGTCCCATGGTGGCGGCCCGACACAATCCTAGGATGCACAGGTATGCTACTGGTGCCCAGTGCCTTATTTTTTTGCGCCAGAGTGTGTGCACGCCCGCACCCCGTTAGAACCTACACTGTTGCACCACCGCCGTCGATTTGACCTCTTACAGTCAGCCTAGTAATCGTGCCCCACCCTGCCTAGTTCAGGGTATCCTGATACACCTTGTAGGGTTACTGCTGAAAAGGGTCTCCCGCTACTAGGTTTTCTATTTCTAGCCAACATGCTAAGTTGGTTAAGTGTTTTATATACCTAACCCCCAATCAGTCTGTATAGTTTTAGCATGTTCCATTTTGATTAAGTATCAATTTAATTTACTTAATCCTATCAATCCTGACTCAACCTTAATTGTCTTATTAAAGCATTGACCTCTCACATTAGACAGGTATTGTTGTGGCCGCCTGTTGCCGGTTGGGTCCGGGCAGTCTTACGCCACAACTCTGTCTAACCTCGGGTCCTTATTGGGCTCTGTGTTTAACCACCCACATTGGATAGGTATTGTTGTGACTACTGGACAGCCGAGCGGTTCCGGGCAGGTTTACATCACAACTCAATACAACCTCGGTTTAAACACA
Organism: Allium sativum; assembly: GCA_030737875.1. Classification (NCBI taxonomy): domain Eukaryota; kingdom Viridiplantae; phylum Streptophyta; class Magnoliopsida; order Asparagales; family Amaryllidaceae; genus Allium; species Allium sativum. The sequence goes on from CM060913.1 coordinate 9,169,446, forward strand.
TCGTATTATCTAAATTTACATATTTTGTCTCTTTTCTTTTTATATGTAAATATTTGCGGCCCATTATTCAAATTCATCTTTATTGGGTAAAATTAATTTATACCACTTAATTGTTTTTCAAGGTTGTTGGCATGCGTCAAACATGACAACACATATGTTCTATGTTTTAACCCAAACGTCATTACCCCCATTTTACACATTTTCTACAATATAAGATATGTTGGGTTTAACATTTAAACCCAACTTAGCCATATGAAAGGGGAGGCTTATAACATGGTGTTTATAAGGTAACATAAAAAGGGGAGTGTGAACGCATGAACTTGCAACATAGCGAACTAATTAACATAAATTAGGCACTTGTGAACTTGCATTGTAATAGCATGTAATCAAGGCATAAGCATATGAAATCATGGTTTTTGATATATTCATATAATCATTGCATAAATATACCTAAACATGAAATCATGGTTTTTAATCTATTCATGCAAACTTCCAATTGGAATGTAATTCTAATGTAACTTATGTGTCACATATATTATCATATGATTTTGATAACAACATAGGCCTAAAACATGTTTTTCAATTAGGCATAAAAACAAACATAGTTTAGTAATGTTCATAGAATTAATACAAGTTCACAAAGATGCTTGCTTTTGTCACTAATACAAAAGAATGGTTTTTATACTTGAACCATGATGCCAATTCCAACATAACTTCATATGAATCATAATACTCAAATGGATCCAATTACACTAAAGATGACCATAAAATTATACATCATGTTGGCCTTATAGTAAATCATATACTTGCATGAATCTCAAGTAAACTACCACAACATATAGTTGTTACTTTCAACATGAATCATATACTTGCAATTATCAAATAGGTGTTGTGATAAACTACCACAAACATGTAGTTTTCAACATGAATCATATACTTGCGAATATCCAATCGTATACCACAACATTTCCAAATCGTTTAGAATCAAAGCAACATATAAATATAGAATATTATCGCCACAATTCCATTTCTCACTTTACACAAATCAAAACACAATTATTTATTCACATCGGAATAGCACTCTACTTACAACGTATGACGAATCTTCAATTCAGGAATCTGAATTCTGAATTTGGAGATGCTATCCTTTGTTGTAGGCATTGTTTTGATTTAGTTTTCGTTGCTTTAAGCTTTTCGAATTATCTCCTAATTGTCATTCAATTCCTGATGGCTATTCCTAGTCTTTCCTCAGCAGCATGACGGTCTCATCTCCATTTTTGTTTGTGTGAATTAAGGTGAGTCTTAGGTCCTTTTTATAGAGTTTGTGAGTTGATTAGGACCGTCGATGGAGCTTGGTGTAATAATAGCCGTTCGTTTGAAGGAGAGACCAACCAGGAGCTGACACCTAGCCCTAGTGCCAAGGCAAGGCTCAGAAAATCGACCAAACACAGACCAGGCCAGCCAGGGGGGTGGGTTCGACCTGGCTCAGGGGCCAGGTCGACACGCCAGTCGACACCGTGTCGACTTGGTAGTCGACACGGGTGACCCAGGTCGACTACCCAGTCGACCTGGGTGCCTTGGGCAGGAAAATTCCCGCCCTGTCCAATCCGGCCCGATTTTGAATTTTAAATTGGTTTTTTTGAGCTGTTTTGGTGTGTTTGAATTTTAAACTGAATTCTGAATCTTCCAGAGGCCATATCTTCTTCATACGGAGTCCGTTTTACGCAAACTTGGACTCTATCTCAAGCAGAATTCCGAGACAAACGCAATGGCGTATCCCGTTTCCCTTAATTCTTTGATTTGAAATTAGTTATACTTTAATTTGTGAATTTCACTGTTATAGAATACACGGGGTGTTACATTCTCCCCCACTTAAAAGTATTTCGTCCCCGAAATCTTCAAGTTCACGAAGAATGTACATCCTAACATCCAAACATCCATCAAACAAGAGCATCCACTGTCCTTAAAAGACTTCTAATGCTTCATGATCATATGCGAAGTGTGTGTGTACATGTACTTATCTAATGCAAAATCAGGCGGTCTACTGATTCAGTTGACCTCCTTAATGCAAATTATGTAAGTGCCATGAATCCATTATGTATGCAAATTCTCCTATTCATGATTCTACATTAGTGCACAATCATTCATACAAATGCAACATCCATATGACAACACATTAAACTTCAACCATATATGAATATAAATACATTTATGCATATGCAATATGAAGTGACTGAGTCGATCTAAAACCTAAATTGTGTGTGTATATGCAACCACAAGCAACCACTAGCAATCACTTGCAACCACTTGCAACCATCATCCATAACATGTTTCAATTACATGTTTTAATCCAAAGGGTTTCTACCTAAAAGATAAGGTCGAGGAGATATACCTAAAAAGATAGATAAAAGCGCAACTTAAGGAAAAAGAAAGATCAAAGATGTACCCTCGAAAAGAAAAGGGTAGGCTACGCGTATTCTAGCTTCAGTTTCCCAAGTTGCGTCTCCCTCTGCGTCGCTCCACTGAACTTTGACGAGCTTGACTTCGCGGTTGCGTAGCTTCTTCACTTCCATTCCTAATATGTGGATTGGAACTTTCCTCACGGTTGCTTCGCGTTCCACTTCAGCTTCTTCTAGGATGTTTGGCTCTACCACTTCGGCAGATTCATGTAGACATTTTCGGAGGTGCGAAACATGGAAAACGTTGTGAACTCCGGCCAGTTTTTCGGGTAGCTCTAATCTATAGGCCATTTTCCCAATTTTCTCAATAATAGGAAATGGTCCTACGAACCTTGATGCTAGCTTTCCTGTGGTTCCAAAACAAACAACGTTCCTTAGTGGAGATACCTTAAGAAAAACTCTGTCCCAAACCTCAAATTCAAGGCCGGTCCTCCTCTTGTCGGCGTAGGATTTTTGTCTATCTTGGGCTGTCTTCATTCTTCTTCGTATTAAGTCTACTTTTTCTGAAGTCACTCGGATCATATCTGGTCCAAGTATGAGCTTATCAATAGACTCCCACCAACAAGTGGGCGATCGGCACGGTCTTCCATATAAAGCTTCGAAGGGCGCCATTCCGATGGTTGCTTGGTAGCTGTTGTTGTAGGCAAATTCCACCAAAGGAAGATGGTCTTCCCACGTCCCTCCGAAGTCAAGGACGCACAGTCTTAAAAGGTCCTCCAAAACTCTGTTCACTCTTTCTGTTTGGCCGTCGGTTTGGGGATGATAGGCTGTGCTCAAGCATAACTGTGTGCCTACCGCTTCTTGCAGACTCCGCCAAAACTCACTTGTGAAGATAGGGTCTCGGTCACTAACAATGCTGGATGGTATTCCATGGAGTCAAACAATTTCCTTGAGGTAAAGATATGCTAGGGATGAGGCAGTTCTTTTACTTTTGACAGGTAAAAAGTGGGTGCTTTTAGTAAGCCTATCCACCATTACCCAAATGCTAGTGTTGCCTCTCCTAGACCTAGGCAGCCCATCAATGAAGTCCATTGAGATGCTATCCCACTTCCACTGCGGGACCTCTAGAGGATGGAGCAGACAGCCAGGCTTTTTCTGCTCCACCTTAACCTGTTGGCATACCATACACTTAGAAACGAAATCTGCCACGTCCTTCTTCATGCCATTCCAAAAGAAAGTTCTCTTTATGTCCTTGTGCATTTTATCCCCGCCCAGATGTATCATCATCTTGGAGTGATGTGCTTCCTCGAGAAGCTTCTTTACTAAATCCCTTGTCTGTGGGACGCATAGTCTTCCGTCTCACCTTAGCCAACCCTTATCGTCGATGGAGTATCTGTTGAGGTGACTTGAAGTCTCACCCCTAATTAGCCTATCAATTGTCTCCACAAGCTGAGGGTCTTCGCGTTGTGCTGTCCCTATTGAGTCCACTAAAGTCGGGCGTACTTCGAGAGATGCTAGCAAGCCTGGTACAAAATCGGAGGAGGGCCTAAAGTCAAAGCTGGATATAAACTCTAGGCTTTGCCTTTCAACAAACAGTGGGCTTAGGGTTAGTTTCTTTCGGCTCAACGCGTCTGCCACAACGTTGCCATTGCCCGGAGTGTAGGAGATCTCGAAATCGTACGAGGCAAGAAACTCCATCCATCTCTGTTGCCTCAAGTTAAGATCTTTCTGCGAGAAAAGACATTTCAACGATTTATGGTCAGTGTAAAGTTCAAACTTCTCACCTAGGAGATAGTGTCGCCAAGACTTGAGTGCAAAGACGATGGCGGCTAACTCAAGATCGTGGGTCGGGTAGTTCTTTTCATGCACTTTCAATTGTCTCCCTCCATAAGCTACGACCCTTCCTTCTTGCATTAAGACGGCGCCTAGCCCTGTCCCACATGCATCTGTATAAACTGTGAACATCTTGCTTCCATCTGGCAACGTTAAAACTGGGGCTGTTGTAAGAGCCCTTTTCAGTCGTTGGAAAGCAAATTCGCAATCCAAGTCCCAATTGAACACTAGATTCTTCTTGGTCAACTTTGTGAGCGGAGCTGATATCTTTGCAAAGTATCTGATGAATTTCCGATAGAAGCCTGCTAGCCCGAGAAAGCTTCGGACCTCTGTTGCGTTCTTTGGTGTCTTCCAGTCCTGCACCGCTACTACCTTAGCCGGGTCTACTGCTAACCCTTCTTTGGATAATATATGCCCAAGAAATCTTACTTCCTCTCTCCAAAAGTGGCATTTGGAGAATTTGGCTTTTATTTGATGAACTCGCAGAGTTTCCATGATTGCCCTTAGGTGCTAAGCATGCTCTTCCTCATTCTTCGAGAAGATCAAGATATCGTCTACGAAGACCACTACGAACTTATTGAGGAAATCCCTGAACACCCTACTCATTAGGTCCACGAAGTAAGCGGGTGTGTTTGTCAAGCGGAAAGGCATGACAAGCCATTAAAAGAAGCCATCTGGGGTTCTGAATGCTGACTTATCGATACTATCTTCAGCAACCCTTAACTGATGAAAACCGGTCGCCAAATCGAGTTGGGAGAAAACAGACGCTCCTACAAGCTGATCAAACAGATCGTCAATTCTGGGGAGAGGGTGCCTGTTCTTTTTCGTTAGTTTGTTCAGATCCCTATAGTCAACACATAGACGGAGTGAACCATCCGCCTTTGTAGCGAACACCACTGGAGCGCCCCATTCTGAAATGCTCCTTCTAATGAACCCCTTCTCTAGAAGTTCTTTAATCTGTTTACTGAGCTCCTTCCTTTCCCATGGAGCCATGTGTCTAACGGGCAATGCAACGGGCTTTGCATTATCTACAAGATATATGAGGAAGTCTATCTCCCGCTTCGGAGGCAAGCCCTTCACCTCTTCGAAGACATCCGGATATTCCCAGACCACTCTAACCGATTGCAAATTGTCGACAGAGGCATCTAGCGATTCAAGATAACTAAGCATAACCGCATATGAGGGATTACAAGTAATTTCCAAAGTGTTACCGAGCTGGGTCAGGAGCCTAACAACCCTTTTCTCACAATCAAGGATGGCCCAATTACTGGATAGCCAATCCATGCCCAAAATCAAACCATATTCCGAAAAGCCCAAAACAATGGCACTACATCTAAATTCTACGCTTAGAATAGAAATTTTCAATACCACACAGATCATAGACAAATGAGCCGGGCCCCCGATTGGATTTGAAACAATTTAGGGGTCCTCTACCATACTAGTTTCTAGGTGCAGAGATTCTACTAAAGCAGATGAGATAAAGGAGTGTGATGCGCCAGAATAAAATAAAGTGCGAACTGGGTGATCATAAAGATAAACTACACTTTCTATAGAAGTATTTATACCTCGCTGTTGTAGAGGTGGCGCTTCTAGCACATGAACCTGTGCCCCAGAGGTGGATCCAGCCCTCTGCCCCTGCCCTCGTTTCTTTGGGCAATCCTTAGCCATATGGCCTGTCTCACCGCAAGAAAAGCACCCACCATTCATCTTTGCCTTCTTTTTCCGGCAATCTTTCACTAAGTGCCCCACTTTGCCACAGAAATTACACTTCCTCTTCTCTTTGTTGTCTTTCCCGCACTTCTTAAAGTCTGTCTTCTTAGGCTGTAAACCCTCTTTCTTCCCTTGAGAGCTTTTTGCCTTTGTCTCCTTCTTGCCCTTATCCTCTTCGTTCAGCAATGCCATCTGTACCAATCTTTCATATGTAGCTCCCATGGGTATATGGGTCATGGCCAAACTGTGTAATGGCTCATTCAACCCTTTGACAAAACGGAGAGCCTTCTTGTGCGGGGTGTTAACTAGGTCCAGTCCGAACCTAGCCAGCTCATCGAACTGATTAACATACTCTTTGACTGTCATATTCCCTTGCTTAAGAAATAAGAATTTTTCCAACTGAAGACTCCTTTCAGCTTCTGAGAGAAATTTAGCCTCGAACCTTGCCCTAAAGTCCTCCCATGTTTCCACTGGTCTTTCTGCATTAGTGACTTCCCACTAGTAGGAAGCCTCACCTTTTAGTAGCCACACTGCCAGTTGTACCTTCTGCCTATCTTCTACCTCAAAGATGACGAATAAGTCCTCAGTTTCTTTCAGCGAATTCCTGGCTACTACGAAGGACTCGGTTCCATGAAAGTCCTTTCCTCCCATAGCATTAAAATCTTTACATATCTTAGCAAAAGTATTTCCCCGTGGAGGAGGTGGAGGAAGAGGTGCTGCTGCAGCTGGATGATTTCCTGCAGCTGGGGGAGGAGGAACGGTAGGACCTGGCTGAGTGGCCCTTGCTTCTAAGAATCGTCTAAACCAACCAGGTATTGCTATACCCTCTGGCAAGTTAAGTTCTTCGGACATGCTGAAACAAAAAGGATAGATTCAGAACGAAGGATAAAAGATAGTACCTATGGCTTTGGGGGGACTATGCCTTTTTAAAATAAAATAACATTTTATCTTTAAAAATGCTTCTTTAAATTTTCTTTTGAAAATAAATTTTCAAAACTTTTTATCTTATCTGGTAAACCTATGCTCTGATACCAAGTGAAACACCCCACCTCCGTTAGGGTCACTCTCAAAGGGAATGCCCTAATTTTGGTGGAGGTTTATAAGTATAAGTCACAGATATACAAGACAGATATAAGAACACTTATTTTTGAACAGCGGAAAACAACCACAACTTTTATTCCAACAAAATACGTGTTACACAAACCATGTCATAATTTGTCTTACAATACTTCCAAAAATATAACACCTTCATAACTGTCTTGATTACATTATTTAAAAGAAGCATAAAAAAAACATAAATAAACTGCATAAGTCCCATAATTGCTGTCCAAAGCCATAGTCCAAAACGAAAAAGATCCAAGCAATACATTCTTCCTCTTCAAGCTGGATGTGAAAGCTGGTCAAGCTGCGGTATTCCCTCCCGGTGGACCTGGGGGGGGGGGGGTGGAATGAAAGAAAAGTAGAGTCAGACATAAAGCCTGAGTAAGTCTAGGACTATTCAGTCTATGAATAAAGAACTGGGTATGATAAGTATAAACTGGAAATGAGAAAGCACCATAAACTAAGTTAAGTTGTCTAGAGTCGAATATACTATCGTACCCCATATTAATCTCTGTACCCATATAAACTAGTTCCCAACAGGCACCCCATAATCAGGGTGAAGTGATCCATTTTTGATGATCGGCTCCTACTCGCATAGTTACATGTGTCTTACGGCCCCCGTTGTTGTAGTTACCTATGCTGGTCTCACCAAGGGGTGTATCAAGTCCCATGGTGGCGGCCCGACACAATCCTAGGATGCACAGGTACGCCACTGGTGCCCGGTGCCTTATTTTTCTGCGTCGGAGTGTGTGCACGCCCGCACCCCGTTAGAACCTACACTACTGCACCACCGCCGTCGATTTGACCTCTTACAGTTAGCCCAGTAATCGTGCCCCACCCTGCCTAGTTCAGGGTATCCTGATAAACCTTGTAGGGTTACTGCTGAAAAGGGTCCCCCGCTACTAGGTTTTCTATTTCTAGCCAACATGCTAAGTTGGTTAAGTGTTTTATAAACCTAACCCCCAATTAGTCTGTATAGTTTTAGCATGTTCCATTTTGATTAAGTATTAATTTAATTTACTTAATCCTATCAATCCTGACTCAGCCTTAATTGTCTTATTAAAGCCTTGACCTCTCACATTAGACAGGTATTGTTGTGGCTGCCTGTTGCCGGTTGAGTCCGGGCAGTCTTACGCCACAAATCAGTCTAACCTAGGGTCCTTATTGGGCTCCGTGTTTAACCACCCACATTGGATAGGTATTGTTGTGACTACTGGACAGCCGAGCGGTTTTGGGCAGGTTTACATCACAACTCAATCCAACCTCGGGTTAAACACATCGTATTTTCTAAATTTACATATTTTGTCTCTTTTCTTTTTATATGTAAATATTTGCGGCCCATTATTCAAATTCATCTTTATTGGGTAAAATTATTTATACCACTTAATTGTTTTTCATGGTTGTTGGCATGCATCAAACATGCCAACACATATGTTCTATGTTTTAACCCAAACGTCATTACCCCCGTTTTACACATTCGCTACAATATAAGATATGTTGGGTTTAACATTTAAATCCAACTTAGCCATATGAAAGGGGAAGCTTATAACAAGGTGTTTATAAGGTAACATAAAAAGGGGAGTGTGAACGCATGAACTTGCAACATAGCGAACTAATTAACATAATTAGGCACTTGTGAACTTGCATTGTAATAGCATGTAATCAAGGCATAAGCATATGAAATCATGGTTTTTGATCTATTCATATAATCATGGCATAAATATACCTAAACATGAAATCATGGTTTTTGATCTATTCATATAATCTTGGCATAAATATACCTAAACATGAAATCATGGTTTTTAATCTATTCATGCAAACTTGCAATTGGAATGTAATTCTAATGTAACTTATGTGTCACATATATTATCATATGATTTTGATAACAACATAGGCCTAAAACATGTTTTTCAATTAGGCATAACAACAAACATAGTTTAGTCATGTTCATAGAATTAAAACAAGTTCACAAAGATGCTTGCTTTTGTCACTAATACAAAAGCATGGTTTTTATACTTGAACCATGATGCCAATTCCAACATAACTTCAAATGAATCATAATACTCAAATGGATCCAATTACACTAAAGATGACCATAAAATTATACATCATGTTGGCACAATAGTAAATCATATACTTGCATGAATCTCAAATAAACTACCACAACATATAGTTGTTACTTTCAACATGAATCATATACTTGCAATTATCAAATAGGTGTTGTGATAAACTACCACAAACTTGTAGTTTTCAACATGAAACATATACTTGCGAATATCCAATCATATACCACAACATTTCCAAATTGTTTAGAATCAAAGCAACATACAAATATAGATTATTATCGCCACAATTCCATTTCTCACTTTACACAAATCAAAACACAATTATTTATTCACATCGGAATAGCACTCTACTTACAACGTATGACGAATCTTCAATTCAGGAATCTGAATTCTGAATTTGGAGATGGTATCCTTTGTTGTAGGCGTTGTTTTGACTTAGTTGTCGTTGCTTTAAGCTTTTCGAATTATCTCCTAATTGTCTCTCAATTCCTGACGATTATTCCTAGTCTTTCCTCAGCAGCATGACGGTCTCATCTCCATTTTTGTTTGTGTGAATTAGGGTGAGTCTTAAGTCCTTTTTATAGAGTTTGTGAGTTGATTAGGACCGTCGATGGAGCTTGGTGTAATAATAGTCGTTCGTTTGAAGGAGAGACCAACCAGGAGCTGACACCTAGCCCTGGTGACAAGGCAAGGCTCAGAAAATCGACCAAACATAGACCAGGCCAGCCAGCGGGCTGGGTTCGACCTGGCTCAAGGGCCAGGTCGACACGCCAGTCGACACCTTGTCAACTTGGCAGTCAACACGGGTGACCCAGGTCGACTACCAAGTCGACCTGGGTGCCTTGGGCGGGAAAATTCCCGCCCTGGACAATCCGGCCCGATTTTGAATTTTAAATTGGTTTTTCTGAGCTGTTTTGGTCTGTTTGAATTTTAAACTGAATTCTGAAACTTCTGGAGGCCATATCTTCTTCATACGGAGTCCGTTTTACGCAAACTCGGACTCTATCTCAAGAAGAATTCCGAGGCGAACGCAATGGCGTATCCCGTTTCCCTTAATTCTTTGATTTGAAATTAGTTATACTTTAATTTTTGAATTTCACTATTATAGAATACACGGGGTGTTACATCTTCCCTAGGTTAACTACGCAACATAGAGCTCTGATACTAAATGTGACGGCCCGTCCCGCACCATCGACATTTCCAATGGAAGTGCACTATGCCAATGCCCTACTAGCACGGGACGGTCGCCAAAGAAAGAAAAAGAAAGGAATTTGAACTAACAAGGAACCTGTAGAATGTCTCACAATGCATGGAATAAAATATAATAATAACATACTTTGACATAAACAGGCGAGACAGTGCATAAGCTGAAAACTAAATATCATAGCAGCGGAAAATCCAAATGCAGATTATGTTCCACATCATCATTATTACAACTTTTGAAAACTGTCTCTAAAGAAAGGTAAAGGAGAGGTGCACTACTAATGCCCAAAGTAGTGACCAGCAGCAACACAGGTAGAATATCTATATATGTCATACGTAGGAGCCTCCTGCTTGTCTGTTTGCGAACAAATCAAACAATAGTAAAAAACTGTTAGATCCCTTCGACTTTCCTAAACAAAAAAGATTGTTGTAGAGGGGGTCGAACTCTGGGACCAAAAATATTTTTATTAATAAATCCAATCAAGTTATTCCAGGATTTTGATTGATTGAAAACGCAGAGAATAACGGCAATTAAATAAAAAGAAAGATTTATATAATAAGAGAAATCAATTAGGGGATAATGACATAGATTAGATTCACACTCATCAATAGCCAAATATAGATCTAATTCATGTTTCTATCACACACATGAATCAACGATAATTAGGTTCTTAGAAACAAATAAGTAAATAACGACAAGCATAGCCTATGCATGAGCTGAGCTCTTAAACAACCATAGACTATCAGGACAATTTCACTAATTAATTTCTAAAACCCTAAAATTAGATCTAAATCTGATAATTGTTAGATCGAACACGAATATACCCTGTGAAGGAGCATAGCTCTTAAACGACACAGAATATGAAGGTTCAGATCTAACCCTTGATTCAGATCCAGATCTACATGTATGAAGTCCTCATCTATTGGCTATGTGATTCATGTTGAATCATATCTATTAGCGTCATCACCCCCCAATCAAAGGGGATTAGCTAAACATAGCTAAAGAAGAAGAGAAAAATAAAATAAACAACATAAATAAAGTACGATAAAAAGTAAAGAGAAAGGAAGAAGAATGATTTTATTCCAAGAAGAGAATTACAGAATAAAATCCAATGTGTTTTACAATGAATGAGATACAATGTATTTATAGCTGATATGACAAAGACTACTTGGCAAATTCCACAATGTGGGACAAAACCCCTTTTCCGAAATAGCACATAAATCAAATAGCTCAGTGTGAACGCGTGCAGCGCATGAATGAGAAGCCTTGCAAATTACATGATATGGGACAAATAACTTAGCCTAATTAGCAACTAGACCAATGCGAATACATGCAGATGTCATGGAAAATAGGTTGCGGGATTCAACTCCAATTTAAACTGAATTTGATTACAGTTCAGACTTCTGTTTGAATTCGAATAATAATATTAATTTATTTTCGCAGAAATTATTGTTTTCAAATTTGATTTATATCAATTTAAATTTATATCAACTACAGATGATCGAATTGGACTTCGTGACTTATCCCTGTGTGTCCGGAATGGTTGGTAAACCCTAGAAATGCCAGTTGTTGGGTTCGGAAAGGAGTTCAGAATCACCGGGTAGTTTAAATTAAATTGTACCGGTTTAAATGAAATAGAATAAATATAATTATAAAAAAATCGATTAAGGCAAATTCATTTCAGGTGAAAAGGGGCCGCTACTTGTCTCGTTCACAACCAGAGAAAATCGAAGTCATGGCCTCTCTATTCTTCCTTTCCCCTTTTCTTCTAAAATCGATCCACCATTTCCATATAAAAAAAAGGAACACGGAAATCAAATCGCGATTTGTAGTACTCGCGATGACCAGAAGAGCACGAGGCTTGGCAGAGGAAGGGGTACTCGATGTTGTCCTGGGGGGTGAATTGCAGTCGCGATGACAGGAGGGCTAGCGATTCAGACATGAGCGAAGTCAAAGCTCGGTTCTAGGTTTACGGTGGAAAGGGGGATCATGGACTGTGGCGATTCACTGGGTGGTATAGGAAGCGAGTTCAGATGTTGAAAAGGGGGATCTCGACTTTGATGGGTGTGCAATGGAAGAGGTACGGTTGCCCCTGAAAAGGTCGATGCTGGTGAAAATGGACTACAGTACTGCGAAGTTGTTGAAGACGCAAATGGGTGAACTGAGTGGTATCGGGGATTCCTGGAGTCACGAGTACAGTAGAGTGGTTGGTTCAGGAGGATCGATGGTTGAATGGTGGGTTTTGTCTGACAATAGCAAAGCGATGGTAGCAATGAACTGTCAAAGAAGGTCAATACAAGTTTATGGTGCACGCGAGTCTTGGTGGTCATGACGGGAAAGCAACAGGAAGGGTTGCATATTCTAAAGATGGAAGAAAAGGGATTTGTTTATCCCATAAGCGTGAAAATGGAAAACTAAATTAAGGTAAATAATTAATTTAAGTTAGACTATTATTATTCCTTTTCAAATGGTTAGCTTAAATGATATGGATATAAATTATACGAGGTTCAGAAAAATATATATATGAACAAACGAGTCACGTTGGGTTCTGAGACGACCCGAAATCCCGTTCTGACGGAAACAAGGGTTATCTTTGGAATATAACACAGAAACATAAAATAGCAGAACAGAATTAAATAAATACACCAGATAATGAACAATAGAATATGATGGATAAAAGTAATCATCAGAGTTACACAGTATACAGGATCTTACTTAGTACAAATAAGTTCAGCTATACATAAATGTCTACAGCGGAAAACAAACAAAATATGTACAATAGGAGCTGAACAGCATAAAAAGAGATAAATGATAGAATCCATCTTCAGCTCCGGCTATCCAGAAATAACCAGCTAAACCTGAATACAAGGCTGCCCGTGTAGAAAAAGGGGCACCCGAGTTTGAAAGTGAAACAAACTATGAGTCAGTCATGGGACTGGTATGAGAATTCTATTCAACACATATATAATATGGCCAATCACAGGACCACGCCACTTTCGTGGAACGGGTTTACTCCATTGGATTGCCAGTGCTTTAAAACAAATCTTTCTTTCAAACATCGCAATGCTTTTTGTAAAAATGAATCCATTATAAGACTCAGTTCCCATCACACAATGCTACGCAAACCGGAGGATAGAATTTTTACCTTATAACGGCCAAAATATGCTTGATACGAATAAAAAAAGGCATTTCATATTATTGCTAGTCTTTATATGTTTTGAAAACAATTTCAAATCATAAATATCAATCATAGACGGCATGGGTACCATATATCATGTCGCCATATATATATACAATCAAAGCCGCACGATGTCGTATTTGGAAATTGGATTCTCGTCATGAACCAAGGCAAAAGATAGTCCTTACCGAATTCGAGACGATCTAGCCAGTGTCTCAGGTACAGCCGCGACCATACCCTGGATCGTCAGGGCCGGTCCACACGAAGTGGATTATAATGCCTGAACAATGCGTTTCTCAACCCTTTGGGGTGTAAATGAGCCAACGAATGACTCCATCGGACTCGGTCGTCCGATCAAACCGAGGCACCTCGCAACAGCAACAACCACATAGGTGAAAAGTATATAAATTCAGGGCTGGTAGGTCACTGACACCACCCTAGCTAGAAAGAAAACGCACATCCCCCCTGAGGTCCTGCTCCCGTTTCTGGTTCATACCGGGGTGTGAGGCTCGCGAATCCACATTATACACAAAGCTACGCCACACAGGCGGTGCTTTGATCATCACCACAAGACTTTGCTTTTCAACAGAAGCCCTGATCACTGCATCTTAGCATGTACCATAGGCAGTTCATGCCATGCGACTGATGTCCATCGATATACAACCTCTGAGCTCGTGTGTTTCAGAGAGGGGCGTTAAGCAAAAGAATAAATTCTCCGCCGCCAAACAGATGTATATTTAATATAGATCAATCAACACATAATAAATCCAATGTCAGACACACAGTCCATTTACAAGTCCGTTCTGGGTCTGAACGAAACCGGAGGCACTAAATACCTCGCAAACCCATCGATCACCACGTACGTCTGGACGATCACCACTCATTATCCATATTTCGGGATGCCTCCCAATCAGGACCTCGGTTACCATCCAAATGAGGGGAGGATCTCCGGTCTTCGACCACCGTCTTCATCTTCGATTTCTTATCGTCGGTCAATTATTTGAAATGAGAATTAACTCGGCCTTTTCAAATAATTCACGTATATTTAGAATTTCAAATCAATTTATTTCAATGGTTAAATTATTCGACAACACCAATTTTGTTCTTTAATGTAATTTTCACACCAAACACATTAAACCATCAAATACCTCATAAATCGAGCAAATTCAGTTTATTTCCATTCCATATTGTTTATGGTATTTTATAACGATTTATCGCTATTTTTATTTATTTTAAAATAGCCAATTTATTCAAATCGACGCTTCGGGCCATAAAGCGGTTGTGGCGCTGTTTTTCTTCTGATTTGATTTACACATATCTGAAAATCTAACCATTGGATCTTCACAAAATTTACATCATTAGAAAGGTCTTTTCAAAACGAATCCAACGGTTCCAGTTTCGGGAAAATCCGACGGTCGGATCTCCCGGTACAATCGTTTGAAGTTTCGATTTCAAAATACGAACTGCAGCGTCGTTATTCGATTAAATATAATTATATTTATATTTATATATAAATATAATCGTTTCTGGCGCTGATTTTCTTCAGATTTGAATTAAACATTCCAGAATCCAACCGTTGGATTTTTACAAGGTTGGTGCCGTTGGAAAGATTTTTCCAAAGCGAACCCAGCGGTTGCGGTTTCGGGAAAATCCGATGGTCGGATTCCTCATACTAATCGTTTCAAATTACGATTTCGAAACACGAACTGCACGGCTTCGATTCCTTTTAATTATATTTATATTTATATATATAAATATAGTTCATTCTATAATTTCAACTATAGTTCATTCTATAATTTCAACTTCGTTTTCACTTCAAATATTTCACTAACGCCTTAATATTTCGAAAAATTTCGCCATAACCTCCTTTGTACGGGAAGGGGTTTGGAAATTTATTGGGCCGTGTTAGGTACCCAATAAATCCTAAAAAGCATTCACATATTTATAGTGATATATTCTGGTGTTTACGGGGGAGCATGTATAGATAATCACTCCAGAGAATAAATTCTCGTCACCCCGTTTCCGTGTGGAAATAAATAGTCCATGTGCCGTATCTAATAACAAGAGAGACGTGATTATTGTCAACTCCAGACCCGTGTGGGGTTTTTATTAATCTGGCAATTTATCGTTATATTTTATTGAGTCCATATCAATCATCAGTTCAACCTGTAGTATATAATCATTGCCACACAAGCCTCTCACTCGTAT
This sequence comes from Allium sativum, assembly GCA_030737875.1. Classification (NCBI taxonomy): domain Eukaryota; kingdom Viridiplantae; phylum Streptophyta; class Magnoliopsida; order Asparagales; family Amaryllidaceae; genus Allium; species Allium sativum. The sequence goes on from CM060913.1 coordinate 9,185,145, forward strand.
GGTAAATCTTTCACCTCGTCACACAAGCTCCAATTGCTCATGTGGAATATGATGAAGTATGCCTATCGTCAAGAAGTATGCCATGTCACGTAGTTCAAATTTAATTGTTACTATCCTATGGCGATATTTATTACTTCACACAGAATAACCAGCACTCCGCATCCAATGGCATTCATAGGAGTTGATATAAAAATAAAATTGCGCAGCCAACTCATCAAGGCTTACCTATTTGTCGGGCACGCAAATAATTTCTTTACTCTACAGCTAATCCATTTTTCCTGTTCAACACATGTATATATATGCAGAACAAAACCAATAATAATATTTCTAGCAAACTATTATTTATTTCAACCCGTGTGTATTTTTATCAAAGCGTATACATGATAAAAAAATATTTTTATCATCAAAAATATTTATTCAACACGTGAATGTTTTTAACACTTCCTATTGACAATAAAAATGTAGTTTTTATTGTCTATTCATTTTATTTTAAAATACGATAACATTCAACACATGAATTTCAATTCGACGAACGAATTTTGATTCAACACATGAATATTCTCCATAGTTTGTATATATATAAAAATGTGATTTTTATCGCTAAAATTATTTGTTTAAATTCAAATAATATTCAACACATGAATTTCAACTCAACGAATGAATTGCAACTCAACACATGAATATTCTCTATAGTTTGTATATATATAAAAATGTGATTTTTATCGCTAAAATTATTTGTTTAAATTCAAATAATATTCAACACATGAATTTCAACTCAACGAATGAATTGTAACTCAACACACGAATATTCTTTCAAAATAGGTAATTTATTTCAACGAATGAAAATTATCTAACACATGTATATTTTAGAAAATTTCGGCAGCATGACGGCAGGGTAGTTAAAACCGGGACCGTCCCTAGTACGGCTCCTCGCTCTACCTTGAAACCTCGCGGTTTTTGACAATACGGATCATGCATCTAGTTCGCACGCAGGCGGCATGTATATATTTATTTCATTTCCACAAACTAATCCTATGTGGTTTCAACCAAATATTTCTCAACCACAAACGGGTATTTTTCAATCACAATCAATCAATATCAACCAATATCAACCACAAACAATCCCAAACAACCATTCGCTATCAATCAATTTTTACACCCATCACAATCAATAAATATCGTCCATGGTTTGTGGACGAGGGGCGTATATATATATATATATAGCAATTCACTTTTATTTCAACACATATATAATTTTTACAATGCATATACAACTTATACATCGAACGTACAACTTATACAACGCTTATACATGTGGTGTACAACGCTTATATAACTCATACATCGACTATATAATTTATACATCGTCGTTTTCTATATTGTTTTTAAATCAGAAATCTCACATTGGTTTCCACTCCACCAAAAATAGCAGAAGACTCAGAAAAATACGCGGTCTCTTCTAAAATGTAGAAGGCGTCCACACGAGTCCACTGTCTCTTGTTTCACTGGATTTCGTCAACATAGCAAAAAGATATGTAATTTTAAATATCAAACAATTTTAAAAACGTAGTTAATTAAATTTATAGCGTTAGAAAACGCTACCTTTCTCCCTTCAGTATTTAAAGGCCGACGTTAAAACCCTCGTCAAACTCAACCCGCCGCCGCCCTTGTAGCTGATCGGAGTCCCATCGGAGCAGCTCTCGAGGAGCGCCTCTTGCCGCCGCACCCACACCCTGCTGGCCGCCGAACTCGAATGCCTAGGGAGGCGTGGAAACCCGCGCGAACGGTGGCACTTCTCATCGCGATTTCTCCCTCTCCGTCGAACTAGAACGAATCACCACCGTATGGATAGAGAGGTCTCGAGTTGCTCCTCCATTTCCGCTTTGAATCGTGTTTTAATTTGTCTTCGTTTGTGAGATCTTAGCTGGGGAAGATTGGGAGGATGTCGGTCGTCGTTTCTGCCGATGGCGGCTAGGGTTTAGTTTTTTTTTTTTTTTCTATTTTCTGATTGGTTGTGAGGATTTTATAATATTTTAATTTCCAAAAATACCCCTTTATTAATACGAACCCCGAATTCAACCCAACGACTGTCGCCCCTAGCTAAATACCCCCATTCCGAACACAATGGGATACGTTTCGTAGGCCCATTCGACTATTTCAGTCAGTTTTCCTTCAAATTAAAATATAAAGCATTCAATATTTGATTTGAACGTGCATTTCAATTTGCCAGGGCCACAAACTGATTCGAAAAATTCCAGAAAAATAAATCTAGCTATGTTTTGATGATATGGTCCCAACAAAACTAGTTTCGTCGAATTCTGAGACCGTTTGCAAAAAGGCCCATTTTTGGTCGATCCAATTTAACTGTAATTGACCAAAACACATTTTCTTTTGCCACGCTCACATACTAGCTTCAAAAATTATGAAATTTGAAACCTAGCAATAACTTCACATCCCGGATCCAACAAAAGTGGTTTCGTCGAATTCCGAGGTCGTATGCAAAATGGCCAAGTTCACGGGCCATATAAATTCCATAGCAACTGTTCTAAAAATTCATTCGGCCATAACTTTTGCTTTCCGCTATGAAAATTCGATTTTTCAGATTCATTAGAAAGGTATTAACTAACATATTTAAATATTTTTTGTTTCACTAAAATCCAGATTGTTTTGCACCCGGTACAGTCCGACAAAGTTTGAATTCAATTTTTGAAACTACAACGCCATTTCAGGCCTTGTTTATAATTATAATTAATTATATTCGTTTTCGATTGTCGATTCAAACTCACTTTTCATTGCAATTATTTAAAATATTTATTTTAAATATTTACAATCCAATATTTTAGCCAATTTAAAAATTTTAAATTGGTTCAGATTTTCTGGGTCGTTACAATCTCCCCCACTTAAAAATTTTTCGTCCCCGAAAAGGAACAAAGTCGAAAGTGGTTTGATAAATCTACAATCACACAACACCACCAACAATCAAATCGTTTTAAGCTTTCAAAAATATACTGATCAACTTCTATACTTTTTTTTATCTTTCAGACTATAGAATTTAAAAGTTCACACCCATGGAAAGAAAATAACAACAGAGTAGAGAATTAAATGGTAATGCAAAGTAGGGTAAATGTACCTTGCACCAGAGTCAATCAGAGATATCCACTCGGCATCTAGGATAAGCTTTCTGAATGCTCTCCTCAGTTTCCCAAGTACAATCTCGCGGATCTCCACTCCATTGCACTTTGACTAAGTGAACCATCTTGTTCCTCAGCTCTTTGGTTTCTTTACTGATAATCTTTAGCGGCTCTCTTCTCATAGCTAATTCTGGAGTAATTTCAATATCCTGTTGAGCTGCTTCCTCCACGATCAAGTCTGGATCATGAACGTGCTTTCGAAGTTGAGATATATGAAATACATCATGAACTCCAGGCAACCAGTCAGGCAGTTTGACCCTATAAGCGAGAGTTCCGATCCGTTCCAGAATAGGAAACGGACCAATGAATTTGGGCGCCAACTTTCCAGTTTTACCGAACCGGATAACTCCTCTCATCGGCGATACTTTCAAATTTACATAGTCACCCACAGCAAAGGATATATCTCTTCTTCTCCTATCGGCATAGCTCTTTTGTCGGCTTTGAGCGGCGAGTAATCGCTTCTTAATAAAATCGACTTTGTCGGCGGCTTCTCGGATCATATCTGGGCCCAACACAAGTCTATTACCGGGTTCGACCCAACAAGCAGGAGATCGACACGGTCTACCATAGAATGCTTCGAATGGCGACATTGTCAGACTTGCCTGATAGCTGTTGTTATAAGAGAATTCAGCCAAATGCAGATGGTCTTCCCATGATATACCGAAATCTATAACACAAGCCCGCAATAGATCTTCTAAAATACGATTCACCCTCTCAGTCTGACCGTCTGTCTGAGGATGATAAGCGGTGCTCAAGTTCAACTTCGTTCCAAGTTCGACTTGAAATGCTTCCCAGAATTTGCTAGTGAATATTGTATCTCTATCACTGACTATACTGAGCGGCACTCCATGCAGTCTAACTATTTCCCTGAAGTATATTTGCGCCAGACTCTGAGCAGTTCTGTTTGATCTGACGGGTATGAAATGGGCGGTCTTCGTGAAGCGATCTACGATCACCCAAATACTGTCATTTCCTTTTCTGGTTCTGGGAAAACCATCAATGAAATCCATTGAAATATGTTCCCACTTCCAACCAGGAACTTCTAGCGGTTGTAATAATCCAGCCAATTTTTGTTGGTCGCTTTTGACTAGCTGGCAAGTAGGGCATCGGCTAACATATAAAGAAATGTCCCTTTTCATCGACTTCCACCAGAAAGTGCGTTTTATGTAATTGTACATTTTGCTTACCCCCGGATGGATACTAAGTTTTGACTTATGGCATTCATCCAGTACTTCCTTTCGAAGCTCAGGAATGTTAGGGACACAGATTCGACTTTTGAGTCTTAAAATCCCATCATTATCTACTTGAAAACTCGAGGGTTCGCCTTGTTAAATTATCCCTTTGATCTTCTGAATGAAGTGATCATCCTCTTGAAGAGCAGATATTTTATCTAGCAATGAAGTCGTGATAATAAAACTGGCGATCAATTTATTCTTTCTGCTTAACGCATCAGCCACGACATTGGCTTTCCCTGGAGTGTATAAAATTTCAAAGTCATAAGCTGCAAGAAACTCCAGCCTACATTGTTGCCTCAGATTCAGGTCTTTCTGAGTGAACAGATATTTTAACGACTGGTGATCTGTAAACAGTTCAAATCTCACACCCAGAAGATAGTGTCTCCAGATTTTCAAAGCGAACACAATAGCCAATAACTCAAGATCATGAGTTACGTAGTTCTTCTCGTGCGGCTTCAGTTGAAGGCTAGCATAGGCAATCACTTGGCCTCTTTGCATTAACATTGTGCCAAGGCCTTCTCTAGAAGCATCAGTCCAGACCTTTAAATCCTGGTTGCCATCAATGATGGTTAACACTGGAGCTGTCGTTAATCTTAATTTTAGCTCTTCGAAAGCCTCCTCACTTTCTGGAGTCCATTTGAATTTAGAGTGCTTCTTCGTAAGCTTTGTTAAATGACCAGATATCTTCGAAAAGTTTTAACGAACTTCCGATAATAACTAGCCAATCCGAGAAAACTGCGGACTTCAGTGGGGGTGGTGGGCTGTTTCCAGTTTTAAATAGCTGTGATTTTGCTTGGATCCACAGCGATTCCTTCTTTACATACGACGTGGCCCAGAAATTTTACTTCATCTTGCCAGAAGGTACATTTGGAAAATTTGGCTTTTAATACATTCCGTCTCAGAATTTCTAGAACCTGTTCCAGATGCTTTTCATGTTCGGCCTTTGATTTAGAGAAGATTAGAATATCGTCAATGAAAACCAGAACAAATTTATTCAATACTCCTCTGAATACTCTGTTCATTAGATCGACGAAGTAAGCTGGAGCGTTACATAAGCTGAACGGCATTACTAACCACTCATAGAATAAGTCGGGGCCTCTGAACGCTGTCATTGGAACACATTCTTCGACAATTCGAAGTTAATGGAAGCCTATAGCTAGGTCCATTCGTGAGAATACTTATGCTCCATTTAATCGATCCAACAAATCATCAATCCGCGGCAATGGATACTTGTTCTTTATTGTCTGCTTGTTCAGATCACGATAATCCACACATAAACGTAGAGTACCGTCAGATTTTGGGACAAAAACCACTGCTGCACCCCAATCAGAGAAACTAGGCCTGATCAGACCCTTCCATACTAGTTGTCTTGTTTGATTGTCTAATTCCTCCTTCTCTTTCAAGGACATTCTACGAATAGCGTGAACAACCGGCCTTGCATTGGGAATTAAAGCAATTTTGAAATCTATTTCTCTCTGTGGAGGTAAGCGAACAACTTCTTCGAACACATCCGCATAGTTTTTGACGACAGGAATGCCTTTGATGAGGTCAGGAATATTCTCTGTGACTTCAGGGACATTTTCTATTTGGGCTGGAGAAACATTCAAAGCTGCCCAGAAGTCTTTTCTATTAGTATTCTGACCTTCACAGGGAATGGTTATATAATCACCTGATTTAATATTTGCCTTTACGACTCTGTCGGCTCATTTAACTTCAGCTTCATATTTGGTCAACCAGTCTAACCCCAAGATAAGATCAAACTCTTTAAAATTCATGACGACTGCGATGGTAGGAAACCGATAACGAGAGAAAGAAACCGGCACTCCACAAATCCAACTGAGATCAACGGAACCCCCAACCGGATTCTGGACAGTCATTAGTTCCTTCAGCTTTTTCAAATTCAAATCCAGTTTCTTAGCTGCCTCTTTGGAAATGAAGCTTCGTGACGCGCCTGTGTCAAACAATACTTTGACTGGAATGTTTTTGACAGTAAGCATGCCTTCTAAAATATCTGGCCTCTCTTGAATAGCGGTGGGCTCAGAAGCTTCTGTTACTTCATTTACCTGAGCTTCTTTGATTGTTTTCAACAGCCGGCAATCTTGCTTTACAAGACCAAACCGATGGCATTGATTACACCTTTTCTTCCCTTGAAAATTCCTCTTGGATTGAAGCCTACCTTTTAATTGCTTCTTCAAGGGTCCGTAGTTTACTGACAAATGCCCCTTTTGATGGCAGTTACTGCATACGGTGGTCGTTACGGGTTGTTTCCCAGATCTTGCCCTTTTCCTCTTGGCACTGGGCTTCTTATTGACCTCAGACCTCGTACTAGCTCCAGCAATATCAGTTTCTGACACTGCTTTGTCACTAGAACCGACTTCTTCTTCGTCGCGTAACATTCCTTTCTTATGGAGGTCTTCATACTGATAAGCCATGTATATCATTTCTGAAAAAGGAAGCTTCACATTCCTCATCACACTATTCTGATATCTCCTTTGCAAGCCATGAACAAATCTCAGATTTTTCCTCTTTGGATCTTGAATCAGATGAGGAGCAAAGTGAGCAAGTTCGTTGAATTTCTTATGATATTCTGGGATGGTCATATCACCTTATATTAGATAAGAAAATTCATCACATAATCTCTCGGTTGCTTCGGGAGGAGTAAATCTTTCCAGGAAAATCACTTTGAATCTGTCCCAGGTGATATCACCTTCTGGATTATCTTTGATGATTGTTTCCCACCAGATTAAAGCTTCTTCTTTGAGCGCCCAAGATGCTACTAACCGTTTCTGGTCATCTCTCAGCTGGATACGCTCAAAAATTCTTTCGACAGAGCTCACCCAAGCTTGAGTCTGAATAATAGATTCATTGCCCGAGAACTGTGCTCCGTTCAGATTTCGATACCTCTTTAATAGAGCCTCTAGATCGGGTTCTGTATTCCTTCTGTTTCTAGCACTCATTTTTCTAGTACTTCTGCAATTAGCAGATCAAGTGTCAGGTCACAGAAAAGATAATTTTTAAAATATAGAAACACATACTTCAAATGTAAATGTGTCTATCAAGGTGTAATTTCATTCTGCTTTACTCATACTAGGATATTGCTGATCCTATCTGTATAGAGTTACCCGTCCGAGAACACTACTGGTTCTATTTCTGACGAGTTCGTTCAAATGTTATATTCCAGAACTAAGCTTAACCAAAGCTCTGATACCACGTTGAGACGACCCGAAATCCCGTTCTGACGGAAACAAGGGTTATCTTTGGAATATAACACAGAAACATAAAATAGCAGAACAGAATTAAATAAATACACCAGATAATGAACAATAGAATATGCTGGATAAAAGTAATCATCAGAGTTACACAGTATACAGGATCTTACTTAGTACAAAATACAGTTCAGCTATACATAAATGTCTACAGTGGAAAACAAACAAAATATGTACAATAGGAGATGAACAGCATAAAAAGAGATAAATGATAGAATCCATCTTCAGCTCCAGCTATCCAGAAATAACCAGCTAAACCTGAATACAAGGCTGTCCGTGTAGAAAAAGGGGCACCCGAGTTTGAAAGTGAAGCAAACTACGAGTCAGTCATGGGACTGGTATGAGAAATCTATTCAACACATATATAATATGGCCAATCACAGGACCACGCCACTTTCGTGGAATGGGTTTACTCCATTGGATTGCCAATGCTTTAAAAAAAATCTTTCTTTCAAACATTGCAATGCTTTTTGTAAAAATGAAGCCATTATAAGACTCAGTTCCCATCACACAATGCAACGCAAACCGGAGGATAGAGTTTTTACCTTATAACAGCCAAAATATGCTTGATACGAATAAAACAAAGGCATTTGATATTATTGCTAGTGTTTATATGTTTTGAAAACAATTTCAAATCATAAATATCAATCATAGACGGCATGGGTACCATATATCATGTCGCCATATATATATACAATCAAAGCCGCACGATGTCGTATTTGGAAATTGGATTTCCGTCATGAACCAAGGCAAAAGATAGTCCTTACCGAATTCGAGACGCTCTAGCCCGTGTCTCAGGTACAGCCGCGACCATACTCTGGATTGTCAGGGCCGGTCCACACGAAGTGGATTATAATGCCTGAACAATGCGTTTCTCCACCCTTTGGGGTGTAAATGAGCCAACGAATGACTCCATCGGACCCGGTCGTCCGATCAAACCGAGGCGCCTCGCAACAGCAACAACCACATAGGTGAAAAGTATATAAATGTCAGGGCTGGTAGGTCACTGACACCACCCTAGCTAGAAAGAAAACGCACATCCCCCCTGAGGTCCTGCTCCCGTTTCTGGTTCATACCGGGGTGTGAGGCTCGCGAATCCACATTATACACAAAGCTACGCCACACAGGCGGTGCTTTGATCATCACCACAAGACTTTGCTTTTCAACAGAAGCCCTGATCACTGCATCTTAGCATGCCACACAGGCAGTTCATGCCATGCGACTGATGTCCATCGATATACAACCTCTGAGCTCGTGCATTTCAGAGAGGGGCGTTAAGCAAAAGAATAAATTCTCCACCGCCAAACAGATGTATATTTAATAGAGATCAATCAACATAGAATAAATCCAATGTCAGACACACAGTCCATTTACAAGTCCGTTCTGGGTCTGAACGAAACCGGAGGCACTAAATACCTCGCAAACCCATCGATCACCACGTACGTCTGGACGATCACCACTCATTATCCATATTTCGGGATGCCTTCCAATCAGGACCTCGGTTACCATCCAAACGAGGTGAGGATCTCCGGTCTTCGACCACTGGTCTTCATCTTCAATTTCTTATCGTCGGTCAATTATTTGATCGTGTTATCAATGAATGGAAAGTAATCGTAACCTCTGGCCTCAACAACCAGTAAACGACAAAAATCGGGCAGGCAGCATGGCTAAGTCAGTCGCACCGAAGTAGGGTGTATAATCACCTATCTAGAGAATATTCATTTGCTTCTTTAATCTATCAATGTTGTCCCATATATATACGGGAAACGGTTGCTGATCCCAACCGTTGGTGATGTACATTCGATACACTCAAGCGAAATGAGTGGTCGGTCATGTGTGGCTGAGTTGCAAGATGTTCTTGTTGAACTCCAGTGTATTGTTCCTAGAGTACACTGATCGGAAGGCGGTTCCATACCTTGTTATAGCTGGAAATCCATTACCCAATACGTGCATGCGGTTTTGATTGTATACTATATATGTAGAACGTGAGATGAAAGCGTTTCTGCTAGATGATTATTATAGTTATGGTTGATAGACATTATTATAATATCAATAGGTTTTGATATAAAGATATTTTGGATTCTCAAAAGGGAAAAACCCGTTCCGTTATACGGGGTGGTCTTATGAGATATCGTTTACTTGTTCAAATTGTTTCAAACTGTTTTACTCATACCAGTCCCATGACTGACCCGGAGTTTACTTTGTTTTGTTCTACCTAAACTCTTGGGTGCCTAAATTTGTACGGGCAGTCAAGTAGTTCAGGATTTTACAGATACACTTGGAGAGCGTGGAGCGGGAGGCTTTAAGATTCTATAGCTATTATTATTTCTGCTGTTGTTGTAAGTATTATACTCTGAAATGTTATTATACATATATTGTTTGTATTTCAAAAGGTATGTTATAATTTATTCGTTCCGCTGTGAGATTCGTGTTACTCTGATGATGATGTTCTTCTTCTTCTATTCTACTAGTTCTATCTTATCTATCCTCACCCTCTATCTTCTTTCTATTAATTTCTTGAATTTTCTATGCAATTTGGGGTTGGACTTGTGTTATTTAGTCAGCTCAAATTGGACCGGATTTTCGGGTCATTACAGTAGTAGCCTGGCTATAAAACAAAAAGAGAAGAAAGAAAGAAGAGACAAAGAATGGACATAATATTATCAATGAGATAGTTCTGAAGGATATAGAAGGACAGGCATAATCTCAGATCCAGATTTATTACAATGTCATAATCACAATTAACTTTTATTTCTGAATGTAACGTGAACTTACAAGTTACAGAAGGGTCTTGAATTCTGGGATCTGTATTCTGAGACTAAATAGCTCTACCTTGAAGTAGACTATTTGTTCTTCTAATGTAGATTTGATTTGATTCTTAGAAATAGTTGTTGAAGACGTTGAATTATCCTTTGAATCTCTACTAGAATTCTAAACTTGATTTCTACGAAGGACTTGAGTAGCATAACCCCGTCTTAGATTTATTTTGATATGAATCAGGGTAGAGTATAGGCGAAATGAAGTGGTGTGGAGAGAAAGTGAGGTTTGGGGGTGTTTAAATAGCTTAGGAGCAACTAATCTAGTCAAAACGGGCGTCCAATTACAGAAAACGAATCTGTCCATCGATCTAGAAAAAGGGGGGAGGTCGACCCTCAGGTCGACCCCATAGTCGACCCTCAGGTTGACCCAGGTCGACCCCCTGGCCGACCTGGGTCCTGGGCGGGAAATTTTCTTCCCAGCCCGGGTGTGTGATTTGAATTTTGAAACTTTAAATTTGAATTCGGGTTGAGCTGTTTTATTTTATTCAAACCCCTGAAACTTTTGAAGGTCATAACTTCTTCATATAGAGTCCGATTTACGCAAAATCGGACTCTATTCCAAGCAGAATTTCAAGACGAACGCGATCGTAACTCGTTTCCCTTAATTCTCACATTTGTAATTATTTATTCTTTAATTCGTTACTATAATGTTTATAGAAAACACGGGGTGTTACTATATCAGAATAAGATATTGATTTCTAAATGTTTTGGGATATAGTAAGGTAAAAACCGTCCGTTTTTATGTGTGGACTGGTCTTACTATTATCCTTTTATTTCAAAAGGATTTCCAAAGTTAAACAAGTTGCTTGTGCTATGAATTTATCATTGAAAGTATTCCAGACTGATCCGTGTGAATTTTGCTTTGCTTCAAATGTGCTCGGGTCAGACCGAGTATACCATCAGGTTAGGTATCGCCTGGAGCTTCAGAAAAGGAGTTGAAGTCAAGACGTATTCCATATATTTACTGATACTAGTTTACTTCCATTGTGTGTTGTATTGATCTAAATGTATACTCTGATGTGTAATCATATATATACGGTTCTTTTTGTATAAAGTATTATTGATTATTATATTTTGTCCATTCTGCTGTGAGATTCTAATCTTCTTATTCTTATATTCTAATATTTCTTTCTTTCTCATCCTCTAACTTCTTTCTACTAGCTTTCTGGGTTTTTGATACTTGAGTTTGGACACGAGGTGTATTAGTGTATGAATTCGAGTGTCGGAAATTTCGGGTCGCTACACACATAGAACCATAACTGTCAAAACATGAGCAATAAAAAGATGCAAAATTGCCAAAGTTTATGGGTCATAGCAATAATACATGTATAACATATATATGGAAACACAAAGCAGACTTAACAAGTCCAAACAGGTCTGCCAAGATATAGACAGCATGCACATATGGTCAAGGAAATATTAACATGGAAGTTGCAAATGTACAAGATACACACACATAATTATATATATATATATATATATATATACATGTTATGCATATGCATACATATATATTCAAGGATTTCAACATGAACAGGACAATATAGCAAGGTTCAAACTCAAATACACACAAAATGGTGCAACAAACAAGGAGTGTAATCTCGCATGGTCCAACAGCTCAAAAGCAAGCCAGGTTCAAATTCAGGTTCATAAAAACAATGTGTGGCATCTTTGCAATGAGTTCATCATATACAAGTGTGCCACATGTTAGACAACAAGGCTAAAACAGTTCAGCACGGCCATATGGTAAACCCAACAACGTATATATGGACTCATGTACATGCAACACATGTGGGACACGAACAGAGAATGAAAAATGCCAAGACAAGAACTGATAAAATGTTCACCAAGCACACAATCATGCAAGTATACATATATGATTTGATTCATATATACTGTTATAAAATGGTCCGGATACTCTAAGGTAGGCAGATCGATGATCGTCATACATGCAAGAAGAATTTTCAAAATTGAGCAAGAGAAATTTCCAGCAAATACTTTTTAACTATTGCCAAAATCTTTGTTTCCATATTTTTGAATAGTACTGTTTTTGGCAAAACAGTTTTTGAAATGTTTTTCAAACAGATAGGAACTTATCAACAATTTCGAAGACCAGATGTTTGGCTAGAAAACATTTCAATAGTTTCCAGAAATGAATATATTTTGGCAAGAATCATTTTTTGACAACAATCATTCAAATGATTTCCAGAATTTCAGCAAGAACAATACTGGAAAAGAAAAAAATCATCTCTTTCCAGAAATAAACGGTCATGCAGATACAAAAGTTTTGGAATGAGTTAAAATTGGCAAGTAATTTTCTACAATCTATTCATCGATTTCAAAAAGGGACAAATGCATGGCTGGTTCATATTTTTAGCAAGAAATAATTTGTTTTGTTTCTAGAAATTTTCTAAAACAGTTTTGGTTGAAATCATTCGAATTGTTCGCAGAAATCACAGAGTGTATTCAAGGCAAGAAATCAATTCAAATCATTTCCAGAAAATCAATCAAAGACTTTCGGCATCAATTCACGCTAGGGCAAAACTCACGCGTAATCAAACCAAGGCATATGAAGAAATCAAAGAGTAATTGTAGGATTTCTATACCCTATATAATGACACCAATTCTTCATTGGCTAGGAATAGAAACAAAAAAATTCAAGAGAAAAAAGGAATCAAAATCAGAAATTACTCACTCATGATTCGATTGCAAGTCTTTTCCCCAAATCATTCAGTAGGGAGCACAATCATTCAATCCATCGAATTCTGATTTCAATTAGGATAATTGAAGTTGCAAATCTATTTGGGTAGGAAAACCCTAGTAGGCCATTGAAGAAAAAGAGAGGCCAAAGTTTTTTTGTGACCAAGTCATATTGAAAGAGGACGGTCATTTCATTTTATATAAAAAGTGGTTTTTCTTGTTTTTATATTTTTTTTTCTTTTGTAACCGATTCACGGTTGTCTAGATTGTTTGTAAACTAGTGTTTTCTAGTTATAGAATTTTAATTGAGGTTTACGAGCTACGGTTGTAATTCGGTGAAATCTCACCTTGGGGTTAAGGTCAGTGCAGGGATTTGAGTGTAGGATTAGAACAACAAAAGGTTTTGCGAGTATACAAGACTGTATAGGCGGTTAGCAAGGGAGTCTCGAGTACATAGGTTTTTGTATGCGAGAATCTATTTAATTCTAGTAGAATCCATGGGAATGCAATAGTAGGTAGTGTAACGGCCCGAAAATCCGTACCAATTTGAGCTGACTAATATCCTACACATTCAACTCAAAGTGCACGAAAATTCAGATCATCAATAGATAGAAGTTAGAGGGTGAGAAAGATAAGATAGAACTAATAGAATAGAAGAAGAAGAAGAAGAACTCAACTTAACAGAATCAGAGTAAACACGAAGCTCACAGCGGAACGAATAAAATATATTATATAACATAAATTTGAAAAACAAAATCTGAATTTGTATATACATAACATATCAAAGTATAACTCATTTACATCACAGCGGAAATAATCTCTAAATAGCTAATGGTGAAGCCTCCTGCTTTGAGCTCCTCAAAGTGAATTTGTAAAATCCTGAAACACTTGAGTGCCCGTATAAATTTGGGCACCCAAGAGTTTAGGGAAAACACAAACAAATAAACTCTGGGTCAGTCATGGGACTGGTGTGAGTAAACTCCAACCATACTGTTTAACTTTAAAAATCCTTTTGAAGAAAAAGATTATAGTATGACCATCCCATACATAAACATGGACGGTTTTTACCTTACTATAACACAAAACACTTCGATATCAAAATCCAATGATATTATGACAATGTCTAAACAAATAAATATCCAAGTAGCAGAACGCTTGCATCCCACGCTCAACATATGTATAGTATAAAAATAAAAAACCGCAGGACGCTTATTGGAGATGGGATTCCAACAGACAAGGTATGGGAGCACCTTTCGATCAGTGTACTCTAGAGGCTATACACTGGGGTTCAACAAGAACGTCTTGCAATCCGGCCACACATGACCGACCACTCATTTAGCTTGAGTGTATCCAATATATTGCCACCCACAGTTGTTGGCCGTCTAATTGTAAACCGAAGATACAAAATCGAAAAAGAAGAACAAATATGAATTTTCTCTAGATCGGTGACAATACACCCTGCTTGGGGAAGACCCAACTAGCCATGCTGCCTAGCCCAACTTTTGTTACTTCCTGGTTATGAGGCTAGAGGCTGCGTTTATCTTCAGAACATCTGATCACCATTCACTTTAAATGCCACATCGTCAAACCCGTCAATTCACTAATCAATTTCCAAAAATATCATGGGTATAAAAAGCTAAGAGGAACGAATTCCTCCGCAACCAGACGTAATACCTTTAAAGGATCTACCATACGTGATTTATTAGGTATACTCTATCAGACACTCATCCATACAAGTTGTCCTGGGACTGGATAAACAGAAAACACCATTCTGGAATAGGACGACCCTTGCATTTCACTCCTTCAATTGTCTTCAGCATAATATAATTCGTAGCGCTTATGCCTATACGGAGTCGTTTTCAGATAATATATCCAACTGGTCTCTCCGTATTGACAACGATGGTCAAAATTCTTTGATAGTCGGTTATTTAACTATTGAAGTACAAACAAACATCCATTCTAATGTATAATTAAGCATCTTACAATCATGGGCGCTTTTTATTTAACATTCGTTTTATTATTCAAATTCCCATATCTTACAAGATATTTCTCAAACCCCGTTTTAGTCTTTTCACACTTCTTGGAAAACATTCCCAGTTATTATAAAGTCTTGTTTTCCTATGTTCCAGAAAATATACGTTATTAATGTTCGAAACATTTCCGTTCTTTTCGCATTCTTTATTTTCTAGGTGTGGATAATATATCCTATCTACATTGGAAAAGTACTCCAATTTCATTATAAACATTTTAATCTGTCCAGCGTTCACTTTTAAAACATTATCCACTTTAAAATGTGAATAACATAACTATTATAGAAATCAGAGCACCTTTATCAAATAACTCTTTATTCGAGTAATAAATACCCTTACCTCGTTTACCAAAATCTCTTTCATAATTTTATATCCTCATTCCACTTTATAAACTCTGTTTCTAAGTCAACTTCTTGTTAAATCAGTATCAAGTTTATAACTAAATATTGATTACATATCCTATTATAATTTATTGGTTTAAAGCTAAGTATTAATTATCCTATCAGATTATAATTACTAAAACAATTACTTTAATACATTCGACATCGTCAAAATATAGTTCCAATTCCTAATAGTGTTATTTAGTTCTAATCATATGCCAAGCATCGAAATAATGTCATCGTTTTCTGAAACGATTCTCCAATTTCTCTTTCTAGCTCATTCTTATATTTCTTTGGATAAACATTGTTACTTATTACTTTTAGAATAAGCGGATTTCAAACCTAACTGTTTTCATTCCCTAGGGAGTAGTGTTGTACATAATAATCATGCTTAAGCTTGGTCAACAACGCTAATTTATCGTTATAGTTCAAAAACTTGTCATACGCTGTAATATCCCCTTTATAACTAATCTCGACATAACAGTCACGTTAAGCCTAGTCAACAATGTTATTTATCGTTATAGTTCAAAAACTTGCAATACACTACTTATTCCACTTTATAACTAATCTCGACATATCTTTCCATTACAAACTGATACCATTCATTGATAATAGTGAAGCCGTTCAAGTTGGGATATTCTATTTACCTCTCAGACCTTGATCGACAATGTGCTTACCTTAGAATAGATATAAATAACTCTAACCCTTTATACTTTATAATCCATCAAATCGTATTTCTTGCTTTATTTTAAAAATCGCTTCATGATGCCATATCCTTAATTTGAAAACTCGGTTGTTTATAACTATTTATTCAAATATTAACTCTTTACAGCGTCTTTGTTATACAAATTTATTTATAAATTCTTTTACAAAAATCCATTTACGTTCTTTGTCTCTTGCAATTTTACTTTTATTTGAGTCATTTTACTTAATGCAAGTAATATCTCATTACCAATTCAATAACATCTTAAATGAGGTCCATTTAGGGAACAATTATTTAATTAAAGATAATTAAATAACATTTTACTTCATCATTGCTAAAGTAAACAATTTACTTCATCATTAATCTAAAATAGATTGGTTGCTTACTGTGTATAAACAATAACTAATTATATTGGTTAAATAATTATTTAATACCTTGTTAATTTAAAAAGGGTAATTATTAAGGAATCTTCTTAATTTTTAATCAGTTTACCGGTAAGTTATTTTCATTAGATTAATTGAATACCAATTAATCTAACCATCATTTTCCAAATAAACAGTTGAATTAATCAACTTCGTTCAATCAGTGAATTCGGTAACTAATTTTAGTTAGCTCTTACAATATAATTAATCTAATAATATTTCTTAACTGTTTGCTTTAAAATAATTATTCAAATTATTCACTCGCAGGATAGTTATATCTTAATAGCTTACTTAAATGTCAAATAATCGTTTATATTTACTTTATAAAATGAACTATAAAATACCAGTTTGTAATAAAACTTCTATTATAATTTAAACTTCGCTTAAATTATTATAAAAATATAATTTTTATAATTAACTTCGTTGATTACCTGACGGCCAATCAATTTCTTAACTAAACGATGGATTTATGGCTAGTTGCTGCCACTTTCTTAATCGATATCGTCTATTGATTTAATCAATATCCATACAGGATTCAAATGTTATTTGAGTTCAAACAGTGCTTATATAAACAATATAAACAAACAGTATAGATAAATATTGTGGAATTCGGTATCCAATCAATTAATACTAGTTCCATACTAGGGAATATTATAATCAGTATCCAATCAATGATGTGTACATATGCAACGATATATATGTTTCAACCAATTTAAATGGTAATCTACCTGAACAACCATCACACAGCATTCAACCAATATTTATCACTATTAAAATATAATTATAATATTTTAAAATAGATCAGAGTTAGTGAATTTACTCACCTTGGCGCGTTAACCGTTAAATAACGATTTGCGTCAGTTGATTGAACCAGACATCAACTCTGTCGTAAATTCAAAAGTGCTTCAAATGATTTCGAACCGCCTTCAGAGCGTAGCATGCCTTCCCACTGCTCATTCACTAACGGTTCTTCATCATAGAATCTTTCTTTCATCCCATACAAGCGCATCCCCTTCTGTGCATTTGTGTGCACGGTGCACGTGCATCATCACAACAGTGATTATTTAGACGCCCTTCTCCTTGTTAAAAAAAAACCGTCTGCTACTCTTATTCATTGATTATCTTAGTACATTTGTAACGACCCGCATTTTTCTGTGATATACAATTAATTTATTTAATTATTTAAATACTGATTTAGAGAAGTAAATGGTCGTCGAATTAAATAACTTGATATTTAATTAAAATAATAAAATATTTAATTCAGAAATAATCAGAATTAGTGGAATTCA
Source organism: Allium sativum (assembly GCA_030737875.1). Taxonomy (NCBI): domain Eukaryota; kingdom Viridiplantae; phylum Streptophyta; class Magnoliopsida; order Asparagales; family Amaryllidaceae; genus Allium; species Allium sativum. The sequence goes on from CM060913.1 coordinate 9,203,180, forward strand.
CAATATTGTGTGAACTGGACAATTCAAAATATATAATTCAGTTTAGAGTTGAATTATAATAACGAATATATTATTTGAACGAAGTTTGAACGTATAATTATAATATAATTTTAATCGAGCTCGAAATGGTGCGGAAGTTCGCGATTTGGCGATTCGAATTTTAAACGAATATACAGAAGCCGTTTTAAGTCGGATTTCTATGAAACAAGAAACGTTAGGAGCTGGTGAAATATATTTTTCTAGTGGAAGAGAAAAATCAGGATTTCGTCGTGTAGATTTTGATTTATGTCCAAATCAAATTTTAGAAAAGTCGCTATGGAATTCCTTTATAATTTATAATGATTTATTTATATTTATAAAATGAATTTCATTATAAATTGAATATCGATTTAATCGGGATTTGAAATATCAAGTTAGAAATTCATATAGGAATATTCAGAAGTTGTTTGATATTCCATGTGAATATATGCGATAAAATTTATTTATAAATATTTAATTTAATTGTTTTAGATATATTTAATATTTAAAAGGGTTATTTAGAGCTTTGAAAATAGCCAGTTTTGCAAACAACCTCTGAATTCGATAAAACTAATTTTGTTGGATCCGCAATGTCAAATTATTGTTAGATGTCAAGTTTCGTAATTTTTGAAGTCTGTATGTGGCCGTGCGGGATTTTAATGTGAAAAACAGTCAGTATTTAATGGTTAAAAATACGTCGTGTGAGCATACGGAGTCGGAATTCGACGAAACCAATTTCGTTGGGTCCGTAATGTTAGACTGATGTTGCATGTCCAGTTTCGTGATTTTTGGGTATCGTGTGTGATCACACAAATTTTTAGAATGCAGAGAAAACATAAATGAATAAATAAATAAAAAATTATGTGAGCCAAACCAAGGCCACACGTCCTCCTTCTTAACCATACCCGCAAGTTTATAAACGTGAAAAAAAAATTCAAGCTGCCAGTTTCCACATCTTAAATGAAAATGTGAACAAAAGGAAAATCCAACTTCAAAAATTCATATGAAGTGAAATCAAATTAAATAAATTAGAAAACTCATGTAGTTGGGTTTGCCATGGGAATCTCTTCATCGCAGTATTAGTTTCGAGGTGTTCGAACCCAAACTAGTTCGCTGGTTTTGAAGCACTGTAATCTAGGGTTTAGGTTATTTCCCAAATGAAGAAGTGTTAGTCGATTTCTATGTTGTAGTGGAGTTTATCGTGAGGTTTAGCACTCACGCACAGATTTATGTTGAGGATCGAAACAAAAATTGTCGGAGCCTGCTGTTGACAGGCACGAGCTCAGTTCGAATGCGATTCCAGAAAGGGGATCGAATGGGATGAGGAGCACACGAAGTCAAAGAGGAAGAGGAGTGGAATGTTACGGTAATTTTTGTTTTGGGTTTCGTTGAAGGAGTGAGGAGCGTGGGAGGTTAGACTATCGGCAATGGCCATGGATTTGTATAGGAGGAGCTGTTCATTTGGGAAGAAAGGTAATCAGCGGTGTGGTCCGGATTTTAAGAGGGAAATGGGCCTTGGATTTAAAAGTTAAGCCCATCTTTTATAAAAGGGGATTTAATTTAATTTATATATAAATAGTATTAACTTGTATAACATATAACTTTGTCATACGATATCGGTTTTCAGCGAAACAAGATCCGTCGGGATCGTATGGACGAGCACTACACGATGGAACCGACGGGGAGTGAATCAAAGCTCATTACAATTTATTGCAAAATAAATTGTCCGTTTGAATCAAAGAGAGTTAATCGTTTTTAACGATAACAGTCCAATGTGAGTAAATCTCACTAACTCTGTTCAGTTTATATTTTTATAAATTGTACTTTATTTTTGATAAATATTGATTGATTGCTATGTATGTATTGTTTAGATGGATTGATTGAAAACACAGTTATGGTTATATATATACATATAATATATATATTAAATATTAATTCTGTCGATTAGAATATTTCTTCTTGAAATGAAAGTGATGTTATCTATATTGTTTAACATCTGTAATGCAGGGAAACAGGTTGGAGGAATCCAACTGGATTCCTCAACACTTATTTTACTGTTTTTCATATATTTTGAAATATGATGTGATATATAATCTGTTATGGATTATGTGTGTTAGAATGATGTTGATCATTGTTATTCGATATTTTTAATATCATAAGAAACCCTGGGATGTAAAAAAAATATTTTAATGTATAATGAAATAAAGGAATTTTATAAAATCAATGGATTTTATAAAAGGAAATATTTTGGAAATAAAGTATTTATAAAATCAAGGATTTTATAAAGGGGACATTTATTTAGAAAACAAATAGAATATCATAAAAGAATATTTATTGGGATAATAAATAAGATATGTTAAAGGGATATTTATTTGTTAAATAAATAGAATTAAAATGGGATATTTATTTAAGAAACAAGTAGAAGTATGAAAGAGTTATTTATTTAGAAAATAAATAGAAGGATAAAAAGGGATATTTACTTAGAAAGTAAATAGAATTATAAAAGGAATATTTATTTATAAATAGAATTTATAAAAGAAACTATTTATATAATCAAAGGATTTTATAAAGGAAATATTTGGAAAGCCAAATAAGAATTGAAAGGAAATATTTGTAAAACACTTACAAATAGAACTGAAGGGAAAATATTCATTTCTCAAATAAATCAAATATAAAGGAAAATATTTGTGAAATCAAATATAAAGGAAAATATTTGTGAAGTCAAATATAAAAGAAAATATTTGTTAAATAAATAGAAAAGATAATAGAATTATTTATTTGTTAAATAAATAGAATTGAAAAGGGAATAATTATTTGTTAAGTAAACAAATAGAAAAGGAATTAATCAAAGGAGATAATTCAAAGGAATTAATCAAAGGAGATAATTCAAAGGATTACATCAAAGAAGTTAATTCGAAAAGAGTTAATCGAAAGGAGTTAATCGAATCTAGTTATTCGAAAGGAGTTATCGAATCTAGTTATTCGAAAGGAGTTATTGAATTTAGTTATTCAAAAGGAGTTATCGAATCTAGTTATTCGAAAGGAGTTATCGAATTTAGTTATTCGAAAGGAGTTAATCGAATTTAGTTATTCGAAAGGAGTTATCGATTAGTTTAATCGAAAGGAGTTAATCAAATTTAGTTATTCGAAAAGGAGTAATCGAATACAGTATTCGAAAAGAGAGATTATCAAATATCGTTTATTCGAAAGAAAGGGTAATCGAATATTAGTTATTCGAAGTGAGTTAATCGAATATTAGTTATTCGAAGAGAGTTAATCGTCGAATTCGATTGTATCGAATTCAGAAAAGTACTTATACTTTCTGGTGTTTAAATCAAGATTAATTTATTTATAAATCAGGTGTTATTTATTTATTCACATTAATGAATAAAAGTTACTATGGAAGTTAGATATTTCGAAAGTAGGGAATATAACATTATCGTTATAACCAATGTTTTCAATAAAGAAGTGGATTCGTAAACAGAATCCAAAAGTTTCGTAAGGACTTTGTTAAAGATTTAAAAGATAAACTTTGACTATTTCGAAGTTAAAACGTTGTTCAGTTAAGGCCTGAGAGGTAATTATACCCCAACTTGATTGACTTCCTTCTTAACTAAGGAATGGTAAGGTTTGATAGTGAAGGAGTTCTGGAAATGTTTTCCAAATACGAATCAGAAATGTTTCTGATAATAGAAAATAAGAATTTAGAACATATGGAAACAGGAGATAAGTAAATTAATGAACCTAAAGAGATAAATGTTAAATGATGATTGATCGATATAATTTCCATTTGGAAATAATATTGTTGTTTGCACACGTGTTTTTCTTTGATAGTTAACTCACCGTCTATCGAAGTTTTCAACCATTTTAACGTTGTTAATATGGAGAGACCGGTTGGATTATTATCCGAAGAACCACTCTGTATTGGCATAAGCGTTGCGAATCAAGTACGCGGAATATATTGAAGACGGAGTAAAGTGCAAGGGTTGTTGTATAAATCTTAGATAACAATTGCCTCAGATGGATGTACTGAATAGTGCCTTCGGTTTGTCCAGTCCCAGGACAACCTATATGGAAGAGGGTCTAACAGAGTATATCTAATAGATCGCGTAAGTTGATCTCTTCAAATGTATTCATGTTTGGTGGCGGAGGAATTCGTTTCTCTTAGCTGTATACCCGTGTTATTTTTGGATAAATCAATTTGTGATTTGGCGGGTATGACGATGTGACATTCAAAGTGAATAAACGTGTGATCTGTCAGAGATAAGCATGGCCTCTAGCCTCACAACCAGGGAATGACAAAAATCGAGCAGGCAACATGGCTATGTAGGTCGCACCTATTAGGGTGTATAATCATCTGATCTAGAGTTTCATTTACTTCTAAAAATCTATTGTCGATGTTGTCCCATTCGTGAAACTGTCGCTAATCCTAACCGTTGGTGATATACATTCGATACACTCAAGCAAAATGAGTAGTCGGTTATGTGTGGCCGAGTTGCAAGATGTTCTTGTTGAACCCATTGTATTCCTATATAGAGGTACACTAGCGTAAGGTGGTTCCATATCTTGTCATAGATGGAAATCCATTACCCAATACGTGCTTGCGGTTTTGATCGTATACTATATATGTAGAACGTGAGATGAAAGCGTTTCTGCTAGATGATTATTATATTGTGGTTGATAGACATTATAATAATATCAAAAGATTTTTGATATAAAGAAATCTTGGATTCTCATAGGGGAAAAACCCGTTCCATTATACGGCGTGGTCTTATGAGATATGGTTTATTTGTTCAAACTGTTTCAAACTGCTTTACTCATATTAGTCCCATGACTGACCCAGAGTTTATTTTGTTTTATTTTCCCTAAACTCTTGGTTACCCAATTTTATACAGGCAGTCATGCAGTCGGGATTTTACAGATATACCTGGAGAGCTTGGAGCAGGAGGCTTCAGGATTATATAGCTATAGTTATTTCCGCTGTGTTGTAAGTGTTGTTCTTTGGAAATGATATGTCTATTCAAGTATAGATTTATATTTTAAAATTATGACATATATTATATGTTATTCGTTTCACTGTGAGGTTCGTGTTACTCTGATGTTGTGTTCTTCTTCTTCTTTTATTCTAAGTTTCTATCTTATATATCCTCACCCTCTAATTTCTTTCATTAACTACCAATATTTTCGATCCTTGGATGTTCGATATGTGTTGTATATCGGATAACCAAGATCCACTTTTTCCGGGTCGTTGCAGTTGGTATCAGAGCTGAAGGTAAATTGATTAACTTGGCTCTGCGGCGTGACTCAGTAGAGATGGGGTTAGTAATACCCTAGATTGAGTTTGGGTGTATATATATGAGTGAGCATATTTGTTATTTAATATAAAAGTTTGTTTTATATTGAGTAGATTTATTGGTTGAGTTGTTTATGGAATCTGGGCAATGGTGGGGGCACCACAATATTGATAAGGCTTTTTAACACTCGAATATGATGGGTCGACACAACATGTTTTGAAAAGAGGGTAAATGAAATAATTTACCCAAAGTATATTTTGATATAAACAAGATATAGATATTTGAAGTATTTCGTATATTAGATGTGTTGGTCGTAATTATAATCGAATAAGATTATAAAAAGTGAAATGGTTATGTAAATAACCAATCAGAATTCGGATAAGTGTAATGAATTGAATTAAATCTAAAATTAGAATCAGAATGGGAACTAAAATTCCTAGAAATTTGTAAAAGTGTTTGTAATGGACTTCGATTAAGTATGAGAGAATTTTAAAATCCTGGGAGATTTTAAATTGTTTACAAACATTGAGAAGGATATTTTGAAATATATTTCAAATGAAAGTGTTTAAGAATGATTTTGAAAGTGATATAGTATTGAACTCACTCCGATAACTGGAAAATAATTCTGATAATGACTGCAGCATAATCAGTGTTCATTTTCGAGTATGTATGTGACGGATTGCTACCAAAGATTTTGTTTTGAATTGTTTTGACAAAAACAAGTTGTTTGAAATCCTGAAAAGGAAAGTTTGACTTTTAAGAAAATCAAAGCAATTTAAAACCCCAGGAAGAGGTTGTTTGAATTAAAAACAAATTTAAATAAAAATTTGTGGAATTAAACTGGAATTGAAAACCAATTAAGTGGAAACTGAATTAGGTTAGAGTTATATCGAGAAAAGCTGGATTTGTGACATAGAAATCCTAAATGGTACTGGATGATGAGTTGAGGATTTGAAAATCAAAAATTGATTTGAGATTGAGGATGAGATTTGTTTTGGGTATAAACAAATGGTTGGGTTTGAGGATAAAAAGTGACTTGAGATTGATTGGGATGATATTGATATATGTTGAATGGGTAGCAGATGTAAAGGGTATAATTATATGCCCAACAAAAAGGTACACATTTATATTCATATGAGTTTGATGAGATTTATGAGCCGATTTGGCAAGCCGCTTGGCTGTTTGATTTTCCTTTGGGTTGGAAATGGCCCAGAGTGGCGGGTTGTAGTTTGATCGATTGACCAGTACAAAGGAGGTGTTGGCGAAAATTTTCGAAAAGTTAAGGTGTCAGAAAATTTTCTGGATTTTGGAAAATTTTCGTTGATAAGAATTAATTAATATTTTAATTGAAATTAAATTCGTTCAGTTTGGAACTAAAATTAAGAAGTGAACAAATAAGTTCCAACCAGTCGATAGGGTTTGTTTTCTACCTTAGCGATTTCAAGGACGAAATTATTTTAAGTGGGGAAGAATGTAACGACCCGCATTTTCTGCGATATATAATTAATTTATTTAATTATTGAAATAATGATTTAGAGAATTAAATGGTCGTCGAATTAAATAACTTGAATATTTAATTAAAATAATAATATATTTAATTCAGAAATAATCAAAATTAGTAGAATTCACAATATTGTGTGAACTGGACAATTCAAAGTATATAATTCAGTTTATAGTTGAATTATAATAACGAATGTATTATTTGAACGAAGTTTGATCGTATAATTATAATATAATTATAATCGAGCACGAAATGGCGCGGCAGTTCGCGATTTGGCGATTTGAACTTTAAACGAATATATAGAAGCCGTTTTAAGTCGGATTTCTGTGAAATAAGAAACGTTAGGAGCTGGTGAAGTATATTTTTCTAGTGGAAGAGAAAAATTGGGATTTCGTCGTGTAGATTTTGATTTACGTCCAAATCAAATTTTAGAAAAGTAGCTATGGAATTCCTTTATAATTTATAACGATTTATTTATATTTATAAAATGAATTTCATTATAAATCGAATATCGATTTAATCGGGATTTGAAATATCGAGTTAGAAATTCATATAGGAATATTCTGAAGCTGTACGGTATTCCATGTGAATATATACGATAATATTTATTTATAAATATTTAACTTAATTGTTTTAAATATATTTAATATTTAAAAGGGTTATTTAGAGCTTTGAAAATAGCCATTTTTGCAAAAGACCTCAGAATTCGACAAAACTAATTTTGTTGGATCTGCAATGTCAAATTATTATTAGATGTCAAGTTTCGTGATTTTTGAAGTCAATATGTGGCCATACAGGATTTTAATGTGTAAAACAGTCATTATTTTAATGGTTAAAAATACGCTTTGTGAGCATATAGAGTCGGAATTCGATGAAACTAGTTTCGTTAGGTCCGTAATGTTAGACTGTAGCTGCATGTCCAGTTTCGTGATTTTTGGGTATCGTGTGTGATCACACGAATTTTTATAATGCAGAACAAACATAAATGAATAAATAATTAATTAATTATGTGAACCAAACCAAGGCCACACGTCCTCCTTCTTAACCACACCCGCAAGTTTATAAACGTGAGAACAAAATTCAAGCCGCCAGTTTCCTCACTTCAAATGAAAACGTGAACAAAAGGAAAATCCAACTTCAAAAATTCATATGAAGTGAAATCAAATTAAATAAATTAGAAAACTTATGTCGTTGGGTTTGCCATGGGAATCTCTTTATCGTAGTATCAGTTTCGGGGTGTTCGAACCCAAACTAGTTCGCTGGTTTTGATGCGCTGTAATCTAGGGTTCGGGTTATTTCCCAAATGAAGAAGTGTTAGTCAATTTCGATGTTGTAGTGGAGTTTATCGTGAGGTTTAGCACTCGCGCACAGATTTGTGTTGAGGATCGAAACAAAAATTGTCAGAGCCTGCTGTTGACAAGCATGAGCTCTGTTCGAACACAATTCCAGAAAGGGGATCGAGTGGGATGAGGAGCAAATGAAGTCGAAGAGGAGGAGGAGTGGAATGTTACAGTAATTTTTGTTTTGGGTTTCATTGAAGGAGCGAGGAGCGTGGGAGGTTAGACTATCGGCAATGGCCATGGATTTGTATAGGAGGAGCTGTTCATTTGGGAAGAAAGAGAATCAGCGGTGCGGTCCAGGTTTAAAGAGGGAAATGGGCCTAGGATTTAAAAGTTAAGCCCATCTTTTATAAAAGGGAATTTAATTTATTTTACATATAAATAGTATTAACTTGTATAACGTATAACTTTGTCGTACGCTACCGGTTTTCAGCGAAACAAGATCCTCAGGATCGTATGGACGAGCTCTACATGATGGAACTGACGAGGAGTGAATTGAAGCTCATTACAATTTATTGCAAAATAAATTGTCCATCTGAATCAAAGACAGTTAATCGTTTTTAACGATAACAGTCCAATGTGAGTAAATCTCACTAACTCTGTTCAGTTCATATTTTTGATAGATATTGATTGATTGCTCTGTATGGACTGTTTAGATGGATTGATTGAAAACACAGTTGTGGTTATATATATACATATATATATATATCTTTATTAAATATTAATTCTGCCGATCAGAATATTTCTTCTTGAAATGAAAGTGATGTTATCTATATTGTTTAACATCTGTGATGTAGGGAAACAGGTTGGAGGAATCCGACCGGATTCCTCAACATTTATTTTACTGTTTTTCATATATTTTGGTATATGATGTGATATATAATCTGTTATGGATTATGTGTGTTAGAATGATGTTGATCATTGTTATTCGATATTTTTAATATCATAAGAAACCCTGGGATGTAAAAAGAAATATTTTAATGTATAATGAAATAAAGGAATTTTATAAAATCAACCGATTTTATAAAAGGAAATATTTTGGAAATAAAGTATTTATAAAATCATGGATTTTATAAAGGGGAACATTTATTTAGAAAATAAATAGAATATCATAAAGGAATATTTATTGGGATAATAAATAAGATATGATAAAGGGATATTTATTTTTTAAATACATAGAATTAAAATGGGATATTTATTTAAGAAATAAATAGAAGTATAAAAGAGTTATTTATTTAGAAAATAAATAGAAGGATAAAAAGGGATATTTACTTAGAAAGTAAATAGAATTATAAAAGGAATATTTATCTATAAATAGAATTTATAAAAGAAACTATTTATAAAATCAAAGGATTTTATAAAGGAAATATTTGGAAAGCCAAATAAGAATTGAAAGGAAATATTTGTAAAACACTTACAAATATAATTGAAGTGAAAATATTCATTTGTTAAATAAATCAAATATAAAGGAAAATATTTGTGAAATCAAATATAAAGGAAAATATTTGTGAAATCAAATATAAAAGAAAATATTTGTTAAATAAATTAAAAAGATAACAGAAATATTTATTTGTTAAATAAATAGAATTGAAAATGGAATAATTATTTTTTAAGTAAACAAATAGAAAAGGAATTGATCAAAGGAGATAATTCAAAGGAATTAATCAAAGGAGATAATTCAAAGGAATTAATCAAAGGAGATAATTCAAAGTAATAAATCAAAGGAGTTAATACGAAATGAGTTAATCGAAAGGAGTTAATCGAATCTAGTTATTCGAAAGGAGTTAATCAAATCTAGTTATTCGAAAGGCGTTATCGAATCTAGTTATTCGAAAGGAGTTATCAAATTTAGTTATTCGAAAGGAGTTATCGAATCCAGTTATTCGAAAGGAGTTACCGAATTTAGTTATTCGAAAGGTGTTAAACGAATTTAGTTATTCGAAAGGAGTTATCGATTAGTTTAATCGAAAGGAGTTAATCGAATTTAGTTATTCGAAAACGAGTAATCGAATATAGTATTCGAAAAGAGAGATTATCGAATATTGTTTATTCGAAAGAAAAGGTAATCGAATGTTAGTTACTCGAAGTGAGTTAATCGAATATTAGTTATTCGAAGAGAGTTAATCGTCGAATTCGATTATATCAAATTCGGGAAAGTACTTATACTTTCCGGTGTTTAAATCAAGATTAATTTATTTATAAATCAGGTGTTATTTATTTATTCACATTAAATAATAAAAGTTATAATGGAAGTTAGATATTTCGAAAGTAGGGATTATAACATTATTGTTATAACCAATGTTTTCATTAAAGAAGTGGATTCGTAATTAGAATCCGAAAGTTTCGTAAGGAAGTTGTTAAAGATTTATAAGATAAACTTTTACTATTTCGAAGTTATAATGTTGTTCAGTTAAGGTCTGAGAGGTAATTATACCCCAACTTGATTGACTTCCTTCTTAACTAAGGAATGGTAAGGTTTGATAGTGAAGGAGTTTCGGAAATGTTTTCCAAATACGAATCAGAAATGTTTTCTGATAATAGAAAATAAGAATTTAGAACATATGGAAATAAGAGATAAGTAAATTAATGAACTAAAGAGATAAATGTTAAATGATGATTGATTGATATAATTTCCATTTGGAAATAATATTGTTGTTTGCACACGTGTTTTTCTTTGATAGTTAAATCACCGACTATTGAAATTTTCGACCATTTTAACATTGTTAATATGGAGAGACCGGTTGGATTATTATCCGAAGAACTACTCTGTATTGGCATAAGCGTTGCGAGCCAAGTACACTGAATATACTGAAGACGGATTAAAGTGCAAGGGTTGTTGTATAAATCTTAGATAACAATTGCCTAAGATGGATGTACTGAATAGTTCCTTCGGTTTGTCTAGTCCCAGGACAACCTGTATGGAAGAAGGTCTGACAGAGTATATCTAATAGATCGCGTAAGTTGATCTCTTCAAACGTATTCACGTTTGGTGGCAGAGGAATTCGTTTCTCTTATCTGTATACCCATGTTATTTTTGGATAAATCAATTTGTGATTTGGCGGGTATGACAATGTGACTTTCAAAGTGAATAAACATGTGGTATGTCAGAGATAAGCGTGGCCTCTAGCCTCACAATTGGGAAATGACAAAAATCGGGCAGGCAGCAAGGCTATGCAGGTTGCACTTATTAGGGTGTATAATCACCTGATCTAGAGTTTCATTTACTTCTAAAAATCTATTGTCGATGTTGTCCCATTCGGGAAACGGTTGCTGATCCCAACCGTTAGTGATATACATTCGATACACTCAAGCGAAATGAGTGGTCGGTCATGTGTTGTCGGGTTGCAAGATTTTCTTGTTGAACCCAGTGTATTCCTCTCTAGAGGTACACTAGCATAAGGTGGTTCCATACCTTGTCATAGTTGGAAATCCATTACCCAATACGTGCTTACGGATTTGATCGTATGTTATATATGTAGAACGTAAGATGAAAGCGTTTCTGCTAGATGATTATTATATTGTGGTTGATAGACATTATTATAATATCAAAAGATTTTTGATATAAAGATATCTTGGATTCTCATAAGGGAAAAACCCGTTCCATTATACGGCGTGGTCTTATGCGATATGGTTTATTTGTTCAAACTGTTTTAAACTACTTTACTCACACCAGTCCCATGACTGATCCGGAGTTTATTTTGTTTTGTTTTCCCTAAACTCTTGGGTGCCTAATTTTATACGGGCAATCAAGTAGTCGGGATTTTACATATATACTTTGAGAGCTTGGAGTAGGAGGCATCAGGATTATATAGCTACAGTTATTTCCGCTGTGTTGTAAGTGCTGTAATTTGGAAATGATATGTATATTCAAGTACAGATTTATATTTCAAAGTTATGATATATATTGGTTCCGCTGTGAGGTTCGTGTTACTCTGATGTTGTGTTCTTCTTCTTTTATTCTAAGTTTCTATCTTATTTATCCTCACCCTCTAATTTCTTTCATTGACTTCCAGTATTTTCGATCCTTGGATGTTCGATATGTGTTGTATATCGAATAACCAAGATCGACTTTTTCCGGGTCATTACAGTTGGTATCAGAGCTGAAGGTTAATTGATTAACTTGGCTCTATGGCATGACTCGGTAGAGATGGGGTTAGTAATACCCTAGATTGAGTTTGTGTGTATATATACGAGTGAGAGTATTTGTTATTTGATATAAAAATTTGTTTTATATTGAGTAGATTTATTGGTTGAGTTGTTTATGGAATCTGGGCGATGGTGGGGGAACCACAATATTGATAAGGGTTTTTAACACTCGAATATGATGGGTCGACACAATATGTTTTGAAAAGAGAGTAAATGAAATAATTTACCCAAAGTATATTTTGATATAAACAAGATATAGATATTTGAAGTATTTCGTATATTAGATGTGTTGTTCGTAATTATAATCGAATAAGATTATAAAAAGTGAAATGGTTATGTAAATAACCAATCAGAATTCAGATAAGTGTAATGAATTGAATTAAATCTGAAATTAGAATCAGAATGGGAACTAAAACTCCTAGAGATATGTAAAAGTGTTTGTAATGGATTTGGATTAAGTATGAGAGAATTTTAAAATCCTGGGAGATTTTAAATTGTTTACAAACGTTGAGAAGGATATTTTGAAATATATTTCAAACGAAAGTTTTTAAGAATGATTTTGAAAGTGATATAGTATTGAACTCACTCCGAAACTGGTAAATAATTCTGATAATGAATGCAGCATAATCAGTGTTCATTTTCGAGTATGTAAGTGATGGATTGCTACCAAAGATTTTGTTTCGAATTGTTTTGACAAGAACAAGTTATTTGAAATCCTGAAAAGGAATGTTTGACTTTTAAGAAAAGCAAAGCTATTTAAAACCACAGGAAGAGGTTATTTGAATTAAATAAAAATTTGTGGAATTAAATTGGAATTGAAAACCAATTAAGTGGAAACTGAATTAGGTTAGAGTTATATCGAGAAAAGCTGGATTTGTGACACAGAAATCCGTAATGGTATTGGATTGATGAGTTGAGCATTTGAAAATCAAAAATTGATTAGAGATTGAGAATGAGATTTGGTTTGGGTATAAACGAATGGTTGGGTTTGAGGATAAAAAGTGACTTGAGATTGATTGGGATGATATTGATATATGCTGAATGGGTAGCAGATATAATGGATATAATTATATGCGCGACAAAAGGCACACGTTTATATTCATATGAGTTTGATGACATTTATGAGCCGATTGGCAAGCCGCTTGGCTGTTTGATTTTCTTTTGGGTTGGAGATGGCCCAGTGTGGCGAGTTGTAGTTTGACCGATTGACCGGTACAAAGGAGGTGCTAGCGAAATTTTTCGAAAAGTTAAGGTGTTAGAAAATTTTCTGGATTTTTGAAAAATTCATTGATAAGAATTAATTAATATTTTAATTGAAATTAATTTGGTTTAGTTTGAAACTGAAATTAAGAAGTGAACAAATAAGTTTTAACCAGTTGATGGGGTTTGTTTTCTACCATAGCAATTTCGAGGACGAAATTATTTTAAGTGGGGAAGAATGTAACGACCCGCAATTTCCGCGATATATAACTAATTTATTTAATTATTTAAATAATGATTTAGAGAATTAAATAACTTGAATATTTAATTAAAATAATAATATATTTAATTCAAAAATAATCAGAATTAGTGGAATTCACAATATTGTGTGAACTGGACAATTCAAAGTATATAATTCAGTTTAGAGTTGAATTATAATAACGAATATATTATTTGAACGAAGTTTGAACGTATAATTATAATATAATTATAATCGAGCTCGAAATGGCGCGGCAGTTCACGATTTGGCGATTCGAACTTTAAACGAATATGCAGAAGTTGTTTTAAGTCGGATTTCTGTGAAACAAGAAACATTGGGAGCTAGTAAAGTATATTTTTCTAGTGGAAGAGAAAAATCGGGATTTCGTCATGTATATTTTGATTTATGTCCAAATCAAGTTTTAGAAAAGTCGCTATTGAATTCCTTTATATTTATAACGATTTATTTATATTTATAAAATGAATTTCATTATAAATCAAATATCGATTTAATCGGGATTTGAAATATCGAGTTAGAAATTCATATAGGAATATTCTGAAGCTGTACGGTATTCCATGTGAATATATACGACAATACTTATTTATAAATATTTAATTTAATTGTTTTAAATATATTTAATATTCAAAAGGGTTATTTAGAGCTTTGAAAATAGCCAGTTTTGCAAACGACCTCAGAATTCGATGAAACTAATTTTGTTGGATCCACAAAGTCAAATTATTATTAAATGTCAAGTTTCGTGAGTTTTGAAGTCATTATGTGGCAGTAGGGATTTTAATGTGAAAAACAGTCAATATTTTGACTGTTAAAAATACGCTATGTGAGCATACAGAATCGGAATTCGACGAAATCATTTTCGTTGGGTCCATAATGTCAGACTGTAGCTGCATGTCCAGTTTCGTAATTTTTGGGTATCATGTGTGATCACACGAATTTTTAGAATGCAGAACAAACATAAATGAATAAATAAAAAAATTATGTGAGCCAAACCAAGGCCACACGTCCTCCTTCTTAACCACACCCGCAAGTTTATAAACGTGAAAACAAAATTCAAGCCGTCGGTTTCCTCACCTTAAATGAAAACGTGAACAAAGGGAAAATCCAACTTCAAAAATTCATATGAAGTGAAATCAAATTAAATAAATTAGAAAACTTATGTAGTTGGGTTTGCAATGGGAATCTCTTCATCGCAGTATCAGTTTCGGGGTGTTCGAACCCAAACTAGTTCGCTGCTTTTGATTCACCGTAATCTAGGGTTCGGGTTATTTCCCAAATGAAGAAGTGTTAGTCAATTTTGATGATGTAGTGGAGTTTATCGTGAGGTTTAGCACACGCGCACAGATTTATGTTGAGGATCGAAACAAAAATTGTCGGAGCCTGCTGTTGACAGGGAGTTCAGTTCGAACGCGATTCCAGAAAAGGGATCGAGTGGGATGAGGAGCACATGAAGTCGAAGAGGAGAAGGAGTGGAATGTTACGGTAACTTTTGTTTTGGGTTTCGTTGAAGGAGTGAGGAGTGTGGGAGGTTAGACTATCAGCAATGGCCATGGATTTGTATAGGAGGAGCTGTTCATTTGGGAAGAAAGGGAATCAGCGGTGCGATCCGGGTTTTAAGAGGGAAATGGGCCTTGGATTTAAAAGTTAAGCCCATCTTTTATAAAAGGGAATTTAATTTATTTTATATATAAATAGTATTAACTTGTATAATGTATAACTTTGTCATACGATATCGGTTTTCTGCGAAACAAGATCCGTCGGGATCGTACGGACGAGCACTACACGATAGAACTGACGGGGAGTGAATCGAAGCTTATTACAATTTATTGCAAAATAAATTGTCCGTTTGAATAAAAGACAGTTAATTGTTTTAACTATAACAAACCAATGTGAGTAAATCTCACTAACTCTGTTCAGTTTATATTTTTATAAACTGTGCTTTATTTTTGATAAATAATGATTGATTGTTGTGTATGTATTGTTTAGATGGATTGATTGAAAACACAGTTATGGTTATATACATATACATACACATATATATATATATATATATATTAAATATTAATTCTGTCGATCAGAATATTTCTTCTTGAACTGAACGTGATGTTATCTATATTGTTTAACATCTGTGATGCAGGGAAACAGGTTGGAGGAATCCGACTGGATTCCTCAACATTTATTTTACTATTTTTCATTAATTTTGATATATGATGTGATATATAATCTGTTATGGATTATGTGTGTTAGAACGATGTTGATCGTTGTTATTCGATATTTTTAATATCATAAGAAACCCTGGGATGTAAAAAGAAATATTTTAATGTATAATGAAATAAAGGAATTTTATAAAATCAACCGATTTTAAAAAAGGAAATATTTTGGAAATAAAGTATTTATAAAACCATGGATTTTATAAAGGGGAACATTTATTTTGAAAATAAATAGAATATCAAAAAGGAATATTTATTGGGATAATAAATAAGATATGATAAAGGGATATTTATTTGTTAAATAAGTAGAATTAAAATGGGATATTTATTTAAGAAATAAATAGAAGTATGAAAGAGTTATTTATTTAGAAAATAAATAGAAGGATAAAAAGGGATATTTACTTAGAAAATAAATAGAATTATAAAAGGAATATTTATTTATAAATAGAATTTATAAAAGAAACTATTTATAAAATCAAAGGATTTTATAAAGGAAATATTCGGAAAGCCAAATAAGAATTGAAAGGAAATATTTGTAAAACACTTACAAATAGAATTGAAGGGAAAATATTCATTTGTTAAATAAATCAAATATAAAGGAAAATATTTGTGAAGTCAAGTATAAAGGAAAATATTTGTGAAATCAAATATAAAAGAAAATATTTGTTAAATAAATAGAAAACATAACAGAAATATTTATTTGTTAAATAAATAGAATTGAAAAGGGAATAATTATTTGTTAAGTAAACAAATAGAAAAGGAATTAACCAAAGGAGATAATTCAAAGGAATTAATCAAAGGAGATAATTCAAAGGAATTATTCAAAGGAGATAATTCAAAGGAATAAATCAAAGGAGTCAATTCAAAAAGAGTTAATCAAAAGGAGTTAATCGAATCTAGTTATTCGAAAGGAATTAACTGAATCTATTTATTCGAAAGGAGTTATCGAATCTAATTATTCGAAAGGAGTTATCAAATTTAGTTTTTCGAAAGGAGTTATCAAATCTAATTATTTGAAAGGAGTTATCGAATTTAGTTATTCGAAAGGTATTAATCGAATTTAGTTATTCGAAAGGAGTTATCGATTAGTTTAATCGAAAGGAGTTAATCGAATTTAGTTATTCGAAAAGGAGTAATCGAATATAGTATTCGAAAAGAGAGATTATCGAATATCGTTTATTCGAAAGAAATGGTAATCGAATATTAGTTATTCGAAGTGAGTTAATCGAACATTAGTTATTCGAAGAGAGTTAATCGTCGAATTCGGGAAAGTACGTATACTTTCCGGTGTTTAAATCAAGATTAATTTATTTATAAATCAGGTGTTATTTATTTATTCACATTAAAGAATAAAAGTTATAATGGAAGTTAGATATTTCGAAAGTAGGGATTATAACATTATCGTTATAACCAATGTTTTCATTAAAGAAGTGGATTCGTAAATAGAATCTGAAAGTTTTGTAAGGAAGTTGTTGAAGATTTAAAAGATAAACTTTTACTATTTCGAAGTTAAAACGATGTTCAGTTAAGGTCTGAGAGGTAATTATTCCCCAACTTGATTGACATCCTTCTTAACTAAGGAATGGTAAGGTTTGATAGTGAAGGAGTTTTGGAAATGTTTTCCAAATACGAATCAGAAATGTTTTCTGATAATAGAAAATAAGAATTTAGAACATATGGAAATAGGAGATAAGTAAATTAATGAACTAAAGAGATAAGTGTTAAATGATGATCGATCGATATAATTTCCAATTGGAAATAATATCGTTGTTTGCACATGTGTTTTTCTTTGATAGTTAACTCACCGACTATCGAGTTTTCGACCATTTTAACATTGTTAATATGGAGAGACCGGTCGGATTATTATCCGAAGAACCACTCTATATTGGCATAAGCGTTGCGAGTCAAGCACGCTAAATATACTGAAGACATAGTAAAGTGCAAGGGCTGTTGTATAAATCTTAGATAAAAATTGCCTAAGATGGATGTAATGATAGTGCCTTTGGTTTGTTCAGTCCCAGGACAACCTGTATGGAAGAAGGTCTGACAGAGTATATCTAATAGATCGCGCAAGTTGATCTCTTCAAACGTATTCACATTTGGTGGCGGAGGAATTCGTTTCTCTTAGTTGTATACCCGTGTTATTTTTGGATAAATCAATTTTTGATTTAGCGGGTATGACGATGTGACATTCAAAGTGAATAAACATGTGATCTGTCAGTGATTAGCGTAGCCTCTAGCCTCACAACCGGGAAATGACAAAAATCGGGAAGGTAGCATGGCTATGCAGGTCGCACCTATTAGGGTGTATAATCACCTTATCTAGAGTTTCATTTAATTCTAAAAATCTATTGTCGATGTGGCCACATTTGGGAAACGGTTATTGATCCCAACCGTTGGTGATATACATTCGATACACTCAAGCGAAATGAGTGGTTGGTCATGTGTGGCCGGGTTGCAAGATGTTCTTGTTGAACCCAGTGTATTCCTCTCTAGAGGTACACTAGCGTAAGGTGGTTCCATACCTTGTCATAGTTGGAAATCCATTACCCGATACGTGCTTACGGATTTGATCATATGCTATATATGTAGAACGTAAGATGAAAGCGTTTCTGCTAGATGATTATTATATTGTGGTTGATAGACATTATTATAATATCAAAAGATTTTTGATACAAAGATATCTTGGATTCTCATAAGGGAAAAACCCGTTCCGTTATACGGCATGGTCTTATGAGATATTATTTATTTGTTCAAACTATTTTAAACTGCTTTACTCGCACCAGTCCCATGACTGATCCGGAGTTTATTATTTTTGTTTTCCCTAAACTCTTGGGTGCCTAATTTTATACGGGAAGTCAAGTAGTCGGGATTTTACATATATAATTTGAGAGCTTGGAGTAGGAGGCTTCAGGATTATATAGCTATAGTTATTTCCACTATGTTGTAAGTGATGTTCTTTGGAAATGATATGTATATTCAGGTACAGATTTATATTTCAAAGTTATGATATATATTATATGTTATTCGTTACGCTGTGAGGTTCGTGTTACTCTGATGTTGAGTTCTTCTTCTTCTATTCTAAGTTTATATCTTATCTATCCTCACCCTCTAATTTCTTTCATTAACTACCGGTATTTTTGATCCTTGGATGTTCGATATGTGTTTTATATCGGATAACCAAGATCGACTTTTCTGGGTCATTACAATTGGTATCAGAGCTGAAAGTTAGTTGATTAACTTGGCTCTATGGCATGAATCAGTAGAGATGGGGTTAGTAATACCCTAGATTGAGTTTGAGTCTATATACACGAGTGAGAGTATTTGTTATTTGATATAAAGATTTGTTTTATATTGAGTAGATTTATTGGTTGAGTTGTTTATGGAATCTGGGCAATGGTGAGGGCACCACAATATTGATAAGGCTTTTTAACACTCGAATATGATGGGTCGACATAGTATGTTTTGAAAAGAGGGTAAATGAAATAATTTACCCAAAGTATATTTTGATATAAACAAGATATAGATATTTGAAGTATTTCGTATATTAGATGTGTTGGTCGTAATTATAATCGAATAAGATTATAAAAAGTGAAATGGTTATGTAAATAACCAATCAGAATTCAGATAAGTGTAATGAATTGAATTAAATCTAAAATTAGAATCAGAATGGGAACTAAAATTCCTAGAAATTTGTAGAAGTGTTTGTAATGGACTTAGATTAAGTATGAGAGAATTTTAAAATCCTGGGAGATTTTAAATTGTTTACAAACATTGAGAAGGATATTTTGAAATATATTTCAAATGAAAGTGTTTAAGAATGATTTTGAAAGTGATATAGTATTGAACTCACTCCGATAACTGGAAAATAATTCTGATAATGACTGCATCATAATCAGTGTCGAGTATGTAAGTGATGGATTGCTACCAAAGATTTTGTTTTGAATTGTTGTGGCAAAAACAAGTTATATTAAATCCTGAAAAGGAAAGTTTGACTTTTAAGAAAAGCAAAGCTATTTAAAACCCCAGGAAGAGGTTGTTTGAATTAAAAACAAATTTAAATAAAAACTTATGGAATTAAATTGGAATTGAAAACCAATTAATTGGAAACTGAATTAGGTTAGAGTTATATCGAGAAAAGATGGATTTATGACATAGAAATCCGAAATGGTATTGGATTGATGAGTTGAGGATTTGAAAATCAAAAATTGATTTGAGATTGAGAATGAGATTTGGTTTGGGTATAAACAAATGGTTGGGTTTGAGGATAAAAAGTGACTTGAGATTGATTGGGATGATATTGATATATGCTGAATGGGTAGCAGATATAAAGGATATAATTATATGCCCGAAAAAAAGGTATACGTTTATATTCATATGAGTTTGATGAGATTCATGAGCCGATTTAGCAAGCCGCTTGACTGTTTGATTTTATTTTGGGTTGGAGATGGCCCAGTGTGGCGAGTTGTAGTTTGACCGATTGACCAGTACAAAGGAGGTGCTGGCAAAAAATTTCGAAAAGTTAAGGTGTTAGAAAATTTTCAGGATTTTTGAAAATTTTCGTTGATAAGAATTAATATTTTAATTGAAATTAAATTAGTTCAGTTTGAAACTGAAATTAAGAAGTAAACAAATAAGTTTTGACCAGTTGATAGGGTTTGTTTTCTACCTTAGCAATTTCGAGGACGAAATTATTTTAAGTGGGGAAGAATGTAACGACCCGCATTTTCTACGATATATAATTAATTTATTTAATTATTTAAATAATGATTTAGGTAATTAAATGGTCGTTGAATTAAATAACTTGACTATTTAATTAAAATAATAATATATTTAATTCAGAAATAATCAGAATTTATGGAATTCACAATATTGTGTGAACTGGACAATTCAAAGTATATAATTCAGTTTAGAGTTGAATTATAATAACGAATATATTATTTTAACGAAATTTGAACGTATAATTATAATATAATTATAATCGAGCTCGAAATGGCGCGATAGTTCGCGATTTGGCGATTCGAACTTTAAACGAATATACAGAAGCCGTTTTAAGTCGGATTTCTGTGAAACAAGAAACATTAGGAGCTGGTGAAGTATATTTTTCTAGTGGAAGAGAAAAATCGGGATTTCGTCTTGTAGATTTTGATTTACGTCCAAATCAAATTTTAGAAAAGTTGCTATGGAATTCCTTTATAATTACGATTTATTTATATTTATAAAATGAATTGCATTATAAATCGAATATCGATTTAATCGGGATTTGAAATATCGAGTTAGAAATTCGTATAGGAATATTCTGAAGCTGTACGGTATTCCATGTGAATATATACGATAATATTTATTTATAAAAGTTTAATTTAATTGTTTTAAATACATTTAATATTTAAAGGGGTTATTTAGAGCTTTGAAAATAGCCAGTTTTGCAAACGACCTCAGAATTCGATGAAACTAATTTTGTTGGATCCACAATGTCAAATTATTGTTAGATGTCAAGTTTCGTGATTTTTGAAGTCAGTATATGGTCGTACAGGATTTTAATGTGAAAAACAGTCAGTATTTTGATGGTTAAAAATACGTTGTGTGAGCATACGGAGTCGGAATTCGACGAAACCAGTTTCATTGGATCCGTAATGCCGGACTGTAGCTTCATGTCCAGTTTCGTGATTTTTGGGTCTCGTGTGTGATCGAACGAATTTTTAGAATGTAGAACAAACATAAATGAATAAAAAAAATTATGTGAACCAAACCAAGACCACATGTCCTCCTTAACCACACCCGCAAACTTGAGAACAAAATTCAAGCCACCAGTTTCCTCACCTCAATTGAAAACGGGAACAAAAGGAAAATCCAACTTCAAAAATTCATATGAAGTGAAATCAAATTAAATAAATTAGAAAAGTTATGTGGTTGGGTTTGCTATGGGAATCTCTTCTTCGCAGTATCAGTTTCGGGGTGTTCGAACCCAAACTAGTTCGCTAGTTTTGATGCGCCGTAATGTAGGGTTCGGGTTATTTCCCAAATGAAGAAGTGTTAGTCGATTTCGATGTTGTAGTGGAGTTTGTCGTGAGGTTTGGCACTCGCACACAGATTTGTGTTGAGGATCGAAACAAAAATTGTCGGAGCCTGTTGTTGACAGGCACGAGCTCTATTTGAACGCAATTCCAGAAAGGGGATCGAGTGGGATGAGGAGCACATGAAGTTGAAGAGGAGGAGGAGTGGAATGTTACGGTAATTTTTGTTTTGGGTTTCGTTGAAGGAGTGAGGAGCGTGGGAGGTTAGACTATCGGCAATGGCCATTGATTTGTATAAGAGGAGCTGTTCATTTGGGAAGAAAGGGAATCAGTAGTGCGGTCCGGGTTTTAAGAGGGAAATGGGCCTTCGATTTAAAAGTTAAGCCCATCTATTATAAAAGGGAATTTAATTTATTTTATATATAAATAGTATTAACATGTATAACGTATAACTTTGTCATACGATATCAGTTTTCAGTGAAACAAGATCCGTCGAGATCGTATGGACGAGCACTACACGATAGAACTGCGTGGAGTGAATTGAAGCTCATTACAATTTATTGCAAAATAAATTGTCCATCTGAATCAAAGACAGTTAATCGTTTTTGACGATAACAGTCCAATGTGAGTAAATCTCACTAACTCTGTTCAGTTTATATTTTTATAAACTGTACTTAATTTTTGATAAATATTGATTGATTGCTCTGTATGGACTGTTAAATGGATTGATTGAAAACACAGTTATGGTTATATATATATATATATCGTTATTAAATATTAATTCTGTCGATCAGAATATTTCTTCTTGAAATGAAAGTGATGTTATCTATATTGTTTAACATCTATGTTGCAGGGAAATAGGTGGAGGAATCCGACTGGATTTCTCAACATTTATTTTACTGTTTTACGTATATTTTGATATATGATGTGATATATAATCTATTATGGATTATGTGTGTTAGAGTGATGTCGATCATTGGTATTCGATATTTTTAATATCACAAGAAACCCTGGGATGTAAAAAGAAATATTTCAATGTATAATGAAATAAAGGAATTTTATGAAATAAAGTATTTATAAAATCGTGGATTTTATAAAGGGGAACATTTATTTAGAAAATAAATAGATATCATAAAGGAATATTTATTGGGAAAATAAATAAGATATGATCAAGGGATATTTATTTGTTAAATAAATAGAATTAAAATGGGATATTAATTTAAGAAATAAATAGAAGTATAAAAGGGTTATTTATTTAGAAAATAAATAGAAGGATAAAAGGGATATTTACTTAGAAAGTAAATATAATTATAAAAGGAATATTTATTTATAAATAGAATTTATAAAAGAAACTATTTATAAAATCAAAGGATTTTATAAAGGAAATATTTGGAAAGCCAAATAAGAATTGAAAGGAAATATTTGTAAAACACTTACAAATAAAATTGAAGGGAAAATATTCATTTGTTAAATAAATCAAATATAAAGGAAAATATTTGTGAAATCAAATATAAAGGAAAATACTTGTGAAATCAAATATAAAAAAATATTAGTTAAATAAATAGAAAAGATAACAGAAATATTTATTTGTTAAATAAATAGAATTGAAAAGGGAATAATTATTTGTTAATTAAACAAATAGAAAAGGAATTAATCAAAGGAGATAATTCAAAGGAATTAATCAAAGGAGATAATTCAAAGGAATTAATCAAAGGAGATGATTCAAAGGAATAAATCAAATGAGTTAATTCAAAAAAAGTTAATCGAAATGAGTTAATCGAATCTAGTTGTTCGAAAGGAGTTAATCGAATCTAGTTATTCAAAAGGAGTTATCGAATCTAGTTATTCGAAAGGAGTTATCAAATCTAGTTATTCGAAAGGAGTTATCGAATCTAGTTATTCGAAAGGAGTTATCAAATTTAGTTATCCAAAAGGAGTTAATCGAATTTAGTTATCAAAAGGAGCTATTGACTAGTTTAATCGAAAGGAGTTAATCGAATTTAGTTATTCGAAAAGGAGTAATCGAATATAGTATTCGAAAAGAGAGATTATCGAATATTGTTTATTCGAAAGAAAGGGTAATCGAATATTAGTTATTCGAAGTGAGTTAATCGAATATTAGTTATTCGAAGAGAGTTAATCGTCGAATTCGATTATATCGAATTCAGGAAAGTACTTATACTTTCCGGTGTTTAAATCAAGATTTATTTCTTTATAAATCTGGTGTTATTTATTTGTTCACATTAAAGAATAAAAGTTATAATGGAAGTTAGATATTTCGAAAGTAGGGATTATAACATTATCTTTATAACCAATGTTTTCAATAAAGAAGTGGATTCGTAAATAGAATCCGAAAGTTTCGTGAGGAAGTTGTTAAAGATTTAAAAGATAAACTTGGACTATTTCAAAGTTAAAACGTTGTTCAGTTAAGGACTGAGAGGTAATTATACCCCTACTTGATTGACTTCCTTCTTAACTAAGGAATGGTAAGGTTTGATAGTGAAGGAGTTTTGGAAATATTTACCAATTACGAATCAGAAATGTTTTCTGATAATAGAAAATAAGAATTTAGGACATATGGAAACAGGAGATAAGTAAATTAATGAACTAAAGAGATAAATGTTAAATGATGATTGATCGATATAATTTCCATTTGGAAATAATATCGTTGTTTGCACACGTGTTTTTCTTTGATAGTTAACTCACCGACTATCGAAGTTTTCGACCATTTAACGTTGTTGATATGGAGAGACCGGTTGGATTATTATCCGAAGAACCACTTTGTATTGGCATAAGCGTTGCGAATTAGTACGCTAAATGTATTGAAGATGGAGTAAAGTGCAAGGGCTGTTGTATAAATCTTAGATAACAATTGCCTAAGATGGATGTACTGAATAGTGCCTTCGGTTTGTCCAGTCCCAGGACAACCTGTATGGAAGAAGGTCTGACAGAGTATATCTAATAGATCGCGTAAGTTAATCTCTTCAAACATATTCACGTTTGGTGGCGGAGGAATTCATTTCTCTTAGCTGTATACCCGTATTATTTTTGGATAAATCAATTTGTGGTGAAACACCCCACCTCCGTTAGGGTCACTCTCAAAGGGAATGCCCTAATTTTGGTGGAGGTTTATAAGTACAAGTCACAGATATACAAGACAGATATAAGAACACATATTTGTAAACAGCGGAAGAACAACAAACTTTATTTCATAAAGTCAAATACGTGTTACAACAACATCCTTTCCAAAAACATAACATAACACTTTCATAATCTGTCTTGAGTACATTATTTAAAGAAGCATAAATAAAACATAGATAAACTGCAAAAGTCCCCATAGTGGATTGTCCAAAGCCATAGTTCAAAACAGGAAAGTCCAAGCAATACATTTCTCTTCTTCAAGCTGGATGTTGAGGTTGGTCAAGCTGCTGTGTTCCCTCCCTGAGGACCTGGGGGGGAAACGGAAGAAAGAAGACGAAAGAAAAGTAGAGTCAGACATAAAGCCTGAGTAAGTCTAGTACTATTTTGTCTATGAATAAAGAACTGGGTATGATAAGTATAAACAAGAAGTGGAAAGGTACTTTAAACTTGGTTAAGTTGTCTAGGGTCGAATATACTATCGTACCCCATGTAAATCTCTGAACCCATATAAACTAGTTTCCAACTGGCACCCCATAATCAGGGTGATGTGATCCATTCTATGATGATCGGCTCCTACTCGCATAGTTACATGTGTCTTACGGTCCCCGATGTCTGTAGTTACCTATGCTGGTCCCACCATGGGGTGTATCAAGTCCCATAGTGGCAACCCGACACAACCTTAGAGTGCACAGGTATGCTACTGGTGTCCAGTGCCTTATTTTTCTGCACCGGAGTGTGTGCACGCCCGCACTCCGTTAGAACCTACACTGCTACACCACCGCCGTCGATTTGACCTCTTACAATCAGCCCAGTAATCGTGCCCCACCCTGCCTAGTTTCAGGGTATCCTGATACACCTTTTAGGGTTACTGCTGAAAAGGGTCCCCCGTTACTAGGTTTTCTATCTCTAGCCAACATGCTAAGTTGGTTAAGTGTTTTCTAACCTAACCCCCACCAGTCCGTTTAGTTTAGCATGTTCCATTTTGATTAAGTCTTTAGTTCACTTAATCCTAACAATCCTGACTCAGCCTTAATTGTCTTATTAAGGCCCTGACCTCTCACATTAGACAGGTATTGTTGTGGCTGCCTGTTGCCGGTTGGTTCCGGGCAGTCTTACGCCACAACTCAGTCTAACCTCGGGTCCTTGCTGGGCTCCATGTTTAACCTCCCACATTGGATAGGTATTGTTGTGACTACTGGACAGCCGGGCGGTTCCGGGCAGGTTTACATCACAACTCAATCCAACCTCGGGTTAAACACATCGTATGTTCTACATTTACATATCTTGTCATTCTTCTTTATTTCTTATATGTAAATATTTGCGGCCCATTATTAAGTTAATGGTGTAAAGGTTACACCAATCATGGGCCCAACCCATACTTGAACTTGGGCCCTTCTATTTTATATTTTCATTCATTAATTAATTTTTAACCCAACGTTATTTTCCCCCGTTTTACACATCCGTTCATATATATTGGGCTTAGCCTTTTAAAGCCCAATTTAGCCATGCGAAAAGGGGAGGCTTATGGCGTGATTACATACACAAAGAGGGGAAGGTGAGCGCATGAACTTGCAATACGACGTTGGAAATACAAAATAGAAACTGGTGTACTTGCATAATGGTAACATAGGTGACATGAATCAAAACATGTGAACTTGTAATTGAGATATCATTATTGTCACATGAACCTATATTTTATTTAGGCATAATGTCAAATATAAGCATGGCATAAATATTTCTAGCATAAGCATGGCATAAATATTTCTAGCATAAGCATGGCATAATGTCAAACATAAGCATGGCATAAATACTTCTAGCATAAACATGGCATAATGTCAAACATAAGCATGGCATAAATACTTCTAATCATGGTGTTTACTTTAAACTTGCAAAAAGGGATTTTTGAGTCTAACCTAGCCATGTCTCACATATGTCATCATATAATTCTTTTACACAAGATAAACTTAATCATAGATTTCAATTATGCCAAATACCATTAATAGCCTAGCCATATTCATAAGTTTTGCAAAAGCATGACTTAATACATGGATTATGGTGTCAAAATTCCAACATAGTTTCATATGAACTATAACAACCAAACTTGTTTCAATTACTTGCAAAATGATTTATGCACAAAAATATACATCATGATGGAATAATAACAAAGCCCCAAACTCGCATGAATTTCAATCAACTACATACATGTAGCTTCAACATAGATTACATAATTTGCGCAATATACCAAACGTATACTTGCATAGAACTACCGCATGTAGTTCTTTATAATGAATAACATAATTTTGCACAAATATGAATTAATTTATTATCCCAATTCAAGCATACAAATCAATACAGTTGTTTATTCATACGAAAGTAATACTCTACTTACAATGGTTGCGGCGAATTCTCTAATTAAGAGATATGATTCCTTTGTTGAATTGATTGGCTTTAGGTTGCTTGAATTGCTTTAGGCTTTAGAACTTTCTTCCTAATTCTCTCTCTAGTCGGCGGCTACTCTTAGTCGTTCCTCAGCAACATGGCGGCTATGTTCTTAATTTGAATGAATAGATTAGGGTTTAGTCTAGGGTTGTTTATATAGAGGTTAGGAATTGATTAGGACCATTGATGTTGCTAGGTTAGATCGTAGCCATTCATTAGATAGAGAGACCAATTAGAACCCGCCACCTAGCCCTAATGACAAAGCAGACCACAGAAATTCGACCAAACACAGACCTGGCCAGCCAGGTTGACTGGGCTCGACCAGGTCGACACCCCTGTCGACAGGGCTGTCGACAGCCCTGTCGACATGGGTAGCCCAGGTCGACAGCCCAGTCGACCTGGGTGGCCCAGGCGGGTGTTCTTCCACCCTGGCCCAATGGGCCCCACTTCGGAATATTTAATTATTTAATTCTGTTTGAATTTTAAATTTGATTCTCAAACTTCCGAAGGCCATATCTTCTTCATACGGACTCCGTTTTTCGAAAACTCGGACTCTATTTCGCGTATTTTTTCGAGACGGACGCAATGGCGTATCCCGTTTCCCTTGGTTCTTTGATTTCAAATTAATTATACTTTAATTTGTTAATTTCACAGTTATAGAATTTTCGGGGTGTTACATGTGGTTTGGCCGGTATGACGATGTGACATTCAAAGTGAATAAACGTGTGATCTGTCAGAGATAAGCATGGCCTCTAGCCTCACAACCAGGAAATGACAAAAATCGGGCAGGCAGCATGGCTATGTAGGTTGCACCTATTAGGGTGTATAATCACCTGATCTAGTGTTTCATTTACTTCTAAAAATCTATTGTCGATGTTGTCGCATTCGGGAAATGGTTGTTGATCCCAACCGTTGGTGATATACATTCGATACACTCAAGCGAAATGAGTGGTCGGTCATGTGTGGCCGGGTTGCAAGATGTTCTTGTTGAACCCAGTGTATTCCTCTCTAGAGGTACACCTGCGTAAGGTGGTTCCATACCTTGTCATAGTTGGAAATCCATTATCCAATACATGCTTGCGGTTTTGATCGTATAATATATATATATATATATATACATATACATATATATATATATATGTAGAACGTGAGTTGAAAGCGTTTTTGCTAGATGATTATTATATTGTGGTTGATAAACATTATTATAATATCAAAAGATTTTTGATATAAAGATATCTTGGATTCTCATAAGGGAAAAACCCATTCCGTTATACGGTGTGGTCTAATGAGATATGGTTTATTTTTTCAAACTATTTTAAACTGCTTTACTCACAACAGTCCCATTTTTGACCCGGAGTTTATTTTGTTTTTGTTTTCCCTAAAATCTTGGGTGCCCAATTTTATACAGACAGTCAAGTAGTCGAGATTTTACAGATATACTTGGAGAGCTTGGAGCAGGAGGCTTCAGGATTATATAGCTATAGTTATTTCCGCTGTGTTGTAAGTGTTGTACTTTTGAAATGATATGTATATTCAAGTACAGATTTATATTTCAAGGTTATGATATATATTATATGTTATTTCTTCCGCTATGAGGTTCGTGTTACTCTGATGTTGTGTTCTTCTTCTTCTTCTATTCTAAGTTTCTATCTTATATATCCTCACCCTCTAATTTTCTTTCATTAACTACCGGTATTTTCGATCCTTGGATGTTCGATATGTGTTGTATATCGGATAACCAAGATCGACTTTTTCTGGGTCGTTACGACATTGTTTTAATGCATCAACATTGTCATCAATTCCTCCCTGATGTACTACCTGTATTTACGTAACCAACTCCCCTTCTTATCCTTACCAAAAAACTCCCCTTAACTGCATTTCTTCTTACCTTGGATAGTGTTGTTTAATTTTTTAAACACCATAACCATTTCTTTTAACCTCCCTTCCAATCATCGTCCCTGAGCGAAAATACACGTGCTACGCACCGTTGGTTTCCACTGCAACTCCTCCACGTTTAAACACAAGCTATACCTTCTAAACATGTCTGAATTCTATGATAAGGCTCATTTTGATTCATGTAGCCAGTCTTCTTTTGTTCGTGCTTATGCTTTGTATTTGGACCAAACTCTCCGAGTTATGCACGAAGAGAGGCTACACATATGTGATCATAGACATGATAACAAAATCCCTAGTCAAGCACCATTCAAACACCACCCTTCCACGTCCTATGTACCTCACTTCATCACAGTAATCTCTTCACCACTCCATATTTTTCATCTGTTCACCGTGATGCACTTCACTTCGTCACCACTTTCAACACAAACACCACACTGAAAATCACGGCTGCAATCTCTTATACCCTCTTTCGTTCAAAATGCTACAGGTTTTTCATTCAAATTTCTCCCATTCTTGCTTCCGTCACCTGCTTCTCGCATGATACTTCAACGCCCCACAGCTCCCTGCATGTCCCTCCCTGTTTTCTTCTTCTTGAGTAACATGCTTTCCCGAACTCTACATCCCTCACTTCAAACCGTGAACTTCAGCATCCAGAGCCATGCTCCTCTAGCTCTCGCCTAGCTCATACTTTGGGTTCATCAGCAAACGCAAAACCGAGCCCGACAAACTTCTCTACAACTTGCGCCTGTTTTATTTGCACTGGTATCGGCGTAAGAACCCCCAATAACGTGAATGCTCCTCTTCCCATTTGCTGTTGCTATTCTTCTTCTTCTCCCTATTTAAACTGTGCATTTTTCCATAAACGTTCCCTTCCATGAATCCTTGTTCTGCATGAGTACTTCCGCACTACGGTAACCTACTGTTTCTCATAAGCCTGGTGTTCAGAAACCTGATTCGCTCCACGTCTCTTTCCTTACGTCAAAAGACAGTATCCATTCTTAAAAGACCGTATACACATTCCCCTTTTATTTTTCTTTTCCTTTTATATTTTATATATATACTTTTTCTTCCATTAAGGCCTCAGTTCGAAGCTGTCTGAAAGCAGTGAAAAACAAGGGTGAAGGCCTTGTATATTTATATCAATAATGACTTGGCGCGCACGTTTATAGGTGTATAGGGTAGGGTGTGTTTAAGGGGCATGCCACAGTCTCACTATGGTGTGAAGAAATAGGATTAGCTTCAAATTCCCACACTTACAGGATAAAGATTTGCAGCTTTGTATTTTCATAGCATGGGTTTCCGTTTCTTATTGGCTATATATATACTATAGAGATAGGTTATGATGATAGTGATAACACAGGGAAATAGGATGGTACTTTCTACGCATAGGTATGTCGTGAGTTTTCCAATTTACAGGTGCATAGGTGATTGTGAAGGTATGGGCTGTTGACAATGGGTAAAGGTAACGAACGAGACTTGCGGGTGAAGGAGTGAATATATTTTTCTTTATATTTGTTTTCTACTGTTTATTGTTATTGGCTATATATATACTATAGAGATAGGTTATGATGATAGTGATAACACAGGGAAATAGGATGGTACTTTCTACGCATAGGTCTGTCGTGAGTTTTCCAATTTACAGGTGCATAGGTGATTGTGAAGGTATGGGCTGTTGACAATGGGTAAAGGTAACGAACGAGACTTGCGGGTGAAGGAGTGAATATATTTTTCTTTATATTTGTTTTCTACTGTTTATTGTTATTGTATGTTTCTATTGAAACGTTAAGCAGTGTAGATCACATTGTTTGCAGCTTTCGTATGAAACAAAATGTTGGTTCATTGATGAATATAAGATAATCATACCATTATTCTTTCAATCCTATCCTACCAGTTGACTCATTAAAATATAGTGCAGTCCATAATTTGTTGATTAATAGGAATTCGTGACAAAGAGGGTAAGAGTAAATATGTCTCGTATTTGTTTATGTTTAGTGTATTACATTATATAAAATCGCGTTCAAGTCCAAGCTGCTACGGACTGAAATAAGGATACAGCCGTGTCCAACGATGAGCCACGATCCCAAAAATATAATAATATCGGTAGGCTAACTCATATTGTGAAACCCCAAAATATTGATACAGGGTGCAAAATACTTCAAATAAAAAGTTACATATTTAATTGATTAAAAATTACAGTAAAATTCTAAAAATCAAATTATCACTATGTCACAAAAGAATCTTATCTAAATTCGAAACCGATATCTAGTTATATCGAATAAACCGTTATGGTCGATAAACGATTTTACAATGACTATTTGAATATTTGATTTGGATATAACTTAGAATCTATAACCGAAATCTTGATTTTTCACTTCATTTAGAAACATACAGTCCAACAGATTACAACGCTTCTTGTTTCGAAGAAATCCGACTAATAATGGGTCATGTACACTCAGTTGAAGTTCAGAACGTTAAATTACGAACTGTCGCAATATTACGGGCTCGATTATAATTAATATATATTTTTATACGTTCAACTTCGTTTTAATCCACTTATATTACGAATTCAATATTTAAACTAATTTAAATATTCAAATACAAACTGATGAAAATGTGGGACGTTACATTCCTTCCCCCTTAAAAGAATTTCGTCCCCGAAATTACTAAGGTAGGGAAAAATGCTACAATCCATATTATAACCAGGTTAAAAAAAATATTTAATTCCTTAAATTTAGTTTCAACAGAACCGATTAATTCGAATTAAAATATTAATTTCTTCTTACTGACGAATACTTTCAGCTTAAATTTTCGGAGAATTTCGTCAGCATCTCCTCTTCATGGCTCATTCGGTACTATTACAACTCGCCTCTCTGGGCCTTCCTCCAATCCAAAAGAAAATAAAACAACCAGGCGGCTTTACAAAATAGCTCATACCCGAATATAATGTAACCTTGTACCTTTTTGTTGGGCATTTAACTCTATCCTGGTAATTTGTTATCACTTTAGCATATATTCAAGCATCTTTAGTTGATCTCCCATCAATCCATTCCCAAACCAATCTTTCGCTTTTACCAAGCCAAATTTCTATTTCGACTCCAATTCCATTTACTGGTTTATTTCTCAAATCAGTTATATTCATCTCCAAATTCAAAATTCGATTCTTATTCTCTAAGAATCAATTCATTTAATATTTCTCTTTTACAATTTCCATTCTTGATCGTTCCAAATTCAGTCCAATTTTGTTTATCTTAGTTTAAGTTCCACTTTTACCATTTTAGCTCCATAAGTTAAAACTTTATTTTAGAATACAAATCCCTGGGATTTATTTCAAATTAGTTTGAAATCATATATTATTCAAAACATTTGAATTTTTGACAAATTGTTTCCTCACAATAATTCAAAAAACAAAATCTTTGGTAATTCATTACTTAGAAACTCGAAAATGAACACTGATGATGCGGCTGTCATCATCAGAATTATTTTCCAGTGATCGAAGTGAGTTCAATACTATATCACTTTAAAAATTCATGTTAAAACACTTCCACTTTGAATTTTATTTCAAAATATCTTTCACAGCACTTGGAAAACAAATTTCAAATCTCCTAGGATTTTAAAATTCCCATATATTTAATCCAAATATTATTTCAAACTCTTTTCCAAGTTTCTAGAGTTTTATTTCAATTCTGGTTTTAAATTCAGATTTAGTTCATCTGATTTTGCATATTATACTTATATAATATTTCGATTGGTTATTCATATAATCAACTCAATTATAAATCTTATTCGATCATAATTTCAACCAACACGTTCAATATATATTAGATATTTCCAATATATATGCTTTCTTTATATCAAAATATATTTTGGGTAAGATTATTTTATTTACCCTCTTTTAAAATGTACTGTGTCGAATGCTCTGTTCAAGAGTTTAAAAACATCTATCGTTGCAATTTGCACTACTATTTCGACCAGAATTCATAAACCACTCGACTGACTGGCCAACACAATATAAAATGTTTTTTTTTAAATATTAATTACAAATACGTGCTCATATATATACACTCATACTCAATCTAGAGTATTACTAACTCCATCTCTATTGAGTTATGCCACAGAGCCAAGGTAATAACTTAACGTTATGCTTTGGTACCAACTGTAATGGCCCGAAAATTCGTACCAATCTGAGCTAACTAATATCCTACACATTCAACTCAAAGTGCACGAAAATTAAGATCATTAATAGAAAGAAGTTAAAGAGTGAGAAATATAAGATAGAACCAATAGAATAGAAGAAGAAGAACTCAACTAAACAGAATCAGAGTAAACATGAAACTCACAGTGGAACGAATAAAATGTATTATATAACATAACTTTGAAATACAAAATATGAATTTGTATATACATACCATATCAGAGTATAACTCATTTACATTACAGCGGAAATAATCTCTAAATAGATAATGGTGAAGCCTCCAGTTTTGAGCTCCTACAAGTTAATCTGTAAAATCCTGAAACACTTGACTGCCCGTACAAATTTGGGCAACCAAGAGTTTAGGGAAAACACAAACAAATAAACTCTGAGTCAGTCATAGGACTGGTGTGAGTAAACTCCAACCATACTGTTTAACTTTAAAAATCCTTTTGAAGAAAAAGATAATAGTAAGACCATCCAACACATAAACATGGACGGTTTTTACCTTACTATAACCTAAAACACTTTGATATCAAAATCCAGTGATATTATGATAATGTCTAAACAAATAAATATCCAAGTAGCAGAACGCTTGCATCTCACGCTCCACATATATAGTATAAAAATCAAAAACCGCAGGACGCTTATTGGAGATTGGATTCCAACAGACAAGGTATGAGAGCACCTTCCGATCAGTGTACTCTAGAGGGTATACACTAGGGTTCAACAAGAACGTCTTGCAACCCAGCCACACATGCCCGACCACTCATCTAGCTTGAGTGTATTGAATATATTGTCACCCACGGTTGTTGGCCATCCAACCGTAATCCGAAGATACAGAATCGAAAAAGAAGAACAAACATGAATTTTCTCTAGATCGGTGATAATACACCCTGCTTGGGGATGACCCAACTAGCCATGCTGCCTAGCCCAACTTTTGTTACTTCTTGGTTGTGAGGCTAGAGGCTACGTCTATCTTTAGAACATCTGATCACCATTCACTTTGAATGCCACATCGTCAAACCCGTCGATTCGCTAATCGATTTCCAAAAATATCACGGCCATAAAAAGCTAAGAGTAACGAATTCCTCCGCCACCAAATGTAATACCTTTAAAAGATCAACGATACGTGATTTGTTAGGTATACTCTGTCAGACACTCGTCCATACATGTTGTCCTGGGACTGGATAAACAGAAAACACCATTCTGGAAGAAGGCGACCCTTGCATTTAACTCCGTCTTCAGTTGTCTTCAGCATAATATAATTCATAGTGCTTATGCCTATACGGAGTGGTTTTCAGATAATATATCCAACCGGTCTCTCCGTATTGACAACGATGGTCAAAACACTTCGATAGTCGGTTATTTAACTATCGAAGTAAAAACAAACATCCATTCTAATGTATAATTAAACATCATACCGTCAAGGGCGCTTTTTATTTAACATTCGTTTTATTATTCAAATTCCAATATCTTACAAGATATTTCTCAAACCCCATTTTAGTCTTTTCACACTTCTTGGTAAACATTCCCAGTTATTATAAACTCTTATTTTCCCATGTTCTAGAAAATATATGTTATTATCATTCGAAACATTTACGTTCTTTTCACATTCTTTATTTTCTACATATGGATAATATACCCTATCTACATTGGAAAAGTACTCCAATTTCATTATAAACATTTTAATCTGTCCAACGTTCACTTTTAAAACATTATTCACTTCAAAATGTGAATATCATAACTATTATAGAAATCTGAACACCTTTATCAAATAACTCTTTATTCGAGTAATAAATATCCTTATCTCATTTCCCGAAGTCTCTTTCATAATTTTATATCCTCATTCCACTTTATAAACTCTGTTTCTAAGTTAACTTCTTGTTAAATCAATATCAAGTTTATAACTAAATATTGATTACATATCCTATTATAATTCATTAGTTTAAAGCTAAATATTAATTATCCTATCAGATTATAATTCCTAAAATAATTTACTTTAATACATTCGACATCGTCGAAATATAGTTTCAATTCCTATTAGTGTTATTTAGTTCTAATCATATTCCAAGCATCGAAATAATGTCATCGTTTTCTGAAACGATTCTCCAATTTCTTTTTCTAACTCATTCTTTTATTTCTTTGGATAAACATCGTTACTTATTACTTTTAGAATAAGTGGATTTCTAACCAAATTGTTTTCATTCCCTAGGGATTAGTGCTGTATATAAAAATCACGCTTAAGCTTGATCAACAATGCCAAATTATCATTATAGTCCAAAAACTTGTCATACACTGTAATATGCCCTTTATAACTAATCTCTACATAACAGTCACGCTTAAGCCTAGTCAACAACGTTATTTTATCGTTATAGTTTAAAAACTTGCAATACGTTGCTATATTCCACTTTATAATTAATCTCGACATCTCTTTCCGTTACAAATAGATACCATTCCTTGATAATAGTGAAGCCATTCAAGTTGGGGTATTCTATTTACCTCTCAGACCTTGATCGACAACGTTCTTACCTTAGAATAGATATAAGTTCGTAACTCTAACCCTTTATACTTTGTAATCCATCAAATCATATTTCTTGCTTTATTTTAAATATCGTTTTATGACGCCATATCCTTAATTTGAAAACTCAGTTGTTTACAACTATTTATTCAAATATTAACTCTTTGTTGCGTCTTTGTTATACAATTTTATTTATAACTTCTTTTAGCAAAATCCATTTACGTTCTTTGTCTCTTGCAATTTTACTTTTATTTGAGTCATTTTACTTAATGTAAGTGATATCTCATTACCAATTCAATAACATCTTAAATGAGGTCCATTTAGGGAACAATTATTTAATTAAAAGTAATTAAACAATATTTTTATTCATCATTGCTGATGTAAACAATTTACTTCTTCATTAATCTAAATTAGATTAGTTGCTTACTGTATATAAACAATAACTAATTATATTGGTTAAATAATTATTTAATACCTTATTAACTTAAAAAGGGTAATTAATAAGGAATCTTCTTAATTTTTGATCAGCTTACTGCTAAGTCATTTTCATTAGATTAACTGAAGACCAATTAATTTAATAATCATTTTCCAAATAAACAGTTAATTTAATCAATTTCATTACATCAGTAAATTCGTTAACTGATTTTAATTACCTCTTACAATATAATTAATTTAATAATATTTCGTAATTGTTCGCTTTAAAATAATTATCCAAATTATTCACTCGTAGGATAATTATATCTTAACAACTTATTTAAATGTCAAATAATCGTTTATATTTACTTTATAAAATGAGCTATAAAATACCAGTTTATAATAGAACTTCTATTATAATTTAAACTTCGCTTCAATCGTTATAAAAATATAATTTTTATAATTAACTTCGTTGAATTGCCTGACGGCCAATCAATTTCTTAACCAAACGATGGATTTATGGCCAACTGCTGTCACTTTCTTAATCGATATCGTCTATTGATATAATCAATATCCATATAGGGTTTAAATGTCATTTGGGTTCAAATAGTGCTTATATAAATAATATAAACAAACAGTACAGATAAATATTGTGGAATCCAGTTGGATTCCTCCAACCGGTTTCCCGCATCCATAGATGTTAGTCAAACAATTAATACTGATTCCATACTAGGGAATATTATAACCTGTGTCCAATCAATGATGTGTACATATGCAACGATATATATGTTTCAACCAGTTTTAATGGTAATCTAACTAAACGACCATCACACAGCATTCAACCAATATTTATCACTATTAAAATATAATTATAATATTTTAAAATAGATCAGAGTTAGTGAATTTACTTACCTTGGTGCGTTAACCGTTAAATAACGATTTGCGTCGGTTGATTGAACCAGACATTCAACTCTGCCATAAATTCAAACGTGCTTCAAATGATTTCGAACCATCTTCAGAGCGTAGCATGCCTTCCCACTGCTCATTCACTAACGGTTTTTTATCACAGCATCTTTCTTTCCTCCCATACAAGCGCATCCCCTTCTATGCATTTTTGTGCACGGTGCACGTGCAACATCGCAGCAGTGATTATTTGAACGCCCCTCTCCTTGCTACAAAAAAAACCTTCTGCTACTCTTATTCATTGATCATCTTAGGACATTGATTTAATGCACCAACATTGTCATCAATTCCTCCCCGAAGAACAACGTATATTTACACAACCAACTCCCATTCTTATCCTTACCAAAAAAACTCCCCTTAACTGCATTTCTTCTTACCTTGGATACTGTTGTTTCATTTTTTTAACACCATAGTCGTTTATTTTAACCTCCCTTCCAATCATCAACCATGAGCGAAAATACATGTGCCACCCATTGTTGGTTTCCACTGCAACTCCTCCACGTTTAAACGCAAGCCACGCCTTCTAAATATGTTTGAATTTCATGATGAAGCGTATTCTGATTCATATAGCCAGTCTTCTTTTGTTCGTGCTTATGCTTTGCATTTGGACCAGACTCCCGTAGTTACGCACGAAGAGAGGCTACACATATGTGATCATAGACATGATAACAAAAGCCCTAGTTGAGCACCATTCAAACACCACCCTTCCACGTTCCACGTACCTCACTTCATCACAGTTCTCGCTTCACCACTCCATATTTTTCATCCATTCACCGTGATGCACTTCACTTCGTCACCGCGTTCAACACAAACACCACACTGAAAATCACGGCTGCCATCTCTTATACCCTCTTTCGTTCAAAACGCTACAGGCCATTCATTCAAAATTCTCCCATTCCTGCTTCCATCACCTGCTTCTTGCAAGATACTTCAATGCCCCAGCTCCCTGCATGTCCCTCCCTGTTTTCTGCTTCTTGAGTAACATGCTTTCCCGAACTCTACATCCCTCACTTCAAACCGTGAACTTCAGCATCCAGAGCCATGCTCCTCCAGCCCCCGCCTAGCTCCATACTTTGGGTTCATCAACAAACGCCAAACCGAGCCCGACAAACTTCTCTACAACTTGCGCCTGTTTTATTTGCACCAGTATCAGCATAAGAACCCCCAATAACGTGACTGCTCCTCTTCCCATTTGCTGATGCTATTCTTCTTCTTCTCCCTATTTAAACTGTGCATTCTTCCATAAACGTTCCCTTCCATGAATCCTTTCTTCTGCATGATTACTTCCGCACTACGGTAGCCTTTTGTTTCTCATACGCCTGGTGTTCTGAAGCCTGATTCGCTCCACATCTCCCTCTTTGCATCAAAAGACAGTCTCCATTCTTAACAGACCGTATACACACTCCCCTTTTATATTTTTCTTTTCCTTTTATGTTTTGTATATATACTTTTTCTTCCATTAAGGCTTCAATTCGAAGCTGTCTGAAAGCAGTGAAAAACAAGGGCGAAGGCCTTGTATATTTATATCAATAACGACTTGGTGCGCACGTTCGTAGGTGTATAGGGTAGTGTGTTTTAATGGCATGCCACAGTCTCACTATGGCATGAAGAAATAGGATTAGCTTCAAGTTCCCACACATACAGGATAAAGATTTGCAGATTTATATTTTCATAGCATGGGTTTCCATTTCTTATTAGCTATATATGTACTATAGAGGTCGGTTTTGATGATAGTGGTAACACAGGGAAATAGGATGGTACTTTCTATGCATAGGTCTGTCGTGAGTTTTCCACTTCATAGGTGCATGGGTGATTGTGAAGGTATGGGCTGTTGACAATGGGTAAAGGTAACGAACGAGAATTGCGGGTGAAGGAATGAATATATTTTTCTTTATATTTGTTTTCTACTATTTATTGTTACTGTATGTTTCTATTGAAATGTTAAGAAGTGTAGATCACATTGTTTGCAGCTTTTGTATGAAACAAAAGGTTGGTTCATTGATGAATATAAGATAATCATACCATTATTCTTTCAATCCTATCCTACCAGTTAACTCATTAAAATATAGTGCAGTCCATAATTCGTAGATTAATGTGAATGCGTGACAAAGAGGGCAAGAGTAAATATGTCTCGTATTTGTTTATGTTTAGTGTATTACATTATATAAAATCATGTTCAAGTCTGAGCTGCTATGGACTAAAATAAGGATACAGTCGTGTCCAGCAATGAGCCACGATCCTAGAAATATAATAATATCGGTAGGTTAACTCATATTGTGAAACACCAAAATACTGATACAAGGTGCAAAATACTTCAAAAAAAAAGTTTCATATTTAATTAAATAAAAACTATAGTAAAATTCTAAAAATTAAATTATCATTATGTCTCAAAAGAATCTTGTCTAAATTCGAAACCGATATCTAGTTATATCGAATAAATCGTTACGGTCGATAAACGATTTTACAACGACTATTTGAATATTTGATCTGGATATAACTCAGAATTTATAATTCGAAATCTTGATTTTTCACTTCTATTAGAAAGATACAGTCCAACAGATTCCAACGCTTCTTGTTTCGAAGAAATCTGACTAATAACAGGTCCTGTACACTCAGTTGAAGTTAAGAACGTTAAATTACGAACTACCGCGATATTACGGGCTCGATTATAATTAATATATGTTTTTATATGTTCAACTTCATTTTAATCCACTTAAATTATGAATTCAATATTTAAACTGATTTAAATATTCAAATACAACCCGATAAAAATGCGGGATGTTACAGGCAGGGTTTGTTGAAGCAGGGTAAAATCTGTGTTATTTATTTCCTTCATTTATTTTCTCTACTGCATTCTGTGTTCTGATAATTTTTGATATTTTGTAATACTCCACTAAACCCTATTCACCCCACTCTAGGGCTAATCTAGATCCAACAAGTGGTATCAGATCCTGGTAAGAGTCATGGAAATTTCTTGTTGTCGGTCTAACAAGAGTCAGTCCAGTAATATTCCAACTATCTTCAATGGAACATATTTTTTTTAATTGGAAATCAAAAAAGAAATTTTATTTAAAATCTGTTCTTGTTAAATATTGGAATATTATTATTAATGGAGGAGATTTGTTAGATAAAAAGAGTAAAATTATCAGTACTCGTGCTATGAATATTATTTATTCTTGTCTTAGTATTGATCAATTTAAACTTGTTTCCCATTTGTTAACTGCGCAGGAAATTTGAAAAACTCTCGATGCACAATTTGGACGAAGTGACATAAATGCTCAAAACCCTTGAAAGTCAACTCAAATTCAGAATTATGCCTGACTGGACTTACCGAAGAAGAATCAGCCGACGGAGGCTCAACAGACGATGAGACAGGAGATTACTCATATGACGATTTTGTTCATTTTTGTATTTTTTTAACTAATGCTATTAATAGTCTCAAATCAAAAAATAAGTCGCTGAATTTTGAAAAATTGAGTTAATCACCAAAAAAAATATTTTGGAATTAAACTTGAAAATGTAGGAAAATTTCGAAAACTCCAACTACAAAAATTGTTTCAATTTCAAATCTGATTTAGTTCATCAAAACGAAGAT
Organism: Allium sativum; assembly: GCA_030737875.1. Classification (NCBI taxonomy): domain Eukaryota; kingdom Viridiplantae; phylum Streptophyta; class Magnoliopsida; order Asparagales; family Amaryllidaceae; genus Allium; species Allium sativum. Next base: position 9,244,335 of record CM060913.1, read on the forward strand.
ATGAAAAAGCTAGAAAATGAAATCATGAGTCTAAAAGAAAAGAAAGATGAACTAATTTGTAAAAAAAAAATTTTGCAAAAGGAATTGGATGATTTTAGGACATCTGAAAATTCCAAACTTGAAATTTTTGAAAAGAAAAGTCTGTTGAAGACTTAATTGATTTTGAAAGAGCTTGAAAGGGAGAATGAAAAACTCAAGGAATTTGAAAAACATCAGTCTGAAAAAAAAATCAATTTGAATCTGAGATTTTTGAGTCCAAGACCAAAAGTAAATTGCTTGAGAATGAAAATTTGGTTTTGAAAAAAAAATGATACTAAAAAGAGAAAGATCAACATTAACCATTGTTCAAGTCTAATAAAAGAGAATAACAATATTAAATCTAAAATTCAACGACTCAAATCAACTTTGGATAGATTTTCTAATAGAGAAAAATCGTTGAACATGTTATTGAAAAACCAGTTTTCTGTTGGAAATAAGAACAGTCTTGGTTTTGGGAAAACAAATGATTTGAAAATTTGAATTCTTGTGATCTTAAAAATCCCTAAAATTGTTTTAAAAAGGAAATTTTGAACTCTAAATATTTCAAAGGAGTTTTAAATCGCAACCAAGATGAAAGCTTTTTTTGTAACAATTCATTTAAACGTTTTTGGGTCCTAAAAGGAAACAAAACATGCTTGGTTAAATTTAAACAGATCCGGGTACCTAAGGGTTTCAGATGGATTTTTATACAAACAGGTTAGGGTACCAAAAATCATGAACACTGTTAAGAGTAGTTTTACAAATTTTGTTAGACCACTTGATCCCCTAAACACTTAGGTACCAGAGGATGGCTAAGGAATGACCTTCTAGAAGAATCAAGGTTCCTCCATATCAACATCAAAGCTTATTGACATATGTTGCTTAGCCAAGTTTGCTGAGTTAGAGATCCACAATATCTACTGCAAAACAAGTATGATCACTAGACTCGTTGTTTGCTTATATTCTCTGTTTTTGTTTTATTCCTCCTTCTACCCCTTCTATTTATTTTCTTTTGATTATTCTTATTTGATTTGACACTGCCACTTGAGCTTTCTTAACTTCAAATTGCAGAATTCATGATTTTCTGGAAATTTGCTTCATTTGTATAAAACCCTAATGTCTTAATGATTTCCAGATCTTGAATTCAAAATTTTAAATTTCTGCAATAATTTTGAAGTTTTTTTTTTATTTTTGAATTCTAGACAATGCTGAAGTACTTGTATCATATCTTGAACACTGTTAATTTGAATTCTAAATTTTTTGAAGATTTGAAAAATTAATGATTTTTCACACATCTATGATGTTTTGAGTTTCTTCTAATTCATTTGGAAAGTATTAAAAAATTATACTCATTACAGCACACTGCTAATTTTCAATTGTGAAATTTTCATTGTTTTTTGGATTGGCTTGTCTGTTCGGAGTTGAAAATAATTTGTCTTGAATTCATTGTTTTGTATCTTGAAATTCACTTTTATATCATGATCATTTGGCTTGGATATTTTTTGTTTGAAATGATTTGAATTTTTTATATTTTGAATCTCACACACTTCTTGAATTTGAAATTAATAATCTTGTGCAATTGATTCATTGAATCTTGAAGTCTTCACATTCAAGTGGTTTATAACAAAATGTTTCTGAACTTGGATCATGAATCATCTCTTAGGCTTGATGCACGTAATCTATTTTTTCTTTGAAAATCTTGTTTTTAAACTCATTGTTTTGGTGCTCTGATAGATGGAATTTGTGTGCTTGATTTTCTTGCTTAGGCTTGGTGATTGGATATTGTTGTCTGAGATACCTTTTTTAAGCACTAGGATGGTATTAAAATCCCCGTCAATGGAGATAACAAGTGGTATCAGCACTAGAAGTATTTGAATTTTTTTCACATTCATCTGTTTTTATTGATCTGATTTTCAATCTGTATAGATCTTTCAAATCCCTCTTGTAATTGATTTTCAATTTTAAAATCATTTATTAATTATTTATTGAAAAATTGTAATCAATAATCAAATTGATCTGTATTAAGAATTCATCAAAATTATTATTAGATTTTTGAAATTGTGATTGGTTATGACTATGTATGTTTCACAACAAGAGGAAATTCCATATAAATCTCATGATGTTTTGAGCAGTTTTAATAATATCTTTGAATTGGCGCTTATTTCACGACCATCTTCATTTTCTATCATCATTCTATCATCCATCATGATTTTTATATTAATGTGGAGAGTTTTTTTTAAATCATCTTAAATATACTGCTTCAAAATAGGTGATGGAAATGTGACTGTATTATTTTTTGGAAATAGAGATAATTGAAAAAAAATCAAGAATCCCGGTATAGTTGAGCATATTTCATAATAAGATTAATTAAGAAATTTATTTCACAATCATTTCTGTACCCACCATATTTTCTATCATTCATACTGGTTTTATATACTAATGAGATTTAAAAAAAAAGGAAATTATAAATACAATATACATAAGTATTTCACTAACCTCATTTAAAAATCTAAGATCTGGTCATGTTTTGTTAAGAGATTACTTATAATTTAAGTTGCAACTGACCACATTTAAAAATCAAAGATCTGGTTATGCGCAGCGAGTGTGCTGTTAAATAAAAATGAAAGGAAAGAAAAGAAAAAGGAAATAATAAAAATTTATTTGAAATTCTCCTTGGTATGTAAAAACCAGCCTATCAATCCATTTTCTAACTTGTAAAATGTGTTAATATTTTATGATATATTATGATTTGTTGATTGATAACTATTAGGATTTGAGATTATTTGATTGCTTCACTTAATTCGAATTTATAATCATTGTCCAAATCCATCACCGTTTTTTTGTGCTCAATTTTAAAAATTTACTCGGAAATAATTGAAGGACATATATTTTCAAAACTCTCTTCATTTATATAAACTTCATTGTAAATCATTCATTCTACAATGTGAAATTTTCTTCTAGTTCTTAGAATATTATGATTTTTTTTTGAATGATTGATATTTATGATGAACATTTTTCCTCTTAAGCTGATGTTATATTTCTAGTCAATTTTTCATCACTATTTTAATTTATGTATCCTTTTGATGATAACAAAAGGGGGGAAATGGGTTAAGATTTTAGTTTATGAGTGAATATTTTAATATTTAAATTTCATTTAATTTATTTATTTTCACTCATGCACATATCTAGGCGGAGTTCTGTTGTAGGGGGAACGTACATATAGGGGGATTCAACAATTCACTGGCAAACACATTTATTATATAAAAGTCTTATTATATGTTTGTCATCATCAAAATAGGGAGATTGTTGTATATAACAATTCTATTATTTATGTTTGATGATAACAAACATGTGTATTATTATAAATGTGTTTGTAATTGTATTATTCTACTACATCACAGACGGAATTAAATATTTATATTTAAATAAATATTCAAATAATTTTAATATAATATTCTATTTCTACATTTGAATAGTACAGATTTATGACTCCACTATTTATACATCTTACTGTATTTCAGTTTCACATTCCATTTCATATATGTTAAGTTCCTCACTACAACTCCCAGTCACTCGGTTACACTTCACTCAGATGTACAAATTCATAAACAAAGAAAATTATCTCGGCTACTTCTCTCTATCAGTCGATTCTCTTGAAGGGGATCCTTATACTGGATGGTGTTGCAAATATCCAGATATATGTTCTCCAGTAAATTGTTAAGCAGGGTAAAATTATTATAATTGAAAGGCCACTTATGCATCCTTGAATTTCTATGTTGATTATGGCTCATATAACCAGTGTCTCCATGTCCCCGATTATCACCCCTTTGGTTCTGCTTTGGATATTCACCTCCATTTTTCTAGAGCTTCCTCGAGATTTTTATGCTACCACATTTCTTTGAATTCCCTCAATATTAAATCCTTCTTGTTCTTTCTCACAATAATTCCTCTCTTCTTTCTTTCGTAAAATCTGAGTCGCCTTAGCATAAAACTGATCTAATGTAGTGGGAGGATCCTTAATTAATCATTTTCAAACTTAGAATTTGGATTAACAGCTCTGATAAGCACCATCAGGATCGTCTTATCCTTTGCTCCACTAAGCTCAATAACTACAACAACATGTCCAAATAATCTTTTAAAGGTTCTCCTGGAGCTTGTTTACTACTAGACATAGTCATTATATGCTTTTGTTTTAAAGAACGAATACAGAATTGTAATAACCCGGAAATGCGAGCCAGTTTAAAAAATTTATTTTGGCTATTTTAGCGAATTTTGAATATTTAAAATGAATTATTTTAAATAATAACAACGAGAAATTTATTTTGAATATATTTCGAACGTATATATTATATACGTCGTCGTTAGAATATAAATAATTATATATAATTATAAATAGAATTGAAAATGGCGCGGTAGTTCGATAATTCGATTTCAAACTTCAATTGAATGTACCGGGTGCAAAACAATCCGGATTTTAGTGAAACCAAAAACATTAGGATCTAATTGATAATATCTTTCCAACGAATTCGAAAAAATCAAAATTTCATAGTGGGGATCAAAAGATATGTCCAGTTGAAAATTCTGAATAGTCGCTATGGAATTCAGGCCCTTAAAAATGGGAATTTTGCAAACGACCTCGGATTTCGACGAAATAACTTTTGTTGGATCCGTGATGTCAAATTATTGTTAGATTCCAAATTTCATAATTTTTCGAATCAATATTTGAGCGTGGCAAAGGAAAACGCGTTGGACCAGTTTCAGTTGATTTTAATCGACTGGAAATTGGCCATTTTTCAAACGGTCTCAGAATTCGACGAAACTAGTTTTGTTAGGACCGTATCGTCAATACGAAGCTAGAAAATATTTTTCTGGAATTTTTCTAGTTAGTATATGGCCCCGGTAAATTGAAATGTATGTTTAAAATTCAATGTGATGATTTAAATGTAAATTTGATGAAAACTGATCGAAACGACCGAAACAGCCTGCGATACATATCCCATTGTGTTCGAAATGGGGGTAATACGCTATGGACGACAGGCGGTGGGTTTCGTTTCGAGTTCATCAATAAAAGTCAACTCTTTAGAGAATTAATTAATAAAATAATAATATATATAAACCTATTTTCTCTCCCTTACTCAGTTAAACCCCCCCCCCGGTTACAAATCGATTTTCGAATCAAAATAAAAAAAAGCACGAACTCGATCCGGTCGCCCACTCGATCTAGCCACCCACGCGCCGCCGGAGCTGGCCAACCCCGCTGCCGCTCGACCTCCTCCGTTCCCCCTGGCCTCACTCGATCCCAACGGCGCCTCCTCCTCCTTTATCCCTAAAACTGCGAAGCCCTAATCTCCCCCAGACCCAAAACCGACCACCGCACCACCAGGGGCCCCCATCTCCCTCCGCCGATCCCACGCAACCCCCCCCCCCCAGGTCAAACAACAGTAAGTTTTTTTTTGTTTTTATTTTATTTTATTCTATTTTTATTTAATTTAAATACTTAGTTAAAAACCAGATTTTGATGTGTTAATATTAGTTTAAAATTCAGATTATTTTTATATAAATAAAGTTTAAATTTTTAGTTGTAGAAAGTTTTGTTTTATAAAGTAAGAAGATAGAATTTTTAAAAGATAAAAGATTATATTTTTATAATATGATAAAAATGATATTTTTATCATATAAAGATGACATTTTGAATCACGGAAATCAGAAATTATATATGGATATATATTGTTTCAAAAGTAGTAATTTTTATATAAAATATACATGTGTTTTGAAAGGAAAAATATACTTTGTTTAGAGAAGAAATATACTTTGTTTAGAGAAGAAATATACTTCATTTAGAAAAGAAAATTATATTTTGTTTTAGAAAACAAAGTATAATGATAAGATTTTTATAAAGGAAAAGATAAGATTTTCAATAACACAAAAATGCGATTTTTATATATTGAATAGCGAAGTAAAAATTAGATTTTTCTATATTGAATTTGAAGTAAAAATTCGATTTTTCTATATTGAATAGCGAAGTAAAAATTCGATTTTTATATATTGAATAGCGAAGTAAAAATTAGATTTTTCTATATTGAATAGCGAAGTAAAAATTCGATTTTTATATATTGAATAGCGAAGTAAATAATCGATTTTTATATATTGAATAGCAAAGTAAAAATTAGATTTTCTATATTGAATAGCGAAGTAAAAATTAGATTTTTCTATATTGAATAGCGAAGTAAAAATTCGATTTTTATATATTGAATAGCGAAGTAAAAATTCGATTTTTATATATTGAATAGCGAAGTAAAAATTAGATTTTTCTATATTGAATAGCGAAGTAAAAATTAGATTTTTCTATATTGAATAGCGAAGTAAAAATTCGATTTTTATGTATTGAATAGTAAAGTAAAAATTCGATTTTTACATATGTAGAGAATACGGGCAACGAAGGTGATAAAAAGGCGAGAGCGACGAAGATTTCTATAAATGAAGTGTCGTGGAGTTGGAATAGCTATTGGTGAGAACTTCTCACTCTTCAATTTCTTTTTCTAGTTATATATATATACTAGGATGCAGACGGTGTTTAGTAGCACCCGACACCCGTCATCCACAGACCATGGATGGCTTGTTTGTTAAATTGTTTGGTTGTGTAGTTGGTTAGTTTATTTGGTTTGAATTGAATTGTTTGGTGAAATGGAATGGATTTGATTGATGTGCGAATGGTGTGGGCCTTCATTGGACCGGAGATAAGGCTAGGCCTTGTCCCGTTTCTAGTATCGTGCCGTTATGCCGCCGAAATTTTCTAAAATAAGTTAGAAAAATAAAAATATCATTTTTATTTTGTAAATGAACTGAATAAAAATTCATGTGTTAAAATAAAATGTTTTAACATTAAAAATATAATTTTTAACGTGAATGTGAATAAATAAATATTCATTTACAAACTGGACGGTTTGTTTATGTACGCTGATTTGACTGACATTGATTGGGACGATAAATTTTACACATCGCCCAACTGCACAAATAAAAATCTGTGTTTGATTGTTCGAAACCCCACACGGGTATTGGGATAAAATACGGTATACACTAATCCCAATAATTAGTTGTATGTCGATCGATTGATTGACAGGTTGTTATAAGCGTTAGATATCTATATTTGATGCTTATACAGTGTAGTGCACTTTGGATGATGGTTGATTATTTATCGTTGCTATTATATACATTTGTTGTATGGAATCCATATAATTAACTTTATATGGTAATTGATTGGGCCTCATTCCAATCGAGAAAATAAAGAATATTATAAAATAAAGGTTCATGTGTTGACCGTACTCATCCGTTGAGATTAGTCATGTATTGAACGAAATATTTTAATAATAAAATTTACATCTTTATCAATATAAAATAAAGGTTCATGTGTTGACAGTACTCATTCGTTGAGATTAGTCATGTGTTGAACGAAATATTTTGAAAATAGAATATTTGAAAATAGAAATATATGAAGCCGTGTTGATTAGATTGACGCCATTTTGACGTGAACGATATTTATATCGATTTTATTCATTTTAAAATGAATGTTGAAAAGTGATTTCGAAATCGAATATTTTGAAATGAAATTTGAATTTGATTGAATAGAAAACGAATTTGATTGAATAGAAAACGAATTTGATTGAATAGAAAACGAATTTGATTGAATAGAAAACGAATTTGATTGAATAGAAAACGAATTTGATTGAATAGAAAACGAATTTGATTGAATAGAAAACGAAAATGAATTTGATTGAATAGAAAACGAATTTGATTGATTGAATAGAAAACGAATTTGATTGAATAGAAAACGAATTTGATTGAATAGAAAACGAATTCGAATTGAATTGAATAGATAACGAATTTGAATTGAATTGAACATATAACGAATTGAATTTGAATTGAATATATAACGAATTTGAATTGAATTGAATAGAAAACGAATTTGAATTGAATTGAATAGAAAACGAATTGAATTTGAATTGAATAGAAATGAAAGTAAAACGGATTTATGATAGAAAATTCAATTTTGATTTGAATTTGAAATGGAAGTTGAAATTGTTTTTGAAACGAATTCAAAACTATTTATAAAATTCGTTTTAAATAGAAATCGACGAAATATATATATATAATATATATATATATATATTATATATATATAATGGCCTGAATAGAACGCGCCGCGCCGCGGCAGTTCGCGAATTTCGACCATTTATTTCAAACGGACATTACAGGAGATCCGACCGTCGGATTCTCCTAAAACTGGAACCTTGGGTTCGTATCGAAAAGAGCTTTCTAACGAATATTAGAAATTTGAAATCTAACGGTTGGATTTGGAGATACGTCCAAATCAAATTTGAAAAAGGTCGCTATAAGTACAGTTCGATGGCCGTTGATGGAAATCGACTGTACGGGCCTTGATAAAATTATTAAAAATATCAATAATTTGTGTAAAATCATAAGAAATGATTTGGGAAAAATTGGGATGAAAACCTCCATATTTGAAAAGATAAAAATAGATTTTTATCGAAATGAACTAGTTTTGAACTAAATTTAAAACCCAATTATTTTTAAATAAATAAATTAGATTTAAAAAGGGGTTTTAAATAATCGGAATTTCTAATATATTTGATTGGAATTGAATTAGAATTGATTTGTGGGTTTATCGTGAACGGTGTTTTAAAAGACATTAGTTCTTTAACCCAGTAAAAGGAGTTTTAATGAATCTTCAATTAGATTGAAATGTAAATTGATAATTTAAAATTTCAACCTTAGAAAGTGAGCGAGAATGGAGTATCACCAGTTTTGCTCCAAAGCGATAGTTAAATCTTTAATTAGATTTGAACGTGAAATGGTAATTAATTTTACCGATAACACCGTGGTGTTAGATATGGAGTATTACCAGTTTTGCTTCATGGGATGAATAGGTTGGGATTGGGAAATAAAATAAATAATTACTTCGGTGTGGTTCGTTAATCTCGACTAGTTTAGAAAACCATAATTTGGTTTGAAACGACATCCAAAGGATGATTAAAGGATAAATTTTAAAGAATTTTTCTTGGATAAAATTAATGGGAACCTTTCCCTAAGAATGTGGAATTTAGAAACTAGCTGTAGGTTAGTTAAGAAGAATGGTTTCCTGGATATTGACCTGATGTTGGTTTCGGCCTTCGGGGTTAATATTTGGGAAATTGTTCTCTTGCTAATTTGCAGTTAGTGGCTGCTGAATTGGAATGAGGCGTATGTTGTGTTTGTGTAACATTTGTTTTTAATATACGCCGGTTGTTCGGAAAGTCCGGGTTTATACCCATTCTGAATAACCGATTCGACGATATGTCGAAGATGAAGACGGTGGTTGAAGACCGGAAGTCTTCACATCGTTTGGGTGATTACTGATGATCTTGATTGGGCTGTACACCCAAGATGAGGGAATCAATTGGTGGTCGTCCAGACGTACTTGGAGATCGATGGATATGCGAGGAAAGTGCCTCCGGTTTCATTCAGACCCAGAACGAAGTTGTAAATGGATTGTGTGTCTGACATTGGACTTTATTCTGTGTTGATTGATTTCTGTTAAATATATATCTGTTTGGCGGCGGAGAATTCATTCTCTTGCTTAACACCCTTCTCTGAGACGTACGAGCTTAGAGGTTATATATCGATAGATATCAATCGCATGGCATGAATTGCCTGTGTGGCACGCTGAGTTGCATGGATCAAGGCTTCTGTTGAAAAGCAAAGTCTTGTGGTTGATGATCAAAGCACGGCCTACGTGGCAGCTTTGTGTATAACGTGAATTCGCGAGCCTCACACCTCGGTATGAGTTAAAAACGGGATACGGACCGCTGGGAGAACACGACGTTTCTTTCTAGCTTTGGTGGTGTCAGTGACTTACCAGCCCTGACATTTATATACTTTTCACCTTTGTGGTTGTTGGAATGAGGCGCCTCGATATAGGTCTGTAAGGACCGGGAAACGTGTGTTTAGGAATAATTAATCCTCAAACGTAAGAGAGGACCGGCCCAGCCGCATCCGGGGTTGCGCAGAGTGTGTAGTCCCGAGGAATTTGCTAGAGTGTCTCGAAGCGGAGAGGAGCTTGCCCCTTGCCTCGACTCATGATGGAAATCCAATTTCCAAAACGCGTATTTCGGCTTTAATTGTAGAGCCTAGTATGGCGACATAGTAGCATGGGATGCTATGCCATCTATGATTTATATTTATGATTGAAATTGTTTTGACACTATACACTTATTATAGTATCAAATGATTTGTTTTAAACGTACCAAGCATGTTTGGCTGTTATAAGGTAAAACCCTATCCTCCGGCTTGCGTTGCATTGTGTGATGGGACTTGGGTCTTATAATAGCTTCATTTTTCGAAAAAGCATTGCGTTGTTTATCCTATGCACTGGTATTCTTGGGAGAAAACCCGTTTCGTGTTATACAGCGTGGTCCCTTGAATTACTCTCTTTTAAAGTAAAGTTTTAAATAACTGTTTTAGTTCTCACACCAGTCACATGACTGACCTGGAGTTTATTGTTTTAACCTAAACTATGGGTGCCCATATTCCCACACGGGCAGCTAGTAGTTTTGGTTTTGCAGATTTATATTCACCGGATCCTGGTTTACAGCTGGAATGATATCCGGAAAGCTCTGTATCCGTATATCACCTTCAGTTGTGCTTTGTATTATTTTTCCGCTGCTATGTAATTTATTGTAATCTCTGATATTTGTCGAATGTAATTTATTCATTTATACTCTGTATATTCTTGTTTCTGATGGAATTGTTGTAATAGCAATGAAATGTTCTTCTGTTTGTGTTCTGATTTGTCCTGTTCTCAAACGATCAGGGGTTTCGAACGGTCTAGATCGGTTTAACGACTGATTTGGATCGAGCGAAATTCCTTGCCGTCACATTTGGTATCAGAGCTTTGGTTTACAGAGCTCGAGAACAAGACACATTAGAACCATACGAAAGAATTCATCAGATATTGGATTAGTAATATCCAATTAGAATTACTCGTTAGAGATAGGATCAGTAGTATCCTAGAACGAGTGTGAAGAGTATATTTTTCAATTGAAAACAATTTTGTTTTGAAAATTTACACCATTTCATACGTATTCGAGTATTTATTTATTTTGAATATGGACAATCGAGTATATAAAGATTTTGCATATACGCGTCATGAACATATATTCGAAGTTTTAATATACTGGATAGATATAGAATCACATTCTAGACACCCGGAGATGATTCTGATGATTGATATATCATCATCAGAATTTGTGTTTGTGTTTAGAAGGTGTGATATCTATATATTTCCATTAGACTGGTGTGAGAACCAAAACTTATATAGTTGGAACACATTTGTTGTGAATTGGCATCAAAAACATGATTTTCAGTATACATACCAAATTTATGAATTTGAAACGTTAATCCACTAATTGATTGATGTTTCTGTTGTTTGTTTATTTATTTGATAATTTTTAACCACTATGCCTAATAGAATTAAATATTGAACTGTATTAAAAATTGGTAGCATTTGCTTGCATATACATATACTTACATTGAACAGGTCATAGCAAGGAGGCTAGAGTAGAGAATAAAATTTGTTTGCCCGACAAATAGGTACATGTTTACTATAATTTATCGTTTTGTTTGGGTGATGATGATTTTATGAGCCTATTGGCTAGCCGCTTGGCTTTTTCTTTTTCTTTTTGAGATCAGAAGGCCTATATGGCAATTTTGGGATTTTTCCGTGGCTCCCGGTGCAGGGGAGGTTATGGCGAAATTTTTCAGAAATTTAGGGTGTTAGCCAAATTTTTGAAGAATTTGAAAATTCTCAGAAACTGAAAAGTTGGAGAATGGAAGCCAGATCGAACGTAGAGTTGATTAATCAAACCACCTTCGACTTTGTTCCTTTTCGGGGACGAAAAGTTTTAAGTGGGGGAGATTGTAATAACCCGGAAATGCGAGCCAGTTTAAAAATTTTATTTTGGCTATTTTAGCGAATTTTGAATATTTAAAATGAATTATTTTAAATAATAACAACGAGAAATTTATTTTGAATATATTTCGAACGTATATATTATATACGTCGTCGTTAGAATATAAATAATTATATATAATTATAAATAGAATTGAAAATGGCGCGATAGTTCGATAATTCGATTTCAAACTTCAATTGAATGTACGGGGTGCAAAACAATCCGGATTTTAGTGAAACCAAAAACATTAGGATCTAATTGATAATATCTTTCCAACGAATCCGAAAAAATTGAAATTTCATAGCGGGGATCAAAAGATATGTCCAGTTGAAAATTCTGAATAGTCGCTATGGAATTCAGGCCCTTAAAAATGGGAATTTTGCAAACGACCTCGGATTTCGACGAAACCACTTTTGCTGGATCCGTGATGTCAAATTATTGTTAGATTTCAAATTTCATAATTTTTCGAATCAATATGTGAGCGTGGCAAAGGAAAACGCGTTTGACCAGTTTCAGTTGATTTTAATCGACTGGAAATTGGCCATTTTTCAAACGGTCTCAGAATTCGACGAAACTAGTTTTGTTAGGACTGTATCATCAATACGAAGCTAGAAAATATTTTTTTGGAATTTTTCTAGTTAGTATGTGGCCCCGGTAAATTGAAATATACGTTTAAAATTCAATATGATGATTTAAATGTAAATTTGATGAAAACTGATCGAAACGACCGAGTCAGCCTACGATACATATCCCATTGTGTTCGGAATGGGGGTAATACGCTATGGACGACAGGCGGTGGGTTTCGTTTCGAGTTCGTCAATAAAAGTCAACTCTTTAGAGAATTAATTAATAAAATAATAATATATATAAACCTATTTTCTCTCCCTTACTCAGTTAACCCCCCCCCCCCCCCCCCCCCCCGTTACAAATCGATTTTCGAATCAAAAAAAAAAGCAAGAATTCGGTCCCGTCGCCCCCTCGATCTAGCCACCCACGCGCCGACGGAGCTGGCAACCCCGCTGCCGCTCGACCTCCTCCGTTCCCCCTGGCCTCACTCGATCCCAACGGCGCCTCCTCCTCCTTTATCCCTAAAACTGCGAAGACCTAATATCCCTCTGACCCAAAACCGACCGCCGCACCACCAGGGGCCCCCATCTCTCTCCGCCGATCCCACGCAACCCCCCCCCCCTGGTCAAACAACAGTAAGTATTTTTGTTTTGTTTTTATTTTATTTTATTTTATTTCTGTTTTTATTTAATTTAAATACTTAGTTAAAAACCAGATTTTGATGTGTTAATATTAGTTTAAAAATCAGATTATTTTTATATAAATAAAGTTTAAATTTTTAGTTGTAGAAAGTTTTGTTTTATAAAGTAAGAAGATAGAATTTTTACAAGATAAAAGATTATATTTTTATAATATGATAAAAATGAGATTCTAATCATATAAAGACGACATTTTGAATCACGGAAATCAGAAATTATATATGGATATATATTGTTTCAAAAGTAGGATTTTTTATATAAAATATACATGTGTTTTGAAAGGAAAAATATACTTTGTTTAGAGAAGAAATATACTTTGTTTAGAGAAGAAATATACTTTGTTTAGAAAAGAAAATTATATTTTGTTTTAGAAAAAAAGTATAATGATAAGATTTTTATAAAGGAAAAGATAAGATTTTCAATAATACAAAAATGCGATTTTTATATATTGAATAGCGAAGTAAAAATTAGATTTTTCTATATTGAATAGCAAAGTAAAAATTCGATTTTTATATATTGAATAGCGAAGTAAAAGTTCGATTTTTCTATATTGAATAACGAAGTAAAAATTAGATTTTTCTATATTGAATAGCGAAGTAAAAATTCGATTTTTATGTATTGAATAGTAAAGTAAAAATTCAATTTTTACATATGTAGAGAATACGGGCAACGAAGTGATAAAAAGGCGAGAGCGACGAAGATTTCTATAAATGAAGTGTTGTGGAGTTGGAATAGCTATTGGTGAGAACTTCTCACTCTTCAACTTCTTTTTCTAGTTATATATATATATATATACTAGGATGCAGACGGTGTTTAGTAGCACCCGACACCCGTCATCCACAGACCATGGATGGCTTGTTTGTTAAATTATTTGCTTATGTAGTTGATTAGTTTATTTGGTTTGAATTGAATTGTTTGGTGAAATGGAATGGATTTGATTGATGTGTGAATGGCGTGGGCCTTCACTAGACCGGGGATAAGGCTAGGCCTTGTCCCGTTTCTAGTATCGCGTCGTTATGCCGCCGAAATTTTCTAAAATAAGTTAGAAAAATAAAAATATCATTTTTATTTTGTAAATGAACTGAATAAAAATTCATGTGTTAAAATAAAATGTTTTAACGTTAAAAATATAATTTTTAACGTGAATGTGAATAAATAAATATTCATTTACAAACCGGACAGTTTGTTTATGTACACTGATTTGACTGACATTGATTGGGACGATAAATTTTACACATCGCCCAACTGTACAAATAAAAATCTATGTTTGATTGTTTGAAACCCCACACGGGTATTGGGATAAAATACGGTATACACTAATCCCAATAATTAGTTGTATGTCGATCGATTGATTGACAGGCTGTTATAAGCGTTAGATATCTATATTTGATGCTTATACAGTGTAGTGCACTTTGGATGATGGTTGATTATTTATCGTTGCTATTATATACATTTGTTGTATGGAATCCATATAATTAACTTTATATGGTAATTGATTGGGCCTCATTCCAATCGAGAAAATAAAGAATATTATAAAATAAAGGTTCATGTGTTGACCATACTCATCCGTTGAGATTAGTCATGTATTGAACGAAATATTTTAATAATAAAATTTACATCTTTATCAATATAAAATAAAGGTTCATGTGTTGACAGTACTCATTCGTTGAGATTAGTCATGTGTTGAATGAAATATTTTGAAAATAGAATATTTGAAAATAGAAATATATGTAGCCGTGTTGATTAGATTGACGCCATTTTGACGTAAACGATATTTATATTGATTTTATTCATTTTAAAATGAATATTGAAAAGTGATTTCGAAATCGAATATTTTGAAATGAAATTTGAATTTGATTGAATAGAAAACGAATTTGATTGAATAGAAAACGAAAACGAATTTGATTGAATAGAAAACGAATTTGATTGATTGAATAGAACACGAATTTGATTGAATAGAAAACGAATTTGATTGAATAGAAAACGAATTCGAATTGAATTGAATAGATAACGAATTTGAATTGAATTGAATATATAACGAATTGAATTTGAATTGAATATATAACGAATTTGAATTGAATTGAATAGAAAACGAATTTGAATTGAATTAAATAGAAAACGAATTGAATTTGAATTGAATAGAAATGAAAGTAAAAAGGATTTATGATAGAAAATTCAATTTTGAATTGAATTTGAAATGGAAGTTGAAATTGTTTTTGAAATGAATTCAAAACTATTTATAAAATTCGTTTTAAATAGAAATCGACAAAATAAATAATATATATATATTATAAATATATATATATATATTATATATATAATGGCCTGAATAGAACGCGCCGCGGCTATTCGCGAATTTCGACCATTTATTTCAAATGGACATTACGGTAGATCCAAACGTCGGATTCTCCTAAAACCAGAACCGTTGGGTTCGTATCGAAAAGAGCTTTCTAACGAATATTAGAAATTTGAAATCTAACGGTTGGATTTGGAGATACGTCCAAATCAAATTTGAAAAAGGTCATTGTAAGTGCAGTTCGATGGCCGTTGATGGAAATCGACTGTATGGGCCTTGATAAAATTATTAAAAATATCAATAATTTGTGTAAAATCATAAGAAATGAATTAGGGGAAAATTGGGATGAAAAACTCCATATTTGAAAAGATAAAAATAGATTTTTACCGAAATGAACTAGTTTTGAAATAAATTTAAAACCCAATCATTTTTAAATAAATAAATTAGATTTAAAAAGGGGTTTTAAATAATCGGAATTTCTAATATATTTGATTGGAATTGAGTTAGAATTGATTTGTGGGTTTATCGTGAACGGTGTTTTAAAAGACATTAGTTCTTTAACCCAGTAAAAGGAGTTTTAATGAATCTTCAATTAGATTGAAATGTAAATTGATAATTTAAATTTTCAACCTTAGAAAGTGAGCGATAATGGAGTGTCACCAGTTTTTCTCCAAAGCGATAGTTAAATCTTTAATTAGATTTGAACGTAAAATGGTAATTAATTTTACCGATAACACCGTGGTGTTAGATATGGAGTATTACCAGTTTTTCTTCATGGCATGAATAGGTTGGGATTGTGAAATAAAATAAATAATTACTTCGGTGTGGTTCGTTAATCTCGACTAATTTAGAAAACCATAATTTGGTTTGAAACGACATCCAAAGGAAGATT
Source organism: Allium sativum (assembly GCA_030737875.1). Taxonomy (NCBI): domain Eukaryota; kingdom Viridiplantae; phylum Streptophyta; class Magnoliopsida; order Asparagales; family Amaryllidaceae; genus Allium; species Allium sativum. Next base: position 9,260,811 of record CM060913.1, read on the forward strand.
AAAGGATAAATTTTAAAGAATTTATCTTGGATAAAATTAATGGGAACCTTTCCCTAAGAATGTGGAATTTAGAAACTAGATGTAGGTTAGTTAAGAAGAATGGTTTCCTGGATATTGATCTGATGTTGGTTTCGGCCTTCGGGGTTAATATTTGGGAAATTGTTCTCTTGCTAATTTGCGGTTAGTGGCTGCTGAATTGAAATGAGGCGTATGTTGTGTTTGTGTAACATTTGTTTTTAATATACGCGGGTTGTTCGGAAAGTCCGGGTTTATATCCATTCTGAATAACCGATTCGACGATATGTCGAAGATGAAGACGGTGGTTGAAGACCGGAAGTCTTCACATCGTTTGGGTGATTACTGATGATCTTGATTGGGTTGTACACCCAAGATGAGGGAATCAGTTGGTGGTCGTCCAGACGTACTTGGAGATCGATGGATATGCGAGGAAAGTGCCTCCGGTCTCGTTCAGACCCAGAACGAACTTGTAAATGGATTGTGTGTTTGACATTGGACTTTATTCTGTGTTGATTGATTTCTTTTAAATATATATCTGTTTGGCGGCGGAGAATTCATTCTCTTGCTTAACGCCCTTCTCTGAGACGTACGAGCTTAGAGGTTATATATCGATAGATATCAATCGCATGGCATGAATTGCCTGTGTGGCACGCTGAGTTGCATGGATCAAGGCTTCTGTTGAAAAGCAAAGTCTTGTAGTTGATGATCAAAGCACGGCCTACGTGGTTGCTTTGTGTATAACGTGAATTCGCGAGCCTCGCACCTCGGTATGAGTTAAAAACGGGATACGGACTGCTGGGAGAACATGACGTTTCTTTCTAGCTTTGGTGGTGTCAGTGACTTACCAACCCTGACATTTATATATTTTTCACCTTTTTGGTTGTTGGAATGAGGCGCCTCGATATAGGTCTGTAAGGACCGGGAAACGTGTGTTCAGGAATAATTAATCCTCAAACGTAAGAGAGGACCGGCCCAGCCGCATCCGGAGTTGCCCAGAGTGTGTAGTCCCGAGGCATTTGCTAGAGTGTCTCGAAGCGGAGAGGAGCTTGCCCCTTGCCTCGACTCATGACGGAAATCCAATTTCCAATACGCGTATTTCGTCTTTAATTGTAGAGCCTAGTATGGTGACATAGTAGCATGGGATGCTATGCCGTCTATGATTTATATTTATGATTGAAATTGTTTTGACACTATAAACTAATTATAGTATCAAATGATTTATTTTAAACGTACTAAGCATGTTTGGCTATTATAAGGTAAAACCCTATCCTCCGGCTTGCGTTGCATTGTGTGATGGGACATGGGTCTTATAATAGCTTCATTTTTCGAAAAAGCATTGCGTTGTTTATCCTATGCACTGGTATTCTTGGGAGAAAACCCGTTCCGTGTTTTACGGCGTGGTCCCTTGAATTACTCTCTATTAAAGTAAAGTTTTAAATAACTGTTTTAGTTCTCACACCAGTCACATGACTGACCTGGAGTTTATTGTTTTAACCTAAACTCTTGGTGCCCCTATTTCCACACAGGCAGCTAGTAGTTTTGGTTTTGCAGATTTATATTCACAGGTTCCTGGTTTACAGCTGGAATGATATCCGGAAAGCTCTGTATCCATATATCACCTTCAGTTGTGCTTTGTATTATTTTCCGCTGCTATGTAATTTATTGCAATCTCTGATATTTATCGAATGTAATTTATTCATTTATACTCTGTATATTCTTGTATCTGATGGAATTGTTGTAATAGCAGTGAAATGTTCTTCTGTTTGTGTTCTGATTTGTCCTCTTCTCAAACGATCAGGGGTTTCGAACGGTCTAGATCGGTTTAACGACTGATTCAGATCGAGCGAAATTCCTTGCCGTCACAAGAATTGACTCAAGACCATACCAGCTCCTGGGACGACAAAACTGACTTTGAAAGTAGCTTTGTAAACCACGTAATCCTTCTAAGTAAATCGATAAGCCTTGCATTTAACAGCATATGTAGCTTGTACTGAGTCCATATACCACTGATACCTTGTCAAATGTTGCATTAGATTGGTCTTATCCATGTATATGGTACCAGGAAAATTGAACATACGGGAGTTTTTAGCTTCTAAAATATCATCAATGTAGCGACCCGAACTTCCCGGCCGGCCTAAACCGAACAAGAAGGCGGACTGCTTTGAGAAAAAGACAAACCGGAGCACAAACAGAAGAACATTTCATTGCTTATGACAATAATTACATCAGAGTACAAGAATATAACAGAGTATGAACAAATATTATGCATCAGAAAAAATATCAGAGATTTAAAATACATTATATAGCAGCGGAAAAATAATATAAAACACAACTGATAGTAATACACGGATACAGGGCTTTTCGAATATCGCTTCAGTTGTAAACCAGGATCCTGTGAATATAACATCTGCAAAACCCAACTACTAGCTGCCCGTGTAGAAAATAAGGGCATCCAGTGTAACGACCCAGGTTCCGCCCGACACTAGTTGATCGTAAAATCGACCAAGACCGTTCAATACCCGAATACGTTAACTTTGGGAATACAACACATTAGAACAAAAGCAGCAGACTTTTATAAACATTACAGTAATGTTACATCAGAGTACAGAACATATCAGAGTACATCGAATAAAAATTACAGCGGAAGATAAATTACAATAAATCATAATACAATACAGTAAACAGCGGAAGACTTTCCATGCTGGACACAGCTTTAAGCTTCGATCTAGGATCCTGCTAAAGAGATAAATATCTGCAAAAAGCTACTCGACTGGTCGTGTGAAAAATATGGGCACCGAGTTTGCAAAGGTGGAAACAAACAATGGGTCAGTCATGGGACTGGTGTGAGAATTCTTAACTAATAGTAATGAGGCGAATCCAAGGACCACGCCGTTAACGCGGAACAGGTTTACTCCAATGGACTGTCGTGCATAACGTAAAGTGAATCGTCAAAACAACGCAATGCTTTTGGAAAAATGGAATCACCATAAGACTCAAGTCCCATCACACAATGCAACGCAAACCAGAGGATAGAGTTTTACCTTATAGTGATTAAACATACTTGGTACGATAAATACGAATTTAATATTATCATTAGTGTATATCAAAACATTTCAAAATAAATGTATCAATCCAAGGACACATAGATACCATAATACTATGCTTCCATATTAGTAATACAATCAAATCTGTGGGTTCATATTGGAAGTTTGGATTTTCATCATGAGTCAAGGCTAGGGAGTAGCTCCTTACCGATTCGAGACACTCTAGCTAACGTCTTAGGATCCCCCGCAGTGAACCCTTGGATAGCTGCAGGGCCGGTCCACACATACAGCTTCGTGGATTAGTTATTCATGAACACACGTTTCCCGATCCTATAGGACCTATCATCCGAGGCGCCTCATTCCATCATCCACATAAGCAAAATGTCAGCCAGTTTTAAGCACCGACACCACTTCTAGCTAGAAAGAAACGTGCTGCTCTCTCTGCGTTCCCTTTTTCCGTTTTAGACTCAACCGGGTTGTGAGGCTCGCGAAGTCACACTATACACAAAGCTTTGCCTAAACAGGCTATGCTTTGATCATCAACCACAAGGCCCTGCTTTTCAACAAAAAGCCTTGATCCATGCATCTTAGCATGCCACATTGTCAGACCATACCGTATCATTGATCATCTACCAATATATATATAACCTCTAAGCTCATACGTCTTAGAGAAGGGTATTAAGCAAAGGATAAATCCTCCGCCACCAAACAGAAATATATAATTAGTATCGTTCAAAGATACAGTATAAATGAATACAATGTCAGGCATACAATCCATTTACAAGTCCGCTCTGGGTCTGAACGAAACAACGTGTCCGTCGATCTCCAAATGCGTTTGGACGATCATTACTAAATATCTTGCCTTGGAAGGCCAATCCCAATTCAAGATACCAGACATCATCATCCCAACGATGTGAAAACCTTCGGTCTTTAACCACCGCCTTCATCTTCGACTCTTGGTCATCGTGACGATTATTCAGAATGGGTTAAGCCCGGTCTTTCCGAGTAACTTGCGTATTTTATGATTAAAAAGCAAATATTGGAAAATCACACATTACGCCACATTCCGACTCCGGATATTCTTTTAATAAGATATTCGTATTAAAAGGTTCTCACTAATTTTATCAAAGATAAACTTTGAAAATAAAATCTTAAATCTTCCTTAAAAGATTTATTAAAACTCCGGTTTTGATTTAATATCAAAAATCATTATTACAAGATCATTTATTTTAAGGAATAAATCTTGTCTTAAACAGGTTAAAGAACTAGTGTCCTTTAAACACAGTTCACGATAAATCCACAAATCAATTTCCAAAATACGGAATTCCACAGAAATCAAATCAATACATAATCGATATAAATTTCTGTATTGGAATAATAATATAAATGGAATAACGGCAAGGCCTCTTAAATTCCATATATAATATAGGTCTTCTTTTACAAAAGCCCATCTCGATTATTATCAATCGAATTTCCACTTAATTCCAATTTAATATATTAAATTGGGAAAACTTGACTTTTAGAAAATGCCTTTTTAAATCTATAAAATAGATTTATAAATTCCAAATAATAACTTCAACGTAAATTGGATTAAAGGACAAATGTCATTTGAAAACACTGTCTATGGTAAATCCAACCCACAAACCATTTTATTTCAATCATAAAATATAATTAGAAATGTTAATGATCTTAAACAAAAGATTTGCTCTTTAAATATTTATTCATTACTATAAAACATATTTTAGAATAATCACTAAAAATTATTCTTCATATAAAAAGATTTTAAATGTAAAATATTCTCTTTTTAAAAGAAAACCTAAATTGAAATGTGACTCAATCATGTACCATATAATTTGAATTATACGGATTTTACACATCTCATATATATGACAATAAGTGATAAATACTCATCAAATCATCCATTCACATCCATTCACATCCAAAGTGCAATTTCCAACTGTGTGAGCATAGAAATGAAATAATCACGCTCATCGCAGCCTGTCGATCAATCAATAGACGTACAATTCAATATTGGGATTCGTGTATTTCAAATATCATCCCAATACCCGTGTGGGGTTTTCATCCAACAACAGTTCATATAAATATACAAATAAAAAATTGGTTAATGGATTTAACCAATTTAAATTCTACTACCAAGTTGATGTTAATAAATCAAACAAGTCATTTCTAATGTCGAGTAAGAATATATTTTGCTCGAATAATTTCTCTATACATTTCTAATGTATGTTTTGACTAATAATATGTTCTTATAATTAGAATATCAATTCTAATGTAAGTTTGCAAATAAAATGGTTCTCATATTTGCCTATAAATTAAATCGTATGATATACAATTAAAAATGAATATTATTATTGCAACTTATCCTACTGTTCATTATGCGAATAAAAATGATTATTACCTTTGCATATAAATTTTCAACATAAGTTATGCAAATAAAATTGGTTATCATATTTGCATATAGATTCCATCTCAACAAAAAGGTATAAAAGTGATATATACATTTTGTTGACAATTCTATTTCAACAAAATGATTTAAAGAGGTCATTTTCATTTTGTCAACAATTCTAGTTTAACAAAATGAATAAATACAATATTTCAACTCTTTTATTTTTATTGCATACTAAATGTCAATAAACATAATGCCCTTACTTCTTCTTTTTCCATTTCATTTTAAATGACAATATAAATGACATCTTTCTATTTACACTCTTTTATTGTATTCAAAATACCAGTATAAAAAATATTTAAATCTATCTTTTTATTGCATAGAAAATGACAATAAAATGATACCCTTTTTATCTTCACTTTCATTGTAAATATAATGACAATAAAAAAAAATGTTGCCCCTTTTATCTATTCTTTTATTTACATTTATAATGTAAAGAAAAATATAACTTTTTATCCTAAGTATTTATTTACATTTAAATATAAATAGACATAAAACTTTGTAATCCTTGTTCTATTTGCATTAAGAAATGCAAATGAAAATGCCATTTTTCACTGAATGTAAAACGACTATAAATATGTGGTTTTTACAAATCTATCCATTTTATTGAATATAACGTATCAACAAAAGTATTACCCTTTTTAATCTATATTATTATTGGATATAAAATAACAAATAAAAAGTTAGCTTTTAAATCCAACTTTATTGCGACTAATTGAAAATAAAAGAAACTTTCTTTTATTCTAATTCAAACCTTTCAGTGAAATCCGAACTACATCAAAATAAAATTTTAACGTATCAACTTTTTTTTTATTTATTTATACTGGACAATGAAAGTATAACTTTTCATGTCCTGTTCCTGTTGAAAAACAATATCTCATTAAAATGTAAATTTTAATATCTAATCTTTTTAAATAAAATAAAATTACAAAAAAAATGCAATTTTAAATCTCTATTCTTATAATGTTGCAGATTAACAAATAAAGACATCTTCATAAAATGGTATTACATAAAAATGTAATTTCAATGTTCTATCTTTTGTTGAACAAAATACAATGAACTTTTATTTACATATGAAATGTAAAACAAAATGTGAGTCTTAATCTTTGATTTTCATTTACAAATAAAATGTAAATCAAAATGTATTTTCCAAACATGCTTTTTAATTTACAAGTAAAATGTAAATGCTTATGTGTTTTCCCCAATATTACCTTTAATTTACAAATACAATGTAAATAAAGTTTTGTTTTACAAATATGATTTTTTTATCAACAATAAAATTTAATATTGTTATTCTAATTTTATAACATCCTATGTTTAAGGTGACAGTAAAAAGATTTTTTTTATTGTAATTCACAAATCTTGTTCTCAATGTAAACAAATAAAAGTAAAATTTTATTTGTTAGCAAAATCTTATTGTAAAGTAAACAAATAAAAATAAGGTTTTATTTGTTGTTCATATTCTGTTATAAAACAAATAAAAATAAGATTTTATTTGTTAACCAAATAATATTTTAACAATATAAAATAAATTAGAACAACTAGATCCAATCGCAAATAAAATTCAATAATATATGAAATTTCAACCATGGACAACAGAACACACCACAAGCAACAATCAACAATTTATACAACACAGAACATTTCAGATCTGAACTAATATCACAATACAATTATCTTAAAGCGGGAAAAATAATTAATAATTAATTAAATAATAAAAATTAGAGTTCTCACATTGATTTTGGGTGAAAATTCAAAGTGCTCCTTTTCAGCTCTAGTCAACGCCATCGCGAGGATCTTAAATTTCTGATTCCAGCGCTTCTGACGGTTCGAAAAACGAACCTCGTACGAAAGAGTTATGAATGTTTAAAGTTTTGGAATATTAAATTAAATAATTAATTTAAATTAATAAAATAAGTTTATACCCATCGTTAAAGAAATTTGGCCGCTCCTTCCTCTTCTTCTTACGTTGCTTGGAACCCATCACTCCACCGTGAACCCCCCCCCCCCCCACCCCGTCGCATGCACCACCGAGGATCGGACCACCATCAGACACCTCCACGGCGAGCGCCTTCGACCACCGCACCTACGCCAGGAGCCACGGCCAACTCGGCCTCCCCCCTGATCCGCAAATCATCCCCGAAGCCGTCCCCTTTTGCCTTGAAATTCGTGCACTGAAACCCAATCTTAACCATATGGATTGAAAGGTCTTGAAAATCTCTTCGATTTGGTGTATAGTTTGCAGATTTTCATTGAGCGGATAGGAAAATATTGAGGTTTGAAATTCAGAGATTTTCGGCCATCAGATTAGATGGTGGCAGTTGAACTAGATATTAGGGTTTTGTTTTATTATTTAATAATATAATTTCTCGAAAAACATGTTTTAAAGGTGGATTTTTGGACTGTCTCCAAATCAGGCCCAATTAGTGTCAAACTTAAGGTTTTGACGCCTTCTGAGCGCAATGGGCTATGCCCCATGGCCCAATTCTGAAGTCTGTTACGTGTTTTATTAAAATTGCAATATTAAATTAATAATTTAATTTCTACCGTACATTTAAATATGCCGAGGCCACATACGGACTCCGAAAATTCCAAAAAATATATTTTTGGCTTCGTATTGACGATACAGTTCCAACGAGACTAATTTCGTCGAATTCTGAGACAATTTGAAAAATGGCTATTTTTCAGTCGATTAAATTTGACTGAAATGATCAAAACACATTTTCCTTTGCCACTCTCATGTATTAACTCGAAAAATTCTGAAAAATTAAACTTAACAATAATTCGACATTCCAGTTCCAATAAAAGTGGTTTCATCGGAAACCGAGGTCGTTTGCAAAATGGCTATTTTTAATGCTAATATATTTAATTAAAATATATATAAATTCTACAGCGATTTTTCTAAATTTTAAACTGGACATAACTTACAGCTTTTTAAAGTGAAAGTTCAATTTTTCAGATTCGTCAGAAAGATATTCTTAAACGTATTTAAATATTTTTGGTTTTACTGAAATCCGATTTATTTTGAATCCTGTACATCCAGTTAAAGTTTGAAATCGAATTTTAGAACTGGCGCGCCATTTCAAACTCCTTTTATAATTAAATTAAATTCATTCGTTATTATTTAAAATAAACTACTTTAAATTTCAAAAAATCCATTAAAATGACTTAAAATAAATTTTTAAATTGGCCCTAAAATTCAGGGTTGTTACATCCAGAGTTTAGGTTAAAACAATAAACTCCAAGTTAGTCATGTGATTGGTGTGAGAACTAAAAACAGTTATCAAATTGATTTTACAGTTAGAGTTAATCAGTTAGAGCTAATCAGTTAGAGTTAATTAGTTGGAGTTAATCAGTTAGAGTTAACCAGTTAGAGTTAACCAGTTAGAGTTAATCATTTAGAGTTAACCAGTTAGAGTTAATCAGTTAGAGTTAACCAGTTAGAGTTAACCAGATAGAGTAAATCAATTAGAGTTAATCCAAATGAGATGCCATTTAGCATGACTACTAGCGAAATTCGTAGGGCTACAGATAGCCTAAGGCGGTCGGATGTTTCCTGAGGAAATCAGGCACAACCATTGTGATCGCTGTGATCTAGAGTCAAGCGAATGGAGTTAAATAGAGTTAATCGAATATTAGTTATTCGAATAGAGTTAAACAGAGTTATCGAATATTACTTATTCGAATAGAGTTAAATGGAGTTAAATAGAGCTAATCGAATATTAGTTATTCGAATAGAGTTAAATAGAGTTATCGAATACTAGTTATTCGAATAGAGTTAAATGGAATTAAATAGAGTTAATCGAATATTAGTTATTCGAATAGAGTTAAAGAAAGGAGTTATCGATTAGTTTAATCGAAAGGAATTATCGATTAGTTTAAAGGAAAGGAGTTATCAATTAGTTTAATGGAAAGGAGTTATTGATTAGTTTAATCGAAAGGAGTTATCGATTAGTTTAAAGGAAAGGAGTTATCGATTAGTTTAATCGAAATGAGTTATCGACTAGTTTAATCGAAAGTAGTTATCGATTAGTTTAAAGGAAAGGAGTCATCGATTATAGTTTAATCAAAAGGAATTATCGATGTTAGTTTAATCGAAAGGAGTTATCGATTATAGTTTAATCAAAAGGAGATTATCGAATATAGCGTATTCGAAAGAAAGAGATCGAATATAGTTTATTCAAAAGAGTGAGTTAATCAATATAAGTTATTCGAAGAGAGACAATCGAATATAGGTTATTCGAAGAAGAGTTAATCAAATAGAGATTTCTCGAAGAGAGTTAATCGTCGGATTCGATTATATTGAATTCGGGAAAGTACTTATACTTTCCGGTGTTTAAATCAATATTTATTTATTAATAAATTAGTTGTTTATTTATTTATTCACATTAAAGAAATAAAAGTTATAATTAAAGTTAGATATTTCAGAAGTAGGGTTTATAACGCTAGCGTTATATTCAATGTTTTCGACAAAGAAGAGGATTCGTAAATAGAATCCGAGAGTTACGTAAGGAAGTTTGTTAAAGATTTAAAAGATAAACTTTGACTATTTCAAAATTAAAACGTTGTTCAGTTAAGGTCTGAGAGGTAATTATACCCCATCTTGATTGACTTCCTTCTTAACTAAGGAATGGTAAGGTTTGCTAATGAAGGAGTTTTGGAAATGTTTTCCAAATAAGAATCAGAAAACTTTTCTGATAATAGAAAATAAGAAATTAGAATATATTGACACAGGAGATAAGTGAATTAATGAACTAAAGAGATAAATGTTAAATGATGATTGATCGATATAATTTCCATCTGGAAATAATATCGTTGTTTCCACACGAGTTTTTCTTTGATAGTTAAATCACAAACTATCAACGTTTTAGCCATTTTACTTTGTTAATATGGAGAGACCGGTTGGATTATTATCCGAAGAACCACTCTGTATTGGCGTAAGCGTTGCGAATCAATTATGCTGAATATATTGAAGACGGAGTAAAGTGCAAGGGCTGTTGTATAAATCTTAGATAACGGTTGCCTAAGATGGATGTACTGAATTGTGCCTTCGGTTTGTCCAGTCCCAGGAAAACTTGTATGGATGAAGTTCTGACAGGGTATATCTGATAGATCGCGTAAGTTGATCTCTTCAAACGTATTCACCTTTGGTGGCGGAGGAATTCGTTTCTCTTAGCTGTATACCCATGTTATTTTTGGATAAATCAATTTGCGATTTAAAGGGAATGACGATGTGACATTCTAAAGTGAATAAAGATATGATATGTAAAAAGATAAGCGTAGCTTCTAGCCTCACAAGCGGGAAATGACAGAAATCGGGCAGGCAGCATGGCTATGTAAGTCGCACAAATTAGGGTGTATAATCACCTGATCTAGAGTTTCAATTACTTCTTAAAATCTATTGTTGATGCTGTCCCATTCGGGAAATGGTTGCTGATCCCAACCGTTGGTGATATACATTCGATACACTCACGCGAAATGAGTGGTCAGTCATGTGTGGCCGGGTTGCAAGATGTTCTTGTTGAACCCAGTGTATCCCTCTCTAGAGGTACACTAGCGAAAGGTGGTTCCATAACTTGTCATAGTTGGAAATCCATTACCCAATACGTGCTTGCGGTTTTGATTGTATACTATATGTGTAGAACGCGAGATGAAAGCGTTTCCACTAGATGATTATGATATTGTGCTTGATAGACATTATTATAATATCAAAAGTTTTTTGATATAAAGATATTTTGGATTTCTCATAAGGGAAAAACCCGTTCTGTTTTACGGCGTGGTCTTATGAGATATCGTTGAGTGGCTCAAACTGTTTTAAACTGTTTTACTATCGGTCCCGTGACTGACCCAGAGTTTATTTTGTTGTTTTCCCTAAACTCTTGGATGCCTAAATTTGTACGGGCAGTCAAGTAGTCGGGATATTATAGATATACTTGGAGAGCTTGGAGCAGGAGGCTTCAGGATTATATAGCTATTGTTTATTTCCGCTGTTGTTGTAAGTGTTCTACTTGCAATGTTATTGTATACATATACTGTTTGTATTTCAAAAGTTATGTTATATTTTATTCGTTCTGCTATGAGATTCGTGTTTACTCTGATGATGATGTTCTTCTTCTTCTTATATTCTATAAGTTCTATCTTATCTATTCTCAACCTCTAACTTCTTTCATTAACTATTCAGTTATTTTTGATCCTTGGATGTTCGATATGTGTTGTATATCGGATAACCAAGATTGTCAAATTTCCGGGTCGTTACAGTTGGTATTAGAGCTTAAGGTTAAGTGAATTACCTTGGCTCTGTGGCGTGACTCAGTAGATATGGGGTTAGTAATACCCTATATTGGGTTTGGGTATATATATATATATACGAAAGCGTATTTGTTATTCAATATAAAATGGTTTTATATTATGGAGATTTATTTATTTAGTGGCTTATGAATTTCTGGTCGATCAGTTTGATCCACTGTGTCGATAGGAGTTACTAAACACTCGAATATGATGAACCGACATGGTATGTTTTGAAAGAGGGTAAACGAAATAATTTCACCCAAAATTATATTTTGATATAAAGGATTTATATTGAAATGATTATAATATATTGGATATATTGGTTGTTATTATAATCGAGTAAGATTATAAATTAAATGGTTATGTAAATAATCGATCAGAATTCATATAAGTGAAATATATGAAATCGAAATGAATTAAATCTGAAATTTAAGTCAGAATTGAAATTAAAAACGGGAAATTCATATTAGTGCTTGTAATTAAATCTGGATTGAATGAGAATTTAAAAATCCTGGGAGGTTTTAAATTTGTTCACAACATCGTAAAGGATATTTTGAAATGATTTCGAAATGGAAGTGTTTAAAAGTGATATAGTATTGAACTCACTTCGATAGCTGGGAAATAGATTCCGATGGTGAAGTCGACCATTATCAGTATTCATTTTCGAGTTTCTAAGGGACAGATTACTACCAAGGATTTAGTTGTTCAGAAATTCAAAGGTTTTGAATTGTTGATTTTGATTTCAAGTTGATTTGAAAGAAAACCCAGGAATTTAAATTCTATAATTAAATGTAACTTGTGGAGTTAAGTAAAAACTGAAATGGATTTGAAGATAATCTGGATTGGAATTGAGTTGATGGGTTAAGAGTTTGAAATCTGATATTGGAGTTGGAATAGAATTTGACTTGGATAGAACCAAGTGTTTGAGTTGAGTGTTGGATTAAGATGATATGGGTATACGTGAATTGGTAACAGGTGCAAAGGATATAATGATATGCCGACAAAAAGGTAAAATTTTATTCATATATGAGTTTGGTGATTTATGAGCCGAATTGGCAAGCCGCTTGGCTGTTTGATTTTCTTTTGGGTTGAGAAGGCCTAGAAAGGCGAGTTGTGGTTTTACTGATAGGGCTGCACAAAGGAGATTATGGAGAAATTTTCCGAAAATTTAAAGTGTTAGAAAATTTTCAAAATTTTTACTTGGATCCACAGCAATTCCTTCTTTCGATACGACATGGCGTAGAAATTTCACTTCATCTTGCCAGAATATCCATTTTGATAGTTTGGCTTTTAATACATTCCTTCTGAGGATTTCCAGAACCTATTCCAAATGCTTTTCATGTTCGGCCTTTGATTTAGAGAAGATTAGAATATCGTCAATAAAAACCAGAAAAAATTTATTCAGGACTCCTCTGAACACTCTATTAATTAAATCGACGAAGTATGCTGGAGCGTTACGTAAGACGAACGGCATTACTAACCACTCATAGAATAAGTATGGACCTCTGAATGCTGTCATAGGAACACACTCTTCGGCAGTTCGAAGCTGATGGAAGCCTATAGCTAGGTCCATCCTTGAAAATACTTGTGCTCCATTCAGACGATCCAATAAATCATCGATTCGCGGCAATGGATATTTATTCTTTATTGTCTGCTTCATGATAATCCACACATAGTCGTAGAGTACCATCAGATTTTGGGACAAATACCACTCCTGCTCCCCAATCAGAGAAACTAGGCCTGATCAGACCCTTCCATACAAGTTGTCTTGTTTGATTGTCTAATTCCTCTTTCTCTTTCAAGGACATTCTTCGAATAGCGTGAACTACCAGCCTTGCATTCGGAATCAAAGCGAACTTGAAATCTATTTCTCTCTGCGGAGGTAAGCGAACAACTTCTTCAAACACATCTGCATAATTCATGATGACAGGAATATCTTTTACGAGGTCGGGAATATTCTCTATGACTTCAGGGATATTTTCTACTCGAGCAGGAGAAACATCTAGGGCTGACCAAAATTCTTTCCTATTTGAATTCAGGCCTTCACATGGTATGGTTATATAATTCCCTGATTGGGCCTTTGCCTTAACCACTCTCTCGGCACATCTGACCTCTGCTTCATATTTGGTCAACCAGTCTAACCCCAATATAAGATCGAATTCAGTAAAATTCATGACGATAGAGATAGTAGGGAATTTATAGCAGGAAAAAGAGACAGGTACTGCACAAACCCAACTGAGATCGAGGGAACCCCCAAACGGATTATGGACAGTCATCGGTTCTGTGAGCTTCTTCAAATTAAAATCCAACTTCTTAACTGCATTCTTTGCAATAAAGCTTCGCGATGCGCCTGTATCAAACAATACTTTAACTGGAATATTTTTTACATTAAGTGTGCCTTCCAAAACATCAGCCCTTTCCTGAGCAGACGAAGATGCAGGCACTTCTGCCACTTCATTTTTATGTACTGCTTCAGATTTCTTTGATAGCTGACAATTTTTCGCAATATGACTAGCCTGATGGCACTTATGGAATCCTCTGCCCTCATGAACCCTTTTTTTAGATTTAGATCCTTCATTTCTTTGCTTCTTTAAAGATCTGCAAATGCCCTTGCTTATGGCAGTTATTGCATATGGCAGTCGTTGCTGGTTCTTTTTCAGATTTAGGCCTTTTCCTCTCGGCACTAGGCTTCTTACTGATTTCATACTTCGTACTGGCCTCAGGACGATCGGTTTCAGACTCACCTTTATTACTAGAACTGACTTCCTCTTTGTACCGCAACATGCCGTTCTTGTCGAGATCCTCATACTGGTAAGCCATGTATATCATTTCAGGAAAAGGAAGCGTCACATTTCTCATTACACTATTCTGATATTTTCTTTGCAAGCCATGAACAAACCTCAAATTCTTCCTCTTCGGGTCTTTAATCAGATGAGGGGCGAAATGAGAGGGTTCGTTGAATTTCTTATGATATTCTGGAATGGTCATATCTCCTTGTATCAGATAAGAGAATCATCACATAACCGCTCAGTTGCTTCAGGAGGAGTAAATCTTTCCAGGAAAATCACTTTGAATCTATCCCAGGTGATATCACCTTCTGGATTATCCTTAATAATTGAATCCCACTATAACAAGGCTTCGTCTTTGAGTGCCCAAGATGCCAGTAATCTTTTCTGGTCATCTCTCAGCTTTAAACCATCAAAGATCTTCTCAACAGAAAGAATCCAAGCTTGTGTTTTCATAATGGATTCTTCGCCAGAGAGCGGTATTCCACCAATATTTCGATACTTGATTAATAGGGCCTCAATATCCGGTTCTGCATTCCTTCTGTTTCTGACACTCATTTTCTAGTACTTCTGCAAATAGTAGATCAAGTGTCAGGTCACAGAGAAGATATTTTAAAACATAGAAACATATACTTGAATGTAAATGTATTTATCGAGGTGTTATTTCATTCTGCTACTCATACTAGGATATTACTGATCCTATCTGTAATGAGTTACTCGTCCTAGAACACTACTGGTTCTATTTCTGACGAGTTTGTTGATATGTTATATTCAAGCAATAAGCTTAACCAAAGCTCTGGTACCAAATGAGACGACCCCGAACCCCGTACCGACGGTGATAAGGGTAATCTTTGGAATATAACACAAAAACAGATAACAGCAGAGTAGAATTAAATAAATACACCAGATAATGTACAAATAATACACTGGATAAACGAAATCATCAGAGTTACACAGTATACAGGATCATACTTAGTACAAATACAGTTCAGCTATACATAAATGTCTACAGCGGAAAACAAACACAATATGTACAATAGGAGCTGAACAGCATAAAATAGGTAAATGATAGAATCCATCTTCAGCTCCAGCTATCCAGAAAGAGCCTGCTAATACCTGAATACAAGGCTGTCCGTGTAGAAAAAGGGGCACCTGAGTTTGCAAGTGAAACAAACTACGAGTCAGTCATGGGACTGGTATGAGAAATCTACTTAACACATTTCAAATATGGCCAATCACAGGACCACGCCACTTTCGTGGAACGGGTTTTCTCCCTCAGATTGCCAGTGCTTTAAAACAAATAATTCTTTTAAACATCGCAATGCTTTTTATAAAAATGAAGCCATTATAAGACTCAGTTCCCATCACACAATGCAACACAAACCGGAGGATAGAGTTTTACCTTATAATGGCCAAAATATGCTTGATACGAATAAAATAAAAGCATTTGATATTATTACTAGTGTTTATAGGTTTCGAAACAATTTCAATCATAACTATCAATCATAGACGGCATGGGTGCCATATATCATGTCGCCATATATATATATATAATCAAAACCGCACCGTCACGTATTTGGAAATTGGATTTCCATCATGAACCAAGGCAAAAGATAGTCCTTACCGACTTCGAGACAATATAGACCATGTCTCAGGACCTAGACTCAGGTGGACCCTTGGAGCGATAGGGTAGGTCCACCGATGTGGATTAAAATTTCTGAACACTGCGTTTCCCCGCCCTTTGGGGCGTAAATGAGCCAACGAATGACTCCATCGGTCCCGGATCGACCGATATATTTGAGGCGCCTCGCAACAGCAACAACCACACTGGTGAAAATAATATAAATGTCAGGGCCGGTAGGTCGCTGACACTACCCTAGCTAGAAAGAAATGCATGCCCTCTCTGAGGTCCTCTCCCATTTCTGGTTCATACCGGGGTGTGAGGCTTGCGAATTCACGTTATACACAAAGCTACGCCACACAGGCGGTGCTTTGATCATCACCACAAGACTTTGCTTTTCAACAGAAGCCTTGATCATTTGCCACTTAGGCATGCCACACTAGTAATTCACGCCATGCGGCTGATGTCAATCGATATACAACCTCTAAGCTCATGCGTCTCAGAGAAGGGCGTTAAGCAAAAGAATAAATTCTCCACTGCCAAACAGATGTATATTTAACAGAGATCAATCAACACAGAATAAAATCCAATGTCAGATACACAGTCCATTTATAGGTCCGTTCTGGGTCTGAACGAAACCGGAGGCACTATATACCTCGCAAACCCATCGATCTCCACGTACACCTGGACGATCACCACCCATTATCCATATATCGGGATTCCCAATCAGGACATTAGTTACCATCCAAACGAGGTGAAGTACTCTGGTCTTCGACCACCGTCTTCATCTTCGATTTATTATCGTCGATTTAGCTATTCAGAATGGGATAAACCCGGCCTTCCTGAGCAGCTCGCGTATATAATAAACAAGTGCAACACAAACACACATTCTCATCATTTCAATTCATTAGTCGCTAACCGTAAATCAGTAAGAGAACGATTTCCCAAATATTAACCCCAAAGGTCGAAACCAACATCAGATCAAAACCCAAGAAACCATTCGACTTAGCCAACCTTCAGTTAGTTTCTAAATTTCACATCCATATCGTTTATAATATTTTATAACGATTTATCACTATTTTTATTTATTTTAAATTAGCCAATTTAATCAAACGACGCTTCGGCCATAACGCGGCCATGGCGTTGTTTTTCTTCAGATTTGATTTACACATATCTGAAAATCTAACCGTTGGATCTTCACAAAATTTATATCATCAGAAAGATCTTTTCAAAACGAATCCAATGTTCCAGTTTTGGGAAAATCCGACGGTCAGATCTCCCAGTATAATCGTTTGAAGTTTTGATTTCAAAATACGAACTACAGCGTCGTTATTCGATTTAATATAATTATATTTATATATATATAATAGATTCTGGCACTGTTTTTCTTCAGATTTAAATTAAATATTCCAGACAATCCAACCGTTGGATCTACACAAAGTTGGTGTCATTGGAAATATATTTCCAAAGCGAACCCAATGGTTTCGGTTTCGGGAATATCCGATGGTCGGATCTCCCGCACTAATCATTTGAAATCACGGTTTCAAAATACGAACTGCAGCTTCGTTATTCGATATATTTTAATTCTATTTATATATATATATATATATATATATATATCGATTCTTCGATTTCAAAGCGATATTCTTTTCATACATTTGATAAAAATGATATTTTTATCCAACAAACATTCACTTCGACACTCCACTATTTTTAACAACTCATGTGTTCAGTAAAAATGTGATTTTTGTTGTAAAACAATTCATTTCAAACACTATTATTTTATATAGTTCATATAGGTAATAAAAATATTATTTTTATTATAAAACAATTTATTTCAAAACAAGATTATTTTATATAGTTCATATAGGTAATAAAAATATGATTTTTATTATAAAACAATTTATTTCAAAATAGGATTATTTTATATAGTTCATATTGATGATAAAAATAGGATTTTTATTATAAAACAATTTCTTCAAAACACGACTACCATTCAACACATGAATTTCTATTCAACGAGTGAATATCGATTCAACACATGAAGGTTTTCTATAGTTTGTATATACAGAGTAAAAATGTGATTTTTATTGTTAAAACAATTTATTCAAAACACGAATACCATTCAACACAAGAATTTCTATTCAACGAATGAATATCGATTCAACACATGAAGGTTATTCAATGTAACAACCCATATTTTAATAACGTGTTATAACCATAAATCTAGGCAGAATTAAATTTTAAAATAAGAACCAAGGGAAATGGGTTGCGCCATTGCGTTCGTCTCAGAATTCTACATGCAGTCGAGTCCGAGTTTTCGAAAATCGGAGTCCGTATGACCAAGTTATGGCTCCCCAAAGTTTCAGAAATATTCAGAGTTCAAAACAGCTCGAATTCGAATTCAAAATTCGAATTTCAAATGCAGAACAAACTGGGCGGGAAATTTCCCGCCCAGACCCAGGTCGACTGGGGAGTCGACTGGGCAGTCGACACCCTCAGGATTAGGTCGACTGCGCAGTCGACTTGGTAGTCGACCTGGTCACCTAGCCTGTTTTTGAGCCAGATGTATCTGGTCTCGTTGCTTGTCCAGATTCACTCTCTAAACACTATATAAGCAGCCCCTGAACCTAGACTTTCTATCACATTCTTATCCGACCATATGCTGCTGAAGTTCTGACTAGAAGATAGAGAATAAGGAGGCTATTCAGGACTTTGTTAGTGCTACGTTGGTTTGGGGATTTGCTAGAGATTCTGCTTCTACTCCTTTTGCTTTCTCGTTCTCTAGACTACGATCTGTAAGCCCTTTGTCACTCTTAGATTTAAACTGTAAATTTAACCTGAACATGATGTAAACTGAAATTATGCCTAAACATGATAACTAAGTTGGATCTACTCTTGTATATCTTGGACCTATGACTATCACTTTTAAATCTGTTATTTTGAATCTAGTTTTGTACACCCCAGATCTATTCATCTTAAATGTTGACTTGTGGAATATCAATATGAACTTGATTTGGATATATTCATGTTTAATCTAAAACCCCTTTTACGATCTTTATCTTGCCATGCCTGTGATGTTGAAACTATTATTGGGGTACTATTTTATGTCAATCCTTTACCATGTCTACCACCATGTCTTGTCAAGTTGATGTTGAGACCCTATTTCATATGCCTGTAATGTTATAATCATCATGCCTAACTTGTGAACACCTTTTCCATTCTATGACTATCATGTTTGTGTTACTCCTATTTTGACATGTTGTATTAATGCGAATTCACGTACGTTGGGGATACATTTTGGGGTAGATTAGACAAACTTGAAATTGGCTATGGAATTGACATGATATGACATGAAAACTTGACATGAGAATAAGCTTGAAAACATGAATTTGGGACATGACAATTAGATAACTTGAAAATGGCCAACTCGAGGTTGGGTTGAATTTGCAACGTAAATCTTCCCGGAACCGCCCGACAAATCCAGTAGTTGCAAATAACAGGACCCAATGTGAGTAGTTGGTCATATAACACTATAAACCCGAGGTTAGACTAGGTTATGGTGTAAATCTGCCCGGAACCGCCCGGCACATCCTGTAACCGTAACCAAATCTAATGTGAGAGGTTGGGGTGCGTTAAGTGAATTAATGCCACATGGTAAGGTTAAGTCATGGACCCCTTGAATATACTTAACCAATTTGACACGTCGACTTGATAGGGTTAAGTCTTGAACTGCTTATATATATACTTAACCAACTAGATACATGTTTGGGTAGGGTTAAGTCATGACCTTTTTAATGACAATACTTAACCCATTAGAAATCCTAGCCACGTGGTCCCTTTCAGCAGTAACCCACTTAAAAGTATCCCGATACCCTGGGGACTAGGCAGGGTGGGGCACGATTACTGGGCTAATTGTAAGCGACCAAGAATAACGGCTGAGTAAGGTGCGCCAGTGTAGGTTCAGGCGGACTAGGGTCGTGCACTTAATCCGGAGTTGAAAAAGTAGGCATGGGCACCCGTAGTACTACATTGCGCGTGCTTGAATTGTGTCTGTGGTTGACACCCTAGGACCTGATACACCCTAGGGTGGACCTAGCACATGTGACTGCATTCCGCGATTGGGCCGTACGACACCGATACACGACGAGTAAAGCCGATCGATTAGGATGGACTGTTGGACCCCGTATTGGGTCATTTCATGTTATTGGGCATAGGGATCATTTCTGGATTTATACTTGACATGGATTTGGACACTAGTACAGTTAGTGCAATAAACCTTGTATATGAGATGCCACCCTTATCTTGTTACCTTTTATTGTCATGCCAGCCCAGTTATTATCTTTATGTTTAATCTCAGTTTCTCATGTCCAGTTAACTTTATTAGTTTTATGCTGATAGTCACTAGGGCTTACCAGTCTTTTTGACTGACCCGTTTTCTTCTACCTCTTTTTCTTTCGTCCCCCCCCCCCCCCAGGTTCTCAGGGAGGAAACCCTAGCTCTTAGCTTGGACTTTGCTTGCTTTCTGACATCTCATGTACCGTTTGGTCTTGAGCTATGCTATGGCTGCACTCATGCTCTTTTTGGGGAATAATATTGGGATTATGTTGTTTTAAGTACTTTGCTTCTTCAGAACTTGATGTAATGAAATAATGACTTGGTATTTTGATGTAAGAGGTTTTGACTCTATTTTCCACGTAATGAGATTTGGTTAAATTTATATTCGCTGCTTTATATACTCTGTTTAATTTATGTTCTGTCTTGTGTTATCTCTATGCCTGTTTACTAGATAATACCCCTCCAAAACTAGTGCATTCCCTTTGTGAGTGACCCTTGCAGAGGTGGGGTGTTACATTTTGTATCAGAGCAGAAGGATACCAGACTGGGTAAAAGCTTTAAAAACTTTCTGAAAATTATTTTCAAAACCATTTACAAAGAAGCATTTTTCAAGAAAAGTTCTATTTTTATGAAAAGTCTATTCCCCAAAAGCCATTAGCACTTTCCTTGTTTCCTCGTTTGAATCTTTTTCTTTTCGTTTTTCAGCATGGCCGATCTTAACCTTCCCGAGGGAGTACCCATACCCGGATGGTTCCGAAGGTACTTGGAAGCTAGGGCCAACGATGCAGGCCCGGCAGACATCCCTCCTCCTCCTCCAGTAGCCGCGGTTCCTCCTCCTCCTCCCTGCACCGCCTTCGCCAAAATATGCAAAGACTTTATAGGAATGGGCGGCAAGAGCTTCCTTGGAACTAAGACCTTCACTGAGGCACGAAACTGGTTAAAGTAGACTGAAGACCTGTTCGTTATCTTCGATATGGAGGATCATAGGAAAGTTCAGTTGGCAGCAAGAGGAAGCTGCATTTTGGTGGGAAGTCACCAATGCTACCAAACCAATTTAGACTTGGGCAGACTTTAGAGAGAGGTTTGGGCTTAAATTCTTATCATCAGCTGAAGCGAACCTTCAGATGGAGAGGTTCCTGGCACTCAAGCAAAGGGACATGTCTGTTAGGGAGTACGTGAATAAGTTTAATCAGCTTGCTCGGTTTGGTTTGGACTTAGTCAACACGGCTGAGAAGAAGGCTCTACGATTTGCTCGAGGATTGAGCGAGCCACTCCACACTATGGCCATGACTCATGTGCCCATAGGGGCGACCTTTGAAAGCTTGGTGGATATGGCCCTACTTCATAAGAAAGACAAGGGTGACAAAAAGGAGGTTAAGTCTAATGAGACTCAGAACAAGAAGGTTGACTTCAAGAAGGGAGGCAACAAGAATAACAAGAATAACAAGGGCAACAACAATAATGCTAACAAGCCACATGAGACGAGGAAGTGCAACTTTTGTGGTATCACGGGACATATAGCTAAAGACTGTAGGAGGAAGAAAAGAATGTTGGGTGAATGCTTTCACTGCGGGGATACTGGACACATCAGTAAGGATTGCCCTAAGAAGCAAGGACAGAGGCTAGGGCAGACACAGCGAGCAGGACCTTCTGGAGGGCAGTTGCAGGCTCTCAACACCACTCCAGCTCTTGACCGAGGTAGTAATATTTCTGTAGAAAGCCTTGTTTACTTTTCTGAATTTCCTGTTCGAACCTTATTTGACTCTGGCGCATCGCATACTTTTATCTCATCTGATATTTTTGAAAATCTGCACTTAAGTACTAGTCTAGTTAATGATCCCGTTAGTGTTTCAAATCCGATTGGGGGCTCTGCCCATTTATCTATGATTTGTGTTGATTTGAGGATTTCCATCTTAAGCCTGGAATTCACGTGTAATGCTCATGTTCTCGGATTCATGGGATATGGTTTAATTCTGGGCATGGATTGGTTGTCCAATTATGGAGCTATCCTTGATTGTGAACGAAGGGTAGTGAGGCTCATGACACGCCTTGGTAATACCCTTGAACTTTCTTGTAACCCGAAGGGTCCGGTCATGTTATGTTATCTTGAATCTCTCGACTCGTCCGTTGACAATCTTCAATCTGTGAGGGTGGTCCGAGAATATCCTGATGTCTTTGATGAGGTGAAGGGGTTACCCCCTAAACGTGAGATAAACTTCCATATTTATCTTGTTGATAATGCCAAGCCAGTCTCATTGCCCGTTAGGCATATGGCCCCGCGAGAAAGAAGAGAGCTCAGTAAACAAATCAAGGAGTTGCTCGAGAAAAAAATTCATTAGGCGAAGCATTTCTGAATGGGGTGCTCCTGTGGTATTCGCTACTAAGGCGGATGGTTCGCTTCGTCTGTGCGTAGATTATCGTGAGTTAAACAAGCTGACGAAGAAGAACAGGCACCCCCTACCAAGAATCGATGATCTTTTTGACCAGCTTGTGGGAGCATCTGTTTTCTCTCAACTCGATCTAGCCACCGGATTCCATCATCTTAGAGTGGCTGAGGATAGTATTGACAAGACTGCGTTTAGGACTCCAGATGGATTCTTTGAATGGCTTGTTATGCCGTTCGATTTGACGAATGCACCCGCGTACTTTGTAGACCTGATGAGTAGGGTGTTTCGGGAGTTCCTTAACAAATTCGTGGTGGTTTTTGTGGACGATATTCTAATCTTCTCAAAGGATGAAGAAGAGCATGCTAGAAACCTCAGGGAAGTCATGGATACGCTTAGAGCACACCAGTTAAAGGCTAAGTTCTCCAATTGCCATTTTTGGAGGGAGGAAGTTCGGTTTCTTGGGCACATAGTTTCTAAGCAAGGTTTAGCCGTGGACCCCGCAAAGGTAGTTACGGTGCAAGAATGGAAAACTCCTAAGAACGCAACAGAGGTGAGAATCTTTCTCAGTTTGGCAGGCTTTTATAGGAAGTTCATTAAGGACTTCGCTAAGATTTCAGCCCCTCTTACTAAGTTAACGAAGAAAAACCTAGCGTTTGCATAGGACATAGAATGTGAGACTGCTTTCCAGAGACTCAAGAGAGCCCTCACCACAGCTCCAGTTTTAGCATTACCCGATGGAGGAAAAATGTTTACGGTGTACACAGATGTGTGCGGCACCGGATTAGGCGTTGTCCTAATGGAAGAAGGAAGAGTGATATGCTATGGGGGTAGACAACTTAAAGTTCATGAGAAGAACTATCCCACACATGACTTGGAGTTAGCCGCGATTGTTTTTGCACTTAAAGCTTGGCGCCATTATCTCCTAGGGGAGAAATTCGAGCTGTATACCGACCACAAATCGCTTAAGTATCTCTTTTCGCAAAAAGATTTGAATTTGAGATAGCGGCGGTGGATGGAATTCTTGGCCTCATATGACTTCGATATAACTTATACCCCTGGCAAGGGTAACGTGGTGGCGGATGCGCTAAGTAGAAAAAGGTTGACTTTGAGCCCTTATTTGTTGGAAGAAAAAGTCTAGAGTTTATAGCGACCTTTGATTTTACGCATGCTGTTGAGTCATTGACTGGTACATTAGCATCTCTTGAGCTGAGACCTACGCTTCTAGATCAAGTAGGGACTTCGCAGAAAGAGGACCCACAGATAGTCGAAATCATGGACAAGTTAATTAGTGGTTAGACGTCAAGTCACCTTGGTAGGTATGCCATTGATGACAAAGGATGGCTAAGGCGCGATGGAAGGCTATGTGTTCCACTAGTGGGAGACTTAGTAAATAAAGTTCTTGAAGAGGCGCATCACTCGAAGATGACTATACATCCCGGAGGGGATAAGATGTACAGAGATATGAAACGCATATTCTTTTGGGTCGGTATGAAAAAGGACGTGGCAGAATTCATCTCAAAGTGCATGGTGTGCCAACAAGTCAATGCCGAATCTAAGAAGCCCGGTGGGCTATTACATCATTTGGAGGTCCCGCAATGGAAGTGGGAAAGTATCTCGATGGATTTCGTGGATGGATTGCCTAGGTCGAGGAAGGGGAATACTAGCATATGGGTCATTGTTGATAGACTCACGAAGAGTGCCCACTTCATCCCGGTGAAAAGCAAAAGGACTGCGTCAGGGCTAGCGTCTATTTACCTTCGAGAGATAGTACGGTTGCACGGGGTTCCTTCTAGCATAGTCAGTGACCGTGACCCAATTTTCACTAGCCAGTTTTGGAATAGTCTGCAAGAAGCAATGGGTACGCAACTTAATTTAAGTACAGCCTATCACATTCAGACAGATGGACAGACCGAAAGGGTAAATACAGTACTAGAGGATCTTTTGAGGCTATGCATTCTTGATTTTGGTGGTACTTGGGAAGACCATCTCCCTCTCGTGGAGTTTGCTTATAATAATAGCTACCAAGCTAGCATAGGGATGGAACCGTTCGAAGCCCTGTATGGAAGACCGTGCAAGTCACCAACTTGTTGGTGGGAGACGACTGACAGACTTATACTTGGGCCCGACATGATACGAGACACTTCTGAGAAGGTGGAGTTGATACGAAGACGAATGAAAGTGGCCCAAGATAGACAGAAATCTTATGTAGACAAGAGAAGTACAGACCTAGAGTTCAAAGTCGGAGACAGGGTTTTCATAAAAGTCTCTCCTTTGCGCAATGTGGTTCGTTTTGGAGCAATTGGAAAGCTAGCACCGAGGTTCGTAGGACCATTCCCTATCACTGAGAGGATTGGGCAGATGGCCTATAAGGTAGAGTTACCTGAGAGGCTGGCCGGAGAACACAATGTCTTTCACATCTCGCATCTCCGAAAGTGCCTACATGAATCAGCTGAGGTGGTTGAGCCAAGCATCCTCGAAGGCGTAGAAGTGGAGAAAGAAGCAACGCTGAGGCGAGTTCCTATTCGTATCTTAGGGACGGAGATCAAGAAGCTAAGGAATCGCGAAGTCAAGCTAGTCAAAGTACAGTGGAGTGAAGCCCAAGAAGACGCAACTTGGGAAACCGAGGAGAAGATACGCGCGCTTTACCCATTTCTTTTTGAGGGTACTTTCTCGATCTCTTTTCCTTTGAGCTTGTAAACCCTTCGTATCATGCTACCTATGTTTGTCTTGAGAACCTTAGAACCCTCTTTGGATGTAAACATGTATTTGAAACATGTTATGGTTGATGTGTGCAAATGGTTGCAAGTGTTTGCAAGTGATTTCTAGTGGATGCATGACATACACTAGGCACTACATCGTCTCAGACACCTTTTCATGTTGCATTTGCATGGGTGCTTATACTTGTACATGGATGAACTTGTTATCCTATCACATGGATGTTGCATATGGATGATGTTTGTGCACTCATGTAAAAATTTTAAGTTATGTTAGGAATTCGCATACATGTTGGACTCATTACACTAACATATCTTGCATTAAGGAGGTTTACTGAATCAGTAACCGCCTGATCTTTTGCATTAGATAAGTACATATACACACACATACTGCATATGTTCATACAGCATTAGAAATCTTTTTAAGGACAATGGTTACTCGTGAATGATGTAGTGAGTAGATGGATGTGGATGGTAGGATGCGTTCTTCCTAACTTAGAGATTTCGGGGACGAAATCCTTTAAGGAAGGGAGAATGTAACAACCCGTATTTTAATAACGTGTTATAACCATAAATCTGGGAAGAATTAAATTGTAAAATAAGAACCAAGGGAAACGGGTTGCGCCATTGCGTTCGTCTCGGAATTCTACATGAAATCGAGTCCGAGTTTTCGAAAATCTGAGTCCGTATGACCAAGTTATGGCTCCCCAAAGTTTCAGAAACATTCAGAGTTCAAAACAGCTCGAATTCGAATTCAAAATTAGAATTTCAAACGCAGAACAGACTGGGCGGGAAATTTCCCGCCCAGACCCAGGTCGACTGGGCAGTCAACACCCTCAGGACCAGGCCGACTGCGCAGTCGACTTGGTAGTCGACCTGGTCACCTAGCCTGTTTTTGAGCCAGATGTATCTGGTCTCGTTGCTTGTCCATATTCACTCTCTAAACACTATATAAGCAGCCCATGACCCTAGACTTTCTATCACATTCCTGTCCGATCATATGTTGCTGAAGTTCTGACTGGAAGATAGAGAATAAGGAGGCTATTCAGGATTTTGTTAGTGCTACGTTGGTTTGGGGATTTGCTAGAGATTCTGCTTCTACTCTTTTTGCTTTCTCATTCTCTAGACTACGATCTGTAAGCCCTTTGTCACTCTTAGATTTAAACTGTAAATTTAACCTGAACATGATGTAAACTGAAATTATGCCAAAACATGATAACTAAGTTGGATCTACTCTTGTATATCTTGGATTTTAAATCTGTTATTTTGAATCTAGTTTTGTACACCCTAGATCTATTCATCATAAAGGTTGACTTGTGGAATATCAGTATGAACTTGATTTGGATATATTCATGTTTAATGTAAAACCCCTTTTACGATCTTTATCTTGCCATGCCTGTGATGTTGAAACTATTATTGGGGTACTATTTTATGTCAATCCTTTACCATGTCTACCACCATGTCTTGTCAAGTTGATGTTGAGACCCTATTTCATATGCCTGTAATGTTATAATCATCATGCCTAACTTGTGAACACCATTGCCATTCTATGACTATCCTATTTGTGTTATTCCCTATTTTGACATGTTGTATTAATGCGAATTCACGTACGTTGGGGATACGTTTTGGGGTAGATTAGACAAACTTGAAATTAGCTATGGAATTGACATGATATGACATGAAAACTTGACATGAGAATAAGCTTGAAAACATGAATTTGGGACATGACAATTAGATAACTTGAAAATGGCCAACTCGAGGTTGGGTTGAATTTGCAACGTAAATCTACCCGGAACCGCCCGGCAAATCCAGTAGTTGCAAATAATAGGACCCAATGTGAGTAGTTGGTCATATAGCAATTTTAACCCGAGGTTAGACTAAGTTATGGTGTAAATCTGCCTGGAACCGCCCGGCACATCCAGTAACCGTAACCAAATCTAATGTGAGAGGTTGGGGTGCGTTAAGTGAATTAATGCCACATGGTAAGGTTAAGTCATGGACCCCTTGAATATACTTAACCAATTTGACACGTCGACTTGATAGGGTTAAGTCTTGAACTGCTTGTATATATACTTAACCAACTAGATACATGTTTGGGTAAGGTTAAGTCATGACCTTTTTAATGACAATACTTAACCCATTAGAAATCCTAGCCACGTGGTCCCTTTCAGTAATAACCCACTTAGAAGTATCACGATACCCTGAGGACTAGGCAGGGTGGGGCACGATTACTGGGCTGATTGTAAGCAACCAAGAATAACGGCTGAGTAAGGTGCGCCAGTGTAGGTTCGGGCGGACTAGGGTCGTGCACTTAGTTCGGAGCTGAAAAAGTAGGCATGGGCACCCGTAGTACTACATTGTGCGTGCTTGAATTGTGTCAGTGGTTGACACCCTAGGACCTGATACACCCTAGGGTGGACCTAGCACATGTGACTACATTCCGCGATTGGGCCGTACGACACCGATACACGACGATTAAAGCCGATCGATTAGGATGGACTGTTGGACCCCGTATTGGGTCATTTCATGTTATTGGGCCTAGGGATCATTTCTGGATTTATACTTGACATGGATTTGGACACTAGTACAGTTAGTGCAGTAAACCTTGTATATGCGATGCCACCCTTATCTTGTTACCTTTTATTGTCATGCCAGCCCAGTTATTATCTTTATGTTTAATCTCAGTTTCTCATGTCCAGTTAACTTTATTAGTTTTTATGCTAATAGTCACTAGGGCTTACCAGTCTATTTGACTAACCCGTTTTCTTCCACCTCCTTTTCTTTTGTCCCCCCCCCCCCCCATGTTCTCAGGGAGGAAACCCTAGCTCTTAGCTTGGACTTTGCTTGCTTTCCGACAGCACATGTACGGTTTGGTCTTGAGCTATGCTATGGCTGCACTCATGCTCTTTTTGGGGAATAATATTGGACTTATGTTGTTTTAAGTACTTTGCTTCTTTAGAACTTGATGTAATGAAATAATGACTTGGTATTTTGATGTAAGAGGTTTTGACTCTATTTTCCACGTAATGAGATTTGGTTAAATTTATATCCACTGCTTTATATACTCTGTTTAATTTAGGTTCTGTCTTGTGTTATCTCTGTGCCTGTTTACTAGATAATACCCCTCCAAAACTAGTGCATTCCCTTTGTGAGTGACCCTAGCAGAGGTGGGGTGTTACATTCAATATATGAAAATAATTCTAACACATGAATACTATTCAAAATTTCGGCAGCATAACGGCAGGGTAGTTAAAACCGGGGCCGTCCCTAGTACTGCTCCTCGCTCTACCTTAAAGCCTCGCCGCTTTAGACAATGGGGAATCATGCATCTAGTTCGCATGCAGGCGGCATGTATATTTTTTTCATTTCCACAAACTAATCCTATGTGGTTTCAACCAAATAATTCTCAACCAGAAACGGGTATCTTTCAACCACAATAAATCAATTTCAACCACAAACAATTATAATAAACCATTCGCTATCAACCAATTTTCACACCAATCACAATCAATAAATATCGTCCATGGTTTGTGGACGAGGGGTGTGTATATATATAAGCATTTCACTTCTATTCAACACATATATAATTTTTACAACGCATATATAACTTATATATCGAACGAACAACTTATACAATGCTTATACAAGAGGTGTACAACGCTTATATAACTCATACATCGACTATATAATTTATACGTCGTCGTTTTCCATATCGTTTATAATTTAGAAATCTCACATTGGGTTCCACTCCACCAAAAATAGCAGAAGTCTCAGGAAAATATGCGGTCTCTTCAAGAATGTAGAAGACGTCCACATGAGTCCACTGTCTCTTGTTTCATAGAATTTCGTCAACAAACGAAAAAGATATGATTTTTTCAGTGAAGTCAAAAACGGTAGCGCTTAGAAGTGCTATTATATAGTTAATTAATATAACAGCCGTACCTTTCTTCGAATGTTCGAAACTAGGTTTTAACTTTTCGCTCGATCCGTGAAGTGTTGCGTCAATCAACCACTGCCACGCTGTAGAGGGGAGAGAGGCGCGGCGAATGATGGTGGCTAGGTGGACTCCGGTGGTCGGAGATGACGGCGGCGGCGATTTGAAAGCTCGAACTTTCGAAGCCGAATTCTCCCCCGATTCTGAACGATAAAATTCAAACCCTATATGGATTTGAAGATTTCGCGAAGCTCTACAAAATTGCCAACAGAGTCATTCGATTTTATTGCGTGGATGTGGAGTTTTTGAGGAGAGAAGGTTTGAAGGGTTTCCACCTGTTAATCGATCGTCAGGGAGAGAGAGTGCTGAGATGGACGAATGAGATTTTATTTATTTATATATATATTGTTAAATTTCGAAAATACCCTTTTTCACCCACAAACACCAATCCAAACCCAACGACTGTCATCCCTAGCGTTTTACCCCCATTTCGAACACAATGGGATATGTTTCGAAGGCCCATTCATATATTTTAGTCAGTTTTCCTTCAAATTAAAATATAAAACATTCAATATTTAATTTGAACGTATATTTCAGTTTGCTGAGGCCACATACTGATTCTAAAAATTCCTGAAAAATAAATCTAGCTATGTTTTGACGATACGGTCCCAACAAAACTAATTTCGTCGAATTCTGAGACCGTTTGCAAAATGGCCCTTTTCTGGTCGATCCAATTTAACTGTAATTGACCAAAACACATTTTTCTTTGCCATGCTCACATACTAGCTTCAAAAATTATGAAATTTGAAAACTAGCAATAACTTCACATCCCGGATCCAACAAAATTGGTTTCGTCGAATTCCGAGGTCGTTTGCAAAATGGCCATTTTCACAGGCTATATAAATTCCATAGCGGCCTTTCTGAAAATTCATTTGGCCATAACTTTTGCTTCCTGCTATGAAACATCGATTTTTCAGATTCGTTAGAAAGGTATTCACTAACAGATTTAAAAAAATTTGGTTTCACTCAAATCCATTTTGTTTGGCACCTGGTACAATCAGTCAAAGTTTGAATTCAAATTTTGAAACTACCGTGCCCTTTCAGGCCTTATTTATAATTTAAAGTAATTATATTCGTTTTCAAACGTCGATTTAAACTCACTTTTCATTGATATTATTTAAAATATTTATTTTAAATATTAAAAATTCACTAAAATAGCCAATTTAAAATTTTAAAATTGGTTCAGATTTTCCGGGTCATAACAATCTCCCCCACTTAAAACTTTTCGTCCCCGAAAAGGAACAAAGTCGAAAGTGGATTGATTAATCAACTTTACGTTCAATCTGGCTTCCATTCTCCAACTTTTCAGTTTCTCAGAATTTTCAAACTCTTCAAAAATTTGGCTAACCCCCAGAATTTTCGAAAAATTTCGCCATAACCTCCTTTGTACTGGGAGGGGTTTGGAAATTTATTGGGCCGTGTTAGGTACCCAATAAATCCTAATAAGCATACACATATTTATAGTGATATATTCCGGTGTTTACAGGGGAGCGTGTATAGATAATAACTCCAGAGAATAAATTCTCATCACCCTGTCAAAGCCTGAGGGAGTGTGTATTTTAATTGCTCCAGAGGATAAATCCTCGTCACCTCGTCCCGTGTGGGAAATAAATAATCCATGTGCCATATCTAATAACTAGAGAGACGTGATTAATGTCAACTCCAGACCCATGTGGGTTTTTTTTATTAATCTGGCAATTTATCGTTACATTTTTATATGGTCATATCAGTCATCGGTTCAACCTATAAAATATAGTCATCGCCATACAAGCCTCTCGCTCGTATGGTAAATCTTCAACCTCGTCACACAAGCTCCAAATGCTTATGTGGTATATGATGAAGTATGCTTATCTTCAAGAAGTATGCCATGTAGTGTAGTTCAAAATTAATTGTTACTATCCTATGGCGACGTTTATTCTTACACACAGAATAACCAACACTCCGCATCCAATGGCATTCACAGGAGTTGATATAATAATATTTCGCATCCAACTCATTAAGGTTTACCTATTTTTCGGGCACGCAAATAATTTCTTTACTTAACAGCTATCCATTTACCTGTTCAAACATATATAATGCACATGTATATATTTCTATCTATTTTTAAATCAATTCAATGTGTGATTTAATGGAATAAATTCTACCATTTATTCTCTTATTAATTAAATTAACTATCGTTCCAATAATTTAATTAATCCAATTTACTATCACACAATGTAAGCAACAATCAAATTGTTTTTAACTTTTCGAAAATATCCTAAACAATTACAATACTCTTTTTAAATTAAGCAGACTATAGAATAACAAGTGCACATCCATAGAAGGAAATTAACAACAAAGTAGGGAACTAAGTGGAAATTTCAAAATAGGCTAAATGTACCTTGCACCGGAGTCAATCAGAGATGACACTTAGGATAGGCTTTCTGAATGCTCTCCTCAGTTTCCCAAGTACAATCTCGTGGATCTCTACTCCAATGCACTTTGACTAAGTGAACCTTCTTGTTCCTCAGCTCTTTGGTTTCTTTAGCGATAATCTTTAGCGACTCTCTTCTCACAGCCAATTCTGGAGTAATTTCAATATCTTGTTGCGCTGCTTATTCCACGATCAGGTCTGGATCATAAACGTGCTTTCGAAGTTGAGATATGTGAAATACGTCATGTACTCCCGGCAACCAATCAGGCAATTTAACCCTATAAGCGAGAGTTCCAATCCGTTCAAGAATAGGAAACGGACCAATGAATTTGGGCGCCAATTTCCCTGTTTTACCGAACCAGATAACTCCTCTCATCGGCGATACTTTCAAATACACATAGTCGCCAACAGCAAATGGTATATATCTTCTTCTCTTATCGGCATAGCTCTTTTGTCGGCTTTGAACAGAGAGTAATCGTTTCTTAATAAAATACACTTTTTCGGCAGCTTCTCGGATCATATCTGGTCCCAATACAAGCCTATTACCAGGTTCGACCCAACAAGCAGGAGATCGGCACGGTCTACCACACAACGGTTCGAATGGTGACATTGTTAGGCACGCCTGGTAGCTGTTGTTATATGAGAATTCAGCCAAATGCAAATGGTCTTCCCATGATCCACCGAAATCTAGAACGCAAGCCCGCAATAGATCTTCTAGTATACGATTCACCCTCTCGGTCTGACCATCTGTCTGAGGATGATAAGCGGTGCTCAAGTTCAGCTTCGTTCCCAGTTCTACTTGAAATGCCTCCCAGAATTTGCTAGTGAATATTGGATCTCCATCACTAACTATACTGATCGGCACTCCGTGTAGTCTAACAATTTCCTTGAATTATATCTACGCCAGACTCTGAGCAGTTCTGTTTGATATGACAGGTATAAAATGGGCGGTCTTCGTGAAGCGATCTACGATCACCCAAATACTGTCATTCCCTTTTTTGGTTTTGGACAAACCATCTATGAAGTCCATGGAAATATATTCCCACTTCCAACCTGGAACGTCTAGCGATTGCAACAATCCAGCAAGTTTCTATTGGTCGCTTTTGACTAGCTGGCAAGTAGGGCATCGGCTAACATATAAAGAAATGTCCCTCTTCATCGACTTCCACCAGAAAGTGCGTTTGATGTCATTATACATTTTGCTTACTCCCAAATGGATACTAAGTTTTGACTTGTGGCATTCATCCAGCACTTCCTTTTGGAGCTCAGTAATGTTAGGAACACAGATTCGACCTTTTAGCCTTAGAATCCCATCATTATCAACCTGAAAACTCGAGGGTTCGCCTTTCTGAGTTATCTCTTTGATCTTCTGAATGAAGTGATCATCCTTCTGAAGAGCAGATATTTTATCTATCAATGAAGTCGTGATAATAAAACTGGCGATCATTTCATTCTTTTGGCTTAACGCATCGGCCTCGACATTGGCTTTCCCTGGAGTGTATAGAATCTCAAAATCATATGCTGCAAGGAACTCTAGCCAACGTTGCTGCCTCAGATTCAAGTCTTTCTGGGTGAACAGATACTTTAATGACTGATGATCTGTAAACAATTCAAATTTCTCACCCAGAAGATAGTGTCTCCAGATTTTCAAAGAGAATACGATAGCCAACAACTCAAGATCATGAGTGATGTAGTTTTTCTTGTGCGGCTTCAGCTGACGGCTAGCATAAGCGATCACTTGGCCTCTTTGCATTAATACGGTGCCAAGGCCATCTCTAGAGGCATCTGTCCAGACTTTCAAGTCCTGGTTGCCGTCGATTATGGTTAACACTGGAGCAGTCGTTAATCTTAACTTTAGCTCTTCAAAAGCCTCCTCACATTCTGGAGTCCACCTGAATTTTGTGTGCTTCTTTGTAAGCTTTGTTAAGTGACCAGATATCTTCGAAAAGTTTTTAACGAACTTTCGGTAATAACTAGCCGATCCAAGAAAACTTCGGACTTCTGTAGGAGTACTAGGCTATTTCCAGTTTTGAATAGCTGTGATTTTACTTGGATCCACAGAAATTCCTTCTTTCGATATGACATGGCCTAGAAATTTCACTTCATCTTGCCAGAATATACATTTGGATAGTTTGGCTTTTAATACATTTCTTATGAGGATTTCCAGAACCTATTCCAAATGCTTTTCATGTTCGGCCTTTGATTTAGAGAAGATTAGAATATCGTCAATAAAAACCAGAACAAAATTATTCAGGACTCCTCTGAACACTCTATTCATCAAATTGACGAAGTATGCTGGAGCATTACATAAGCCGAACAGCATTACTAACCACTCATAGAATAAGTCTGGACCTCTGAATACTGTCATAGGAACACACTCTTTGGCAATTCGAAGCTGATGGAAGCCTGTAGCTAGGTCCATCCTTGAAAATACTTGTGCTCCATTCAGACGATCCAATAAATCATCGATTCGCGGCAATGGATATTTATTCTTTATTGTCTGCTTGTTCAAATCACGATAATCCACACATAGCCGTAGAGTACCGTCAGATTTTGGGACAAATACCACTGCTGCTCCCCAATCAGAGAAACTAGGCATGATCAGACCCTTCCATACAAGTTGTCTTGTTTGATTGTCTAATTCCTCTTTTTCTTTCAAGGACATTCTTCGAATAGCGTGAACTACCGGCTTGCACTCAGAATCAAAGCGATCTTGAAATCTATTTCTCTCTGTGGAGGTAAGCGAACAACTTCTTCAAACACATCCGCATAATTCTTGACGATAAGAATATCTTTTACGAGGTCGGGAATATTCTCTATGACTTCAGGGATATTTTCTATTCGATCAGGAGAAAAATCTAGGGCTGACCAAAAGTCTTTCCTATTTGAATTCGGGCCTTCACATGGTATGGTTATATAATTCCCTGATTGGGCCTTTGCCTTAACCACTCTCTCGGCACATCTGACCTCTGCTTCATATTTGGTCAACCAGTCTAACCCCAATATAAGATCGAATTCAGTAAAATTCATGACGATAGAGATAGTAGGGAATTTATAGCAGGAAAAAGAGACAGGTACTGCACAAACCCAACTGAGATCGAGGGAATCCCCAACCGGATTATGGACAGTCATCAGTTCTTTGAGCTTCTTCAAATTCAAATCCATCTTCTTAACTGCATTCTTTACAATAAAGCTTCGCGACGCGCCTGTATCAAACAGTACTTTAACTGGAATATTTTTGACATTAAGCATGCCTTGCGAAACATCAGCCCTTTCCTAAGCAGACAAAGATGCAGGCACTTCTGCCACTTCATTTATATGTACTGCTTCAGATTTCTTTGATAGTTGACAATTTTTCGCAATATGACCAGCCAGATGGCACTTATGGCATCCTCTGCCCTCATGAACCCTTTTTTTAGATTTAGATCCTTCCTTTCTTTGCTTCTTTAAAGATCTGCAATTTCCTTGCAAATGCCCTTGCTTATGGCAGTTATTGCATATGGAAGTCGTTGCTGGTTCTTTTTCAAATTTAGGCCTTTTCCTCTTGGCACTGGGCTTCTTACTGATTTCAGACTTCGTACTGGCATCAGGATGATCGGTTTCAGACTCACCTTTATTATTAGAACTGACTTCCTCTTCATACCGCAACATGCCTTTCTTGTCGAGATCCTCATACTGGTATGCCATGTATATCATTTCAGGAAAAGGAAGCTTCACATTTCTCATTACACTATTATGATATTTTCTTTGCAGGCCATGAATAAACCTCAAATTCTTCCTCTTCGAGTCTTTAATCAGACGAGGGGCGAAATGAGATAGTTCGTTGAATTTCTTATGATATTCTGGAATGGTCATATCTACTTGTATCAGATAAGAGAATTCATCACATAACCGCTCAGTTGCTTCAGGAGGAGTAAATCTTTCCAGGAAAATCACTTTGAATCTATCCCAGGTGATATCACCTTCTGAATTATCCTTAATAATTGAATCCCAAGAGAACAAGGCTTCATCTTTGAGTGCCTAAGATGCCAGTACTCTTTTCTGGTCATCTCTCAGCTTTAAACCGTCAAAGATATTCTCAGCAGAATGAATCCAAGCTTGTGTTTTCATAATAGATTCTTCGCCATAGAACGGTATTCCACCCATATTTCGATACTTGATTAATAGGGCCTCAATATCTGGTTCTGCATTCCTTCTATTTCTGACACTCATTTTCTAGTACTTCTGCAAATAGCAGATCAAGTGTCAGGTCACAGAGAAGATATTTTAAAACATTGAAACATATACTTGAATGTAAATGTATTTATCGAGGTGTTATTTCATTCTTCTACTCATGCTAGGATATTACTGATCCTATCTGTAATGAGTTATTCGTCCTAGAACACTACTGGTTCTATTTCTGACGAGTTATTTGATATGTTATATTCCAGCACTAAGCTTAACCAAAGCTCTGATACCAAATGAGACGACCCCGAACCCCGTACCGACGGTGATAAGGGTAATCTGTGGAATATAACACATAAACATATAACAGCAGAGCAGAATTAAATAAATACACCAGATAATGTACAGATAATACACTGGATAAACGTAATCATCAGAGTTACATAGTATACAGGATCATACTTAGTACAAATACAGTTCAGCTATATATAAATGTCTACAACGTAAAACAAACATAATATGTACAATAGGAGCTGAACAGCATAAAATTGATAAATGATAGAATCCATCTTCAGCTCCAGCTATCCAGAAAGAGCTTGCTAATACCTGAATACAAGGCTGCCCGTGTAGAAAAAGGGGCACCCGAGTTTGCAAGTGAAACAAACTACGAGTCAGTCATGGGACTGGTATGAGAAATCTACTTAACACATTTCAAATATGGCCAATCACAGGACCACGCCACTTTCGTGGATCGGGTTTTCTCCCTCGGATTGTCAGTGCTTTAAAACAAATAATTCATTTAAACATCGCAATGCTTTTTGTAAAAATGAAGCCATTATAAGACTCAGTTCCCATCACACAATGCAACGCAAACCGGAGGATAGAGTTTTACCTTATAATGGCCAAATATGCTTGATACGAATAAAACAAAAGCGTTTGATATTATTACTAGTGTTTATAGGTTCGAAACAATTTCAATCATAACTATAAATCATAGATGGCATGGGTACCATATATCATGTCGCCATATATATATAGAATCAAAACCGCACCGTCACATATTTGGAAATTGGATTTCCGTCATGAACCAAGGCAAAAGATAGTCCTTACCGACTTCGAGACAATCTAGCCCATGTCTCAGGACCCAGACTCAGGTGGGCCCTTGGAGCGACAAGGCCGGTCCACCGATGTGGATTAAAATTCCTGAACAATGCGTTTCCCCGCCCTTTGGGGCGTAAATGAGACAACGAATGACCCCATCGGTCCCGGATCGACCGATATATCTGAGGCACCTCGCAACAGCAACAACCACACAGGTGAAAATAATATAAATGTCAGGGCTCGTAGGTCACTAACACCACCCTAGCTAGAAAGAAACGCTTGCCCTCCCTGAGGTCCTCTCCCGTTTCTGGTTCATACTGGGGTGTGAGGCTCGTGAATTCATGTTATACACAAAGCTACGCCACACAGGCGGTGCTTTGATCATCACCACAAGACTTTGCTTTTCAACAGAAGCCTTGATCATTTGCCACTTAGGCATGCCACACTAGCAATTCACACCATGCGACTGATGTCCATCGATATACAACCTCTAAGCTCGTGCGTCTCAGAGAAGGGCGTTAAGCAAAAGAATAAATTCTCCGCCGCTTAGCAGATGTATATTTAACAGAGATCAATCAACACAGAATAAAATCCAATGTCAGACACACAGTCCACTTACAAGTCCGTTCTGGGTCTGAATGAAACCGGAGGCGCTGTATATCTCGCAAACCCATCGATCTCCACGTACGCCTAGACGATCACCACTCATTATCCATATTTCGGGATGCCTCCCAATCAGGACATTAGTTACCATCCAAACGAGGTGAAGAACTCCGGTCTTCGACCACCGTCTTCATCTTCGATTTCTTATCGTCGATTTAGCTTTTCAGAATGGGATAAACCCGGTCTTTCTGAGCAGCTCGCGTATATAATAAATGAGTGCAACACAAACACACATACGCATCACTTCAATTCATTAGTCGCTAACCGTAAATCAGTAAGGGAACGATTTCCCAAATATTAACCCCGTAGGCCGAAACCAACATCAGATCAAAACCCAGGAAACCATTCGACTTAGCCAACCTTCAGTTAGTTTCTAAATTTCACATCCATATCATTTATAATATTTTATAACAATTTATCGCTATTTTTATTTATTTTAAAATAGCCAATTTATTCAAATGACGCTTCGGCCATAACGCGGCCGTGGCGCTGTTTTTCTTTAGATTTGATTTACACATATCTGAAAATCTAACTGTTGGATCTTCACAAAATTTATATCATTAGAAAGATCTTTTCAAAACGAATCCAACGGTTCCAGTTTCGAGAAAATCCTATGGTCGGACATCCCGGTATATTCGTTTGAAGTTTCGATTTCAAAATACGAACTGCAACGTCGTTATTCGATTTAATATAATTATATTTATATATATATATAATCGATTCAGGCGCTGTTTTTCTTCAGATTTGAATTAAACATTCCAGACAATCAAACCGTTGGATCTTCACAAAGTTGGTGTCGTTGGAAAGATATTTCCAAAGCGAACCCTACGGTTTCGGTTTCAGGAAAATCCGATGATCGGATCTCCCGCACTAATCATTTGAAATCACGGTTTCAAAATACAAACTGCAGCTTCGTTATTCGATATATTTTAATTCTATTCATATATATATATATATCGATTCTTCGATTTCAAAGCTATATTCTTTTCGTACATTTGATAAAAATGATATTTTTATCCAACAAACATTCACTTCGACACTCCACTATTTTTAACAACTCATGTGTTCAGCAAAAATCTGATTTTTATTGTAAAACAATTCATCTCAAAACACGATTATTTTATATAGTTCATATAGGTAATAAAAATATGATTTTTATTTTAAAACAATTTATTTCAAAACAAGATTATTTTATATAGATCATATAGGTAATAAAAATATGATTTTTATTATAAAACAATTTATTTCAAAACAAGATTATTTTATATAGTTCATATTGTTGATAAAAATAGGATTTTTATTATAAAACAATTTCTTCAAAACACGAATACCATTCAACACATGAATTTCTATTCAATGAATGAATATCGATTCAATACATGAAGGTTTTCTATAGTTTGTATATATAGAGTAAAAATGTGATTTTTATTGTTAAAATAATTTATTCAAAACATGAATACCATTCAACACATGAATTTCTATTCAACGAATGAATATCGATTCAACACATGAAGGTTATTCAATATATGAAAATAATTCTAACACATGAATATTATTCAAAATTTCGGCAGCATAACGGCAGGGTAGTTAAAACTGGGGTCGTCCCTGGTACGGCTCCTCGCTCTACCTTAAAGACTCGCAGCTTTTGACGATGGAGAATCATGCATCTAGTTCGCACGCAGGTGGCATGTATATTTTTTTCATTTCCACAAACTAATCCTATAATCCTATGTGGTTTCAACCAAATAATTCTCAACCACAAACGGGTATCTTTCAACCACAATCAATCAATTTCAACCACAAACAATTATAATCAAACTTTCGCTATCAACCAATTTTCACACCAATCACAATCAATAAATATCGTCCATGGTTTGTGGATGAGGGGCGTGTGTGTATATATATATATATATATATATTTATATAACCATTTCACTTCTATTCAACACATATATAATTTTTACAATGCATATAAAACTTATATATCGAACGTGCAACTTATACAATGCTTATACAAGAGGTGAACAACGCTTATATAACTCATACATCGACTATATAATTTATACATCGTCATTTTCCATATCGTTTATAATTTAGAAATCTCACATTGGGTTCCACTCCACCAAAAATAGCAGAAGTCTCAAAAAAATATGCGGTCTCTTCTAGAATGTAGAAGACGTCCACACGAGTCCATTGTCTCTTATTTCACTGAATTTCGTCAACAAACGAAAAAGATATGATTTTTTCAGTGAAGTCAAAAATGGTAGCGCTTAGAAGTGCTATTATATAGTTAATTAATATAACAGCCGTACCTTTCTTCGAATGTTCGAAACTAGGTTTTAACTTTTCGTTCGATCCGTGAAGTGTTGCGTCAATCAGCCACTGCCACGCTGTAGAGGGGAGAGAGGCGCGGCGAACGATGGTGGCACGGTGGACTCTTGTGGTCAGAGATGACGGTGGCGACGATTTGAAAGCTCGAAATTTCGAAGCCGAATTCTCCCCCGATTCTGAACGATAAAATTCAAACCCTATATGGATTTTATGATTTCACGAAGCTCTACAAAATTGCCAACAGGGCCATTCGATTTTATTGCGTGGATGTGGAGTTTTTGAAGAGAAAAGGTTTGAAGGGTTTCCGCCTGTTAATCGATCGTCGTGGAGAAAGAGTGCTGAGATGGACGAATGAGATTTTATTTATTTATTTATATATTTTTAAATTTCGAAAATACCCTCTTTCACCCACGAACACCAATCTAAACCCAACGACTGTCATCCCTAGCGTTTTACCCCCATTTCGAACACAATGGGATATGTTTCGAAGGCCCATTCAAATGTTTTAGTCAGTTTTCCTTCAAATTAAAATATAAAACATTCAATATTTAATTTGAACGTGTATTTCAATTTGCCGGGGCCATATACTGATTCTAAAAATTCCCGAAAAATAAATCTAGCTATATTTTGACGATACGGTCCCAACAAATTAGTTTTGTCGAATTCTGAGACCGTTTGCAAAATGGCCCTTTTTTGGTCGATCCAATTTAACTATAATTGACCAAAACACATTTTCCTTTGCCACGCTCACATAATAGCTTCAAAAATTATGAAATTTGAAACTTAGCAATAACTTCACATCCAGGATCCAAAAAAAGTGGTTTCATCAAATTCCGAGGTCGTTTGCAAAATGGCCATTTTCACGGGCAATATAAATTCCATATCGACCT
Source organism: Allium sativum (assembly GCA_030737875.1). Classification (NCBI taxonomy): domain Eukaryota; kingdom Viridiplantae; phylum Streptophyta; class Magnoliopsida; order Asparagales; family Amaryllidaceae; genus Allium; species Allium sativum. The sequence continues at coordinate 9,302,030 of CM060913.1, forward strand.
TTCTGAAAATTCATTTGGCCATAACTTTTGCTTCCTGCTATGAAACTTCGATTTTTCAGATTCGTTAGAAAGGTATTCACTAACAGATTTAAATATTTTTGGTTTCACTCAAATCCGTTTTGTTTTGCACCCGGTACAGTCAATCAAAGTTTGAATTCAAATTTTGAAACTACCGCGCCCTTTCAGGCCTTGTTTATAATTTAAAGTAATTATATTCGTTTTCAAACGTCGATTTAAACTCACTTTTCATTGCTATTATTTAAAATATTTATTCTAAATATTTAAAATCCACAAAAATAGCCAATTTAAAATTTTTAAATTGGTTCAGATTTTCCAGGTCGTTACAGTTAGGGGCTGGTGAAGTATATTTTTCTAGTGGAAGAGTAAAATCGAGATTTCATCGTATAGATTTTGATTTATGTCCAAATCATATTTTAGAAAGGTCGCTGTGGAATTCCTTTATAATTTATAAAGGAATTATTTATATTTTAAAAAGGAATTTCAATATAAATTAAATATCAGGTTGACCCAGATTGAATTCGACGAAACCAGCTTCGTTGGGACCGTAATGTAGAACTGTAGCTGCATGTTCAATTTCATGATTTTTGGGCATCACATGTGATTATAGGAATTTTTAAATGAGGATTTCAGATAATGATTTCTTATAAATAAATATAATAATCAATAAAAAAATCCTTTTTCTTTCCTATAAATACCACCACCATCTAAGTTAAACCTAATTTCATTCTTTCTGGTCAAAAGGGAAAATAAATGTGCCGCCAGTTTCTCTTTCAGAAAATGAGAAAATGCTTCGAACTTCAAATAATTCTTATAAATAAAAGTAAAATCTATGAATTCCAATCTTCATATTTATGAGTGCTGAAACTATTCTCTACAATCTAAAGTGCTTTTGGAAGGGTGCGAACTAGTTGGCGTTCGCTGTCTCGAAATCGACGTGGGTATAGGGTTAAGGATTTGGAGAGATTCAAAGCTTTAATCCTTGTTTTAGGTATCGTTTCTGAGTTCAGCACATCAAGTACTTCTTGTATGCAAATCATTGGTGATTTCCGTGCATAAAACTGTCGATGGTTCTTCTTTGGGTATACTATTGTCGCCGTAAATTGGGTATTGTTTCCTGTTTGATGCAGGTACCAAAAGGGGATCGAAAGACACAAACATGAGATGGAAGTGAAGTGTTTTGTTGAGGATTGGCACGGTGATTTCTGTTTGAATTTCGGTGGAGAGTTGATGTGGCATTTTTGAAATGGAAATCGATCAATGGGTATTGAAGAAAAGGAGTCTGGTTCGTGTACTGGTTTGGAAGAAGAAGATTGTGTTTAACGGGTGGGTGGAGAAGTTTTGGGCCGGCATTTTAATGAGTGAGGCCCATTTAAAATATAAGTTTAAGTTAATTTTAATTTGATTTAGTGTTTAAATTTGTAATCGCCATAACTTCCACATACTGTATCAGAATCTCGAATGGTCAGATCCGATAGGATCGTATGGATGAGGGCTACACATAGAACTAACGGGGAGTGAATCGAAGCTCGTTACAATTTATAGTAAAATAAATTGTCCATCAGAATCAAGCGATGGTTATCGTTATTAACGATGATCGTCCAATGTGAGTAAATCTCACTAACTCTGAACAGTTTATATTTTTAGAACTGTTAAAAATTGTTTGATTGATTGTGTGTTGATTGTTGATTGAACTACTAGCCAGTTAGTGGAAATTATATATATATTAATATATATATAAACCGTAAAATATATATATTAATTTTGTCGATCAGAATATTTCTTCCTGAAATGAAAGTGATGTTATCTATATTGTTTAACATCTGTGATGCAGGTAAATAGGTTGGAGGAATCCAACTGGATTCCTCAACATTTATTTCCTATTTTTCATATATTGGGTATATGATGTGGTATATAATCTATTGTTGATTATATGTGTTTGAATGATATTGATCACTGTTGTGTGGTATTTTAAATACCGTAAGAAATAGTGGGATGTAAAAAGGAGATTTTCAAAGTATATTTTGAAAATAAATTATTTATAGAAAATAAATGGATTTTCTATATAAAAGGAAAAGGATTTTTATAAAAGGAAATAATTATAAAATCAAAGAGTTAAAAGGAAATATTTGTGGAAAAAAAATATAAAGGAAATATATTTGTAAAACAAATATAAAGGAAATATATTTGTAAAACAAATATAAAGGAAAAATATTTGTAAAAACAAATAGAATGAGGAATGTTTGTAAATCATTTTCAAATCAAATAGAAAGAGGAATGTTTGTAAACCATTTACAAACCAAATAGAATGAGGAATGTTTGTAAACCATTTACAAATCAAATAGAAAGAGGAATGTTTGTAAACCATTTACAAACCAAATAGAATGAGGAATGTTTGTAAACCATGTACAAATAGAAAGATAAAGGAAATCATTTTTAAAGTGAAGAACCATTATTAAAAGTAAATCTTTTTAAATGAATAAACGTTATAAAAAGGGAAATCTTTATAAAGTTAGAGTTAATCGGTTAGAGTTAACCAGTTAGAGTTAACCAGTTAGAGTTAACCAGTCAGAGTTAATCAGTTAGAGTTAATCAATTAGAGTTAATCAGTTAGAGTTAACCAGTTAGAGTTAACGAGTTAGAGTTAATCAGTTAGAGTTAATTAGTTAGAGTTAACCAGTTAGAGTTAACTAGTTAGAGTAAATCAATTAGAGTTAATCCAAATGAGATGCCATTTAGCATGACTGCTAGCGAAATTCGCAGGGCTGTAGATAGCCTAAGGCAGTCGGATGTTTCCTAAGGGAATCAGGCGTAACCATTGTGATCTCTGCGATCTAGAGTCAAGCGAATCGAGTTAAATGAAGTTAAATGGAGTTAAATAAAGTTAATCAAATATTAGTCATTCGAGTAGAGTTAAATAGAGCTATCAAATATTAGTTATTCGAATAGAGTTAAATGGAGTTAAATAGACTTAATCGAATATTAGTTATTCGAATAGAGTTAAATAGAGTTATCGAATATTAGTTATTCGAACACAGTTAAATGGAGTTAAATAGAGTTAATCGAATATTAGTTATTCGAATAGAGCTAAAGGAAAGGAGTTATCAATTAGTTTAATCGAAAGGAGTTATCGATTAGTTTAAAGGAAAGGAGTTATCGATTAGTTTAAAGGAAAGGAGTTATCGATTAGTTTAATCGAAAGGAGTTAATAATTAGTTTAAAGGAAAGGAGTTATCGATTAGTTTAATCGAAAGGAGTTATCGATTAGTTTAATCGAAATTAGTTAGCAATTAGTTTAAAGGAAAGGAGTCATCGATTATAGTCTAATCGAAAGGAATTATCGGTGTTAGTATAATCGAAAGGAGTTATCGATTATAGTTTAATCGAAAGGAGATTATCGAATATAGCGTATTTGAAAGAAAGAGATCGAATATAGTTTATTCGAAAGAGTGAGTTAATCGAATATAAGTTATTAGAAGAGAGACAATCGAATATAGGTTATTCGAAGAAGAGTTAATCAAATAGAGATTTCTCGAAGAGAGTTAATCGTCGGATTCGATTATATTGAATTCGGGAAAGTACTTATACTTTCCGGTGTTTAAATCAAGATTTACTTATTAATAAATTAGTTGTTTATTTATTTATTCACATTAAAGAAATAAAAGTTATAATTGAAGTTAGATATTTCAGAAGTAGGGTTTATAATGTTAGCGTTATAATCAATGTTTTCAATAAAGAAGAAGATTGTAAATAGAATCCGAGAGTTACGTCAGGAAGTTTGTTAAAGATTTAAAAGATAAACTTTGACTATTTCAAAGTTAAAACGTTGTTCAGTTAAGGTCTTAGAGGTAATTATACCCCAACTTGATTGACTTCCTTCTTAACTAAGGAATGGTAAGGTTTGCTAGTGAAGGAGTTTTGGAAATGTTTTCCAAATAAGAATCAGAAAACTTTTCTGATAATAGAAAATAAGAAATTAGAATATATTAACACAGGAGATAAGTAAATTAATGAACTAAAGAGATAAATGTTAAACGATAATTGATCGATATAATTTCCAATCTGGAAATAATATCGTTGTTTTCACACGAGTTTTTCTTTGATAGTTAAATCATAGACCATCAATGTTTTGACCATTTTACGTTGTTAATATGGAGAGACCGGTTGGATTATTATCCAAAGAACCATTCCGTATTGGTATAAGCGTTGCGAATCAAGTATGCTGAATATATTGAAGACAGAGTAAAGTGCGAGGGCTGTTGTATAAATCTTAGATAATGGTTGTCTAAGATGGATGTACTGAATAGTGCCTTCGGTTTGTCCAGTCCTAGGACAACTTGTACGGACGAAGGTCTGACAGAGTATATCTGATAGATCACGTAAGTTTTTCTCTTCAAACGTATTCACATTTGGTGGCGGAGGAATTCGTTTCTCTTAGCTGTATACCCGTGTTATTTATGGATAAATCAATTTGTGATTTAAAGGGTATGACGATGTGACATTCTAAAGTGAATAAAGATATGATATGTAAAAAGATAAGCGTAGCTTCTAGCCTCACAACCGGGAAATGACTGAAATCGGGCAGGCAGCATGGCTATGTACGTCGCACCTATTAGGGTGTATAATCACCTGATCTAGAGTCTCATTTACTTCTAAAAATCTATTGTTGATGCTGTCCCATTCGGGAAACGGTTGCTGATCCCAACCGTTGGTGATATACATTCGACACACTTAAGCGAAATGAGTGGTCGGTCATGTGTGGCCGGGTTGCAAGATGTTCTCGTTGAACCCAGTTTATCCCTCTCTAGAGGTACACTAGCGAAACGTGGTTCCATACCTTGTCATAGTTGGAAATCCATTACCCAATACGTGCTTGCGGTTTTGATTGTATACTATATATGTAGAACGTGAGATGAAAGCGTTTCTGCTAGATGATTATTATATTGTGCTTGATAAACATTATTATAATATCAAAAGGTTTTTGATATAAAGATATTTTGGATTTATCCTAAGGGAAAAACCCGTTCCGTTATACGGCGTGGTCTTATGAGATATCGTTGAATGGCTCAAGCTGTTTTAAATTGTTTTACTCATACCAGTCCCATGACAGACCCGGAGTTTATTTTGTTGTTTTCCCTAAACTCTTAGGTGCCTAAATTTATATGGGTAGTCAAGTAGTCAGGATTTTACAGATATACTTGGAGAGCTTGGAGCAGGAGGCTTCAGGATTATATAGCTATTGTTTATTTCCGCTTTTGTTGTAATTGTTGTACTCTACAATGTTATTGTATACATATACTGTTTGTATTTCAAAAGTTATGTTATATTTTATTCGTTACGCTGTGAGATTCGTGTTTACTCTGATGATGATGTTCTTCTTCTCATTCTTCTATTCTATAAGTTCTATCTTATCTATTCTCACCCTCTAGCTTCTTTCATTAACTGTTCGGTTATTTTCGATCCTTGCATGTTCGATACGTGTTGTATATCAGATAACCAAGATCGTCAAATTTTCGGGTCGTTACACTATTTTTTAAAAGCACTTTTATAATGAAATACTTTGAAAAGTATGTTTTAAGTAAAGTATTTTCAAGAGAAAAGTTTATTCTGAAAACTTAACCTCAAGAGCCATATATCTTTATTTTGAATTCTTCATTCGAATCTCTTCATTTTTCTTTTCAGTATGTCTGGAATTCACGAGATACCCGAGGGGATACCGATACCAGGATGGTTTAGAAGGTTATCTGGAAGCTAGGGCCAATGTCGCAGGCCCAACAAATGCTCCTCCTCCCCTTCCTCCTCCCCCCCGCGTTGACACTTTCGCAAAGATATGCAAGGACTTTCGGGCAATGGGTGAGAAACCTTTTCACGGGTCGGAGACGTTTGTTGAAGCTCGAAATTGGCTAAAGGAGGTGGAAGAATTGTTTGGAATCTTTGAGGTAGAAGATGGAAGAAAGGTCCAGTTAGCTGCCTGGTTAATGAAGGATGAGGCTTCGTTTTGGTGGGAGGTCACTAATGGAGAGCGTCCGGTTGATACATAGCCAGATTTCAGGCGTAGATTTAAAGGGAATTTGCCAGTAAAATAATACGTCAACAAGTTCAATCAGTTAGCGAGATTTGGCTTGGACTTGGTGAATACACCCGAAAAAAGGCCCTGAGATTTGTTAAGGGTTTGAACGAGCCGCTACATGGGTTAGCTATGACCCACATCCCTATGGGGCCACCTTTGAGAGGCTAGTTGACATGGCGCTTATGCATGAAGAGGAGAAAGACGCCAATGCTAATAAGGCACCTGATAAGAAAGGAGATCAAAAGAAACCACAACATCAAAACAAGAAAGGTGGGAAGAACAATAATGGCAAAGGAAAGCAGAAGTGCTTTAATTATGGGACACCAGGCCATCTGGGTAAAGACTATAGGAAAAAGAAGAAGACTGGCTGTTTCCACTGTGGAGAGGCAGGTCATCTAGTTAAGGATTGCCCAAGGAAACAGGTGCAAGGGCAAAGAACTTCTGGAGGGCAGCTTCAGGCTCTCATGGCACCAGGGCAGGCAAGGGAGCAGGTCCAGGCTCTCGCAGTCCCACCACTGCAAGAATGAGGTAGAAACATTTCCCTTGAAAGTTTAGTTTTTCTGTTTGATCATCATGTTCGTACTTTGTTTGACTCTGGCACTTCACACTCGTTTGTGTTTGCTTCGTTAGTTGAAACACTGCACCTAAATACTAGTCTAGTTTCGGATCCCATAGTAGTCTCAAATCCTATTGGTGGTTCAGCTCATCTTTCTATGATTTGTTGGGATTTGAGAATGTATATCTTGGGTGTTGGGTTTGAATGCAATGCCTTTGTTCTTGGCTTCATGGGCTACGGCTTGATTCTAGGTATGGATTAGCTAACTAGATATGGGGACATCCTAGACTGTGAAAGAAGGGTAGTTAGATTGTTGACTCGTTGTGGAAAGACCCTTGATATTTCTTGTGACACTAGAGGTCCGGTAATGCTTAGCTACCTAGAATCCCTAGACGCATCCAATGGTGATTTGAAATCTGTTCGTGTGGTCCGTGAATATAGTGACGTCTTCGATGAAGTTCGAGGTTTACCCCCGAGGCGTGAGATAGACTTTCGAATATACTTAGTAGATAAGGCAAAGCCAGTTGCATTACTAGTGCGCCACATGGCTCCGAGAGGGAGAAGAGAACTCAGTAAGCAAGTGAAAGAACTGCTTGAGAAGGGGTTCATAAGAAGAAGTATTTCGGAGTGGGGTGCTCCAGTTGTTTTTGCCACAAAAGTTGATGGTTCACTTAGACTGTGTGTGGACTATAGAGAGCTGAATAAGCTAACAAAGAAGAACTGACACCCGTTACCGAGAATAGACGAGTTATTTGATCAGTTGGTGGGTGCTTCGGTTTTCTTGCAACAGGATTTGGCTACAGGGTTTCATCAGCTAAGGGTGGCAGAAGATAGCATCGATAAGACTGCCTTTAGAACTCGTGATGGTTTCTTCGAGTGGCTCGTCATGCCTTTTGGTCTGACGAATGCACCCGCATACTTTGTTGACTTAATGAGTAGGTTGTTTAGGGAGTTTCTGAACAAGTTTGTGGTAGTCTTTGTAAACGATATTCTGGTTTTTTTTAAATGAAGAAGAGCATGCACTACATCTTAGGGAAGTCCTAGAGACCCTAGGAGCACATCAGCTAAAAGCTAAGTTCTCCAAGTGCCATTTTTGGAGAACAGAAGTGAGGTTCATAGGACACTTGGTCTCTAAGGAAGGGATAGCTGTAGATCCCGCCAAGGTAGTGTCAATCCAAGATTGGAAAATGCCTAAGAATGCAACCAAAGTAAGAAGTGTTTTAGGGTTGGTTGGCTATTATAGGAAGTTCATTAAGGACTTCGTGAAGATATCAGCCCCTCTCACTCGATTAACGAAGAAGAATTTGACTTTTACTTGGGACGTTGACTGTGATGTTGCTTTCCAATGTCTGAAGAGGGCTTTGATGATAGCTCCAGTTTTAGTTTTGCCAGACGGGAGTAAGACATTCATTGTATATACCGATGCTTGCGGGATAGGGCTTGACGCAGTTTTAATGCAAGAGGGAAGGGTGATATGCTATGGTGGAAGACAGTTGAAAGCCCACGAGAAAAATTACCCTTCCCACGATTTGGAGTTGGCGGCCATAGTTTTTGCGCTTAAGTCGTGGCGTCATTATTTGCTTGGTGAAAGGTTTGAGTTGTATACAGACCATAAGTCGCTAAAGTACTTATTCTCTCAGAAGGACCTAAACTTGAGGCAACAGAGATAGATGGAGTTTTTGGCATCCTACGATTTTGAGATCGCATATACCCCTGGCAAGGGTAATGTTGTAGCTGACGCCTTAAGTAGAAAGAAATTAACATTAAATCTTTTGTTTGTAGAGCGGCAAAGTTTGGAGTATATATCTTCCTTTGACTTCAGACCCTCTGTCAACTATGTATCCGGATTATTGGCATCATTAGAGGTGCCACCTACACTTTTGGGTCGAGTTGGAGAGGCACAGCGGAATGACCCACAGTTGGTTGAAATTTTATGCAAGCTTATAGGAGGGGAGTCCTCACGACATCTTGATAGATATGCTATAGGCGAAAGAGGTTAGCTACGTAGAGATGGAAGACTTTGCGTACCACAAGACGAAAGTTTGAAGAAGGCAATTCTTGAAGACTCACATCGCTCTAAGATGACCATACATCCCGGTGGTGATAAGATGTATAGGGATATGAAGCGAGTTTTCTTTTGGGCCGGAATGAAGAAGGACGTGGCAAACTTCGTTGCTAGATGCTTAGTGTGCCAGCAAGTTAAAACGGAGCAAAAGAAGCCGGAAGGTTTGCCCCATCCCTTAGAGATTCCGCTTTGGAAATGGGAAAGCGTTTCCATTGATTTTGTAAATGGGTTACCAAGATCGAGGAAGGGTAATACGGGGATTTAGGTAATTGTAGATCGACTTACTAAAAGTGCCCATTTTATTCCCGTCAAAAGTAGAAGGACCGCCGCATGGTTAGCATCTGTTTACCTTCGAGAGATAGTCCGTTTGCATGGCATACCCTCCAGCATTGTGAGCGATAGAGATCGTTTTTTCACAAGCAAATTTTGGAAAGCTTACAAGAGGCGGTTGGAATGCAACTATGCTTAAGTACCGCTTATCATCCTAAGATGGACGGTCAGACCGAGAGGGTGAATCAGATTCTAGAAGACCTTCTGAGGCTATGCATTCTAGACTTTGGAGGAACATGGGAAGAACATCTTCCACTAGTAGAATTCACCTATAATAATAGTTTTCAGGCTAGCATTGGCATGGCACCTTTTGAGGCTCTCTATGGAAGACCGTGTCGATCACCTACATGTTGGTGGGAATCCACTGATAAGGTTTTGCTTGGACCCGACATGATTAGGGAGACTTCGGAGAAGATAGACCTGATTCGACGGCGAATGAAAACAACACAGGACCGGCAGAAGTCATATGCTAATAAGAGACGAACGGATCTTGAGTTCAATGTTGGGGACATGGTTTTTATTAAGGTGTCACCGTTGAGAAACGTAGTCCGCTTTGGATCAGTAGGGAAGTTGGCACGAAGGTTCGAAGGACCCTTTCCAATTATAGAGAGGATTGGGCAGATGGCATACAGAGTAAAGTTACCGGAGAAGCTCGGCAGAGTTCATGACGTGTTTCACGTTTCACATTTGTGTAAGTGTTTACATGATACAGCGGAAGTGGTAGAGTCGAGCACGCTCGAAGAAGTGGAAGTAGAGCGCAATGCCATGATCAGACGAGAAGTAGAGTGCAATGCCACGATCAGACAAACTCTTACACGCATTCTCGGATTGGAGGTGAAAAAGCTTCGCAACAAAGAGGTCAAGTTGGTCAAAGTGCAATGGGGAGATGATCAAAGAGACGTGAATTGGAAGACGGAAGATAAGATGCACACGCTGTACCCTTTCCTTTTTGAGGGTATGTTTTAATTTCTCCTTTTTCTACCGCTTTGTTGATACTTTTCCTATCTTTTAGTATTATCTTTGCGATGACATCTTCGATCTTTAGTTAGGAAGAACCCTATGGTTGAAACATGTGTTTAAGACATGTTATGTCTGATGGATGCAAATGGATGCAAGTGGTTGCTAGTGGTTGCTCGTGGATGCATATACACACACCTTAGGCACTAGATCGGCTCAATCACCTTCATGTTGCATATAAATGTGTGTGCATATTTAAATTAATGGATGTATAATGGTTGTATATCACATGGATGCTGCATATTGATGAATGGTTGTGCACACATTTCATGTATCGATAGGATTCTTTCGCATACTTAATGGACGCATGGCACTATCATGATTTGCATTAAGGAGGTCAACTGAATCAGAGACCGATTGATTTTGCATTAGATAAGGAACATATACACACATTCTTTCATATGTTCATACAGCATTAGAAATTTTGTAAGGACAATGGATGCCTGTGTTTGATGGTTGAGTAGATGGATGATTGGATGTTAGGATATGCATTCTCCTTAACTTGGAGATTTCGGGGGTGAAATCCTTTAAGGAGGGGAGAATGTAACACCCCGTGTTTTCTATTAACATAAACTAACAAATTAAAAAATACTTAATTTTAAATGTGAGAATCAAGGGAAATGGGTTACGCCATTGTGTTCGTCTCGGAATTCTGGTTGAGATAGAGTCCGAGTTTGCGTAAATTGGACTTCGTATGAAGAAGTTATGGCTGTCGGAAGTTTCCAGAAATTTTAATAAATTCAAATAGCTCAAAATAAATTCAAATATCAAATCAGAAGCCAGAAGCGGGCTGGGCGGGAAAAATTCCCGCCCAGGACCCAGGTCGACCAGGGGGTCGATCCTAGTGTCGACCTCCCCCCCTACAGGTCGACTTGGGGGTGGACCTGCCCCCTCCCCTGGGCAGATTTGAGTGATGACCATTTTGTAACTGGTTGTTGAGTCATTAGGGTTTCTGGATAGTTATGATCTGGACTGAATGGTTGTGGTTAGTTCTAGGTTGATCGGATGACCTAAATTAATCCTAAACTCTATATAAACACATGTAAACTCAAACCCTAAAACCTAATTAAAATTAGAACCATGGTCGTCATGCTATCACCTTGCAACCTAGAGTAGCCGCCACCAATTAGAGAGAAAGTAAAGTTATCAACTCAATCCAATTCAAGATTATAACAACAACTACAATGAATTGTCTACTTCAAAGGCGAGCTAAATCAATTTCAGAGCTCAGATTTCAGAACTCAAGACCTTCTTTGAGTTGTGAGTTCAATTTCTTTAATAAGATAATTAACACGTTAATTAGGTTGAGATATAAATTGGATTATATGGCTATGTTTGTGAATCATTGGAAAAATGTAATCTTTTGTGAATATATGCTAGATGTTTATCATAATAGTTTTGTTGTGGATCCCTTTTTATATGCCAAATCATCTATGTTCAACTTGATTCACGTTTGACATCATTTTATATGCAAGTTTGGGTGTAGATTATATGCTAGATTCTATGTGAATTGTACACTAGTTTACATTTGAATCAAATAAAGTGATTATATGCAAGTTTACATTAGACCCTCTACAAGATTGCCCGGACCTGCTCGACAAATCCAGCTGCCACAAATGCCAGTCTAATGTGGGAGGTCTTTACAAGGTTACAGTGTTAATGAATTAAGAAACACTTAACCAGATAAACATGTGGTGGGACATGGGGAGTTAAGTGGGTGCCTTGGGTGGCATGTGGAATTAAGTGGGTGTCTTGGGTGGCATTTGAAATACGATTAGATGCACTTAACCAAGATTGAAACATGTAAGAAGACATGAATAAGAATGGGGTTAAGTGTAAAACCATAGAGGGGACCAAGCATAGGTGGAAAGCTTGTGTCATGCATGGGGGCCCTTTTCAAACCAGTAACCCATTAAGTATCTTTGTGGGTTCGACCCAAGTCGAGGATGGGACACGCGTACTGGATTTGATTGTAAGAGGTCAAAACGGGTTAGCAGTGGTAACGCAAGTCCAACGGGTTCATATGCGTGTATGGGCCCGAGCTGGTAGGTAAGACGTTGTTGCATCATGTAGATATAAGCCGTGCATTTTTAGTGGTATCGGGTTGCCACTTTGGGGAGTGATACACCCCACTGTGGGGCCAGCACAGGTATCTATGAGTTAGGGAACCGATCGAAAGGGGGTAGTGGGTACACCTAGTTGAGATAGGGGCAGACGGCACCTATGAAGGTAGCTAAGCGTACACGAAACTACCATTATCATTATTAAGTTCTGTAGGCGGGATCAACCTTTAGGGTGACTAGTGGTGGTGCAGTATAGTAATTATCCTATAGTGATTAGGGGCACCTTTAACGTTATCTTTGTTCGTCTTATTTCTTATGTTTGCCATGTCATACCCATTTTTTCACAGTCATCTCCTTATTTTCCAGCTTATGCCTTATCCTAGTTACTTAATGATTATATTGTTAAAGTTATTGCACTCGCCAGACTTTATGTCTGACCCCCTTGTTTCCACTCTTTTCTTCCCTCCCCCTCCCCCCCCCCCCCCCACCCAGGTGCTCAGGGTGGGACTAGTACTAGTGGAGCTTGATTTGGACAGCTTTATCTCTTTCTTTGGAAGTTGCTTGGATCGCTGAAGTAAAAGTTCAGCCTATCTTATTTATGGCTATTTTATGTTGGGGTTATGTCCTTTATTTTATGTACTCTGATTTAATCAAGATGGATATTATGTACTTGACTCTAGTCTTTGGTTTTTGATGATGTAATCAAACTTATCTGTTACCGCTGCAATGAATAAAGTTTTAAATTTTTAAGTATGGTTTTATATCTGTCTTGTTGTTAAGTTTCTATTCTATACACACTTAAAACGCTCCATAGAAGTTAATGCATTCCATTTGTGAGTGACATTAATGGACATAGGGTGTCACAGATATATCTGAGGTACCTCGCTTTCCATCATCCACATAAGTAAAAATGTATGGCCTCCATACCATGACACTACGTCTAGATAGAAAGAAATGCATGTCCTCCCTGCCATCCTTCTCCCATTTCTAGTTCATACCGGGGAGCGAAGCTCGCGAATTAATGATATACACAAAGTGGCGCTACATTAAAGCTATGCTCTGATCATCAACCACAAGACTCTGCTTTAGCAGAAGCCTTGATCATTTGCTACTCAGGCATGCCACATAGGCAATTCATGCCATGCGACTAATGTCTATCGATATATAACCTCTGAGCTCGTACGCCTTAGAGAAGGGTGTTAAGAAAGAGAATAAATTCTCCACCACCAAACAGACATATATTTAATAGAGATCAATCAACACCGAATAAAATCAAATGTCAGACGTACAGTCCATTTACAAGTTCGTTCTGGGTCTGAATGAAACCGGAGGCACCTTATTTCTCATCCTATATGTCCAATACAAGAGAGAGACCCTAGCATATCCGTCGATCTCTATGTATATCTGCACGATCACCACTTATTACCTCATCTTGGGTGTACAGCCTAATCAAGACATTAGTAATCATCCAAACGATGTGAAGACCTCCAGTCTACAACCACCTCTTCATCATCGAATTATCGTCGTATCAGTTATTCAGAATGGGATAAACCCGGTCTTTCTGAATAACTCGCGTATTTTATAATCAAGTGCTATAAAAACACAACATACACCTCATTCCATCCGGAATATTATTTTGTTCAAATATTCTTTTCACAATTTAAACCAAATTAAGCTTTTCCAAACCAGTCGGGATTAGCGAACCTTACCGAAGTAATCATTTATTATATTTCCCAATCCCAACCTATTCATCTCATGGAGCAAAACTTGTAGTACTCCATATCTAGTACCGCGGTGTTATTGGTAAATATTAATTACCATTTCATGTTCAAATCTAATTAAAGATTTAACTATCGCTTGGAGCAAAACTGGTGATACTCCATTCTCGATCATTTCTCAAATTTGATAATTTAAATTATCAGATCCTCATTTCAATCTAATCAATGATTCATTAAAACTCTAGTTCAGTTTTAATCTTCCCAAAAATCAATATTAATGATTATTCAACATTAGGAAAATAACTCATGTCTTTGATTGGGTTAAAGAACGAATGTCATTTAAAACACAATTCACGATAAACCCAAAATCACATTCCATTAATTATGGAATCTTCATGGTAGAAAGATCAATATATAATCGATATCAATTTACGCATCCGACTAATAATATAAATGGAATAACGACAAAGCCTTTTAAATTCCATATATATTAACAGTCTTCCTCCACAGAAGTTCACTTCGATTAGTACCAAATCGAATTCCATTCAATTCCAATATATTAAATTGGAAAATTTTACTTTGGAAATTTTCCATTAAATCTTAATGAAAAGATTTATAAATTCCAAATCACATTTCTCTGTTAATCGGGTTAAAGAACGAATGTTGTTAAAACATAGTTCATAATAAACCCAATTGACGTTCCATTCCAATTCCAATTAAATATTAATTAATTGGTAATTCTTCTCTAAATCTTAATTTAAAGATTTATTCTTTTCATATGGGGTTTAAGAACAGTTTTATTTAAGACAACATTCACAACAAACCCAAAATCCAATTCCATTGTTAATCGGGTTAAAGAACGAGTGTTATTTAAAACACCATTCACGATAAACCAAAAATCCAATTTCGATTCTATTCCAATTATATTAATTAATTGGAAAACTTCATTAAATCTAATTAAAAAGATTAAATCTTTTCTCAATTGTGTTTAAGAACAGTGTTAATAAAGACACCATTCACGACAAACCCAAAATCCAGTTTAATATCAAATACAAGGCTCTGAATAGAAAATATATCGGCTTATATTCAATATCAAATTCTGAAATCAACAAATATCGTATTGAGAACAACGATATATATATCTTCCAAATTAGTCCACAATATCCATATAATCACGGAATCCGATATCGAAATATTCCGAAGATGATTTCGATTCAAATCCATTCCAATTCTTATATTGGAAATTTCTGGTTATATTAAAAGCATTTACAAATCCAATTTAATTATTTAAAAATATTTGGATTATAATTCTAGTTAATAACTAGTCCATTTGTATGAAAATATATTTTTATCTTTTCAAATATGGAATTTTTCATCCCAATTCTTTACAAATCATTCATTATGATTTTACACAAATTATTAATATTTTTAATAATTTTATCAAGGCCGTACAGTCGATTTCCAAAAACAGCCGCCGAACTGCATTTATAGCGACCTTTTCCAAATTTGATTTGGATATAATTCCAAATCCAGCAATTAGATTTCAAATCTCTTATATTTTTTGGAAATCTCTTTTCGATACGAACCCAACGATTCCGGTTTTAGGAGAATCCGACGGTCTGATCTCCCGTAACGCCAATTCGAAGTCAATGGTCCAAATTCGTGAACGGTCGTAGCGCGACGCGTTTTATTCAGACCATAAAATATATATATAATATATATATTATACATATATTTTGTCGATTTCAATTAAACACATATTCTATAAATCATTTTAAAACGACTTCAATTTCGTTTTCAATTTTAAATCAAAATTGAATATTCCATATCATTAATATACAAATGATAATATTTTCAAAACATAAGATTTTGAAATCACTTCTTTTTTTATATTCATTATAAAAATGAATAAAATCGATATAAATATCGTTCGCGTCAAAATAGCGCAAATCTAATCAACATGGCTTCATATATTTAAATATGTTCGTGTCCATCCAAAATCGGACATCAAAATCTGATTTTTATCCTTTACTGAATATTATTTTAAAATATTCGTTATTTTATTTTATTCAACACATGAATATTTTTAATCCTTTTCTGAATGTTGTTTTAAAATATTTGTTATTTTATTTTATTCAACACATGAATATTTTTAATCCTTTTCTGAATATTATTTTAAAATATTCTTTATTTTTCAAATTGGAATGAGACCCAATCAATTACCATATAATGTTAATTATATGGATTCCATACAAAAAATGTATATAATAACAACGATAAACAATTATCCATCATCTAGAGTGTATTATACACTGTATAAGCATTAAATATAATTAATTAATGCTTACAACAGTATGTCAACCAATCGATCGACATACAACTAAACAATTGGGATTAGTGTACGCCAAATATCATCCCAATACCTGTGTGGGGTTTCAACCAACAAATACTAAATATTATTTGTGTGGTTGGGCAATGTGTAAAATTTATCGTCCCAACCAATATCAATTAAATGGGTGTACATAAACAAATCGTCCGATTTGTAAATGAATATTTATTTTCATCTCATGAAAATTTAATGTCATTTATATGTACGTTAAAAATTATATTTTTAACTATAAAATATTTTATTTAACACATGAATATTTTATACAATTCATTTATACAATAAAAATGATATTTTTATTATTCGAATATTTTATTCAACACATGAATATTTTATTTTTCATTTCACATCATAGTCACAATCAATTTTCACAACACAATACAATCAAATAAGTCGTCCATGGTCTATGGACGACGGTGTCAAGAGCTACTAAGCCCTGTCTGCAACCTAGTAAATATTTAACTGTAAAATAATTAGTGAGAAGGAGTTCTCACTTTGGATTCCACTTTATCAATGCTTATTTTTGAATTTCTATTCACTTTCAAATTTCCCTGAAATTCTAAAGTGCTCCAAATTGGACTCGGTCAGTCTTGTTGTGAAGTTCTCGTCCCCACAATCGCAACAGATCTAGTTTCGCGCGATTTGGACCTCGTATGGAAAAGATATGCTATTAAATACATTGTATAATTATATATGTAATTAACGAATAGTTAATTAATAATTAAATTTAATTAACCTTCCCCTTTTTATCGTTCTCTTTTTGGAAAACAACGGCCATGCTAAAACCCATTGCTCGCCTTCATCGTCTTCATCGCGCGCCTCCCTGAAGTGGCCAACCACCGATTACCTCGCACCTCGATGAAGCCCTCAGGGTAGCCATCAATCCCCCACAACGCCATCGAACTCGCGGCTCCGAGGGTGCCAGAAAACAGAGGTGACGGCAACGACTTTCAGCGCAGAAATCGAGGAGAATACAACTCCAACAACGGTCATATCCGTTCATCTTTATGATCCCATCGTGCTCTTCCATTTTTCCTTTATAATCCCCGCGAATTACTGAACGGATTAGGATGTTTTGAGCATCCAAATCCGGACCTTTTATGCTGTTCCTATCTAGGACCGGCAACTGTTGAGAGTGAGGGTAGAGAGAGTGTATAGGGTATTTATATAAATATATTTTTAATTATTAATTTCCAAAAATACCCGTGTGTCGATCCGAACTCCAAATTGAACCCAATGATTGTCGTCCCTAGCATAATACCCAAGCGTAATATATTTTTAATTATTAATTTACAAGTACAGGATTTCAGATCAATGAAGATATGGATCGGTATAAACTATCAGGAGATTTTCTGGACTATTAAAAGATAGTAATTCAACCTACGCACTCCATATTTATAGGCGTATGAGTCCTTAGAATAGCAGAAGGTAAAGTGAAAACTGAGTGAGGTGTAATAAACGTAGGTAGTCCACATTTAGTAGGTAGATCCAGATCAGCCAAGGAGGTGAGATCCAAATCAGTACGAAGATGGATTTTGGCACCTCGTGTTCCAATTCGATTGGAACATGTCTCTTCTTTAGTAATGTTTTCGCTTTGATCTCTAGTTTGGAGTTTTCAAGGCTATTGTTTTTTATTGTCATTTTAAATGAGATAGCCCAGCTTCATGTCGATTTAATCTAGATTTAAGATCATTTGCATTTAAGGTTTAAGGATTCCATACTGTAGTCCTCTAAGGATTATCTGACCGTCACCTTTGTTTAACATGGGGTTTGAATATGGGTTATTATTTTATATGTTTTGGTTGTTTGGCCAATGACTATTAGGCTAGCCATGAGATGAGTGGTTGGAAATAGCCAAGCCAAATGGTTGGGTAACGGTTTTTCTCCTTTGAGTTTTGATATCCTTTTCGGAAAATCACTAAAACCAAATAGCAAGTAAGTAAGGGTGCATCCTCTTAGTCATTGTTGTGCTTCATTATTTTAAGATGATTTATTATCTTTTTGATTTTGGAACCCAACACCGGATACTAACACAAAGAACCTGAGGGAGTTAAGCCATGTGAATCGCATCTATTAAGGTCGCTTTTATTTTATGGTTGTTGTTAGCATGCATGCAATTATGCAAGTATATTAGGATGCTTGTAAATTTATTTGGGTCCATCTAGGAAGTTCCCGAGAGTGACATGTAGACTCTTAAGTATATTTTATCGAGAGATATACTTCCGATATATGGCGGAACATCCTCCTAGTTATGTTGGATAAATTCATTTTCCTTGTTCCAAATAGAAACCTGGAATCCTTTTTTTTTTTTTTTTTTTTGTCAGTCCAAGATGATCTGTTACTCTTTTGAGCATTGATGCCTTTTTATCGGAAATAGCTGAATAAAAATAGAAAATAGAAGCCTTGTCATGTGGGATTAATTATATTATGATATCATCACATTTACTCTAGATTAGATTTGGTTGTCTGATTCAAAGATGTGAAATACTTGGATGCTCGGATTTTGTATTGGGTCCAACTTGGACATGTCCGAAAGGAGTTCTCAAATATATTCTAAATGTGTATTTTTGATAGGGGTGCAACCTCCTAGTCAATTATTGGAAAATGTGTTTTTGTTGTTTAATTCAAAATTTTAAATCATTTCCCTTATTGCACCGTGAAGTTCCTTGTGCCTTTCTTAGTGTTTAATTCTTCCATCCTTTCCTTTAAGTCTGGAAATTCATATTACCTATGTCATTTCTTCCCTATTTATATCACTGTTCATTTTACCTTCATTTTATCATATATAATATTGTTCTTGTGAGGTAAAATCCTATTCTATGGTAGCAAAGCGATCACACAAAATTAATGTACATTCTTTGTTACTTTAGTTTTCTCACATCCACATATTATTTCATTATAATGCTTGGCTCACTTTACCGGATATCCCGGTATTTCACATCCTAGTGCATAACATATCTGAAACCATCCTAGAGTAGATATGATAATACACTAGTCGTCTCTATATGACTCGGCCTCCCATACTCTTTTTGGTTTTAATAATTTATAGTAAATGATATTAATGCTCAAATTGTGCAAAAAAATCATCTTAAATCGTCGACATTTTAAGAGGAAAGTTGAATTGATGGTTAATAAGTCAACTATCGTAAATATTCAAAATGACCACGTATGAAAATTTAACCTTATCTCCATACGTATGTTCATCGATTTCAAACTTATATTATCCCTCGGTTAAAATTAAGTCAGGGAAGTGAAGATAGTGTTACCTTTAAGTATTACCTTGGAGAAATTTTTAGTCCTTGAGATAGATACATGTTTTCATATGCCGACGCCTAGTAATAAGGGAATGACTAAACATTTTCCGCATATCTGATATTGTTTATGAAAATTCCTTTCCATATTCATTTCAAAACCTTTAACTTTGAAAATCGAACTTGTAATATATTTAAGTATGCACATATATATGCTACTTACTTATTTATTTGTGTATGTAAATATATTTACACCTAAATTTACAACATTTCAGACAATATTTAGATGATGAAAAGTCAAAAATCCAGAAAATGATTTCCGATCACATTTTTTATTTTCCTTCAAACTAAATATTTTTGTAGATCAAGTTTTAAAATTATTTTTTCACCATTAATTATTACTAAAAAGAGGTTTATTTGAGTTATAGAATTCATTATTTAAATATTTCAAAAAATACATTAAATGTTCAAATACACATAATAAAATTGCAGGCCCTTACATCCTCCCCTTTAAGGGAAATTTCACCTTCGAAATTTGTCATACACGACAACGAATAAACAAACCCAAATGATATCGTCAATTCAAGCAAAAATGGTACACAAAAGTTTACTTCCATTATTGCTATTGAATACATTAAGAGGATATAAACAAATACAAACAACAAAGACAACAACTTAATATAAGAATCTTTATTTCCTAAGTACAATCCTTATCATTTTCATTCTACTGGACCATAAAAAGGTTCACTTCATTTGTCCCCAATAGATTTATATCTCATCGATGAAATGAGTAGGTCGCCTAAGAATGGTTAGGTTAGTCTACACTTCCAAATCCTCTTGTTGTGGTGGTTTCACTATCATTAAAGGATCATGTACATATTTACGTAAGTGAGATACATGAAATACATTATGCATATCTAATAGCTTATCGGATTACTTTGCTATATAAGAAAGTATACTAACCTGATCTATTATGTGTAAGGGGCCAACGAATCAAAGGGCTAGCTTTCCTGATTTTCAAACCTCACAACACTCTTCAAGGGAGAAACCTTCACAAATATTGAATCTCATACTAAGAAATCAAGATCTATGCACCTTTGATCTTCATAACACTTATGTCTATTCCAAGCCTTCTCCATCTTCCTTTTGATATCAGCAACCTTCTCGCTTGCTTTCAAGATCATGTCAGGCCTTGGATCAATCCTGTCACTAGACTCCACCCATCATGAAGAAGAACAACATGGACGATCATAAAGAGAATTTAAAAAAAGCTACGCCGTTACTTCCATGATAACTACTATTGCAGGCGAACTCAACCAAGGGTGAATGATAATTCTAAAAATCTCCAAAGTTAAGAATGCATGCTTGGGACAAGTCTTCTAAGATTAAGTTCACTCTTTCTATCAACATATCTATGTGGGGTGGAAATTCATACTCAGATTCGGCTCGATCCCTAAGGCAGTTTGTAGTCCATCCCAGAACCTAATAGTGAATACAGGGTCCTCATCACTTACAACACTACAAGGGATACTATGAAGCCTCATAATCTTCTCCATATACAAACTCTTTGGATTACCTATAGTCCTAATCGATAGGAAGGAAATGATCACTCATGGTTAGTCATTCGAATATGACCCAAATTCTTGTATTCCCCCTTCACAACCTAGGAAGCTCATCAATAAAATCCATAAAGATATGCTCCTACTACCAGTTCATAATTTCAAGTTGTTGAAGTGGCCCAGCTGACTTTTGTTAATCACTTTTAACATGATAGCAGTTTGCATGTGGATTAATAAAGATCGAAAAAAACTCTTATCTCATCCTTTTCCATCAGAACACTCTCTTTATATCCTTGAACATCTTGATCAGTCCCATATGGAAATATAGCATTGAACATTGACATTCAGTTATACCATTAATAAACACAATGTAACACCCTAAATTTTAGTAAGCAATAATTAAATGTAAAAGATTAATAAACAAATATTAATTAGAACAGTATTCAGAATTAGACAACGGGACTAGCACCATTGGGTCCACTTTAATTTTTTGATCAAAATGGATACTTGGTTTGCAAAAATCGGAATTAAAAGAATTTGTTATGAATTAAATAAGAATTTGGAAAATTAAAATAAATTAATATATGGAACAAGCGGTCACTGGGAGACCCAACCCATTTGATTTGACCCTTGTGTCGACCCAAGTAAGCGGGCGGGTCAACCCAGGTCGAGGATATTTGCATGCCTTGGCCTCCATGCACGGCAGCCACGTTTAGCTATTTTTACATCGTTATTTTGCTGAGTTGGATGAGCTTTATTGGCCTATTTTAAAATAAAAGCTGGCATGGCACTTTCTTATTGGTCCAATGACATGGCCGGACTATATCAAATCTTGGATTCGAATGGATGAGGGCATCCAGTAAACCCTATAAACAGGCTAGCAGAGCCTCTCTCATTCTTACACTTCCATACTTTCTCTCTTCTCCTTCTTCTTCCCTAGGCCTATCCTCAAAATTAGAAAAGGATAAATAATTAAACTTTTGCGGGGATAAAGAAGTTCTTAAGTTTTAAATATTTATTTTTATAAACACTTCTAAAGGCAAAGGTTCTGCTAGATTTAAGAAGAAGGCCACAGGGAATCTTTGATCATTAGATCTGTGAGTTTTTAAGTAATTTTTAGATTAGTTATTTGCGTAGGAAAGTTTAGACAATTAGATGGTTTTAATTTGCAAGTTTTATGTTTACAGTATTTACAAGTTTAGTAATATGTAAGTTAATTTAGTTTGTTTACTGTCTATGCATGTTTCTTTCTAGTTTTCCATTGTTTACAAGTAATTCTCCTTCTTCTTAGCCCTTTCTTTGTTATAGTTTATTTACAGTTATGCTTATACCTATTTTACTTGTTTTTGTTTATTTTTGAGTCTAGACCCTGCGAGTAGCCTAGACTATTCCCCCTTTTCTTCAGCGCTAAGCCTAGGCCTGAAAAGAGCCTAGGCCTTTACCATTATTTTGCGTTAAATTGGAATAATGTTGGAACTGAATAAGAAGGAATTTTTGGGCATATTGAAACTGCTTAGGTATTTTAAACAGAATGGACTATAAATTGGGGATAAACCATAACATGTAATTGGAGAACATGCAAACTGGAATATATTACCTTAACTGAATATTAAGTAACGGGGGGGGGGGGGGGGGGGGTGATATGTTGTATAAAAAGATAACATTAATTAGGATCAACCTAGGGACATAAGATGAGGTTATATGGGCATTATTAATAAACGTAAATTGTGTTAAGTTAAATTGATAAAATTAATAAGCTAAGATTAAGGGAATCCGTTCGACGGCATGGGGAAGATTAGGGAAGATAATTGGCTCGTATATTAGGTCCGTTCCAACAGCATAGGGCTGATTGGGGAAGATAAGAGGCTTAATAGCATTAGGAAATCCTAGTTTAGGTCCGTTCCGGCAGCGTAGGGTTGGTTAGGAAAGATAAGAGGCCTAATAAAATAATGAATAGGGACCAAATCTAGGGGTGACTTGTGTCAATTACATATATTTGGTTGGGAACTCATATTAGTCAGTATCCTTTTTCATCATGGAGGTCTCACACTAGGTAAAGACAAGGGCACACTTTACTATACTATGTCGTAAGTGGGTCAAACGAGGTGGGTACGGGCGTATTCCGACGGGAAGGTGAGGGTGTCGATTGGGGAAGATAATCCACTGTAACGCCTGTGATTAACGGCTATGTCAGTTTAGTGGATGGATTCGCGATTGATAACCCCAATTTCTATAGCTGGCATAGGTTATCAAATTAAGGGTGTAGGAGCCAATCAGCGGGTAGAAAGTATGTAAAACCTAATTGTAATATCTTGGTAGTTGGTGCAGCAATTTTCGGATATGAATCATAAACCTATTGTTATTCGTGTATATCTTTCCTACTATTTCATTTATGTTCTTATGTCTATTACTCTTAGAATTATTCTTCTGTCTAAATACTTCCTTAACTTATGCTCATGCTAGAAATTACTAGAACTCACCAGATGTATTTCTGACCTAGTTTGTTTTCCCTTTCTCTCTTCCTCTCCCCCCCCCCCCCCCCCAACCCCCCACCCCAAGTTTGCAAGATGGAGGGTCTTAGCAGTGATTCTCGATTGTTCGGTTCAACTTGGATTCATACTCTTTTTAGATTCATGTATTGGTTCACTTCTTGTTTTCTGATCATTGTATTGACATGTTAAAGAGATGGTTTTTATGGTTTTACTTATGTACTCTGATATTTTTCACGAGACAGTATGTTTGTTTTATGATGATGACTATTTAGTATTTTGAAATGTAATAGGTATTCTGATTTGACTTGTATATTTAAATAATGTTTTAAAGTTTTCGTTGTGTTTTATATTACTGTCTTATGAATTTTAGTCTTTGTGTTGTTACTTTATACCTAAGTGCTTCATAAACCTTAACGCATCCTTATATGTGTGATGTTAACGGATGTGAGGTGCTTTATTTGGTATAGAAGCCTAAGGTTAACAGATTAAAGAAATGTTTTTGAAGAAGTATTTTCAAAGGTAAACTGATTTCAAGTGAAACTTATTTTTTAAAAAGATTCCCTCAAGTCAACTATAATAATTCCTTGGTACCTTTTTGAATCCTTGTCTCTTTTCTTTTTAGCATGTTTGGGGCTCCCAATTTCCAGAGGGCGTTCCCATTCTGGCATGGATCCGTAGATACATTGAAGTTACGGCGCCTGCCGAAGGGAAAGGAAATGCTCCACCTCCAGCCGTAGCAGCGGTAGTTCAACCTAATCCAACGGTTAATTTCTCTATACTATGTAAGGATTTTTCTGCTATGGGAGGCAAGCCATTTCTTGGATCGAAGAGTTTTGTTGATGCTCGTAATTGGTTGAGAGAGACAAATCGTGTGTTTGGATTATTAGAGCTTGATGACAAGAGGAGGATTCAATTGGCCTCTTAGCAATTGAAAGGATAGAAGTCATATTGGTGGGAAGTAGTCAAGGAATAGCGGGCCATAAAGACATGGGATGAGTTCAAGGATAAGTTCAAGAATTTTTTTATCACAAGCTGAAGAAGGGATGCAGTTGGAAAAGTTCTTAAGTCTGAGACCGGGTAATATGTCGGTTAAAAAGTGTGTGAACAGCTTCAATGAGTTGGAGAGATTTGGCTTAGATCTGGTTAATACTACACATAAGAAGGCTTTGAGGTTTGCGAGGAGACTGAGCCAATCCCTCTAAGGACTAGCAATGATACATATTACAATGGGAGCTACTCTTGAGAGGCTTGTGGATATGGCTCTTATGCGTGAGGATGGAAAGGAGAGTAAAAAAGAGGATAAGATTGTGGTAACGAAGACAAGTACTGGAAAGAAAAAGTGGTAGCCCAAGAAAGGTGCAATGAAAAAGGGAGAGAAGCTATAACAACCCGTATTTTTTTAACATGTTAAAACCATAAATTAAGGCAGAATTAAATTTTAAAATAAGAATCAAGGGAAATGGGTTGCCCCATTGCGTTCATCTCGAAACTCTACTTGGAAACGAGTCCGAGTTTTCGAGAAACGGAGTCCGTATGAGGGAGATATGATCCTCCGAATTTTCAGGAATTTTTAAAATCGAAAACAGCTCGAAATTCGAATTCAAACCCCAGCGCAGACTGGGTAGAAATTTTCCCGCCCAGGAACAGGTCGACTTGGGGTTGACACTATGGTCGACCTCCCAGGGACCAGATCGACCCTATGGTCGACTTGGGGGTCGACCTAGTGCCAGAACCCAGTTTTGAGCTTGGGTTCATTCTGATGTTTCTGGTCTCGTTTTTCAGTCTAGATTCGTCTGCCTAATCCTATATAAACAGCCTCCTAGCCTAATTCTCTTTACACCATTCTTCTCTAACCTTATGCTGCACAAATTCTTGATGTACATGGTTTCTTTTAAATTAAATTAAAATAAAATAAAACACGAAGATTGTTTCTTGAAGACTACGGCTAGGAATTGCATATTGGGGATTTGCTTCTATAATCAAATCAAGATTCAACGATTCAACAATTCGACGACTAGTTTATAGATTCAACTTCTGCATCTCAATTTCTTAGACCACGATCTATAAGTTCTAGTTACTTTGAGATTTAAACTTGTTAATTGTAATTTGGACATGAGATAAAGTGAAATTGGACTTAAGTATGATAATCCATTCACATATATTCTAGTTTCCATCTTGGATCTTGACATTTGGGAATATTGCTATGAAATCAATTTGGACCTATTCATGTGTAAATCAAACTCTTTCATGCCCATAACATTATCATGTCTGTGATGTTGAATCAGTCTATTATTTACAAGTTTGGGACTATCACCTTATGCCATGACTATCACCTTATTATGTTAGATTTGAAATCCTATTATTTTCTATATGCCAGTGATGTTGTAACCAGTTATCTCAAAGTTATATCATGCTAGTCTTGTAACCCCTTTTATCACTTTATGCTCGTCCTTTTTGCCTATCATAGTTTTGATGTTATTCCCTTTATTTCTAGATTTGGATTTACTTGTAATTAAGATCGATTCACGTTTACGTGCGATGGGAATACGATTTGGGTAGATTATGCAAAACATGAATTGGTTATGAACATGAATCGTGAACTTGATAATAGGCATAAGTTGAAACTTGACATGAAAGTTGTCATGAAACTTGACACAAACTTGACATGAAACTTGAACATAGACATGACACTAGAATGAACTTGAAAATGGCCAACTCGAGGTTGGGTTGAGTTTGCAGTTTAATTATGCCTGAAACAACCCGGCAAATCCAGTGACTGCAAACAATAGGATCCAATGTGGGTAGTTGGTCATATCGCGCTCGAAACCCGAGGTCAGACTGAGTTGTGGTGTAATTCTGCCCGAAACCGCCCGGCATATCCAGTGACCACAACAATAGGTCTGATGTGAGAGGTTGGGGTGCATTAATGAATTAATGCCACGTGACAGGGTTAAATCATGAATATGAAAGACAACACTTAACCAACTTGACACAGGATTAGTGGGGTTAAGTCATGAAATAGAGAGACAACACTTAAACCAACCTGACGTGCTAGACTGATAAGGGATAAGTCATGAATTTAAATGTCAACACTTAACCTGTTGGACGAAAACCCTGGTTACGCGGTCCATTTCAGCAGTAACCCACTTAGATGTATCATGGTACCCTGGAACTAGGCAAGGTAGGGCACGATTACTGGGATGAATTGTAAGCAACCAGAACGACGGCTGAGTTGTTGCGCCAATGTAGGTTCAGACGGACTATGGTCGTGCACATAGTCCGGAGTTGAAAAAGCAGGCATTAGGCATCAGTAGGTTTACACTGTGCATGCTAGATTCGTATCGATGGTTGGCGCCCTAGGGCTTGATACACCTTATGGTGGACCTAGCACAGGTGACTGCATTCGTGATAGGGCCGTATGACACAGACACATGATGAGTTAGAACTTGTAGGGAACCGATCGATTAATGGATCGTTACGTAGGACCCCGAAATGGGTCACTTCATGATATTGGGCCAATGGATCATTTTCATGGTTAATATATGACATGGGTTTGGGATAATAGTACAGTTGGTGCAGCGAACCTTGAACATGCGATGTTATACTTGATTTATACTTGAATTATCTTGCCATCTTAGTCTACCTTGCTCATCTTGTCATCGCCCTTATGTTTACTTTCAGTTTATACATGTCATGTTACATTTACCTGTTTTTATGCTGAAAGTCACTAGGACTTACCAGTCTTTATGATTGACCCGTTTTCTTTTGCCTCTTTTTATTTTGTTTCCCCTCCCCTCCTCCCTCCCCCCCCCCCTCCCCCCCCCCCCCCCCTCGGTTCTCAGGGAGGAAACTCTAGCACTTAGCTTGGATTTCGCTTGCTTTCGGTTCAGCTCATGTATGGTTTGATCTTGAGCTATGCTATGGCTGCATTTCTGCTACCTTTGGGGAATTAAGCTACTTTTGTTGTTTTAAATTTATGCTTCTTTATTTATGCAAGACAGAATTTGTTGTAATGGAAAATAATGACTTTGTCTATTTGGTACTTTGGATGTAAAAGGTTTTGACTCTTCCTGAAAGTAATGAAATTTATCTTCTAATTCTTCCGCTGTTTTATTTATGTTCTGTCTTGCAATATTTCTTTGCTTGTTTACCTCGACAACGCTCCTCTAAAACTAGTGCATTCCCTTTGTGAGTGACCCTAGCGGAGGTGGTGTGTTACAGAAGCCAGATAAAGCACAGATCAAGAAGGAAGTGAAGTGTCATGGGTGTGGCATGATGGGATACTTTATCAAAGATTGCAAGAAGACTGCTAAGAAGGATGGTTGTTTTCAGTGCAGACGGATGAGACATTATAGCAGGAAATACCTTCAGAAGCAAGGACAGGGAACTGGTACATCCGGAGAGCAGTTTCATGCGCTTGAGGCAACTTAGACTAGTGGTAGCAGTCAGGACAGAGATAGGAAGGTCATTGTAAAAGGTTTGAATTCTCTTTCCAACTTTCCCATTAGGACCTTGTTTGACTCTGATGCTTTTCTTCTTTCATACCCAGTGCAGTTGCTGATAGTCAACACCAAGATACTTCTATAGTTTCAGATGCAGTAGTTATCTCAAACTCCATAAGTGGTATAGCTCACCTATCTATGATGTGTAGGGGTTTGTGGAATTCTATTCTTGGCATCGAGTTTGGGTGTGATGTGTATGTACTGAGTTTTATGGGTTACGGGCTTACTCTAGGATGGATTGGCTAGCCATGTATGGCGCCATCCTTGAATGCAAGAGGAGAATTGTGAGGCTTTTGACATGCCATTATAGGACTCTTGAGATTTTTTGTGACCCACGAGGGTCACTCATGCTCAGTTTCTTGGATTCCTTAGATGCTTATGTCAATGATCTCAGTTTGGTTCCCTTAGTTAGATACTTTCCAGACATATTCGAGGAGATAAGAGGGATACCTCTTAGGCGCGAGATAGATTTCCGGATATACTTGGTAGAGAATTCTAAGCCTTTTGCGTTGCAAGTGCGCCACATGGCTCAGAGAGAGGAAGGAGCTTAGTAAGTAAGTGCGTGATTTGTTTGAGAAAGGGTTTATTAGACAGAGTAATTTTGAGTGGGAAGCACTGGTCATCTTTATGACTAAGGCGGATGAATCTCTCCTTGTATGTGTGGATTACATATAATCGAATACGCTCACGAAGAAGGTTAGACACCCACTCCCATGGATAGATGACTTATTTGACCAATTAGTGGGCGCTTCAATTCTTGCTGTTGGATTTAGCTACAGGCTTTCATCAGCTTAGGGTGGGTGATGATAGCATAGGCAAGACTGTTGTTAGGACTCCCGATGGATTCTTTGAGTGGCTATTTATGCCTTTTGGGTTAACCAATGCACCGTCGTATTTTGTGGATTTGATGAGCTGGGTATATAAGGAGTACCTGAATAAGTTCGTGGTGGTATCATTGACGATATCTTAGTATTCTCGAGGAGCGAGGAGGAGCGCACCTTGCACTTGGGAGAGCTCCTTCGTACTCTCTATGCACATCAGTTGAAGGCGAAGTTTTCTAAGAGCCACTTTTGGCAATAGGAGGTAAGGTTCTTGGGGTATTTGTCTCTAGGGATGGTATAGTGGTGGATCCGCTAAGGTTATCGCAGTATAGGATTGGAAATCCGCCAAGAGTGCGATAAAGGTAAGGAGCTTTTAGGTTTGGCGGGATACTATCGGAAGTTCATTAAGGATTTTTCGTGGATCTCATTTTCTCTTACCCGCCTAGCAAAGATGAACCTAGTTTTTTCTTGGGAGGTGGATTGCGAGGATTCACTCTTGAGACTGAAGAAGGCTCTCACATCAGCTTCGGTATTGACTCTACCTGATGGTACAAATATGTTTACCATATATACAGATGCTTGCGGCATAGGTCTAGGTGCAATGCTTAGGCAGAAGGATAGGGTTGCCTGCTACATGATTAGGCAGTAGAGGGTACATGAGAAGAACTACCTCACCCATGATTTGGAGCTAGCAGTGATAGTGTTTGTGCTTAAGTCTTGGAGACATTATCTATTAGGTGTGAGATTTGAGCTGTATACAGATCATAAGTCCCTCAAGTATTTATTTTTGCAAAAAGATCTTAATTTGCAACAGCGGTGCGGGATGGAGTTCCTTGCATCTTATGACTTCGAGATAGCATATACCCCGGGGAAGGGGAATGTAGTAGCAGATGCATTGAGTAGGCAGAGAATGACTTTGAGTCCATTGTTCGTAGAGTGGCAGAGTTTGGAGTTTATTTCATCGTTCAATTTTAGACTATCTACGGACTATGCAGCAGGATGATTGGCATCGTTGGAGGTGCGACCTACTATCTTAGAGCGCATTGGATCCAGTCAGCATGAGGACCATCAATTAGC
Organism: Allium sativum; assembly: GCA_030737875.1. NCBI lineage: Eukaryota > Viridiplantae > Streptophyta > Magnoliopsida > Asparagales > Amaryllidaceae > Allium > Allium sativum. Next base: position 9,331,955 of record CM060913.1, read on the forward strand.
GGATATCATGGACCGACTCAATAGAGGGGAGACCAATAGTTGAGTCAAGAATTTTATGGAGTTTTGATTTTTGACAAAGAAATAAGCCGTGATCGACAAAAAGAAGATATTTATTGATATGAAGAGGTACAAAGAGCTACATATGGTATTCTAGATTAGAGGTTGATAATTTGGTGTTTTAATAGTGTTGTTTATGTTAAAATCTATCCACAAATAATATCACACCTCGAAATTATTGATATATATACATATGTACACATTGATTGTGCAACCTGGGTAAAACCGATCGACTGCCCATATTTTGACCTGTCGACCGTTTTTACCCAAAATGCACAATAAACATGTACATGTGAATATAACGTGTATATATATTCAAATTCCTGTCTACCGGTTCTTTTTGACCTATTGACCATTTTCTCTCAGAAAACAACCTTTCAAAAAGACACTTACTTTCAATCAAGGGTTGCGTCTCCTTCTCTCCACCAATAATCATGGCTATTGTTCGTTACTCTTCACAAAGGGTTACAACTATTTATTCTCTATATAAACACTATGATAACATCATTCCTTTCTACTAATTTAACGAATTTTGACTTGATTACTATCTATGATTTCTTGATCTCATTTCTATATTCTCAAGCGCTAAATTGCTCATATCCAATAATATATCGTTTGAATCCTGGAATCTATATAATATTCTTTTGATTCAATACCATATCCACTTCCAAATCTTCATATACACAAATATTATGTTTTAGGATAAGATTATAGGAAGGTTGTACTACAAGTGACAAATTCGGGTTATCAAGAACACATACTGTCAACAACAATTGTATTCATCTTAGCTGAAGTCCTCGGTGTTGTAAGAGGCACGTGTTGAAGTCCTCAGTGTTGTCAGATGCGTGAAATCCCGTTCGTCTGCTAGGGTGTTGTAAACATGTTCCTCCGAGTGAAGTGAGTTGGTTGTTACTGAAAATCCAGATAGAAATATGGGACTAGATGTAGGACGATGCTCTGAACCCGTATAAAAATCCCTGGTGTGATTTTTCTATTTTTTACTGCATTTACTGTACATATATGTGATTAGCTAATATTTATATCATCTTATATTTTCTTTCATAGTTGTTGGAAATACATTTATATATCTGTGTGTTATACACCATATTACATGATCTATGTGTATTGTATTAGCACATACACAATCTTCATTTGGTATCAGAGCACAGTCATCATATAAACGTAACACAGTTATTTGATATGTTCCGGTAATATGGCAAATAACGCAAGTACTAGCAATATCACTCAGAACACCACTTACACGGAAGGTCAATCGACACAAAGACCTCCATTCTTCAATGGTCTTAACTATAGCTATTGGGCAACACGTATGTCATTTTTTATGCAGTCAAATAGCTATGATGCCTAGAATGCTACCCAAAAAGAAATAGTGAATCCAGCAACTTATTATTCAGAATGGACACCGGCTGAGAAAATGGCAGCAGCTATAAATGCAAAAGCAATAAACATGTTGTTTTGTGCATTAGACCAAAACGAATAAAACCATGTTAGTATCTGTACCACCGCATATTAAATTTGGCAAACGCTGAAAACCACTCATGAAAGTACTAACAAGGTAAAACAAGCCAAAATAGCTATGCTGAAAAGTCAGTTTCAAAATGTCAAGATGAAGCCAAATGAGATAATCAATGATATGTATTCACATTTTCAAACTATTCACCATGCTCTTATCGGATTAGGACAAAAATATTCTGATTTTGATGTTGTTTCAACATTCCTACATTCTTTGGCTAGTGAATGGGAAGGAAAAGTATTAGCAATTGAAGAAGCTAATGACCTTTACGTCATGAAGCCAGATGAATTGATAGGGAATCTAATGTCCTATGAAGCTAATTTGCAGGCTAGAAAGGAACAACATTCCATGCTGAAAAAGATGAAGATGAATTAGACTCTGAAGATGAAGATCTGGCGTTCATTGCAAAAGATTTCAAAAAATGCCTAAAACAACGAAAAGCTAGTCGTTATAACAAAAAGAAAACCGGATCAATTAAACCATCATCATCCACTATAGAATGTTTCAACTGCCACAAAAAGGGGCACATGCACAAGGATTGTACGGAGCAAAAGAAGAAGTCAGAAAATGACAAATTCAGATACAAAAGGGACAGATCAAAGAAACGAGCGTTCTCAATGACATGGGATGATTCAGGCTCGTCTTCATCGGAAAGTGAAAGTGATACAGAAAATGAACAAGCAAATGATTTTTTCATGGTAGCAGAAGATGAGGTACAAATTCCTACATTTGATGAAGTACTTGATGTTAATGCCGAATTGATAGTTAAATATAAAGACATGAAACGACAATTCAAAGAAGCCAAAGCCGATTTGAGTATAGCAGAATTTGAACGAGATATGTTAAAAGACAAAAAGAAAATATTAGAAGAAGAACTTGAAAAACTTCAAGAATCATCATCTAATATTGACTCTCAATTATCTCTTTTGAGTCGATAAATTAAAACTCAAAAAGAGAAAAACAATGCCCTTACTATTGAAAATCACGAGCTTAAGGCGAAGGTCAAAATTCTAGACCTAGAAAAAGCTAGTTTACAAAATAAGTTAGATAATATTACTCAAAATGTTTCTAACTTCAACAAAGGTCGAGAAAATTTGACAAAAATCATTGAGAGTTTACAATCTTCTTCAAATAAACAAAGTTTGGGATACAAGAAACAAGAAACCAAGAAACATCTCGGTTATAAGAAAAATCTTAGTTTATTATATTCCAAGCCAAAACCAGTTGTGAAATTTCAAAAGGAAGATATCAAGACTATCAAGATATGGATTCCTAAAACAAATAAAAATTTGATTAGGAACAAATATATTTGGCATTTCATGAATACTGTGCATATTAATTCTAATTATTTATATAAAGGGGATACCGGACCCGTATGGGTTTGGACTCCTAATACCTAACTCTTAGGACCTATGAAAAAGTGGTTACCATGGACTTAATATTATTCTTTGCATGTCCCACTTAAGAAAAGAGGAAAGTGGATATTGGACAGTGGTTGCTCGAAGCACATGACTGGAGACAAGAGCTTATTGACAAATATTACATACTCAGATGGTGGCTCCGTCACTTTTGGAGATAATTCATAAGGCTATATCATTGGCAAAGGCAATGTGAGCAACTACGGTACATCTAACTTACCTCTTATTACCAATGTCATGCTAATTAAGAATCTGAAATACAATTTACTTAGCATTAGTCAGTTATGCTATAAGGGATTTACAATTCCCTTTCCAAACAATAAGTGTAGTATTTTAGATAGAGAACATAATTTAGTTTTCGAAGGTTATAGAGATAAAAACATATATATTCTGAATATGAATATTAATCATAGTTCAGATATGTGTCGTATGGTTCATGATAAGGATCCATGGTTATGGCACAAATGCTTCTGTCATATAAGCTTCAAAACTATCAACAAGCTGGCCAAAACGATCTAGTTAGAGGTTTACCCAAACTGAGCTTTAAGGTTGACAACTTTTGTGACACATGTCAATTAGGAAAATTGACTAAATCATCTTTTAAATCCAAGAAAATCATATCAACATTATAACCACTTGAGTTACAGCATATGGATTTATTCGGACCAACTCAGGTACAGTCAATAAATCATAGTCGATATGTGTTTGTAATTGTTGATGATTACTCTCGTTACACCTGGACTATTTTCCTGAAAAACAAAAGTGACACTTTTGAACAATTCAAATCTTTCGTCAAAATAATTCATAAATCGAAAGAGCTTAAGGTCAAAAATATAAGAAGTGACCATGGTGGAGAGTTCGTAAAATAACGATTTTGAACATTTTTGTACAAAGAATGGTATATATCATAATTTTTCATTTCCCAGAACTCCACAACAAAATGGAGTTGTAGAACTGAAAAACTGGACCTTACAAGAATGTGCAAGAACGTTATTGAATGGAACCACTTTACCAAAACATTTTTGGGCAGAAACTATTGCAACTGCATGTTATTTTTTGAATCGTGTGTCCATTCGACCTCTCACCAAGAATACGCCTTATGAATTATTTAACAAAAGAAAGCCTAATATCTCATACTTCAAAGTCTTTGGTTCTAAGTGCTTTATCTTAAATATGAAAGACCAACTCGGCAAATTCGATCCAAAGGTCGATGAAGGTATATTTGTTGGTTATGTTTTTATGATTTTTGATTGGATTGATATGATTTTTGAAGAGATTTTGCAAGTAAACGAATGCACTAGGCCGCATTTGTTTTATAATGAATATATCATGCGCCTATTGCTCGACTGTGACATCGCACCCCCCGAGTATCCTGTTTCAAAGCCCAAAGTCTTTAACACAGCAACGATTAAATGGATGAAACTCACCTATCCATACTTCATTATTATGCCTTTTGAGCAATGGAAAAACATAGACATCAAAGAGCTTCAAAATGATCATCCCGGCCACGACCTGAGGAATTCAAACTTTTAGGATTGTCTTCCTCGACAAAGGAATCGTTAGACACCATTGCTCGCAACCAATTTCTACTCAAAGCAAGACTTAAGCATATGGATAAAAAGATCGACAAATGCTTCAACAAGATTAGGTCTTTCTTCAGAACATTATGGGAAGCAATGTCGTGTGGTGCATCATCATCCATGCAAGCTCAAGACCCCGGCAAATGTCCAGCTCCTCCTAATTTTTCTTGGACATCATCAGAGGAGGCTACGAGCTCGGGAACTAGCCATAGACATGGTCAAGGAAAACACAAGTTGTTGAAGAGGAAGAGGAGAAAGATGAGATGGAATCGCAATCCGAGTCTTCTTAGTTCACTTCCTAATTTTCTCTTGCATGCCTATCTTTTGCTTTAAGACTTGATCTGGCACTTGTATCTAAATGGTGTCGTGTTTTAGTCGTACTAGACCTTTACGTGTGTATAACGTTATTTTGTGACTCTTGGCATGATCCATGTTACTCGTTTATGTTGTTTAATATCCTAATAGAATCATTTATATATCTTCATTTATTTATTTATTTATTTATTCCTTTTTGTCGATGACAAAAAGGGAGAGATTGGTACTAACAGTGTTATGCAGGAATATATAGTTCATGTTCATATACAGGCACAATCTCAGGAGGAGAACATATACATGGGTAGATTCAGAACTATGTTGTCATCAATCAAAAGGGGGGAGAATGTTGCGTCAATAATTTTATGGAGTTTTAATTTCTGACAAAGAAATAAGCCGTGATCGACAAAAAGAAGATATTTATTGGTTTGAAGAGGTACAAAGAGCTACATATGGTATTCTAGATTAGAGGTTGATTATTTGGTGTTTTAATAGTGTTTTTTACATTAAAATCTATCCCCAAATAATCTCACACCTCAAAAATATCGATATATATACATATGTACACATTGATTCTGCAATCTGGGTAAAACTGGTCGACCGCCCATATTTTGACATGTCGATCGTTTCTACCCCGAATGCACAATAAATGTGTACATGTAAATATAACATATATATATATATATTCAAATTTCTGTCTACCAGTTCTTATTGACCTGTCGACTGCTTTCTCTCAGAAAACAACCTTTCAAAAAGACACTTCCTTTCAATCAAGGGTTGCATCTCCTTCTCTTTACCAATAATCATGGCTATTGTTCGTTACTCTTCACAAAGGGTTACAACTATTTATTCTCTATATAAACACTCTGAGATCATCATTCCTTTTAACTAATTTAACGAATTTTGACTTGATTACTATATCTGAATTCTTGATCTCATTTCTATATTCTCAAGCGCTAAATTGCTTATATACAATAATATATCATTTGAATCCTAGAATTTATATAATATTCTTTTGATTCAATACGATATCCACTTCCAAATCTTCATATACACAAATATTCAATTTGAGGATAAGATTATAGGAAGGTTATACTACAAGTGACAAATTCATGTTATCAAGAACACATACTATCAACAACAATTATATTCATCTTAGTTGAAATCCTCGGTGTTATAAGAGGCACGTGTTGAAGTCCTCGGTGTTATTAGAGGCGTGAAATCCCGTTCATCTGCTCGGGTGTTGTAAGCCTGTTCCTTCGGGTGAAGTGAGGTGGTTGTTAGTGAAAATCCAGATAGAAGTTTGGGACTGGGCGTTGGACGGTGCTCCGAACCAGTATAAAAATCCCTGGTGTGATTTTTCTATTTTTTACTGCATTTACTGTACATATCTGTGATTAGCTGATATTTATATCATCTTATATTTTCTTTCATAATTGTTGGAAATATATTTATATACCTGTGTATTATACACCATATTACACGATCTGTGTGTATTGTATTAGCACGTACACAATCTTCACAATAGTCACCTTGCTAGGTATTCTGTGGATGAGAGAAGGCGGCTACACCGTGATTGGAGATTGTGTGTTCCTCGAGTTGATGATTTGTTGAGATCGATTTTAGAGGAGGCTCATCACTCTCGGATGACTTGGATGACCATCCAACCAGGCGGTGATAAGATGTACAAAGATATGAGGAGGGTTTTTCATTGGATAGGGATGAAAAATGACATAGCAGAGTACGTAGATCAATGTATGACTTGTCAGCGAGTGAAGGCTAAGCAGAGGAAGCCTGGTGATTGCTTCAGCCTTTGAATGTGCCATAGAATAAGTAGGAGAGAGTCTCGATGTACTTCATAGATGGGTTGCCCAGATTGAGGAAGGGAAACACCGGTATTTGGGTTATAGTCGATAGGTTGACTAAAAGCGCTCACTTTATCCCGGTTAAGAACAAGCGGATGGCAGTTTGGTTGGCATCAGTTTATCTTTGAGAGATCATCTGACTCCATGAAGTTCCCTCTAGTATCGTTAGTGATCGAGACCCCATCTTTACGAGCGAATTTTGGAGGTGCCTGCAGGAGGCATTGGGGACACAGCTACAACTTAGCATTACCTATCACCTTCAAACAGATGGACAGACGAAGAAGGTTAATAAGATTCTTGAGGGTTCATTATGGTTGTGTATCCTAGACTTCGGAGGGACATATAAGGAGCATCTTCCATTGGTAGAGTTCACATATAATAACAGCTATCAAACGAGTATTGGTATGGCTCCCTTTGAGACATTATACAGACGACCCTGCAGATCACCTACATGTTAGTGGAAGTCCACAGACAGACTTCTACTGGGACCTGAGATGGTTAGAGATACCTCAAAGAAGATAGATTTAATCTTAGGCGGATGAAGGCAGCTTAAGATAGACAGAAGTCGTATGCAGATTAGTGGACGACAAATCTAGAGATCGAGGTAGGAGATATTGTATTTGTTAAGGTGTCACCTTTGAGGGGTGTTGTTTGGTTCGACTCAGTGGGGTAGTTGGCACCAAGGTTGGTAAGGTCATTCCCTGTAGTAGAGAGGATAAGTTGGATGGCCTACAGAGTTAAACTACCGGAGAGACTGGCAGGAGTTCATAATGTATTCCATATTTCACACTTACGGAAGTGTTTACATGATTTCGCGGTAGTGGTAGAGCCAAGTACTCTAGAGGAGATCGAGGTAGGGAGGGAGCCATCAGTTAGGAGAGTTCCTACTCGGATACTAGGATCTGAGGTGAAGAAGCTACTGAATATAGAGATCAAGCTTGTTAAGATTCAGTAGCGAGAAGACAACGACGACACGACTTGGGATCCAGAGGAAATAATTCATGCTTCTTTTCCATTTCTTTTTGAGAGTATGCTATTAATTCTTTCCTAATCTTTAAATTTGAATCTATTTTTCCTATCGTTTGAATCATAAGTCTTAGATAGAAGCCTATGGATGGTAGGAAATGGTTTAAGACATGTTAATAGAACATGTTATAGTTGAATGGATTCACATGGGTGCATGTGTTCGCTAGTGGATGCATATACACGCACTAGGCACTAGTTAGAGATCGACTAAACTAGTACGCTTACATAATTGCATATGGATGCCTGTGCATTTTTATTTGATTTATATGGATGAAAATGGTTGAACCATCACTTAGATGTTGCATTTTGATGAACGGTTGTTGCGTACATATAGATTTTTTATATGTATCATTAGGGTTCTTTCACATATATATTGGATGTATGACACGGACATGAAATGTATTAAGAAGGTCAACTAAATCAGTGGATCGACTGATTTTTACATTAGCTTAGGGACATATACACAACGCCTTTGCATATTTTCATGAAAAGCATTAGAAAATCTAAGGACAATGGATGTCATTGGCTGATGGTTGAGTAGATGGGTGTAGATAATGGTTGATAACATTTATAATATTCTTCTAGCCTTGGAGATTTCGGGGACGAAATCCTTTAAGGAGGGGAAAATGTTACATCCTGAATTTTAATAAGCAATAATTAAATGTAAAAGATAAATAAATTAAAATTTAATTAGGACAATATTCAAAATTAGACAGTTGGACTAGCACTATTGGGTCCGTTATAATTTTCTAATCAAAATGGATACTTGGTTGCAAAAATTTGAATTAAAATGGATTAGTTATGAATTAAAGAAGAATCAGGAAGATTAAAATAAATTAATATATGGAACAAATGGTCACTGGGCGACCTAGCCCACTTGGGTTGACCCCTCTGTCGATACAGGTAGGCGGGTGGGACGACCCAGGTCGAGGATATTTGCATGCCTTGGTCTGCATGCACAATAGCAATGTTTATTTATTTTTACATCGTTATTTTGCTTAGATAGCTGAGTTTTATTTGCCTATATTAAACTAAAGGCTGATGTGGTTCTTTCTTATTGGTCCAATGACATGGTTGGACTGGATCTAGTATTGGATTTAGACGGTTGAGGGCATCCAGTAAACCCTATAAAAAGACTAGTAGAGCCTCTCTCATTTCTACACATTTATTCTTTCTCTCTTAACCTTTTTCCTCCCCAGGCTTATCCTCAAAATTAGATAATGAAGTTCTTAAGTTTTAAATATTTATTTTCATATACACTTCTAGAGGCGGACGTTCTGTTAGATTTAAGAAGAAGGCCACGAAAAAAGCTTTGATCATCAGATCTGTGAGTTTTTATGTAATTAGGTAAAACCTAATTGTGATATCTTGGTAGTTAGTGCAACAATTTTCGAATATGAATGAGAAACTTATCTTTATTTGTGTTTATCATTCCTGCTATTTCATTTATGCTTTTATGTCTAATACTCTTAGAACTATTTATCTGTCTAAATACTTCCTTATGCATACTAGAAATTACTAGAACTCGCCATATGTATGCATGACCTAGTTTGTTTTCCCTTTCTCTCTTTGTCCCCTCCCCCTCCAAGGTTTGCAGGGTGGAGGGTGTAACGACCCGTATTTTCAGCTGTATAATAATTAATTTATTTGATTATTTAAATAGTGATTTGGAGAATTTAATGGTTGTTTAATTAAATTATATGGACTATTTAATTAATATAAATAATAGAATAATATATTTAATTTCGAAATAGTCAAAAATAGTGAATTGACAATATAATGTGAACTGGATAATTTAAAATATATATAATTCAGTTTAGCGTTGAATTATATTAATGAATATATTATATAAACGAAGATTGAACCTATAATTATATTATAATTATAATCAAGCTCGAAATGGCACGGCAGTTTGCAATTTAGCGATTTGAACTTCAACTAAATATACAGGGTCCATTTTAAATCGAACTTCTATGAAACAAGAAACGTTAGGAGCTGGTGAAGTATATTTTTCTAGTAGAAGAGAAAATTCAGGATTTCGTCGTGTTGATTTTGATTTATGTCTAAATCAAATTTCAAAATAACTGCTATGGAATTCCTTTATAATTTATAACAATATATAAGGAATTTCATTATAAATCGAATATCAATTTAATCGGGATTTGAAATATCAAGTTAGAAATTCATATAGGAATATTCTGGAGCTGTATGATATTCTATTGTGAATATTTACGATAATATAAATTTATTTATATTTTATTTAATCATTCTTAAATATATTTATATAATTAAAAGGGTTTATTGAGAGCTTTAAAAATAGTCGTTTTTGCAAATGAACTCCGTTTTTGACGAAACTAATTTTGTTGGATCCCTAACATTAAATTATTGTTAGATTTCAAGTTTCGTAATTTTTGGAGCCAGTGTGTGGCCGTACGGATTTTTAATGTGAAAAACAGTCAGTATTTTGACGGTTAAAAATACGTTGTGTGAGCAAACGAAGCCGGAATTCGACCAAACCAGTTTTGTTGGGTGCATAATGTAGAACTCTAGCTGCATGCCAATTTTCATGATTTTTGGATACCATGTGTGTTTATAGAGATTTTTAACAATGAATATAGATAGTGGTTGAATAAAAACGAATTAAATAATGAATATAAAATTAGTTAAAACTTCCTATAAATATCCCCCAAACATTTCTAAACCCAAATTCTGGTCAAACATTTCAGCACCGTCGTATTCTTTCTCAAACATATCTCCTGAGTCTTCAAAAATCCACAATAATTCAAAGAAAATATTATAATTCGATATATGTGTATATTCAAGGTCTGGAAAGGTTCCTCTTTACTTTGTGGCAAACGTTGGAAGGTTCGAACCAAATACAGTTCGCTGTATTTACAGTAGCAGCGAATAGGATTGTCGATTTCCAGGTCTTCACGTATCGATGAATAGTTTTGATGTCATTTTCAGGTTTAGCATTGAAAACCGCGCCTCCCTGAGAAGTTTGGTGGTTTTCCGTGACTTTTGATGTCGATGTCTGTAAGGGGAGCGCTGCGGCTTTCCGAAGTCGCAGGGTGGAAGTGATTTTCGAGTTGGAGATGAAGGAGACAGGTAATGTAACGTCCTGTATTTTTGGCAACCAAATATTTTATTTATTTTAAATATTTTATTTGGAATATAAATGGGTTTTAATATTTAAATCGCTATTTAAACGAAGTTGAACGATATATATTCATATATAAAATAAAACGAGCTCAGAACAGCGCTGCAGTTCGTAAAATAGAGTTTTGAACTTCAACTGGATATACAGAGCCTGTTTTAAATCAGATTTCTGTGAAACAAGAAACGTACGGATCAAGTGAAGTATATTTTTCTAGTGGAAGAGAAAAATCGAGATTTCGTTGCATAGATTGGAAGTTATGCCCAAATCAATTTGGCTGAAAAACAGCGGCGTAATCATTTATCGTCCGTAACGGATTATTGGATATAACTGCATATCGGTTTCGAATTTAGACTAGGTTCTTTTGAGGCGTAGTGATAATTTAATTTATAGAATTTTATGGTAATTTTTAATTAATTAAATAAGCAATTTTTTTGTGGAGTATTTTGCACCTTGTAATCAACATTTTGGGATTTCACAATATAAGTTAAACTACCGGTATTATTATATTTTTGGGATCGCGACACCTCACTGAACACGACTGTATTTTTATTTCAGTCTGCAACGCTCATACATGAATACATAGTGGTGTAGGTAACTTTATCTGAATAGTTAACTGGTCAAACGAACCCCAAATTCAACGAAACAAGTTTCATACGAAACCTTAGGAAGAGGTCTAGTGAAACGTCAAGGCCTCATATTTTTAGGATTTTTTCTGTAATTTTAAGGAATTAATGCTCGGTGTTTTTCATCGATATTTTCTAAAGGATTTTCGCAAACGATGTCGGAATTCGACGAAACCTGTCCCATTGGATCCGGAATATTTTTTTATGTTAGGAATAGGTGTCTTCATCTCAATTGAATTTCGTATGTAGTGGTTTTTAACCGGATTTCTCACAACAAAGTTTAGTTGTATTATAATAATATTAAAACTATCCCATGCTTTTCCTTTTGCCTAAATTCCTTGCGTTCAGCCTTTCTATTTCCTTGTTTGCATTGCACGGCATGTTTCCTTGCGCTCCACACTTGTGTAACCGTACAAACTAGCACAGCTCCCCTACCTACCAAAACAAAACCGTGATGCCCAAGGAAAACAGTGTCGTGCGTGCCAAACAACTGTCCGTGTTCTCCAAGGCATTTAAGCCGTGACTCGCACGCACCTTCTCCTTTAAATACCCAGTCCCCCATCGCATAATTACCCAATTCTTATATGCAGCAAACGAAAAAAAATAAAAAAATAAATAAAAAAATAAATAAAGAAGACGATGAACGGAAGCTGCATGGCATGCGAAAGGAGGAATGTGGGAATGAAACGCAGGTAGGGGTCTGGAGGATATTGTATGCGGAAGGAAGCTGGCGTTCTTCCTTTTTTACGAACAGTAAAAAAAAAAAAAAAGAAGAAGAAGAAGAAGGAGCGATGCATGCGGATGAGTGGGGGACAACGGCTGTCGGAGGGGGGAAAGTGCGGCAGCACCGCAGTTGAAGGCGGAGCATTGAGATGGCGGGCGGAGCACTGTGTGTGCATGCGGAAAGGAAGTGCGGGAAAAAAAAAAGAGTGAGGGCGAACGGAGAGAACTGGGAACTGAAGTGGCACAAGCAGATGGGATTAAAAGAGAATGGTGAGAAGAGAAACAGGGAGCGGACAGGAAACAGAGCAACGTAGAAGAGAGGATAGACAGTAGAAGCCTGGTAAGTATTATATTGCGTCAAAACAAGGGTTGGTTAGTATGCCTAATATAGGTTAGTTAAGCCTAATCACTTATAAGTTACAACGTCTCACGTGCCAAGTCTTAGGATTAATACAAATGCCTAATACTTAATTAAAATATACCTAATTATGTTATGTATATATGCCAAAACGTGAATATGCCAATTTAGAAAAAAAACGTGGACAAGTAATCATTTGTTCACTTTGTTTTATTCATATTCAGTTGCCTTTTGTTATGCCAAATTATATGTATATATGGCATGCCTTGATGGCTATATTTATAATGTGCCTAATTGAATTAGAAAATGCTTGACCAAATAATAATGTACACGACCGGGTTCACAAATGCCAATAGAAGGTTTATTAAACATTTACTAGTGTTTTTGTTAAATAAAAAGGGTGTTTAAGTTTTTATAATATTAAATTATAAGTGAATAGCACGTGTTAAATTTATAGCTTGGTCATACAGTATCGGAATCGGACCAAACAAGAAGCGTGGAACTGTGTCGATGGGCGTAATATTCTGAAATTGAAACGAAGGGAATTGAACACAGCTGGAAGTTTGTACAACGAACCGTTTTGACGACGAATAGAAAATCAAGGTGAGTTAAACTCACTCAGTTCTCCCCTCTTATATTTATATAAGTCGGGTTTTATAATTGTGTATTATGCTTGTGAATGGTTGCTTGTTTGTTCGTTCGTTGTTGATTTTATATTCATGTATGGACCAAACAGTTAAATTAAACGTTCGTTTAATTTAATTGAAACAAATCGTTATTTATAACGATTAAATCCAATTGAGGTAACTTACCTCAGTGGTTACGTTTATAACACTATAAACGTTATGATCAAATAGTTGAATGCTTGAACTGTTGTTATTATCCCAGTATTAACTGTTACAGTTATTATTAAACTGTTCATGTCATCTGTTTAGATGAAAAACCAATATTTATTGGCCATCATGAATTGATTGAATGGAACTGTGTTAACCCATTGTTTTGCAAGGAATAACTGTCCTCACTGATATTGATAACGTTTATCAATATGATTATATTGTTTGTTATTGAATGTGAAATTGGTTTATATTTCATGTTTGGTACTAGAGTAACCATTTGCCTCTTTAGTACCGTCGATTAAAATAAATGATTTTCGAAATCAATATTAAATGGATTTCGAGCGGTTTCAAAGTTATAAATATTTTTTTATATGATTTTAAAATGCGACGCTTATGGCAGAGATAATAGTCGAAGCTAAATTTACAAATTTATAACTAACAGAAATGTAAGAGATTATCAAATAAATGTTTAAACAATATAGATTTATCGAATTGGCTATTTAAATGTTGAAATGGTTTTGTAAAAGCCTTATCGGTAGGAAGGGAAGTTTAAGTGTGATTCAAAATAGGATCATTGGATCGTGAATATACAAGAATGTGTAAAAGAGTTCAAAGAAAAATGTTTTGTAATAAATGATCGTTTTTAGCAAATGGTGTTTCAAATTTTACGAAATGTGACTAGATAACATTTCGTGAATGAGATTAACAAATCGGTGGATTTGGAAACAAGTATTGATTTGGAAATGGGATTTCATATTATAAATGAAATCAAAGTTGAAATTATGACTATTTATTTATAAATGAAATTTATAAATGAGATTAGTCAAATAAATGAAAGTGAGTTATTCCGAGGTTCGGAATGCAATATTCTGAAGTTCGGAATATTAACTAAAGGTATGAGTAGTAAATGAAGTTAAAGATTTGAATAATGACAACGAATGTTAGTTGTCGATAATGAATTGGAAACGGGATTTTTAAATGCAGTTAACAATGTGAAAGTGAAAGTGAATGGTAAGTTATCGTAATTAATTTACAAAAGATTTTGTAAATGGAAATTAAATGTTTTGGAAATGAATTCGAGTTAGTAAATAAAGTGAGTGGTTTGTAAATGTGTTTTTGTAAAATTGGGTACAAATGGGATGAGCTATTTTAGACATAAGTTTTTAAAGGATTATCATATGATTTTAGATAACAAATAGGTAGTCGAGTATTATTTAAAGAGAATGTGATAAGTGGAAGTAAAATGGCTTTGAAATGAAATCTGTAATGTTGTTACAAATGATAAGTTAAATTGTTTCGATCAATATAAGAATTTGAAAAGTATATCAATATAACAAATGTATAAGGTATTAATATGAGCTTTATAAAAGTTTTGTTTATGTGGTTTTAAACAAATGAATTTGAATTGTTGAAATAATTTGTAACATTATAATAAAGAGATATTAAGGAATTTTCATAAGGGTTCTATTTCTAATAGAATCGAAGCTTTGTCGAGATTTAAATCGGATTTTTCAAGAAGAAACGTGTGGTTAATAAACTTCTATTTATTCTGAAGATATGAATGTTGTTGGTCAAGGTCTGAGAGGTAAATAAAATACCCCAACTTGAACGACTCCATGATTATCCCAGAATGATATTAGTTTATAAACGAGAGTGGTTGAGGGAAACATAAGCTATGATTTCCGCAAATGATATTATAAACTGTTTTTGAAAGTTTATAAGTTGAATGAAATAAATTTGGAGAATATTCTTATTTTACTAAGAAGTAAAGGCGATGTTCCAAATATTGGAAAAGTTAAAGAATATAATTAACGGGCAGTTCGTTAAAGAGGCTAAATGATACTGAGTATTGAATCAGTGAATCCATTTTCTTTATGGATGAATGTTTGTTTATTTGATAGTTAAATAACCGACTATCAAATATTGGCCCATACGATTGTTGGTACGGAAAGACCGGGATCGAATTTATATTCGAGAACCATTCCGTCCAGCAAATACGAATACGTTGAAGATACTGATTCAAGATGGAGTTATTGAAGACCGTAGATCCTCATAAGCGAAAAGATTACTTAAAATCTCTGACTTGCAAGCAGAGATATACTGTGATTCTGTCGTGGTTGGAATCTACGGATTGCAAGGACTTCTCGCTACTGATTCTCAGGGTGATTCCTAGAATGCAGTAGGAGGGTACCTTCGGTTCATCCTGTTCCTGGATGACTGGTATGGATGGATGTCTGACAGAGTATTTCCAGAAAGGTCACGTATATTGATTTCTCCAACCGTACCAAGAGTGGAAGCGGAGAAGGAAACTTCTTTTAGCTAACACGTAATGTACTGTTGTAGACATCAATTAGTGATTGTTGATGGATCTGACGATGTGACATTTGAAGTAAATATGATGTGCTGATTAAGCGTAGCCTCAAGCCTCATCAACCGGGAAATGACAAAAATCGGGCAGGCAGCATGGCTATGTGGGTCGCTCCCATTAGGGTGTATAATCACCTATCTAGAGAAATTCCTTTTGTTTCTTATTCTATCGATTCTGCCCATTCGGGAACGGTGGTTTGAGTCCAACCGTTGGTGATATACATTCGATACACTCAAGCGAAATGAGTGGTCGGTCATGTGAGGGCCGGGTTGCAAGACGTTCTTGTTGAACCCAGTGTATTCGCCTCTAGAGATACACTATCGGCAGGTGGTCCCATACCTTGTCAGGGTCGGAATCCAATCTCCAATAAGCGCCTGCGGTTTTGATTGTATACTATATATGTGGAGCGTGAGATGCAAGCGTTCCGCTAGATTTATATTTACTTGTGTTTAGACACTATTATAATATCAGACAAGTTATTGGTTTCAAACTGTTTTGGGTTATCGTAAGGTAAAAACCGTCCGTATTTATGTGTGGATTCGGTCTTACGATTATCCTTTTCTTTCGAAAAGATTTTTACTTTAAAATCAAGTTGTGTGATACCTTAATACTGTGCGAGTTTATCTCACTTTGGTTCACCAGACTGACCCGGTGTTTTGTAAATGCTCGGGTTAGGCCGGGGTGTACAGGTCCAGGTTACCGGATGCTGCGAAGTCCAGAGACAAGTTGGAAGAGTTCAAACGTATGGTTATATATATAGCTACTGTTCCGCTGTGTGATTGTATATGAGGACAGGTTATATAACTGTCCAGATATGTTGATGTACTCTGATACTGTAAGTAATTTTGAAAGCTCTCAATAATGATTTATTTCCATATTATATTTTGTTCCGCTGCGATGTGAGACTCTGATTCTGTGTTGTGGTATTGGTTCTTCTTCTTCTTCTATTCTTATATTTCTTTCTTATCTCACCCTCTAACTTATTTCTCATAACTATCTGGTGTTTTCGATACTTGAGTTCCGACCCGTAATACAGGATTGGTGTATTATTGTCAGAATTCGGGCGTCGAATTCCCCGGGTCGTTACAGTTGGTATCAGAGCTGAAGGTTAAGTGATTTACCTTGGCTCTGTGGCGTGACTCAGTAGAGATGGGGTTAGCAATACCCTAGATTGAGTTTGAGTGTATATATACGAGTGAACGTATTTGTTATTTGATATAAAAATGGTTTTATATTGTGTAGATTTATTGGTTGAGTTGTTTATGGGTTCTGATCGATCAGTTTGATCCACTGTATCGATAGAAGTTTATAAACACTCAAATACGATGGGTCGACACGATATGTTTTGAAAAAGGGGTAAATGAAATAATTTTGCCCAAATTATATTTTTTGAGATAAGCAAAGTATAGATATTTGAAATTATTATAGTATATTGGATGTGTTGGTTGTGATTATAATCGAATAAGATTATAAAATGTGAAATGGTTATGTAAATAACAAATCAGAATTTCATATAAGTGAAATATATGGAATCAGATGAATTAAATCTGAATTTAAGTTCAGAATTGGAATTAAAATTGCTAAAATTTGAATAAGCGTTGTAAATGGAATTAAATTGAATATATGTGAATTTTAAAATCCTGGGAGATTTTAAATTTGTTACAAACATTGAAAAGGGATATTTTGAAATGGGTTTCAAAATGAAAGTGTTTAGAAATGGTTTTGAATGTGACATAGTATTGAACTCACTTCGATAGCTGGGAAATAGATTCCGATGTTGATCCGGACATCATCGGTGTTCATTTTCGAGTTTGTAAGTGACGGACTACTACCAAAGATTTTGTTTTTGAATTGTTTAGAGAAAACAAGTTGTTTTGAAATTCCAGAAAAGGATATTTGGTTTTTAAAAAGGCGAAGCCATTTGAAACTCCCAGGTAAAAGATTGATTTGAAATCAACACAAATTAAATAGAAATTTGTGAAAGCAAATTTGAAGTTGAATTGAATTGAAATAGAATGGTATCAAGTAGAATTGGACTGGATTAGAGATAGCCTGGAATGGAAATAAATTTTTGAGTAAGAATTTTGAATTGAGATTGGAATTGCAGTTTGATTGGAATTTGGCTTGGTTAAGCGAAGGGTTGTGTTGGAGACAAAAGTGATTGGAGATTGATTGGATGATATTGGGATATGCTAAGTTGATAACAGAGCTAAATGCCCGACAAAAAGGTACACGTTTATATTCATATGAGTTGATGGGATTTATGAGCCTGTTTGGCAAGCCACTTGGCTGTTTGATTTTCTTTTGGGTTGAAGAAGGCCTAGAGAGGCGAATTGGAGTTTGAACTATTGACCAGTACAAAGGAGGTGCTGGCAAAAATTTTCATAATTTCGAGTGTTAGAAAATTTTCAGAATTTTTGAAAATTTTCGTTTATAGAAATAAATTAATAAATTAATTTAAAATAAATTGGTTTAGTGAAACCGGAGCAAACAAATAGTTTTAACCTGGTTATAGGGTCCATTTTTCTACCTTAGCAATTTCGAGGACGAAATTATTATAAGGGGGAAAGAATGTAACGTCCTGTATTTTTGGCAACCAAATATTTTATTTATTTTAAATATTTTATTTGGAATATAAATGGATTTTAATATTTAAATCGCTATTTAAACGAAGTTGAACGATATATATTCATATATAAAATAAAACGAGCTCAGAACAGCGCTGCAGTTCGTAAAATAGAGTTTTGAACTTCAACTGGATATACAGAGCCTGTTTTAAATCAGATTTCTGTGAAACAAGAAACGTACGGATCAAGTGAAGTATATTTTTCTAGTGAAAGAGAAAAATCGAGATTTCGTCGCATAGATTGGAAGTTATGCCCAAATCAATTTGGCTGAAAAACAGCGGCGTAATCATTTATCGACCGTAACGGATTATTGGATATAACTGCATATCGGTTTCGAATTTAGACTAGGTTCTTTTGAGGCGTAGTGATAATTTAATTTTTAGAATTTTATGGTAATTTTTAAATAATTAAATAAGCAATTTTTTTTGTGGAGTATTTTGCACCCTGTAATCAACATTTTGGGATTTCACAATATAAGTTAAACTACCGGTATTATTATATTTTTGGGATCGCGACACCTCACTGAACACGACTGTATTTTTATTTCAGTCTGCAACGCTCATACATGAATACATAGTGGTGTAGGTAACTTTATCTGAATAGTTAACTGGTCAAACGAACCCCAAATTCAACGAAACAAGTTTCATACGAAACCTTAGGAAGAGGTCTAGTGAAACGTCAAGGCCTCATATTTTTAGGATTTTTCTGTAATTTTAAGGAATTAATGCTCGGTGTTTTTCATCGATATTTTCTAAAGGATTTTCGCAAACGATGTCGGAATTCGACGAAACCTGTCCCATTGGATCCGGAATATTTTTTTTATGTTAGGAATAGGTGTCTTCGTCTCAATTGAAGATCGTATGTAGTGGTTTTTAACCGGATTTCTCACAACAAAGTTTAGTTGTATTATAATAATATTAAAACTATCCCATGCTTTTCCTTTTGCCTAAATTCCTTGCGTTCAGCCTTTCTATTTCC
The DNA here is from genome assembly GCA_030737875.1 of Allium sativum. Classification (NCBI taxonomy): domain Eukaryota; kingdom Viridiplantae; phylum Streptophyta; class Magnoliopsida; order Asparagales; family Amaryllidaceae; genus Allium; species Allium sativum. Next base: position 9,351,420 of record CM060913.1, read on the forward strand.
TTGTTTGCATTGCACGGCATGTTTCCTTGCGCTCCACACTTGTGTAACCGTACAAACTAGCACAGCTCCCCTACCTACCAAAACAAAACCGTGATGCCCAAGGAAAACAGTGCCGTGCGTGCCAAACAACTGTCTGTGTTCTCCAAGGCATTTAAGCCGTGACTCGCACGCACCTTCTCCTTTAAATACCCAGTCCCCCATCACATAATTACCCAATTCTTATATGCAGCAAACGAAAAATAAATAAAAAAATAAATAAAGAAGACGATGAACGGAAGCTGCATGGCATGCGAAAGGAGGAATGTGGGAATGAAACGCAGGTAGGGGTCTGGAGGATATTGTATGCGGAAGGAAGCTGGCGATCTTCCTTTTTTGCGAACAGTAAAAAAAAAAAAGAAGAAGGAGCGATGCATGCGGATGAGTGGGGGACAACGGCTGTCGGAGGGGGGAAAGTGCGGCAGCACCGCAGTTGAAGGCGGAGCATTGAGATGGCGGGCGGAGCACTGTGTGTGCATGCGGAAAGGAAGTGCGGGAAAAAAAAAAGAGTGAGGGCGAACGGAGAGAACTGGGGACTGAAGTGGCACAAGCAGATGGGATTAAAAGAGAATGGTGAGAAGAGAAACAGGGAGCGGACAGGAAACAGAGCAACGTAGAAGAGAGGATAGACAGTAGAAGCCTGGTAAGTATTATATTGCGTCAAAACAAGGGTTGGTTAGTATGCCTAATATAGGTTAGTTAAGCCTAATCACTTATAAGTTACAACGTCTCACGTGCCAAGTCTTAGGATTAATACAAATGCCTAATACTTAATTAAAATATACCTAATTATGTTATGTATATATGCCAAAACGTGAATATGCCAATTTAGAAAAAAAACGTGGACAAGTAATCATTTGTTCACTTTGTTTTATTCATATTCAGTTGCCTTTTGTTATGCCAAATTATATGTATATATGGCATGCCTTGATGGCTATATTTATAATGTGCCTAATTGAATTAGAAAATGCTTGACCAAATAATAATGTACACGACCGGGTTCACAAATGCCAATAGAAGGTTTATTAAACATTTACTAGTGTTTTTGTTAAATAAAAAGGATGTTTAAGTTTTTATAATATTAAATTATAAGTGAATAGCACGTGTTAAATTTATAGCTTGGTCATACAGTATCGGAATCGGACCAAACAAGAAGCGTGGAACTGTGTCGATGGGCGTAATATTCTGAAATTGAAACGAAGGGAATTGAACACAGCTGGAAGTTTGTACAACGAACCGTTTTGACGACGAATAGAAAATCAAGGTGAGTTAAACTCACTCAGTTCTCCCCTCTTATATTTATATAAGTCGGGTTTTATAATTGTGTATAATGCTTGTGAATGGTTGCTTGTTTGTTCGTTCGTTGTTAATTTTATATTCATGTATGGACCAAACAGTTAAATTAAACGTTCGTTTAATTTAATTGAAACAAATCGTTATTTATAACGATTAAATCCAATTGAGGTAACTTACCTCAGTGGTTACGTTTATAACACTATAAACGTTATGATCAAATAGTTGAATGCTTGAACTGTTGTTATTATCCCAGTATTAACTGTTACAGTTATTATTAAACTGTTCATGTCATCTGTTTAGATGAAAAACCAATATTTATTGGCCATCATGAATTGATTGAATGGAACTGTGTTAACCCATTGTTTTGCAAGGAATAACTGTCCTCACTGATATTGATAACGTTTATCAATATGATTATATTGTTTGTTATTGAATGTGAAATTGGTTTATATTTCATGTTTGGTACTAGAGTAACCATTTGCCTCTTTAGTACCGTCGATTAAAATAAATGATTTTCGAAATCAATATTAAATGGATTTCGAGCGGTTTCAAAGTTATAAATATTTTTTTATATGATTTTAAAATGCGACGCTTATGGCAGAGATAATAGTCGAAGCTAAATTTACAAATTTATAACTAATAGAAATGTAAGAGATTATCAAATAAATGTTTAAACAATATAGATTTATCGAATTGGCTATTTAAATGTTGAAATGGTTTTGTAAAAGCCTTATCGGTAGGAAGGGAAGTTTAAGTGTGATTCAAAATAGGATCATTGGATCGTGAATATACAAGAATGTGTAAAAGAGTTCAAAGAAAAATGTTTTGTAATAAATGATCGTTTTTAGCAAATGGTGTTTCAAATTTTACGAAATGTGACTAGATAACATTTCGTGAATGAGATTAACAAATCGGTGGATTTGGAAACAAGTATTGATTTGGAAATGGGATTTCATATTATAAATGAAATCAAAGTTGAAATTATGACTATTTATTTATAAATGAAATTTATAAATGAGATTAGTCAAATAAATGAAAGTGAGTTATTCCGAGGTTCGGAATGCAATATTCTGAAGTTCGGAATATTAACTAAAGGTATGAGTAGTAAATGAAGTTAAAGATTTGAATAATGACAACGAATGTTAGTTGTCGATAATGAATTGGAAACGGGATTTTTAAATGCAGTTAACAATGTGAAAGTGAAAGTGAATGGTAAGTTATCGTAATTAATTTACAAAAGATTTTGTAAATGGAAATTAAATGTTTTGGAAATGAATTCGAGTTAGTAAATAAAGTGAGTGGTTTGTAAATGTGTTTTTGTAAAATTGGGTACAAATGGGATGAGCTATTTTAGACATAAGTTTTTAAAGGATTATCATATGATTTTAGATAACAAATAGGTAGTCGAGTATTATTTAAAGAGAATGTGATAAGTGGAAGTAAAATGGCTTTGAAATGAAATCTGTAATGTTGTTACAAATGATAAGTTAAATTGTTTCGATCAATATAAGAATTTGAAAAGTATATCAATATAACAAATGTATAAGGTATTAATATGAGCTTTATAAAAGTTTTGTTTATGTGGTTTTAAACAAATGAATTTGAATTGTTGAAATAATTTGTAACATTATAATAAAGAGATATTAAGGAATTTTCATAAGGATTCTATTTCTAATAGAATCGAAGCTTTGTCGAGATTTAAATCGGATTTTTCAAGAAGAAATGTGTGGTTAATAAACTTCTATTTATTCTGAAGATATGAATGTTGTTGGTCAAGGTCTGAGAGGTAAATAAAATACCCCAACTTGAACGACTCCATGATTATCCCAGAATGATATTAGTTTATAAACAAGAGTGGTTGAGGGAAACATAAGCTATGATTTCCGCAAATGATATTATAAACTGTTTTTGAAAGTTTATAAGTTGAATGAAATAAATTTGGAGAATATTCTTATTTTACTAAGAAGTAAAGGCGATGTTCCAAATATTGGAAAAGTTAAAGAATATAATTAACGGGCGGTTCGTTAAAGAGGCTAAATGATACTGAGTATTAAATCAGTGAATCCATTTTCTTTATGGATGAATGTTTGTTTATTTGATAGTTAAATAACCGACTATCAAATATTGGCCCATACGATTGTTGGTACGGAAAGACCGGGATCGAATTTATATTCGAGAACCATTCCGTCCAGCAAATACGAATACGTTGAAGATACTGATTCAAGATGGAGTTATTGAAGACCGTAGATCCTCATAAGCGAAAGGATTACTTAAAATCTCTGACTTGCAAGCAGAGATATACTGTGATTCTGTCGTGGTTGGAATCTACGGATTGCAAGGACTTCTCGCTACTGATTCTCAGGGTGATTCCTAGAATGCAGTAGGAGGGTACCTTCGGTTCATCCTGTTCCTGGATGACTGGTATGGATGGATGTCTGACAGAGTATTTCCAGAAAGGTCACGTATATTGATTTCTCCAACTGTACCAAGAGTGGAAGCGGAGAAGGTAACTTCTTTTAGCTAACACGTAATGTACTGTTGTAGACATGAATTAGTGATTGTTGATGGATCTGACGATGTGACATTTGAAGTAAATATGATGTGTTGATTAAGCGTAGCCTCAAGCCTCAACAACCGGGAAATGACAAAAATCGGGCAGGCAGCATGGCTATGTGGGTCGCTCCCATTAGGGTGTATAATCACCTATCTAGAGAAATTCCTTTTGTTTCTTATTCTATCGATTCTGCCCATTCGGGAACGGTGGTTTGAGTCCAACCGTTGGTGATATACATTCGATACACTCAAGCGAAATGAGTGGTCGGTCATGTGAGGGCCGGGTTGCAAGACGTTCTTGTTGAACCCAGTGTATTCGCCTCTAGAGATACACTATCGGCAGGTGGTCCCATACCTTGTCAGGGTCGGAATCCAATCTCCAATAAGCGCCTGCGGTTTTGATTGTATACTATATATGTGGAGCGTGAGATGCAAGCGTTCCGCTAGATTTATATTTACTTGTGTTTAGACACTATTATAATATCAGACAAGTTATTGGTTTCAAACTGTTTTGGGTTATCGTAAGGTAAAAACCGTCCATATTTATGTGTGGATTCGGTCTTACGATTATCCTTTTCTTTCGAAAAGATTTTTACTTTAAAATCAAGTTGTGTGATACCTTAATACTATGCGAGTTTATCTCACTCTGGTTCACCAGACTGACCCGGTGTTTTGTAAATGCTCGGGTTAGGCCGGGGTGTACAGGTCCAGGTTACCGGATGCTGCGAAGTCCAGAGACAAGCTGGAAGAGTTCAAACGTATGGTTATATATATAGCTACTGTTCCGCTGTGTGATTGTATATGAGGACAGGTTATATAACTGTCCAGATATGTTGATGTACTCTGATACTGTAAGTAATTTTGAAAGCTCTCAATAAAGATTTATTTCCATATTATATTTTGTTCCGCTGTGATGTGAGACTCTGAATCTGTGTTGTGGTATTGGTTCTTCTTCTTCTTCTATTCTTATATTTCTTTCTTATCTCACCCTCTAACTTATTTCTCATAACTATCTGGTGTTTTCGATACTTGAGTTCCGACCCGTAATACAGGATTGGTGTATTATTGTCAGAATTCGGGTGTCGAATTCCTCGGGTCGTTACAGGTAAACAGAGATTGAAATGAAGAACTTAAAAATGAACATGTTTATTTTTGGCTCTTGGTGTTAGCGAGAGGGAAGAAAGAGATGAGTCATGAGTGCGGTATTGACCAATTAAACGGTAATTACTTTTGTTAATAAATAGCTAATGAATATTAATGTTTTTAAATATGTGTTGAACTTGTAAAATCAATAACAGTCTCATACGTTATCTGAATTCAGCGAGACAAGATCCATTGGGATCGTATGGACGGCGGCTACAAAATAGAACTGACTGGAAGTGAATCAGAGCTCGTTACAATTTATAGCAAAATAAATTGTCTGTATGAATCAAAAATAGTTAATCGTTTTTAACGATAACCGTCCAATATGAGTAAATCTCACTAACTCTGATCAATTTATATTTTTATAAATATAATCTAGTAATGATAATAATGATTGACTGTTGTGTGATGACTATTTGGTTGAACTGTTGATTTGTTGGTTGAAACTATAGACAACGATATATATATATATCGTTAATCAAATATTGATTCCGTTTTTCAGAATATTTCATATCGAAATGAAATCGATGTTATTATATTGTTTAACATCTGTGGATGCAGGGAAACAGGTCGGAGGAATCCAACTGGATTCCTCAACATTTATTTTACTGTTTTTCATATATTGTAATATATGATGTGATTTAAAATCTGTTGTTGATTATGTGTGTTTGAATGATATCGATCATTGTTATTTGGTATTTTAAATACCATATATAATACTGGAATTAAAATGGGAATTTTCAGTGTGTATGTTGAAAATAAAATATATTTATATAAAATCAAATGATTTTATTAAAAGGAATTTCAAAGTGGATATTGAATAGAAAAGGAAATATTTGTAAAACAATTATAAAAGGAATATTGATTTAGAAAGTAAATAGAATTATAAAAGGGAAATATTTGGAAAATGAATAGAGTTTTATAAAAAGAGAATTTTACATTAGGAAGGTTTAGACCCGTGCTTCACACATGGGTGTAACATGATATTGATTTAAAGTAAATATTCTGCAAATAGATATTATAAAGGAATTTGGGGTATGAATTAGTAATTTAAATGGAATTACTGAAATTAGAACTAACTGAAAATTAGTTGAATTGAATAACTTTCTGGTTATCGATCTGATGTTGGTTTCGGCCTTCGGGGTTAATACGTAGGGGGTGTTCTCTTACTAGTTTACAGTTAGAGACTGATAAAGGTAGAAAGATATTGATGCGTGAATCAGAAATGGAAACGTTTTCCAAAGTTAATAAGGTATATTTTATAATTTTATACAATAAGGAATTTATGAATATATGGAAATGATAGATGGGAAATTGGGAAATGAAATGATGATTGATCGGTAAGATTTCCATTTGGGAATACGACCATTGTTTATACACGTGTTTTCCTTTGATAGTTAAATCACCGACTATCAAAGATTTTGACCATTTCCGTTGTCAATACGGAGAGACCGGGGTCAGATATATTATCGGAAAACCACTCTGTATGGCGTTAGTGTTGCGAATCAAAAATAATGAAGATAATTGAAGACGGAGTTATGCAAGGGCTGTTCAGTAAATCCTAGGTAGAAATTGTCTAAGATGGGTTTACATAATAGTGCCTTCGGATTGTCCATTCCCAGGACAACTTGAATGGACGAATGTCTGATAGAGTATGTCTGGCAGATCGCGTAAGTTGATCGTTTCAAACATATTTTCGTTGGTGGCGGAGGAATTCATTTCTCTTAGCTTATACCCTCGGTATTTTTGGGGAAATCAATTTGTGATTTGAGGGGTATGATGATGTGGCATTCAAAGTAAATTAAGGAGTGATCTGTTAAAAGGTACGTTCTGACCTCAAGCCTCATCAACTGGGAAATGACAGAAATCGGGCAGGCAGCATGGCTAAGTGGGTAGCACCCAAGTAAGTTATACTGTCACCATCTAGAGAATATACATATTTGTTACTTCTTTCACTTTTGTATCTCCCAGGAACGGTTATGTTGGTATACCAACCACAAGGTGATAATATATTTGGAACATTCAAGCGAAATGAATGGCCGGTCATGTGTGGCCGAGTTACAAGATGTTCTTGTTGAACTCCAATGTATCGCTTCTAGAGTACACTGATCGGAAGGTGTATCCATATCTTGTCATAGTTGGAAATCAATTACCCAATAAGAGCCCGCGTTTTGATTGTATATTATATATGTAGAACGTGAGATGAAAGCGTTTCTGCTAGATTTGTATTTACTTGATCTAGACATTATTATAATACCAGACAAGTACCGATTTAGAAAAATATTTTGGGTTATCGTAAGGTAAAAACCATCCATGTTTATGTGTGGATCGGTCTTACGATTATCCTTTGGTTCAAAAGATTTTTGAAAGTTAAATCAAATGATTTGAGTTTACTCACACTAGTCACATGACTGACCCAGAGTTTATTTTGTTTTGTTTTCCCTAAACTCTTGGGTGCCCAATTTTGTACGGGCAGTCAAGTAGGCGGGATTTACAGATACTGAGGCTAGGAGCAGGAGGCTTCAGGATTATATAGCTATTGTTATTTCCGCTGTGTTGTAAGTGTTGTACTCTGATAATGTTACTGTATACATATACTAGTTTTATTTCAAAGTTCGGTATTCATTTATATATTGTTTGTTCCGCTGTGAGTTTCGTGTTACTCTGATGATGATGTATGTTCTTCTACTTCTTCTATTCTAAGTTTCTATCTTATTTATTCTCGCCCTCTAATTTTTTCATGGACTATCCGGTGTTTTCGATGCTTGGATAGTCGACATTGAGTTTTAAATGTCGATTACTCAGGATTGCAAATTACCCGGGTCGTTACAGGGGTATCAAAGCTGAAGGTTAAGTAATTACCTAGGCTCTGTGGCGTGACTCAGTAGAGATGGGGTTAGCAATACCCTAGATTGAGTTTGAGTGTATATATATGAGCGTGTATTTGTTATTTGATATAAAAATGGTTTTATATTGTGGAGATTTATTGGTTGAGTTGTTTCTGGGTTCTGATCGATCAGTTAGGTCCACTGTATCGGTAGGGGTTTATAAACACTCGAATAAGATAAACCGACACTGTATATTTTGAAAAGAGGGTAAATGAAATGATTTTACCCAAATATATTTTGATGTAAAGAAAATATATATATTGGAAATATTAATATTGGATGTGTTGGTTGTTTTAATCGAATATGATTATAATTGGAATGGTTATATATACAACCAATCAAGATTCATATAAGTGTAATATATGAAATTAGTTGAATTAAATCTGAATTTATATCAGAATTGGAATTAAAATTTTGAAAACATGAAAAGTGTTTGTAAATGGAATTGAATTAAGTATAAGAGAATTATAAAATCGTGGGAGATTTTAGAAATGTTTTCCAAGCATTGGGAAGAGTATTTTGAATTATATTTCAAAGTGGAAATGTTTAGAAAATGGTTTTGAAAAGTGATATAGTATTGAACTCACTTCGATAGCTGGGAAATAACCCTGATGACGAATCGCAACATCATTAGCGTTATTTCCGAGTTCTAAGTGATGGATTGCTACCAAAGATAATGATTTCGAATTGTTTTGGCAAAACAAGTTGTTTTAAATCCTGAAAAGGAAAGTTTGACTTTTGAGAAAAGCAAAGCTGTTTAAAACTCCCAGGAAGAGACTGTTTGAATTAAAAACAAATTTAAATAAAAATTTGTGGAAATAAATTGGAATTGAATTGAAAACTAATTAAGTGGAAATTGAATTGGATTAGAATGATATCAAGAAAATTGGATTTGTGACATGGGAATCCGAATTGGTATTGGATTGATGAGTTAAGAATTTGAAAATCAAGAATGGAACTTTGATTTGAATTGAATTTGGCTTGGATAAGCGAATGGTTGTGTTAGAGATAAAAGTAATTTGAGTTTGACTGGGATAACATTTGTATATGTTGAATTAGTAGTAGATATGTAAAGGATATAAAGATATGCCCGACAAAAAGGTACACATCTATATTCTAATTGGATATGAGATTTATGATCCGAGTTGGCAAGCCGCTTGGCTGTTTGGTTTTCTTTTGGGTTAAAGAAGGCCTAAAGAGGCGAGTTGGAGTTTGAACTATTGACAGTACAAAGGAGGTGCTTACGAATTTTTTTGAAAAGTTAAGGTGTTAGAAATTTTTTAGGATTTTTTAAAATTTTCGTTAGTAGAAATGAATTAATATTTAATTAAAATAAATTTGTTTAGTGAAACCGGAGTTAAGAAGTAAAAAAATAAATTTTTACCCAGTCAATAGGGTTTGTTTTGTACCTTAGCAATTTCGAGGACGAAATTATTTTAAGGGGGAAAGAACGTAATGACCCGCATTTTCAGCGGTATAATAATTTATTTATTTAATTATTTAAATAGTGATTTAGAGAATATAATGGTTGTTTAATTAAATTATATGGAATATTTAATTAATATAAATAATAGAATAATATATTTAATTTCGAAATAGTCGAAAATAGTGAATTGATAATATAATGTGAACTTGACAATTTAAAATTTATATAATTCAGTTTAGAGTTGAATTATATTAACGAATATATTATGTAAACGAAGTTTGAACGTATAATTATATTATAATTATAATCGAGCTCGAAATGGTGCGACAGTTCGCAATTTGGCGATTCGAACTTCAACTGAATATACAAGGTCTGTTTTAAATCAGATTTCTGTGAAACAAGAAACGTTAGGAGCTGCTGAAGTATATTTTTCTAGTAGAAGAGAAAAATCGGGATTTCGTCGTGTTGATTTTGATTTATGTCCAAATCAAATTTCAAAATAGTCGCTATGGAATTCCTTTATAATTTATAACGATATATATAAGGAATTTCATTATAAATCGAATATCGATTTAATCGGGATTTGAAATATCAAGTTAGAAATTCATATAGGAATATTCTGGAGCTGTATGATATTTGATTGTGAATATATATGATAATATAAATTTATTTATATTTAATTTAATAATTTTTAAATATATTTATATATTTAAAAGGGTTTATTGAGAGCTTTAAAAATAGTCGTTCTTGCAAATGAATTCCGTTTTCGACGAAACTAATTTTGTTGGATCCGTAACATTAAATTATTGTTAGATTTCAAGTTTGGTGATTTTTGGTGCCAGTGTGTGGCCGTACGGATTTTTAATGTGAAAATAATCAGTATTTTGATGGTTAAAAATACGTTGTGTGAGCAAAAGAAGTCGGAATTCGATGAAACCTGTTTCGTTGGGTCCGTAATGTCGAACTCTAGTTGCATGCCAATTTTCATGATTTTTGGATACCGTCTGTGTTCATAGAGATTTTTAACAATGAATATTGATAGCGGTTGAATAAAAACGAATTAAATAATGAATATAAAATTAGTTAAAACTTCCTATAAATATCCCTCAAACATTTCTAAACCCAAATTCACTTTTCTCTGGTCAAACATTTCAGCGTCGTCGTATTCTTTCTCAAACCTATCTCCTGAGTCTTCAAAAATCCACAATAATTCAAAAAATATATTATAATTCGATATATGTATATATTCAGGGTCTGGAAAGGTTTCTCTTCACTTTGTGGCAAACGTTGGAATGTTCAAACCAAATACAGTTCACTGTATTTATAGTAGCAGCGACTAGGATTGTCGATTTCCGGGTCTTCACACATCGATTAATAGTTTTGATGTCATTTTCGGGTTTAGCATTGAAAACCGCGCCTTCTTGAGAAGTTTGGTGGTTTTCCGCGACTTTTAATGTCGATGTCTGTAAGGGGAGCGTTGCGGCTTTCCGAAGTCGTAGGGTGGAAGTGATTCTCAAGTTGGAGATGAAGGAGACAGGTAAACAAAGATTGAAATGAAGAATTCAAAAATGGACGTGTTTATTTTCGGGTCCTGGTGTTAGCGAGAGGGAAGAAAAAGATGAGTCATGAGTGCGGTATTAACCAATTAAATGGTAATTACTTTTGTTAATAAATAGTTAATGAATATTAAGATTTTTAAATATGTATTGAACTTGTAAGATCAATAACAATCTCGTACATTTATCCAAATTCAGCGAGACAAGATCCTTGGGATCGTATGGACGATGACTACAAAATGGAACTGACTGGGAGTGAATCAGAGCTTATTACAATTTATAGAAAAATAAATTGTCCATCTGAATCAAAGATAGGTAATCGTATTTAACGATAACCGACCAATATGAGTAAATCTCACTAACTCCGATCAATTTATATTTTTACAAATATAATCTAGTAATGATAATAATGATTGACTGTTGTGTGATGACTATTTGGTTGAACTGTTGATTTGTTGGTTGAAACTATAGACAACGATATATATATATATATATCGTTAATCAAATATTGATTCCGTTTTTCAGAATATTTCATATCGAAATGAAATCGATGTTATTATATTGTTTAACATCTGTGGATGCAGGGAAACAGGTCGGAGGAATCCAACTGGATTCCTCAACATTTATTTTACTGTTTTTCATATATTGTAATATATGATGTGATATAAAATCTGTTGTTGATTATGTGTGTTTGAATGATATCGATCATTGTTATTTGGTATTTTAAATACCATATATAATACTGGAATTAAAATGGGATTTTCAATGTGTATGTTGAAAATAAAATATATTTATATAAAATCAAATGATTTTATTAAAAGGAATTTCAAAGTGGATATTGAATAGAAAAGGAAATATTTGTAAAACAATTATAAAAGGAATATTGATTTAGAAAGTAAATAGAATTATAAAAGGGAAATATTTGGAAAATGAATAGAGTTTTATAAAAAGAGAATTTTACATTAGGAAGGTTTAGACCCGTGCTTCACACATGGGTGTAACATGATATTGATTTAAAGTAAATATTCTGCAAATAAATATTATAGAGGAATTTGGGGTATGAATTAGTAATTTAAATGGAATTACTGAAATTAGAACTAACTGAAAATTAGTTTAATTGAATAACTTTCTGGTTATCGATCTGATGTTGGTTTCGGCCTTCGGGGTTAATACGTAGGGGGGTGTTCTCTTACTAGTTTACAGTTAGAGACTGATAAAGGTAGAAAGATATTGATGCGTGAATCAGAAATGGAAACGTTTTCCAAAGTTAATAAGGTATATTTTATAATTTTATACAATAAGGAATTTATGAATATATGGAAATGATAAATGGGAAATTGGGAAATGAAATGATGATTGATCGGTAAGATTTCCATTTGGGAATATGACCATTGTTTGTACACATGTTTTCCTTTGATAGTTAAATCACCGACTATCAAAGATTTTGACCATTTCCGTTGTCAATACGGAGAGACCGGGGTCAGATATATTATCGGAAAACCACTCTGTATGGCGTTAGCGTTGCGAATCAAAAATAATGAAGATAATTGAAGACGGAGTTATGCAAGGGCTGTTCAGTAAATCCTAGGTAGAAATTGTCTAAGATGGGTTTACAGAATAGTGCCTTCGGATTGTCCAGTCCCAGGACAACTTGAATGGACGAATGTCTGATAGAGTATGTCTGGCAGATCGCGTAAGTTGATCGTTTCAAACATATTTTCGTTGGTGGTGGAGGAATTCATTTCTCTTAGCTTATACCCTCGGTATTTTTGGGGAAATCAATTTGTGATTTGAGGGGTATGATGATGTGGCATTCAAAGTAAATTAAGGAGTGATCTATTAAAAGGTACGTTCTGACCTCAAGCCTCATCAACTGGGAAATGACAGAAATCGGGCAGGCAGCATGGCTAAGTGGGTAGCACCCAAGTAAGTTATACTGTCACCATCTAGAGAATATACATATTTGTTACTTCTTTCACTTTTGTATCTCCCAGGAACGGTTATGTTGGTATACCAACCACAAGGTGATAATATATTCGGAACATTCAAGCGAAATGAATGGCCGGTCATGTGTGGCCGAGTTACAAGATGTTCTTGTTGAACTCCAATGTATCGCTTCTAGAGTACACTGATCGGAAGGTGTATCCATATCTTGTCATAGTTGGAAATCAATTACCCAATAAGAGCCCGCGTTTTGATTGTATATTATATATGTAGAACGTGAGATGAAAGCGTTTCTGCTAGATTTGTATTTACTTGATCTAGACATTATTATAATACCAGACAAGTATCGATTTAGAAAAATATTTTGGGTTATCGTAAGGTAAAAACCATCCATGTTTATGTGTGGATCGGTCTTACGATTATCCTTTGGTTCAAAAGATTTTTGAAAGTTAAATCAAATGATTTGAGTTTACTCACACTAGTCACATGACTGACCCAGAGTTTATTTTGTTTTGTTTTTCCTTAACTCTTGGGTGCCCAATTTTGTACGGGCAGTCAAGTAGGCGGGATTTACAGATACTGAGGCTAGGAGCAGGAGGCTTCAGGATTATATAGCTATTGTTATTTCCGTTGTGTTGTAAGTGTTGTACTCTGATAATGTTACTGTATACATATACTAGTTTTATTTCAAAGTTCGGTATTCATTTATATATTGTTCGTTCCGCTGTGAGTTTCGTGTTACTCTGATGATGATGTATGTTCTTCTACTTCTTCTATTCTAAGTTTCTATCTTATTTATTCTCGCCCTCTAATTTTTCATGGACTATCAGGTGGTTTCGATGCTTGGATAGTCGACATTGAGTTTTAAATGTCGATTACTCAGGATTGCAAATTCCTCGGGTCGTTACAGGGGTATCAAAGCTGAAGGTTAAGTAATTACCTAGGCTCTGTGGCGTGACTCAGTAGAGATGGGGTTAGCAATACCCTAGATTGAGTTTGAGTGTATATATATGAGCGTGTATTTGTTATTTGATATAAAAATGGTTTTATATTGTGGAGATTTATTGGTTGAGTTGTTTATGGGTTCTGATCTATCAGTCTGATCCACTGTATCGGTAGGGGTTTATGAACACTCGAATACGATAAACCGACACTGTATATTTTGAAAAGAGGGTAAATGAAATGATTTTACCCAAATATATTTTGATGTAAAGAAAATATATATATTGGAAATATTAATATTGGATGTGTTGGTTGTTATAATCGAATAAGATTATAATTGGAATGGTTATATATACAACCAATCAAGATTCATATAAGTGTAATATATGAAATTAGTTGAATTAAATCTGAATTTATATAAGAATTGGAATTAAAATTTTGAAAACATGAAAAGCGTTTGTAAATGGAATTGAATTAAGTATAAGAGAATTATAAAATCGTGGGAGATTTTAGAAATGTTTTCCAAGCATTGGGAAGAGTATTTTGAATTATATTTCAAAGTGGAAATGTTTAGAAAATGGTTTTGAAAAGTGATATAGTATTGAACTCACTTCGATAGCTGGGAAATAACCCTGATGACGAATCGCAACATCATTAGCGTTATTTCCGAGTTCTAAGTGATGGATTGCTACCAAAGATAATGATTTCGAATTGTTTTGGCAAAACAAGTTGTTTTAAATCCTGAAAAGGAAAGTTTGACTTTTGAGAAAAGCAAAGCTGTTTAAAACTCCCAGGAAGAGACTGTTTGAATTAAAAACAAATTTAAATAAAAATTTGTGGAAATAAATTGGAATTGAATTGAAAACTAATTAAGTGGAAATTGAATTGGATTAGAATGATATCAAGAAAATTGGATTTGTGACATGGGAATCCGAATTGGTATTGGATTGATGAGTTAAGAATTTGAAAATCAAGAATGGAACTTTGATTTGAATTGAATTTGGCTTGGATAAGCGAATGGTTGTGTTAGAGATAAAAGTAATTTGAGTTTGACTGGGATAACATTTGTATATGTTGAATTAGTAGTAGATATGTAAAGGATATAAAGATATGCCCGACAAAAAGGTACACATCTATATTCTAATTGGATATGAGATTTATGATCCGAGTTGGCAAGCCTCTTGGCTGTTTGGTTTTCTTTTGGGTTAATGAAGGCCTAAAGAGGCGAGTTGGAGTTTGAACTATTGACAGTACAAAGGAGGTGCTTACGAATTTTTTTTGAAAAGTTAAGGTGTTAGAAAAATTTTAGGATTTTTTAAAATTTTCGTTAGTAGAAATGAATTAATATTTAATTAAAATAAATTTGTTTAGTGAAACCGGAGTTAAGAAGTAAACAAATAAATTTTTACCCAGTCAATAGGGTTTGTTTTGTACCTTAGCAATTTCGAGGACGAAATTATTTTAAGGGGGAAAGAACGTAATGACCCGCATTTTCAGCGGTATAATAATTTATTTATTTAATTATTTAAATAGTGATTTAGAGAATATAATGGTTGTTTAATTAAATTATATGGAATATTTAATTAATATAAATAATAGAATAATATATTTAATTTCGAAATAGTCGAAAATAGTGAATTGATAATATAATGTGAACTTGACAATTTAAAATATATATAATTCAGTTTAGAGTTGAATTATATTAACGAATATATTATGTAAACGAAGTTTGAACGTATAATTATATTATAATTATAATCGAGCTCGAAATGGTGCGACAGTTCGCAATTTGGCGATTCGAACTTCAACTGAATATACAAGGTCCGTTTTAAATCAGATTTCTGTGAAACAAGAAACGTTAGGAGCTGCTGAAGTATATTTTTCTAGTAGAAGAGAAAAATCGGGATTTCGTCGTGTTGATTTTGATTTATGTCCAAATCAAATTTCAAAATAGTCGCTATGGAATTCCTTTATAATTTATAACGATATATATAAGGAATTTCATTATAAATCGAATATCGATTTAATCGGGATTTGAAATATCAAGTTAGAAATTCATATAGGAATATTCTGGAGCTGTATGATATTTGATTGTGAATATATATGATAATATAAATTTATTTATATTTAATTTAATAATTTTTAAATATATTTATATATTTAAAAGGGTTTATTGAGAGCTTTAAAAATAGTCGTTCTTGCAAATGAATTCCGTTTTCGACGAAACTAATTTTGTTGGATCCGTAACATTAAATTATTGTTAGATTTCAAGTTTGGTGATTTTTGGTGCCAGTGTGTGGCCGTACGGATTTTTAATGTGAAAATAATCAGTATTTTGATGGTTAAAAATACGTTGTGTGAGCAAAAGAAGTCGGAATTCGATGAAACCTGTTTCGTTGGGTCCGTAATGTCGAACTCTAGTTGCATGCCAATTTTCATGATTTTTGGATACCGTCTGTGTTCATAGAGATTTTTAACAATGAATATTGATAGCGGTTGAATAAAAACGAATTAAATAATGAATATAAAATTAGTTAAAACTTCCTATAAATATCCCTCAAACATTTCTAAACCCAAATTCACTTTTCTCTGGTCAAACATTTCAGCGTCGTCGTATTCTTTCTCAAACCTATCTCCTGAGTCTTCAAAAATCCACAATAATTCAAAAAATATATTATAATTCGATATATGTATATATTCAGGGTCTGGAAAGGTTTCTCTTCACTTTGTGGCAAACGTTGGAATGTTCAAACCAAATACAGTTCACTGTATTTATAGTAGCAGCGACTAGGATTGTCGATTTCCGGGTCTTCACACATCGATTAATAGTTTTGATGTCATTTTCGGGTTTAGCATTGAAAACCGCGCCTTCTTGAGAAGTTTGGTGGTTTTCCGCGACTTTTAATGTCGATGTCTGTAAGGGGAGCGTTGCGGCTTTCCGAAGTCGTAGGGTGGAAGTGATTCTCAAGTTGGAGATGAAGGAGACAGGTAAACAAAGATTGAAATAAAGAATTCAAAAATGGACATGTTTATTTTCGGGTCCTGGTGTTAGCGAGAGGGAAGAAAAAGATGAGTCATGAGTGCGGTATTAACCAATTAAATGGTAATTACTTTTGTTAATAAATAGTTAATGAATATTAAGATTTTTAAATATGTATTGAACTTGTAAGATCAATAACAATCTTGTACATTTATCCAAATTCAGCGAGACAAGATCCTTGGGATCGTATGGACGATGACTACAAAATGGAACTGACTGGGAGTGAATCAGAGCTTATTACAATTTATAGAAAAATAAATTGTCCATCTGAATCAAAGATAGGTAATCGTATTTAACGATAACCGACCAATATGAGTAAATCTCACTAACTCCGATCAATTTATATTTTTACAAATATAATCTAGTAATGATAATAATGATTGACTGTTGTGTGATGACTATTTGGTTGAACTGTTGATTTGTTGGTTGAAACTATAGACAACGATATATATATATATATATCGTTAATCAAATGTTGATTCTGTTTATCAGAATATTTCATATCGAAATGAAATCGATGTTATTATATTGTTGAACATCTGTGGATGCAGAGAATCAGGTTGGAGGAATCCAACTGGATTCCTCAACATTTATTTTACTGTTTTTCATATATTGTAATATATGATGTGATATAAAATCTGTTGCTGATTATGTGTGTTTGAATGATATCGATCATTGTTATTTGGTATTTTAAATACCATATATAATACTGGAATTAAAATGGGAATTTTCAATGTGTATGTTGAAAATAAAATATATTTATATAAAATCAAATGATTTTATAAAAAGGAATCTCAAAGTGGATATTGAATAGAAAAGGAAATATTTGTAAAACAATTATAAAAGGAATATTGATTTAGAAAGTAAATAGAATTATAAAAGGGAAATATTTGGAAAATGAATAGAGTTTTATAAAAAGAGAATTTTACATTAGGAAGGTTTAGACCCGTGCTTCGCACACGGGTGTAACATGATATTGACTTAAAGTAAATATTTTGCAAATAAAATATTATAAAGGAATTTGGAGTTTGAATTAGGAATTTAAATGGAATTACTGAAATTAGAACTGACTGGAAATTAGTTGAATTGAATGACTTTCTGGGAATCGATCTGATGTTGGTTTTGGCCTTCGGGGTTAATAAGTAGGGTATATTGTCACCATCTAGAGAATATTCATATTTGTTACTTCTTTCACTTCTGTATCTCCCGGGAACGGTTATGTTGGTATACCAACCATAAGGTGATAATATATTCGGAACATTCAAGCGAAATGAATGGCCGGTCATGTGTGGTCGAGTTACAAGATGTTCTTGTTGAACTCCAGTTTATCGCTTCTAGAGTACAAAGATCAAAAGGCGGATCCATACATTGTCATAGTTGGAAATCAATTACCCAATAAGAGCCCACGGTTTTGATTATAAATTATATATGTAGAACGTGAGATGAAAGCATTTCTGCTAGATTTTTATTTACTTGATCTAAACATTATTATAGTATCAGACAAGTATCGTTTTATAAAAATATTTTGGGTTATCATGAGGTAAAAACCATTCGTGTTTATGTGTGGATCGGTCCTACGATTATCCTTTGGTTCAAAAGATTTTTGAAAGTTAAATCAAATGATTTGAGTTTGCTCACACTAGTCACATGACTGACCCAGAGTTTATTTTGTTTTGTTTTCCCTAAACTCTTGGGTGCCCAATTTTGTACGGGCAGTCAAGTAGTAGGGATTTACAGATACTGAGAGCTTGGAGCAGGAGTCTTCAGGATTATATAGCTATTGTTATTTCCGCTGTGTTGTAAGTGTTGTACTCTGATAATGTTAATGTATACATATATTAGTTTTATTTCAAAATTATGTATCTATTTATATATTGTTCTTTCCGCTGTGAGTTTTGTGTTACTCTGATGATGACGTATGTTCTTCTTCTTCTTCTATTCTAAGTTTCTATCTTATCTATTCTAACCCTCTTATTTCTTTCATGGACTATCCTGTGTTTCGATGCTTGGATAGAAGACATTGAGTTTTAAATATCGATTACTCAGGATCGCAAATTCCCCGGGTTGTCACAGAGGGTCTCAACAGTGATTCTTGATTGTTTAGTTTAACTTGGATTCAAACTCTTTCCAGATCCATGTATTGGTTCACTTCTTGTTTTTTTATCATTGTATTGACATACGATAAGGATGGTTTTTATGGTTTTACTTGTGTACTCTAATATTTTTCACAAGACGGTATGTTTGTTTTATGATGATGATTATCAGGTATTTTGAAATGTAATAAGTATTTAGACTTGCTTATTTAAATAATGTTTTAAAAGTTTCCGTTGTTTGTTATATTTCTGTCTTGTGAGTTTTAGTCTTTGTCTTGTTACTTTATACCTAATTGCTTTATAAACCTTAATGCATCATTATATGGGTGACGTTAAGGGATGTGGGGTGTTTCACACAATTACCTCCTTCCATTCTCAGTACATCTCAGAAATCAATCTTAAAACAAGGAATAATACCTTCTCGGACATTCTTCTTGAGATGAGCCAAAATTGGATCTTCTTCACTATATGCATTCCTTTAAAATAATATAGGCTTGACTTCTAAGTTCGCGGCTACTGCAACATTCCTACCTAATGTATCTAAAACATCATTTTTCTCCTAGGTGTAAAGAATCCCCTAAATATAAAAAGCAAGGTATTCCCATGTCTCTACTGCCTCAAGCTGAAATATTTGCAAGTAAAGAGATATTGCAAGGATCCAGGGTTCGCAAATAACTCAAGATTTTCACTTTGAATATAATGCATCCACATATTAAGTGGGAAAACAATAGGTAAAAGCTTCATGTCATGTGTAGCATAATCTTTCTCATGTATCTTCAGTTGTCGACTCGCATATGCAATGACTTTTCCATGCTTCATTAGAACTACTCCCGATCCGATAAGCATCCATACATGTCGTTATGCCTCCACTCCCGTTAGGAATAGTCAAAACATGAGCCCTTGTCAGCTTCTTTGTCAATTTCTTGAATGCTTAATCAAGCTTAAGTACCTATATGAGCTCGACATATTTATTTGTTAACTTCATTAGATGAGAAGCGATCTTCTAAAAATCTTTGATGAGCCTTCAGCAAAATCTAGCTAGTCCCAAGAAACTTCTAAATTTTGTTCCATTTTCTAGCTTCTTCCAATCTTAGACTGCAACATCTTTAAATGGGTCTACTGAATTGTTCTTCCATAGTAACATGTCCTAGGAATCTAACTTCAGATTTCCAAAAATGACGCTAAGAAAAGTTAGCCTTCAACATGTGGCTTCTTAAAATAAAAAGTAAACTGAAAGATGGTATTTATGCTCCTCCTTCGTCTTTAAGTAATATGGATGTCATCAATAAAGATGAAGATGAATTTATTACGAACATCACTAAAGACTCAACTCATTAAGTCCACAAAAAAAGCTAGCACATTAGTCAGGTCAAGCAACATAAATAACCACTTGCGAAAACTATGAGGGGTCTAAAAACTTGTTAAGGGCACAGATTTTCTGCTACTCTTAATTTCTAAAAACCAATGGTAAGATCGAATTGATAAAATATTCAAGCACTGTAGAGATGATCAAACTTGCCATCAATCCTTATTAGAGGGTACTTATTCTTAATAATCCTTTACTTCAACTCCCGAGAGTCCAACTTTATCTTAAAGAACCATCTTCCTTTGTGACATAAACGATTAGTGACCCCCAACTCGATGTACTAAGCCTAATCAATCCCTTCTGCAACATGTTGAATGTATGACTTTCTAACTCTCCGTTCTCCTTAGGGCTAATCTTCACATGGGTTAAATGATAGGTTTGGTTCCTGGAGTCGAATTAATATGGAATTCCACTTCACGGTGAGAAGGTAAACATTGCACTTCATAAAAAATGTACATGAAGTCCCGAGCAGCTAGTATATACTTTAGCTCCACCTTTGCTACTTTGAGTTAATCTATAAATTTGATCACCAACTCCTTAGGCTCTTCAAAACATATATCTACACCAACATCTCCAATATCTCTAACCTTGATAATCCTTCGATCACAATCCAAGATAGCTCTAGACTGAGATAATGAATCCATTCCTAACAACAATCCAAAACCCAAGAAACTAAAAACGAGCTAATCAAAGGAAATGAATTGTTTTGACATGATATAAGCACATTTAGGCACATAATGGAAAGACTTGTTGGACCCTCAATTGGGTTCGATACACAAAGAGGATTATTTAGAATAACATAATTAAGGTTTAGTTATTCATCAGATCATAAGAATAAAACTACGAAAAGAACTGGTATTGAATGAGACCCTAATTTGGAAAATCTTGGATGGATGACGTACCTTGTGATACATTCTTCCCCTTCTGTCCTGAAGATGTAGATGGTATTTCCTCAATAACATAAGCATGTCCATGCGATCCCTTCTTTGAAAAAGGACATAAATTCTTCGTATGTCATGGCTTACAATAATTGTAGTAGATTGGGTTGCTAGAGGGATTTGTGCATTGGTTTGCAAAGTGGCCCATTTAATTATGTTAATAATAAAGAATAGCAGAGTAGTCATGTTGCTTCTTCTGCGTTGGTTCTCCACCTCCGGGTTTCTTTCCTGACCACTGCTTCTTTTCATTATATTTGAAATTTGTCTTACTTGCAATAAGGATAACTGACAAAGGTTGGGCACTAATTGTAAGCACTACGCCTTTTTGAAAACCTTGTTGAACACCGAGAACCTTATATCTTGGAGCCACACTGATCTGGTCAATGCATTCATCATTAATGTGATTAGTCATTTTCCAATGGAAATCTGGTCTCAATCCTTTTACAAAGATACATCCTTTTTGAGTGGCACGTTTATCATTTTTGGTTCAAAATAAGATAATGCATTGAATATGTGCTTATGTAATGTCGTTGTCATATCACCTTGCTTCAAATCCACGAAACTTCTAAACAACCGAGTCTTCCCTACTTTTAGAATAAACTGAGCTTTAACTTCCTTAAACTACTCCCAAGTGAAATATTCCTATAGGGTATTTACTATCACTGAATCCCACCAATCCACTACTGACTTCTGGAGTTATCGTGATGCAATAGTTATTTCTCTACATCTACCAACAAAAAATCTCTAATAATCCTTTTACATGTAAGGAGCCAAGTATGAAATCCAAGAATATCCTCAGTATCATGGAATGGTTTCCCATTCAAAGTGATGTAGTCCTTGCATAAAGTAGTGAAGTTCATAGGAAATTGCACTTACGCTGCCACTTCTTCTACCAAGCCTGCAGTTGGAACATTTCTAATTGCTCTATCATTTGTAGTAGTGTTAATTCCATATCTCCTTCTTTATCCTTTTCTTTTACTTACTTTCTATTGCTTACAGATAAAAAATATCTTTAGAACACAAGAATACGATCATAATTATTTTAAGAGAGAACAAAAAAATGTATCTAAACCAAGGTTAATGATATTTATTATTATTATAAATTACAAACACGTTCTCTCAAGATTAGCTTATTCTAGGGGATCACTTACCTTATCTCTAACGAGTTATAGCCCAATCAGTTTAAGGCGTTTTCTCAACCAAAGCTCTGACACCATCCATGATGACCTACCTTTCTGACCCTTGAGAACAACACCTAACACATCCTCAGTGTTCGTGTGCCATTGCCAAGCATTAGAAAGATGAATTATCGTTGGATAAAACATAAAAACAGAATAAGACATAATAGATCATATCACAGCAGACGGTTAAATGTAACATACAACCATGATATAGTAGCAATGGTTACTCCTTAATATGGAGTTACTAGAGTTACATGAAAATACCACCGCTATTAGCTTAGACAGTTACACAACCTGCATTTACATTTGCTGAACAAAATACACATACATACAATGGAAATAAATGACTAGGTAAATAGGTGAGCCTCTTTCTCATTATCATATGCAAAGAATCCTAACAAACTTGCTACCTCGGACTACTAAAGTAGAATTGAGTACCAAGAGTTTAGGGAAAATGGAAAACTCGCTCGAACAATAAATTTCGTGAGAGAAAATATTCCAAACAAAGAATGCAAATAAACAATAAATATTAAGACCATGCTACTATAAGCGGAACATGTTTACCCTTACAATATCAACATCCAATTACGGTAATGGATACAAGTTAAACATCACGAAGTGTTCACATTATTTCGCGATGTAAATCAAGACATTGACTAGATTCAAAATTTTGGAAAATGGGAAGAAAAGGGAAATTTTCCAATAAACGACGAGGAGGGTGCGCCTCCTTACTGAAAGTATACCTCTAGTCTATGTACTTGAGAGGGTCGTATATTCTATGACTACTTTTAGGACCTCCAAGGCCTGCCAATTTTAACGAGTATCCAAGCATTTCACATCTTAGTGCACAACATATCTAAAACCATCCTAGAATAGTTGTGATAATACACGTATGGGAGCAACCCCACATAGTTTGGTCCCCACTCACTTTTTGATTTTAATTATTTATAACAATGGATATCAATGCCTAAATCAAGCAACTAAATTGTCTTAAATCAGTGACGCCCAAAAAAGGAAAGCTAAATAGGTGGTTAATAAATAAATTGTTGAGAATAATCAAAATGATTATATATGGAAATTAAACCTCATTCCTATATCTCTGTTCGTCGATTTCAAACTTGTATTATCCCTCAATAAAAATAAAGTCGGGCTAGTGAAGATAGTGTTACCTCTAGGCGTTGCCTTAGTGACATTTTTAGTGCTTGAAATAGGGACGCATTTTCATACTTGGACGCCTAGTGATAAGGGTATGACCAATACTTTCCATATAAGTGATATCATTCACGGAAAGAAGATGTCCATATCAAAACCTCCAACTTTTTAAAATTTAACTTGTAACATATTTAAGTATGTACATGTATGTGTATATATAAATGGTATTAACTTATATAAATGTATATGGATATATTTACACTTAAGTTCACAAGTTTTCATACAACTTTTAGCTAGATGACGAAAAGTCAAAAATCTAGACAACAATTTTCGATCATATTTTTCATTTTTCTCAAATTAAATATTTTTATAGACCAATTTCTGAATGATTTTTGAAACGCTGTTCATTACCAAAAAGAGGCTTATTTGATTTATGAAGTTCATTATTTAGATATTAAAAAATATTTTAAATATTCAAACCCTAAGTGATGAAACTGCAGGCCATTACAAATGAATTCTCCTTTGATCATACGATTTAATTAGTTTACAGTTATTATACATAAATTAGTATTTATGAATATTAATTATAAAATGTGATTATAATGTGATAAATAACTAATACAAAATATATTTATTAAATATATTCATAATAGTTATAAATATATCAATCGATATACAATACTGATAAGCGATTAAATTTGATTTATTGTATAATATTTTATTATAGGCTTAAATGCGTGTGATATTTATATACATGAAATAGTTTATATACATACATACATTGGACAATATATAATTGCATATCATATGACCTAACATGTGTGTTGCGATGTAAATCCCCAAAACCTATACATGAAAATGATGTACATTGCATAGTTTGATATGTAAAACGTGCACACTCATATATATTTGCATATGATACATACATACAAACATATCTATTAAATAAAACTATATAATTTATAAATCTAAATAAAATAAAATAAAAATTAAATATTATTTAGAAATTTTCTAATTGAATTAGACTTCGACTTGATATAGATTCTAAAAAGGGTATTTTTGTTAAATTCACCCATAACTTCTATTGTAGGCTGCCTCAGTTTCAATATAAAAACATTATATATATATATATTAAAAAGCTTATATATATTGCTATTTAAATTTAAAACCAAATTTAGGTGAATATATTAAAATCTAATTTATTACGAATTTAAGTTATTTTAAAATATGTTAATATTTATAATTAATTTAATTACATTAAATTAAATGATCTTTATTTAATGTGCACATACATATATTGATATACTAGTATTTCAGTTGTGCGACTAATATAAAAAGCGTATGATATTGTATGATACATTGATATTTTACATACATACATATAAATTGACAACATTCATGAATATTGATGGACTATCACGTCCGTTGTAGTATAAATCCCAATATCTATATAGGGACATGTTAAATCATGCACACCCTATTACGTTGAACATGAGCGTACACACATATGTGTATATGATACACTTATTATTTAATATAATACGAAATAATAATAATTTAAATATATTTTTTATAATTTAAATTAAACAATGAATTTATTGTAAAAAATTAGAAAAAATCTAAATAAATTTAGACTTTATAGGAATAATTAGTTCCAAAGTGCAATAATTCTTTCGAAATTTACCTATCGACCCCGCTGCATGTTAGTTTAGTTCCAGGATTATGTGCGCTGCTTAGTATTGATCAGACTAAATTAATTAAAAAGTTATAATTAACATTTCGCATTAGTTTATTAACTTAATTAATCAATAACAATTTATATATAATTAAATCAATTGATAGCAGGTGTATTATTGTTTTGGCTTTGTGACTCCTAATTGTATATTCGATTAGCTATTAGTATTGAACAATTTAAATATAATGTTCATAAGCCACTTGGAAGTTGGTCTGAATTATGGTCAAATTTATCGCTTAATCACTTCGGTAAAACTAAATTCACTTTATTTAAGCATTATCTGATAATAATGATCAATTACACTAATTCTCTTCATCAAAAGTATACCATATTAAGATTTATGGAATTTTGTAATAGTCATAATTCTAATATCATACATATTTAACTTTTTAGTCCAAACACAAGGTCCTTGGTCCACTAATAACAATATTATTAACCAAACTACTCTGATCAAAAACTTAAACTTTGAGTTGACTTTAGTTACCTATGACCCTAATTTCATATAATCGAAGAGACTATTCCTCTTTTATATAGTGCCTAAAATCCAATGCTTTCACTCAACCCAATTATAGTCATTTAATAGATGTCATTTCATGATTTAATTATAACCAAAATGGAGTTGCCGTATTAAAGCTCAAAAGTACTCTTAAGTCGAGGGAATTTTATAGAAATGTCACATTAATAATTTCTATTTGACCTTAGTCGTATTAACCAACAGAAAAATACTGATTGATGATTCTATAGTTATCCAATAACTATCAGTGCATAACTTGTTAGTGCTCCCAACAGCTATGAGCAATACGATATTCAACATTTGGAGACCATTAGATATTGTAATCTCAACGGATGTTATGATTATTTTATTATGATAAATCACTCATGATCACAACATGTTGTAGGTATTATCATAAGATATACCACTTGTGGGTTTTCTATCAAGTATATATATTATTAAATTAATTATTTAATATAATATATTATATCAATTGTATAATAGAAAGAAAATATCTTTTATTTTGAACAAGACTGATCATCGAGTCAGATATATGTGACAATCATATAGTTGTACGTTGGATACACCCTTAATTATGATAGTTATAACTCATCAACTTATGACATCAATATTTTATCCATTTTCATTGGTTATGATTTATCAACTTGCGATGGCTAGGTATGTTTGTCAACTTGAAATGACCTATATTAGTTGATATGCGATAGCTATATATATCAATATGTAATAGTTATATAGGTCAATATGCAATAGCTACGGTTTTCTTTAGCTTACTATAAAGAATATTTTCATCTTGTGAAGGCATGATATATATCAAGGCGCAATAGCACATGTTTTTGAAAGAGAAGATAACTAGTTTTATGGCATTTAGAAAATATTTGTTGGCTTAAACATCCCTTAAACAAAAAGAAGAATTTTGTTGTGTATTTTTGTAAGTTTTCCATAGAAAGAAGAGTGTCTAGTAATAATATATTACTTTTTTATGAGTAATTTTGTATTAAATTGGCTATCATATGAAGATATATTTATGATGACTAATGATGTGATAAGTATTCATCTTTGTACCTTGATTAGTTGTTTTTTCCATATAATAAATTGTCTACATATCACTTTTGTGTTAATGTAACCAGGGGCGGTCCTGGAGTAAGGCCACCAAAGTGGCCACCTAGGGTCTCTGACCTTATACTATATGTACTTGAACATGTTCTAATAAGCCTAGGGCCTCTGATATCCTAATTTGCTTAGGACTTTCGATAATTTTTTGTGTTTTAGGACCGGCCCTGAATGTAATCTTCCAATATTTCGACACTGGGAATTAAGAACTGTTGACTAGTTAGTATTGTTCCAATGGTGAGTATGATCAGACTTAAACTTTTTAATGAATGTGATTTCATCCAAGAGATGGGAAAGATAAAATTGTATCAAGATTCCTTGAACTGATCAAAGAGCATAGCTTGTATCACCCTGGGATTTTTCCCGAAATAAATATAAAAAATATAATAATTAGGTCGAGTCCATCATGTTGGACCTAGGTCGAGTAAAGGTGGTTGACCCGACCCTACGAAAATATAAGGTGGTGTTTGGTTTACGATTTTTAGTTTTTAGTTTTCGTCCACAGTAAAATGCGAACGATGCACATGTATAACTTTAAAATTGATCGTTTTGGAAAACAAAGTTAACGCACAAAATAGAAAACAACTTTTATTTATTTTCTTTATGTTAAGAATTAACACAAAGAAGAGAGATAATATATCATTCCGTCGTCCATCTCCTCTTCACGTAGTCCCCATCACTATTTAACTACCTTCGTCGTTTCTTAACTTTTCTTATATTTTGTTACCAATATTGAAAAGGCAAATTCTATTCATACACCAAAAAATACCTAGCATACACCATTATTTTACTAAAAAGTCTATGACTAAATTACTCTCTCCTTAATTACATTTTTAAATCTTTTCTTATAATCCATCTAATTAAATACAATAATATTTGATTAAATTTATTTATGAAGTTAATGAAATATAAAATATAAACTAAGACAATTCTCACAATTAACTAATGTATATTGAAAGCGTTCAAAATTTTCTTTTAAAATTAGAGGTCATTTTTATGAAATAATATACAGAAAAACAACCAAACAATTTACAATACAAGCATCACAAATTAAAGTTCATTTTTTTTTTATTTAAGTAAATTTATTACAAGAAATTTCTCCTCTTATGTAATTTGGTTTTGCAGTTTAAAGAGGGAAAAGGATAAAGATGTAAAAAAGGGTAATTTTGATAAAAGTCATGGTGTATGTAAAGTAAGTTTTGGTGTATGCTAGCTTATTGTATTTTATGGTGTATGTAAAGAGATTCCGGGTGTATAAATAGAATCAGCCGATTGAAAACTCAAAACTTAAAATATATTTTAAATCAAAGGGTTTTAATTTTTGATCGCTTAATTTTGAACGTCTTAGATTATTTCGTGTGAGCGAAGGCAGCTAGCATTAAGCGAGATTTTCCGTGTTCGCTGAATGAGAAGCTACTCTATAAATTCGTAGTCTATGGCTGTGTTGATCTAAAATCCTAGTTCTCTCCATTGCAGCGAGGCTATGCCAAAACAAAGCGCCAAACCCCAATTTGCCAAATCAATTTATAAACCCTAATTATATTATAAATCTCAATTCTAAATTAATATAAAAGGGGATCTAACAACTAGAAGAGAGGCTTAAGCGAAATTTAGAGGAGAAGTTTGCGGTGTCTGAGGCACACATAGATCTTAGTATGAAGGTAAGTGGGAATGGATTTAAAAAATTAATTAAATTGATTGATTTTGATTTCTATCATATTTGATTAGACTGTGAAATTCTAATTTTAATCAACTGAATTGTTGAATTAGAAATAATGAATAATGAATCTTTTTATCTAATTTTAATTGACATATGCAACTTGTAAAACCTTAAATCATACGCAAAAATTGGATTTGACATTGATTATTTGATAATTTTAAAGTGTAATGATTAAGTGCGTAATGATTAGATATATTGTTGTAGGAATGTAATGGTTAGTTCTAATATTATAGAATCATATTGATTAGTTGCATAATGATTAGGTTTCATTTTTATAGAAGAGTAATGATTACATGAAATATAGTTTAGCAACAAAGAAGAACTAAATGAAATATAAATTACAAAATAAGAAAAATGAAAATGAATGAATTGTATGCAACAACTAGGGGTTCATAGGTCTATCGTAAGTCGTTCTAGACTTGGTAGACCGTTCAGGCCTTGAGCATGATACGTATATGAACCTTGTTGTTCTGTAAATAGCTTGATTAACATAGACATGTTTATATGTTTTATTTTGAGGTTGTGAACTTTGTTCGTGTTTCCATATCGTAGATAGAATACAGATAGTCACTGAGACAGACAACTTATGTTACGAGAATGCACAAATGTGCGATTGGGCCTTTGAAACGGATAACTTATGTTGTGAAGGTTCACAAATGTGTGATCACGAGATGAGACGATTATGAACGTTCCCATATGTTTGTATGGTCAGACGGATAACGATAAAGGCTAGGTGATTCTTGGTACCAACAGGAGTTAACATTGTGGCTCCTAGTGCTACGTAAGACGTACTTTATCGCTACGATCGAAGGGTGAAATGTGAGTGCATACAATGAGTCACTCTGCAAGTTTACATACGCGTTCTTCCTCTCTAAACCTAGTGTGAGTTAAAACAGGACATTCCGTAAACATTCATGTTGTTAGTCTGATGATCCCCGATATGTGACCTAAGGCATGTGATCTTAAATGCACGCACTGTACACGCACGCTATACCACTTATACTATATTTTGGAGTAGGTAGTATTTAAGTTTCTTGTTAGTCTCGTTCTCATTCATCAAACATAGGACCCATTCCATTTTTCTCTCACCACACATGGATAGAGCAGTCATTGCCAGGTTCATTGTTGCTTTTGGGTTATCATATTTGGAGTCTAGTTCTATTTTATCATGTATTTCATATCAATACAATTTCTCTCTTAGTTTGTTTTATGAGGGATAACTTTTATGACATTATGATATTTTGAATGTATTGATGGTCTACTGAGACTATGATATTGTGGTATTCTGAGACTTGGATATTTTGATACTTTGAGATTTACATTAGTGCTTTTCTAGCTTATATTGTGTTTTCTATTCTGATGACATGTGGATTAGATAGATTATTTATTCCTTAATATCTTAGTCTTTGTGATACTAATTTTTTATCTTAACCGATGATTTGTATTTCTTGATGTGTCGCATTTTGGACATGTAAGGGATTCAGATAGGGCTATATATCAAATAGGACGGTCCGTTGTCCGCCTCGATCCGAGACTATATGCTGTCTGGTACGTGTCCGTACGATTATCTTGTAGGACATGAGTAGGATACACCAATGTTCGGTCCGATTCAAGATGTTTGATGTTTTCTGTTATCTAATGCTATATCGGACAAGACGGTCTGTTGTTCGGCTCGGTCCAAGGCTACACGGTGTTCGGTTTGTATCCGTCTGAATCCCTTATAGGACAGGACTAGGACACACCTTCATACGGTCTGCTCCGACCCGTTTACACCCCTAGATTCAGGTTGCCACGTGACTCTTAACAAAATTTGTGGGTAGAGGCTGGCAGATTCATGTTTTATCCTCCAACTATTAAACCCCCGGTTGGTCAAGTCAGTGATTCCAATGCACAGGCCTCTGCCGATATTAAGGTTAAAAATTGAAGTTAATCATCCAAAGGAATTCATGGCAGATTGCTCACATAAGTTTTTCTCCTTCCCTTTTTAGGAGACAATTATTGTTTTTCTCTGACCGATCTCAGTAGACCTTGTTATTTTCTCCTACAAAACTTAGAAGACCGTTATTATTTTCTAATGAATGGCCTAGATTACCATTGAAATAACTGATATATGCTAGTTCGTAAGCCTGATAATTTTTCGTTGGTCTGAGAAAACTAATGTAGGTTTGTAATGATCCTGAGAAAACTATGTTGTTGAATTAATCTCTTTTTGGGTTATGTAATTATAGGAATGTGTATCCTATAACCTCGCTAAATGATGGACTGTTCATTTTGGCTCATGCTTGGTATGATATTAATGTCATGGTTATGTTCTAATCATTTTGATTGCAGGATATGTTTCGGCTGACATATTGTTTGATAGGCACTAGTGAGAGGAAACATGTTCCCCTCAACGGAATAGCCTCACCAAGTGCCTATAATTTGGTTTGAGATGGACTAATGTTATCCACTTCATACTAAATTTTCAGTTTCTCTTAAACCCTGGAGTACTCAATTTAAAATTGGATAAGCTGGAAGTATGATTTTTTAAATTTATTAGAATAACAAGCTTTCGCAAACATGCAGAAGGTAAGCTACTACTTAAGGAATATTTTCGCCATGCGCTTTTAATTGCTTTCTTATTGTTGAATACATTCAACGTGTAGTCAAAACTCCGATCATTTAAGATGACATTTCCATGTATCGCTTTTGAAATTATATATAAAATATTTATAATTTATTTGAATGACCGAGTCATGGAGTTATAATTGAATATTGTCGTTACTAGATCGTGTTTAGCTCTTTTTTCTACATTGAAGTGCATATCTACCAGGTTTGCGCGTGCACATGGAACTCTCAGGTCCTAAGCCACCATCACGGTAGCCATTGGAAAAGAGGAAGACCATCCCGGTCGGCCCCAAGACAGAATAATCATATACAAAAAAAAAAAAAAAAGCAGTATACTTCAAACAAACCAATCATTGGAATATCAAAAACAAATTTGGTTCAACTAACTCAAAGATTCCAATAAGAAAACATAATCCTGATACGATAAATCACATTCTATACAACTGCATTGCCATTTAACAATACGCGAAATTTTTCGTAATGTGGAAATTTTAAAAGAAGATATGCACATTATTGTCTGTCACTGAGTGAGCAGTTTGGAATCACAAGCAACAATCTTGACTCTGCCAACAGTATCTTGACATTCCTCATTCTTGAAAGTGGCATCTTTCAATATGAACGTCCACACGTTGTCACAAAACCTGTAAATATGAAGATGCCCCTGTATCGAAAGACACACCAACATTGTCATTTTTCTTTATATATCCTATCCAAGTTCAAAGGTAAAAAGAAAAGAAAAAATAAGTATAGAAATACGCATCATTTTCCCAACTATATGCATTGCTTTCTCAAGGTTAGGTTATTGATTCTTAGTGAACATAAATTGGAGTTGTAGGTGCTTTTATGATTCCTGATTAGTTTTTCATGTTTGTTATATTTTACAATTGTAACATCCTTATAAAAGAAGTGTTTTAATCCATATATTTGTACAAAAATAAACAGAATTTATTCAAATTATTAGTAGAAAATCATGATGAATATTCGTTGAAGAAACATACATGAGCACTTTGTTGTTAATTAATCTCTGCTATAACTATATTTCGTTTCTATGCGATGATTAATGTGATTTCATCATTGCATGCAGTGCTATGGGAGAATAGATTTATAAGGAAAGTACACATCTAAAAGAACATTTATGGTTATCCATGATAATTAGTTCGATAGTTGTACTTGAAATATCACTTACAAAATTTGGAAATCATATTTTTGTTTCTGTCAAACTAAAATGCACAATTTTTTATTTTTTTTTCACTATATGCTTAGCAATAGCACTACTAACTCATTTTTGACTCAAGCTAGAAACTAGTTCGTGTTGGTTAATAGTTTAGTAAGACATTGTACTACCTAATCATTCATTACTCATTAGGGTAGTAATTCAACCAATATAGGACGGTAAACAAGGTGACTATAGATTACCTTAACAGTAACTTTGCTCTTCACTTGATTTTCCAAAGCATCTGTCATAGACTACAGAGGGCCAAAAATATTCATGCGTCAATTTAAATCATCAGAAGATAAACGGAGAATATAAAAGGGGATTGTTAAAGGGACTCCACATTTCGTTAAGGGGAGGACCAATTTTTATTTATTGTATATTTGTTATGGGAAGGAAAAAATAAATTAGCCTCCCCTTAAACATATAAATTAAAATTCCAATATTAACCCCCATAATCCTCATTAATATAAACCATAAAACCTAAAACTTAATTAATGCTTACAATTTAATGTTGCACATAAAAATAAAAAGGTCAATTCTATTCATGCACCAACAGTATCTAAATGTACACCATAAAATAAAATAAACTATCATACATCAAAAATTACTTTATATACACCTTATTTTTTTACAATACTAACCTTGTTTTTTTCTTCATCTTCCCTCTCTAAAACTTCAAATTATTTATAGAAAATAGGAAATCTATGCACTAAATAAAGTTTAAATTCAGTAGAATGTATTTTAAT
Source organism: Allium sativum (assembly GCA_030737875.1). Taxonomy (NCBI): domain Eukaryota; kingdom Viridiplantae; phylum Streptophyta; class Magnoliopsida; order Asparagales; family Amaryllidaceae; genus Allium; species Allium sativum. Next base: position 9,384,622 of record CM060913.1, read on the forward strand.
TTTTTGAATGTACGGTATCCAATTTATTATGCTATAAAAGATTTTTAATTTTAGCAAAAGTGGCCCTGCTTTTGAATCAAATGACTCTGAATTTAAAAAGTTACTTGTAAAAGTTCACGCAATTCAAAATTTATGTTTCATGTTTAGAAATACGTCATGTTCTTCAAATTATTTTACACAGATTTAATTAAATATCGTTATTTACAATGTTTTAGTTTGATGAGCTATAATTAAAAATGTAAAAATGCAATAAAGAGGAAGGGTAATTTAGTAATATATATTTTGAGCAAAATAGTGGTGTACATAAAGTAATTTTCGGTGTATGAATAGAATTTTCCAAATAAAAAATGGCGTAGCTAATGTAATGGAGATATAAGAATGTTTTGTGGGTGATCAAAAGACATCAGATCAGGTAATTAATTGTAATTTCATATTGGAATTGGTATGGTTAAATTGAAATAAATGCAAAAATGGAAATTTTGATATAATATGTTGTATCGAATTTGTGTAATTGAGATGTTTAGTAATTTGCACGTTCGTTATTTGTGTTGAATTTAGTAAGTTGGAGTTTAACATAAGTGATGAGCCAGGGGTAGTTAGGTCTCATTTTCTTTTTCTTTTTAAATAAACCAGACCATCCCTTAACAAAAAAATAATAAGCTGGAGTCCCCTTAAAATTATCCTTCCCTTAACCAAATATGGAGTCCCTTTAACAATCCCCATATAAAATCCAACCTTATCAAATTGGACAAGAACTTGAATAGCAAGATCGGGGCTGAGGAGGCCATTAGAAACCATCTCATCCAAAGTTTCTGTCAAGCACATGCCTATAGTAGATCTTCTGTAGAGCTCAAAAGTTGCCATAACCTGCATTTATGTTTCAGTACAATTAACATATGATGAATAAAGAGCAATAAGATTAAAATATGTAAGATGAATAAAAGAATGAATATTTTAAAAAGGAAGAAAAGTTACCAATGTTGAAGTACTTTAAGTCTGTATAGAAACCAATTTAACCGAAAATGTGGAAATATCCAACCATTATACAAACACGAACTTTTCGATTCTGGAAGACAAAGATGGCTTTGTTTTACCTCTAGTACTTATGTTATAAGAAGACATCATGATACCAACATTTTCTGTTATATATCAGCTGTCAAGTAATGATACTAGTTTTGTGAAACGGAATAACGAAAATAGTGATTGCAGTTGAAGGCATATATGACACTTAGGAACAGGTAGTTGCTGCTTTTGTATTTGACGTACTACTACATATTACAAGTAGTATAAGAAGAAACATTTAAATTTCAAAGATGGAGGACTTGAATTTTGTCTGGCATTAATGTGAATGGTTAATTATGCAGTCCTTGCAGACAAATCATATTCCAATAATGATCCAAAATGCAAACAAACTTAAACTTTATCTTCCTATGTTTGGCATTATAGTTTAAATCTTAGATTAACTGACTCCAAACATTGTAAATGACAGCCTGACGTCTAGAGACTCCAATATTTCGTCAATATACGCTATTTATAAAAGAAACCGGATGAACACACTTCCACTGTCTTTTTTGACTTCTATAAAAAAAACCTTCATATGGCAATTAATGATCTTTGTAAGATATTTCTTTACCTATTATACGTTTTCATCATATATAATGGTGACCAAATGCAGTTAGTTCACGAAATTGCAAGCACAACAATGGCATAAAACTAAAGAGTTGAATGCTTATGGACGAAAGGAGGACGCAAAAGAAGAAGCATGTGTTCTAAAGAGATTCTTATCTAAATATTTGTCTAGCAAGGAAATTATCCAAGTTGTATAAGTGCTGCCAAAGAACCTGAAGGTTACATATTCTTTGGATCATTTCCTACATATGGACCAAAAAGAGTGGTGCGCTAATTTGTCATAAGCACTGTTTCAGATCTCAAAAATCTCGTCCGAGATCTCGTTTTAGACTCCTCCAGAAATGAAATAGCAAATCTCACTATAAATCTTCTTTCGACTATATCATCCGAGATATTGCAATATCGAACGATATATCGACTGAGACGAGATACTAGAATATCGTCTGGGATCTTGGTTTTTCTGGTTAAAATTTAAATCCATGTTTGAACCAGAAGAATAATTAAAAAACTCAATCTAGCCACGATAATTTCCTGCTATTTAATATTTTGCATGTTAAATGACCATATCGTATGTTCATATATATTCTACAATGCTTATGATTTTCATATTCGTCTTTTTTTACATACATGTTATCTATGAAATTATGTATTTTATATTCTACTTATGCCAAACTTTTTAGATCTTTTTATGTTTTGTATCTAAAAATAATTCATATTCATGGATCATATGTCGCAAGTATTAATCTATTTGCATTGTGTTATATTTCTATTTTAAGCATACGATCTAGCGTATGAATGGTCTTTCGTAAATTAAAAATAATGAAGTGATTCTGCAATTCAAGTTTAAGTTACTATATTTATAAATTATAATAGCATTCATAAAGTTCATTGTGTATGAATACCATATACCCCGAGATTGTTCCGATATGAACATTCGGACCCGAAATGAAACCAAATGTAACAACCCGTCATTTTGACCGCCCCAAGCCGGTAATTAAACCAACTCGAAGCGTTCAAAACGACGAGTTGTTATTGGCTTACAGGGTTTAAACAGAATAAACACAGAATCACAAACAAAAAGGCAACAATTATCAACAACGGAATTCATTTATATAAGAAATATCAGAGTTTACCATATTTATACAGCGGGATAAAAAGAAATTTATACACGAACCACCGAGTTAGACTCATCTCATCCGAGATCTCTTCCGATACGAGATCAAGTCTCTAAAATTTCCGAGACGAAATGCGACCGATATCCGAGATTTAAAACATTGGTCATAAGTGATAAAATAATATCTACAACTAATCTAATATGGAAAAGAAGTAAATAAATGACTTCAAATATGCTTATCAACTGATTGTTACTATTGTATTTGCAATAGAAATTGAAATGTCCTTTTTACTGTAAGACTCGGTCTTATGATAAACAGGATGGTTTATATTTATGTATGAGAACAGTGTTTAAAATATTATTCTACACTATGTTCATCCTTCCCTGTTCTACACTCAAAATAAACTGTCTTAAAGTCATGATATTTTAACTTAAAGTAAATATTTTCCTCCCGGATGAGTTGTTGCTTAAAGTATTTTATCGAATGTCAATGTATTGATAATAAGGAAAACATACGCACGTACTTGTGCACGCAAGCACACGCAATGTATACAACGATAATGCATACATACAACCCACCCATCTGCAAACATATGCACGCATAGATGCACACAAGCATGCACGAACATGCGCATGCACAATGTACACATTGGCAATGCATGCATACTCACTTAAGCATGCATGTATGCATGAGCGCACGTGCATGCCCTTGCACGCTACTACCAAAAAAGGGAATTGATTGTATAAGGTTTGTTAGTATGCCAACGTTTCTACCGTTGTAAAATAATAATAATAATAATAATAATAATAATAATAATAATAATAACAACAACAGGAATGGTGTTTAAAGTTTGAACTTATCATATTGTATTGAAAATTTTCTAAGTTAGGCCGATTTTGAAAACTAATAACAAAAATAGATCAGTTTCGAAACAATTTACAAAAATAGACCACTTTTCCTACAAAGGCGTAATTCAAGATAATACTCGTTTAAAAATTTTCCTTTTTACAAATGCGTTATCTGGGATAACGCCCTGTTGATTTCTCACTGCCTCCATATCTTCACGTCTACAGCTCTTCGTCACTCAAAATATTACCTTTCACCTTCAAATTCTTCTCTCTGGCGATAATGGTAATAAGCTTTGTATCTTCCATTTACCCATCATCTTCACGCACTAAATCCTCCCCTATCCTCTTTCTTCTAGATCGCGCCCTAAACTTCCTCCACCTATCAATCTCCGATGCCGAAGAATAAGAAGAACAAGTCTCGCTTCGTGTCTCGCGTGACTAGATCTGGTCATATTGTCTTATCTGAAAACCCATCGCCACCTGTAGCCCGAAGTAGTGCTTCGCCTTTACAAGATTTGGTCTCTGATTTACCAAAGACTGTTTCAGCATCTCCAGCATTTGGACTAAATGATATTATATCCTCTCCGGTCTCGTCTAGTTAGCTGGAAAGACGCCTACAGACAGATGGAGAGAACCCCGACTCACCGCGAATTTTGAAGCAGTCTCCAAATCATCCGCAGCAGGTAAAAACTCTGGTAACCCCCATTCTTCTGGTCTTGAGTCTGGCAACAGTGGTGTTGCCAGCAAAAACAATGTGATTGCTGAGGATGTTATAGGCGATACTATCTTGGGGTTGAATAATGTGAACGCGAATGGGAAATTTTCGATACCGGCTCCAGATCCAGCGACCACTGCTACGAGAAAGGTTAAAACAACGGAGATGGTGATAAGTCAGAAATTAAAGACAATGGGATGCGTGGGGAGTAAACAGGCCTGATTGAAATGAAAAAAAAGGGGAAAAACGATGGAAAAAGGAAAAAAAATAGATTGAAAGAAAGAGCGGAACAGAAATACAAGCGAACGAGAGAAGAATTTGAAGGTGAAAGGTAAGATTGTGAGTAACGAAGAGCTGTAGACGTGAGGATAAGGAGGCAGTGAGAAATCAACGGGGCGTCATCCGAGATAACGCCTTTGTAAAAAGGAAAAATTTTGAACTAGCGTTATCTTGAATAGCGCCTTTGTAGGAAAAGTGGTCTATTTTTGTAAATAGTTTCGAAACTGATCTATTATTAGTTTTCAAAATCGGCCTAACTTACAAAAATTTCCTATTGTATTGCGTCTCTACGTCATATGCATATGTGCATGCATCCAGCGTGATATGCACTAGTAACATTAAGTTCATTTATATCTTCTGATAAAGGAAATATCTGTAAAATCTGTTAGCTCCACTAAATAGATATATACTAAAGTTAGGCAGCTTGACTCCCAGAAGCAATATAATGGTGTGCTACAGTGACAACAGAAGCAACATAAAGAGCACCACAGTGGCAAGATCTGATAGAAAGATGCATTGGTGTGGTACATATATGTCATGGCACGTGCAACGCAAATGCATGTAAAAAATTGTTATAAAAATTAAAATTCGTAATTTTGATAGAAATAAAATCAAAATATATAATAGAAATAGTAATGTTTTTACCGGAACATGGTTTGGAACTTGTATTCTTATTTACAACCCAAAATTTGCATTTTGTAAATATATTTAATTTTTGTTCTTTGTATGCTTCGAACTTCTCTTCTTTTTGGAACTTCGCGGTTGTACCGAAGGTTTGTCTTACTACTCCAACTATTGATACAAGATTTTTTGGCACGTGTGATGCATGTGCATAGAAAATCCTTTATTAAGTTGTTAACTTTGTAATTTCTGTGTAGTTCAATAAAAAATAAATGAAAACATAAAGAAAAGATGTAACTTTTTGTTGAAATAATGTTCGAAATTGTAACCTTATTTATGTTTGAAATTTCCTATTTGAAAATATATTTTAATTTTCGTTCATGGTGGAATTCGAACTGCTAATTTCTTGTTTACATGAAAATGCATTTTGGGAATTTCATGATCGAACCATAAAATTATGCTTTCAAGTCAATTACATATAAGATACATACACACAAACAAACATCACGGCACGCGCTTCACGCATGATAATGACATGTACTTGATGCATGAGTTACTTTTCTATAAATCATTTATGTAACATGTTAAAGAGTATATAAAGTTTAATTACATTTTTATGTTGAAATTATATGTAGTTAGTTTGAATTTAGGTTTCTACTTAGTAGCATCTAATTTTCTTTTAGTTTGAATTTTTAATTCTACTACTGACCAATATACATTGAATATGTAAAGAAAATTTATATGGTAGATCTTATTTTTAAGTTATATTCAGATTAGGAAATATTCTTAGAGTGGCGTTTGAATTTGTAAATAAGATTTAACATTAGATCCTACCTCTATTTTTATGGGGTACTAAAATTTGAAACTATCTGTAGAAAAGAGTTTTGAATTTGTAAATGAAGCTTATTTGTTAATCATATTTTTAGGAAGATCATTATTTCTATAGAGGCGCCTTTGGTAGTACACCTTCGCATAGTTATCAAGGGGCGCGCCTAAGCGCAGAAAACCCCAAGGCTCAAGGCTTGCGCCTTTTTGCAGTTTGAGTGCGCCTTTATGCAGTTTGAGGTGTTTTTTTTTGTTAAATTGAATTGTTTGTTTATAAACAGTTAAATACAAATTTTAATTGTTCAATAAATTATAAAATATGGTTAAAATTTAAATCTTATTAATAAAATATGTAAATAATTGAATGAATTATAAAATATGGTTTAAAAATTAATTTGTAGTTAGTAAAATAGTAGATCAAACTCATATAAAAGGCATACAAAAAAGCCCAAAGCTCAGAAAATCCCCAGGCTCAATGTTTGCGCCTTAGCGCCTTTACTACTATGCACCTTCGGTAGTTCACGCTGATACCAAAAAAAAAGACATCAAAGGAATTACAACTATATATACGCACACACACAAAAATATCAATTTGAATACATTGATTTCTGCATCAATTCACACCTTGTATCAATGATAAGATTTAAAAAAAAAATGATTTGAATACCATTTTGAATGGAATCCTGTCCAGTTATGATCCGGATTCAAAATTCAATTAACATCACAATTATAGTAACCATCTAGTTTATGTGAAATAGTGGAATAAAATATAATTAGCTGCCCCTGCAGTTCAATATCTATTATTTTCAAAATAAAATAATGATGGAACATAATAAGAAGAAGAAAAAAAAAAAGTTTGTGTTAAATACAAAAGCTCAAACATCAAGTTGGATACGAAGAATATAAATTATCATTTCGAATAGAAGAACCAATGCTTTCACATACATAAAATGCCAATTAATAACCTACATGATGCATGATTCTAGTTTCTATTTGGAATAGAATTTTACAATTTACAGCTTGAATCCCATTGTGAAAACTTCGCCTTATCGGATATCTTACAAAAAGTAGTCCCTCAAGCTGCTTGAAAGCACAAACTTTTAGTCCAATTACGAACTTCCAAAATTGTCCATACATATCTTATACATCACTTAAAAATATATTGTACAATCAACCTTTTTACAAATTCAAAATGCATTTCTATAAATATTAAGAAATCTTAATAACGCTTAAAAATAAGATCTAACAAATAAATATTCTTTACAACATTGTTTTTTATTAATTGACAGTACAAATCAGAACTAATAAAAAATTAGATGTTGCAACTTAGAGGTAAATTCAAACTATACATAAAATTTACCGCAAAAATATAATTAAATATTCATACAAATCATTTTCTCTTGAATATGTTAAACATATGATGTTTCTAAAAACATAACTCACGTGCAAAACATGTGTTATGATCACGCATGTAACGCGTCCGGTAACGCTCGTCATACATAATGGGGTTTCTTTCTCTCTGAAGTAGGACCCATATTATGGCTATCGAAGTCTGTCCCAACTGACAAGGCATTTTTATTTATGGTGATAAATAATACTACGAGAACACAACAAATAAAGATTGAACATGATCAGTGATGATCAACTTAATTAAGCGCCAAAAAAGAAATTTCATATTGCCCATGACTGCTTTCGTTGTATTGATTGTACACTACAAGCAGGAATTCTAAATCTTTATTTTCAGTTCTTACGTTTTTAACTATCATTTTACAGTTATAACAATCTATCAGTAAACAGCTAAAGATAACATCCAAACAGTCCTAGTTAAATTACTGAGGTTTGTACGAAATATACTGTACCTGAGAAAAAACAAACAGTGCTCATAAGTCAAGGCAAATCAAATATGCGTTACGTGATTAAAAAATACACTTCCTCTAATGCCACTGCACCAAAAAACAAACTAACTCAAGGGTTGTTTTACTCAAGGTTAGAGGTTTCTGTTTCGGTCTCAGTTTTGTTATTGTGTAATTTTAGAAATTTTGATCTGATTTGTAAACTTTAGGAACTTTGGTTCAAATTTCGGCTTTAATTTCATTTTCTCATATAATTATACACATATTTGTTTAATTAACTGGAACATGATGTGCAATTTATCTTTAGTTAAAAAATAAGATACAGATGAATCGATCAATTATAAATAGTTGTAACACTAACAAATATTTATTTCTTATTTAACCTTTTTAGTTATATTATTCATATATTTTGTGATTTTGCCCCTTCTTGAAGTTAAAATTTCAGATTTTGGATATTAATATATTTGAAGCTTAAATTAATTCTTTTTGAATAAAATTTGAATTTCATTCTTTTTTCTATTGAACCAGAGTTTCGGTTTGGTGACGTTTCGGTCCCTACTGAAAGCAAAACAGAACGATAAGAATCTCGATGCTTCAGTTGAAACCTCAAACCTTGATTTTACTATCATTATAGAATTTAGTACTCTCAATTTTAGTTATGTTTTTCATATGTTATTCCAATGAAATCTAGTGTATTTTCATATGTTATGTTAAACAAGGTTTGATAAAGTATCGGTTTTTTATTTTTAACTTCAGGGATATTGATCAATTTTGAAATATTGGTTTCAGACACGTACTTATTTCATGCAAATGCGCATTCACAAAGAATTACCTTAGTACGAGATTAATAATATAACCGTTTATTGAAAAAAAGTACAACATATAAGATGATCACACTTAAATTTATATGTAAATTAACTAGACGATACTTAAAATACACTTTTGTTTTCAGTAATCCAACTAGTATATAGCAAAAAATTAATGAGTGGATATCTTATGATCAAAATCTCTTTTTACCACATTAAAACACAAGCATAGCAGAAGAAAACCAGAATAAAATTAGAGTTAACTTATTGAATGGGTTTCAAAATTAAAGACATTTTGATTTGACAATCATCAATTAGGCTTGATGAAGAATGTTGGTTGAAATTAGATTGATCCCAAAGAAATTGGGTTTGAAACTTATGAAGTTCATATCATGGATAGTTTTCCATTTAGTATTAGAATGCTGCTAAAAGCACCCAGATTTCTTCTTCTTAATACCATGGGTGGTATTGGAAAGTACAAAACTGGGTGCTTTTAGTTTTACATGGTGGTGTAATGCTAAAAACACCCAGTTTTACACTTTCTAATACAGTTCATGGTATTAGGAAGAAATAATTTGAGTGCTTTTAGCAATACACTAGTATTATTATTATCATTCTAACTTTGTTGCCATAATTAGTTTTCCACTCAAGATCTGCAGTTATAACGTTTAGCAATTCTGTGGCAGTGGAGATGCAAAGAATACAAAACGGGAATATAGTGGAAAGTAGCAAATGTGCAAAAAAAATGTTGGAAGTAAAATTAAAACTACAAAGTCAACTTGTTCTCGCTATCACATCATTTGTGTAGGAAAAAAAAAAAAAAATCTTTTTTTAGTCTTGTTAACAAAACGGAAACCATCTTGATTTATGCAATCCTAACTTGGTTATTAAAACGGGTTTGTAACTTATATGGAACGCTATGCCTTAAACTTAGGACATCGCGATGACTTCGCTGATTTGGTTTATAAAAAACTAGTCAAATTAACATTTTTATTAATGTTGCTAAAACGAGTTCTAAAACCATTGATTTAGCAGGCGCAACAGAAAATAGTAGGGCTTTGAATAGATCTACTGCACAATAAGATCAAACTAGAAAACATAGCTGCCGAAGAGCGCTACGTGCTTTAGCGGAGATTCAGCGAAGCTTTAGCAGGGCTTTAACTACATAGCACCAAAGCATAATCTCAGTTATAGCCAAAATCAAACAAGGACGGCTGAAATTCTGAGTTTTTGACCAAATCTTTTCATAGAATTCGCACTTAGCATCATAAGTGAAATCTTCATATATTTATGTAATTAAAAAAAACATGCTTATAAGTCTAATTTGATGAAATCCAATCCATTTATCTAATTATTATTTCTCAATGCTTCAAGACTCCGAAAAGATCCAATTTGAAATGTTATAAACGAGTAGAACCAACATAATTGTACCTCCTTTCAACTGATATAAATTTTCGATCGTTTTCTTCTTCGTCCCTATAAAAGAACCCATGCAAACCCTCCTTAGTCATATTCCAAAGTAATCATGCATCTCAATGAAACGAGTTCTTCAACAGAAAAGTGATTTTCATAGTCGTTGTATATATCCAACGATAGACAATATGACTAAGGAGGGTTTGTATGTGGTTCTTCAATGAAATAATTTAAGAATAAAATTCACATTAAACTAACATACTTAAAGCAAATTGTATTTCCTGTAATATGTATTTTAGTACCTAGTATTTACCCATAAAGTGATACACCAACTAATTAATGTAGATTAGACATCAGGAACTGAGACATTATGTCCATATATGAACATACAATCCAATTTCGTTACTTTCACTTGATGCTGCAACCTTTTTTCTTTAATCAATTTTACTACGATTTACATGATTTGGTCATACACTATGTTGACTACCATTAATTGCAATCTCGGCATTTGCATCTCCATTCCAATTTCCACATTCATAATTATAAAGTAAATGTATTTTTTCTTGAAATTGACAGTTCAATTCCAGATTTAGCTTCAAACTCATCTATTGGTATTTATTTACTGTATTTTCACCTTTTACCCTTCAATTTTCAGCTCAAATTTTTAAGTCATTCAAACAAACTCCATTGTGAGCCCTGCTTTTGAGTTTAACGGTTTATGGCAACTTGAATTTGATAGTTTTCAATGGTCATAGTATATCAAAATAACAAACACATTTCGCACACTTCTACTTAATGTAAATGCACTCCAATGAAATGGATTCGATCATTCTACAAAATTTTGAACTTCACATAAATGATATATGACCTCTCTTCATGCTATGCTACATTGATTCAAGGTATCATATCAAACAATACAACAATGCTCTTTTCTATAATGAAATACATTAATCTGACTCCCCAGTCTCACAGTAAACGTGCATATGTACATGCTTAGCAATTACAAACCACTCGTCCACCATCCTAACTCCACTTTAGCTTTGACACAAGTCTGACTTATCATTCTACCATTTGCCAACGTTTCAGCCATTTTACCCCATAAAGTTGATGAAAAAAATGTTGTTAAAAGTTGTACTTGTTACCGTGCAAACTAATTACACAGTCCACGTGACAGTAGATTACAATCTACAAGCAAATAAGCAATATTCTAGATAATCTATTTTATCCAATGTGATACATTTCAATGTGATCGCTAATTGGACTATGGATCGGTGCAAAGCACATGCATACCAGTATAACAGAGTCACACCCCTTCCCCACACCCCCCCCCCCCCCCCAAAAAAAATCCATTTTGCTAAATTTAATAGATAACGCTATTAGGAAAAAAAATATGTTCTTATTTTCCTGTTTGTGCTTATGTTATAACTTACAAGGAACGAGTACTGCAACTTTTTTGTATATGGATTTCTCATACAAAATCACAAGCAACCAAAGGTAAGAGCTTTAAAGGCCAAAAAAACATGGCTATTTCTATATTTGTTACAATATGTAGTGCTACTGCCAACAGGGTTGTCTCACTTGTTTATAGTTTAAACTATGAAGTTAAAGGTCACAGGTTCAATTTCCGAGATCGAAGCTTGTTGGCATTAATGAATCATATTTCAAATAATAATAGAAGTTATGTAGTGCTACTAAATCTGAATCTCTCTCTCTCTCTCTCTCTAAACTCAATCCTTAGGAGAACCGTCCAAAATTTAGTCAAATAATTCTCAGTAATATATTCATTCAGCACCCACCTCAACTTTAACATAAACATATGAAGACCACCTGACAGCGATCTAAAGTTTATCTCAATAATTTATAGATTAAAAAACATGGAGAGTTGTAGCTGCTGAGTTTGAAAGCTATGATAAAATAAAATTGACCTGAATTGAAGTAAAACTGAGTGGTGGAGTTTGCTGAAGCAGCCTTCCCTCCCGATTGCTTTACAATTTTCCTGTATTTATATTGCTGTCTCTAACGAAGATGCGAATGTGAATTATAGGGTTTATATAGAAGCTCCCAATTGGAGATTAGTTCGGGTGGGTATTTGATATGGATTAACGAGCCCATTTTGAGTTTGGGGCTTCCGTGAATAGTTAATTTGCTTTTGCTCCAATAGTTTGTCTAAATTTAAAATGTTGGCGCATAATTTTGTTAAGTTCTTTCTGAAGGTACTCATATATTTAAAACAGGAAAATAGTGTAAGGACAAATTTACAGACCTTTTCAACCGTAAGTGTAACACCCCGTAATTTTAACAATACTAAAGAGGACAAATTAAAGAATAATTAATTTAATATTCAAAATTAAGGGAAATGGACTCCGTCTTTGCGTTCGTCTTGGAATTCTGGTCAAAATAGACATTTGATTTGCGTAAAACGGACACCGCATGAAGAAGTTACGAAGGTTTGAAGTTTGTATACGCGTAAAAGAATTATATATATATATATATATATATATATATAATTAAATCCATAAAATCAATTTTTAGTTCAAAAATCAAATTTCCATGGACGGCAAATTTCCCGCTAAGGGGGGTGTCGACCCCTGGTCGACCCCCAACGCAGATATGGACATATTAGGGTTTTGGGTTCGGCTATAAATATGGCTTCATTTCTCCTGTTTTTGCACATCAAAAATAACGGGGAACTAAATGTTGCCTTTGCCCAGATCAAATCAAGTCTCTTTCTTCTTCAGCAATCAAGTCATTCAAGTTTAGATCTGATATCTGCAATCTTTCTTTATATATCCAAATACTGTGAGTTTAAGTTACTTTTAGATTTAAATAATTAAAAAGTAAAACATGATATGACTATTCTATGTCTGTGACTGCTTGAATCATATCAGATCTGTTATAAGTTGTGTATCTATGATATTCTGACATGACTATGACTTGGATCTTAACATTTATCATGTTAGATCTACCTTTGATTACAGATCTAATTCATTGTTTAGATCACCTTATACCTGTTCTATTATGTTTATGGTCAAATCAGATCTGTTGTTAGTTGGACATCTAAATCATTGTTTAGATCACATCATGCTTATCCCTATTATGTTAGAATCAGTGCTATTATCACATGTTCATCCTATATGTTTATCTTATCAGTATGTCATTATATGTTTATGTCGTTACATGTCAACCTTGTTAGTATGATTATCTCTGTCCTTTTCCCTCTATCTTTTTCCCTTTTATTTTATATAGCCAGACTACCTTCGAGCCTAGGCATGTCGCTGAAATATGAGAATACGTTAGATTGGAAACGAGGGGAAAACGTTAATATTGGGCATAACTTGTAATTGGGAATTTGGGCATAACTTGAATAAAGTGTAATAATATGAATTTGGGGCATGTAGTTTATTATGAACATAACTTGGGAAAATGGGCATGAAAATCTATAACGACATAGGTAATTGTGGTTAATAATGGAAATGCCTAAGATTACAATAATTAGAACTGTAACCGCGCCTAGACACAAGGTTAGATTACACTTGTGGTGGAAGTCTGCTCGGAACCGCCCAACATATCCAGCGATCACAAGTGGTGAATCTAATGTTAGGGGTTTAGGCACACAAATACGAGCCGTGCTAAGACACGAGGTTAAGCTCGACTTGTGGAAGAAGTCTGCCCGGAACTGACCGGCATATCCAGCATCCACAAGTGGTAGTGTAACGACCCGCATTATACGCATCAAAGGATCGTAGAATATTTATTTCTTTCACATGCGAAGTCGTATGGTCATGTAACTTTGGGAGACGACTATTGGGGTCATTTCCCATGTTCATGATTTTTGTCGATTTTTAAATGACTGTTTTGCCCCTACCTGGTCTTGTTTCGGCCATAACTTTTGATTGAAAAGGAGATTTGACCTGAAACCATTTTCATTAGATTCGGATGATGGTTTACCTTTCCGTAGAGTGGTCACATAAGCCAAACGGACTCACCGTTTGAGAGATATGGCTGAAACAAGTTTCAGATGGTGAAAAACAGCTTAATTAGGCTTAACCGGGTGATTAACAGCTAAGCCCACGGGGGAATTTCGGGATTAAGAGTATAAGAGGGCTGCTAGGGTTTAGAAAACGAATTTCACTTCATTTTCCAGCCGCCTAAGACATTCCTCTCAACCTAACAATGGCCTCCACTTACTAAAACACCCCAAATCACCTTCTAATCGCTAATTAAGTCAAATCTACATCAAATCAAAGCGGATTAGCACAAGAATCGAGGTAGGACTGCTGTATAGCCTTGGGAACAACGCCAAACAGAGAATCATTTCAGATTTGGTAATTTGTTTGTGGCTAAGGTGAGTGATTTGCATTGTTTTCACTAATTACGGCTAATTAGGGGTGATTAGTAATAATTAGCGAAATTATGGCTGAGGAAAATCTGGAAAAAATTGTAAAATTCTTAAATATCATTTCAGGGATCTGATAAAAATTTGGGTTAATTTGGATATGTTTTACTTATTGTATGGTTAAGTCATGATTAAGGGGATTAAGGGGAAAATCATGCTTTTTGGGTATATTTGATCTAAAATATTTCATGTGAATGATGTTTTAATGTTTTTGATTGATTCTATATGTTGTTACCACTGTTTGGAATGTTTTGTGATGTCATAGAAAGATTAGAATGATTGAAAACGCTGTCGTTTGATAGCTTGCTCGAAAAAGTTGCAGATTTTCAGAACCGGATAGGAGAAAGACACCTGAACCGATTCGAATAGGAGAAAGACACCCGATCCGATCCGGATAGGAGAAAGACACCTGATCCGATCCGGATAGGAGAAAGACACCCGAACCGATCCGGATAGGAGGAAGACACCCGAACTGATTCGGATAGGAGGAAGACACCCGAACCGAACCGGATATCAGGAAGAGATCCGAACCGAACCGGATAGGAGGAGGAGACCCGAACCGAACCGGATAGGAGGAGGAGAGAAGGAGACCCGAACCGGATAGGAGGAGGAGATCCGAACCGAATCAGATAGGAGGAAGAGACCCGAACCGTACCGGATAGGAGGAAGACCCGAACCGGACCGGACAAGAGGAAGAGACCCGAACCGAACCGGATAGGATGAGGAGACCCAAACCGATCCGGAGGAGACCAAAACCCGAGATGCAAAGGTAGTCCAAATGGGAAGTAGAACTCAGGATCCAGTTGGGAACCAACGAGTTAACTTCATGAGTTGGGCTTTGCTGCGTGACGCATGCAAAAGGGGTTATCGACGTCTATAGCTTTGACTCACCACAAAAAGACGGATATTGGTTACGGATCAGTGCAGTGAAGTTGTCATGAATTCATGAGGCAGAGTGATCGTTCCAAGGCTATGAGCCAGTGCAGTGGGGCCATCATGACTCCATGGGGCAGAGTGGACATAGCAAAGGATTAGTGGCTATGGATCAGTGCAGTGGTGTCATTTACGACTCCATGGGGCAGAGTGATCATAGCAAGGCATGGGGTGGTCAATGTGGTAGATATCGTATGCTTCACGCACTGAGTGAGAGATGTGAGGATGGTTGCTATACTTGATTGTTTGTCATCACTATGACATGCACACTCCCACCCCCGTATCTTTACAGCATATGTTAGTGGAACCTTAGAGTATTGTACAGTATGTAGTGTTAACTCTTTGGTTGTAGGTCCAGGTTCAGGTATGGTTTAGTACACCTGTTATTCCTCTGTTTTGTTGCTTATCGCTTATGCCAGACTTTTGTCTGACCCAGTTTCATGCCTCTTCTTATTACTCTGGGTGCTCTTAAACAGGGAGAATAGAGACAGGTTAGGTGGTATGCACGAGTAGCTGTACCGGAGACGAGCAGGAGGCTTCCACGTATGATATATATATATTCTCCCTGTGTCGCTGCTGGTCACTACTTTGGGCATTAGTAGTGTACCTTTTCTTTACTTTTCTTTAGAGACAGTTTTCAAAAGTTGTAATAATGATGATGTGGAACATAAGCTGTATTTGGATTTTCCGCTGCTATGATGTTTAGTTTTTAGCTTATGCACTGTCTCGCCTGTTTATGTCAAAGTATATTATTATTATATTTTATTCCATGCGCTGTGAGATATTCTACAGATTCCTTGTTAGTTCAAATCCCTTTCTTTTTCTTTTTTTGGCGACCGTCCCGTGCTGGTCGGTCATTGGCACAACGCACTTTCATTGGAAATGTCGACTGGTACGGAGTAGGCCGTCACATTTGGTATCAGAGCTCTAGGTTGCGTAGTTAACCTAGGGAAGTTATCAGGGAGAGATAATACGTATATGAGAGCGCGTATTTGTGATATTTTCGTTTTCAAAAGCTATATATATACTATTAGTATAACTAAGGATGAAGTCGCACTGCACTGACACCACAAAGAAGATGGTTAATCGTTTTCTCCTTACAGATTGAATGATGAGCCGACATACGAGGGGTACTAGTAGAGGAGCCAATAATGGGAATGCTGCTGACATGATGACTATGTTCACTAGCTTCATGAGAGAGATGCTTAGGGACGTTCAGAGGGCAGTTCCTAATGCTGCTAATGGTGGTGGTGCAGCGGTGCAGGCGCCTAGAGTCGATTTCGCCAAGCTTTGCAAGGATTACACTAGTTTTGGTGGAAACCGTTCCACGGAACGGAATCGGCTACAGAAGTTCAGGAATGGTTGGATAGCTGTGAGCATATCTTCTAAGACTTGGGTATCGAGGATGCGATGAAGAGAAGACTAGCATCCCGTCAGCTGCAAGAACAGGCTATGAATTGGTGGAACGCTATTAAGGCAGCTACTCCAGAGGATCAAGTTACTTGGGATCAGTTTAAGGCCCGATTCAGTGATAAGCTTATCCCAGCTGCCCAGAAGTCAGAATTGTTTAGGAAATTCTTGGAGCTTAAGCATAGTGGTAGGGCAGTCTCGGAATATATCGCTGAGTTCGATACATTATCGAAATATGGACTATCTCTTATTGATACTACCGAGAAGAAGAACGAGAAGTTCATAACTGGCTTGGATGGATACTTGGGGGAAAGGCTTATTAACCACATCGATGAGACGTTTGAATCGATTATGGGGAAAACATTGAGGTCGGAGAGTCTTTACCCTAAACCAAAGACAGAGGTTGCTATTGTACCTGCAGGGGAGCCAAAACCGCAAGTAGGCGGTGTAGGCAAGAATAACTCGCAGAATAAGAGGAAACAGAACCAAGCTAACGATGGCCAGAAAAAGAGTAAGAAAGATGTTGAGTGCTTCAGCTGTGGTAAGAAGGGCCACTATGCCAAAGAGTGTCGGGCTAAGCCAGCGGATAGGAAGTGCTTTAACTGCGTCCAAGTGGGACATCACAAGGACAAGTGTCCACAACCCCCTAAAGAAAAGCAGATTGTGAAAGCATATGCTATCAATGTTGTTCCTTCTTCGTCGAATGCCCCAACTGCGGCGGAGAAAGGAAAGAATGTCGTTATCCAAGGTATGCTTTCCATTTATGATGTTCCAGTTAGAGTATTGTTTGATACCGGAGCTTCCAGTTCCTTCATATATAGTGACCTGATAGATAGGTTGGGATTGGAACCCGAGATAGTTGATAGGCCATTGACAGTAACGAACCCGATTGGTGGTTCGACTAGCCTTAGTATGATTTGCCGTAATGTGGTCTTATCGAGTCATGGATGTATGTTTGTTTGTGATTGCTTTGTTTTGGGCTTTACTGGGATTGGCATTATTTTGTGAGTCGATTGGCTCCAAAGATACGGGGTGGTGGTAGACTGTGAGAGCTTTTTGGTGACAGTTAGAGCGGAGGGTAGTGTTTGGTGGTCTACCCAGTGATGGGGTAATGGCTAGTTTTCTAAATTCCCTCGACATCCAGCATGATGAGTTGTCAGATGTGCCTGTGGCTGGCCAGTACCCGGACGTCTTCGAGGAAGTGACCGGACTTCCACCACACCGAGAGATTGAGTTTCGTATTGATTTGGTGAAATATTCCAGACCTATAGTGATGTCACTTCGTCGTATGACACCAAGGGAGCAGCGAGAGCTCGGTGTGCAAGTGAGCGATCTTTTGAAGAAGGGATTTATCAGAAGAAGTGTTTCTGAGTGGGGAGCACCAGTTGTGTTTGCTACCAAGGCTGATGGTTCTCTTCGATTGTGTGTGGATTACCGCGAGCTGAATAAGGTGACGAGGAAGAATAAGTATCCTCTACCGCGGATAGATGATTTATTTGATCAGTTGAGTGGCGCGAGAGTGTTCTCCCAATTGGATCTCGCAACAGGTTTTCATCAGCTTAGGGTGGAAGCTGAGAGTATAGCTAAAACGACATTTCGGATGCCGTCTGGATTCTATGAGTGGTTGGTCATGCCATTCGGGTTGACCAATGCACCAGCATATTTTGTGGATCTTATGAATAAGGTATTCAGGGATCAATTGAATAAGTTTGTTCTTGTGTTCTTGGATGATATCTTGGTTTATTCAAGGACAGAGGAAGAACACAAGGAACATTTGAGAGTTGTGATGGAGGTGTTGAGAAAACACCAATTGAAGGAAAAGTTTTCTAAGTGTCACTTCTGGAGGAGGGAAGTGAGATTCTTGGGCCATGTTGTTTCAGAGAATGGTATTGCCGTGGATCCTACGAAGGTGGCTACGGTACAAGATTGGTCTACGCCCAAGAATGCAACGGACATAAGAAATTTCTTGGGATTAGTTAGATATTATCGTAAGTTTATCCAGGACTTCTCCAAGATAGCAGCACCGTTGACTCAGTTGACCAAGAAGAATCAAGCTTTCGTATGGGACGAAAAGTGCGAGAATGCATTTAAGAGTCTAAAGGAAAAATTGACATGTGCTCCAGTGTTAGTCATTCCTAAGGAGAATGAAGAGATGACGGTATACACAGATGCATGTGGAATTGGATTAGGTGCTGTATTAATGCAAGGAGGTAGGGTTGTAGCTTATGCTAGTCGGCAACTGAAACCGCATGAGAAAAGATATCCTACCCATGATTTGGAATTGGCAGCGACCATGTTCGCATTGAAAATGTGAAGGCATTATCTCTTGGGAGAAAGATTCGAGTTGTTTACCGATCATAAGTCACTAAAGTATCTCTTCTCCCAAAAGGATCTAAATCTCCGACAACAAAGATGGCTAGAATTCTTGGCTTCCTACGATTTCGATATCGCATACACACCAGGAAAGGGCAATGCGATAGCTGATGCATTGAGTAGAAGACATGCCAGTTTAGGGGCTGTGTTTCTTGAGTGGAAGCAACTGGAGTACATCGCTGGGTATGATTTCAGACCAAAGTGCGAATTGGATCCAGAAATGTTAGCAAGTTTGATGATCAGACCCACTTTGATTGAGCGGATTGGTTCCAGTCAGAGGGACGATCCTAACTTATTGAAAATCATCTCCAAGTTAGAGATGGGCATCGATGAGGAGATGAACAAGTATGGGCTTGATCGAGATGGATGGCTTAGAAAGAATGGAAGACTAGCTATACCCAATGCTAATGGATTGAGAGATGAAGCGCTTAGAGAATGTCATCACTCAAAACTGACTATACACCCCGGTGGTAACAAGATGTATCAAGACATGAAGCAGACCTACTACTGGGAAGGGATGAAAAGGGACGTTGGGAAGTTTGTATCTAAATGCATGAATTGCCAGCTAGTTAAAGGTTAGCAAAAGAAGCCATGTGGTTTATTGCAACCATTAGAGATTCCAGAATGGAAATGGAAACAAGTCTCAATGGATTTCATTGACGGGTTACCAAGGACTAGATCGGGCCATGATAACATTTGGGTGATTGCGGACCGATTGACCAAAAGTGCAAGATTTATACCCGTCAAGTCGAATTGAACGGCAGCTAAGTTAGCTGAACTATATGTAAAGTGGGTAGTGAGATTTCATGGAATACCCAAAGGTATTTTGAGTGACCGAGATTCGTTGTTCACTAGTGGATTTTGGAAGAGCTTACAAGAGGCGTTAGGATCAGAATTACATCTCAGTACCGCGTATCACCCACAAACCGACGGACAGATAGAGAGGGTGAATCGAGTATTAGAAGATCTCTTGAGAGCTTGCATATTAGACTTTGGTGGATCATGGGATGACCATTTGCATCTAGTAGATTTTGCATATAATAATAGTTATCAATCCAGTATTGGTATGGCTCCATTTGAAGCTTTGTACGGAAGACCGTGCAACTCACCGTCATGTTGGTTAGAAACTGCTGAGAAGTTTGTGCTTGGACCAGATGTGATAAGAGAAACTTCAGCTAAGATTAAGGTTATCCAACAGCGAATGAAGGCTGCCCAAGATAGGCAGAAGAGTTATGCTGATAAGAGGAAAAGAGAATTAAAGTTTTCCATTGGCGACTTGGTGTTTGTAAAGATTTCTCCGTTAAAGAGCGTGATACGATTTGGCAGGAGAGGCAAGTTAGCACCAAGATTCGTTGGTCCATTCTCAGTTCTTGAGAAAATTGGGAATTTGGCATATAAAGTTGAATTACCAGACAAGATGGCAGGAGTTCACAACGTATTTCATGTTTCCCAGTTAAGGAAGTTCGTACACGACCCCGATGTGACTGTTTCACCTGATCAGTTAGATGATATCGAGGTTGAACCCGAGGCGGTTGGGAACCGCAGACCTATGCGTATTGTTGGGAAAGATACGAAGCAACTTCGAAGGAAAGCGGTGAATCTAGTCAAGGTTCAGTGGGGCGAGAATGAGAATGACTGTACTTGGGAGACAGAGGAGAGCATTAGGAAAACGTATCCAGAACTCTTCACCTGGTAAGATTTCAGTTTCGATTTAGTCTTTCTGCATACTAGGATAGGTTTGTTTTGTTTGTTTTGCATGTTTAATTGTTGTAAGTGATTGGTAGGCATGCGGGATCCTTTGTATGTTTTGGGTTAAGGAATTTCGGGGATGAAATTTCCTTTGTGGGGGGGGGGGGGGGGGGGGAATGTAACGACCCACATTCTACGCATCGAAGGATCGTAGAATATTAATTTCTTTCACATGCGAAGTCGTATGGTAATGTAACTTTGAAGGACAACTATTGAGGTCATTTCCCATGTTCATGATTTTTGCAGATTTTTAAATGACCGTTTTGCCCCTAGCTGATATTGTTTCGGCCATAACTTTTGATTGGAAAGGAGTTTTGACCTGAAACCACTTCCATTAGATCTGAATGATGGTTTACCTTTCCGTAGAGTGGTCACATTAGCCAAACGGACTCACCGTTTGGGAGATATGGCTGAAACAAGCTTCAGATGGTGAAAAACAACTTAATTGGGCTTAACCGGGTGATTAACAACTAAGCCCACTGGGGAATTTCGGGATTAAGAGTATAAGAGGGCTGGTAGGGTTTAGAAAACGAATTTTACTTCATTTTCCAGCCGCCTAAGACATTCCTCTCAACCTAGCAATGGCCTCCACTTACTAAAACACCCCAAATCACCTTATAATCGCTAACTAAGCCAAATCTACATTAAATTAAAGCGGATTAGCACAAGAATAGAGGTAGGACTGCTGTATAGCCTTGGGAACATCGCCAAACAGAGAATCATTTCAGATTTGGTAATTTTTTTGTGGCTAAGGTGAGTGATTTGCATTGTTTTTCACTAATTACGGCTAATTAGGGGTGATTAGTGATAATTAGCGAAATTATGGCTCAGAAAAATCTGGAAAAATTTGTAAAATTATTAAATATCATTTCAGGGCTCTAATAAAAATTTGGGTTAATTTGGACATGTTTTACTAATTGTATGGTTAAGTCATGATTAAGGGGATTAAGGGGAAAATCATGCTTTTTGCGTATATTTGATCTAAAATATTTCATGTGAATGATGTTTTAATGTTTTTGATTGATTCTATACGTTGTTACCACTGTTTGGAATGTTTTGTGATGTCATAGAAAAGTTAGAATGGTTGAAAACGCCGTCGTTTGGTGAAAATAGCTTGCTGGAAAAAGTTGTAGATTTTCAGAACCGGATAGGAGAAAGACACCCGAACCGATCCGGATAGGAGAAAGACACCCGATCCGATCCGGATAGGA
This sequence comes from Allium sativum, assembly GCA_030737875.1. Taxonomy (NCBI): domain Eukaryota; kingdom Viridiplantae; phylum Streptophyta; class Magnoliopsida; order Asparagales; family Amaryllidaceae; genus Allium; species Allium sativum. The sequence goes on from CM060913.1 coordinate 9,406,798, forward strand.
GAAAGACATCTGATCCGATTCGGATAGGAGAAAGACACCCGAACCGATCCGGATAGGAGAAAGACACCCGATCCGATCCGGATAGGAGGAAGACACCCGAACCAATCCAGATAGGAGAAAGACACCCGAACTGATCCGGATAGGAGGAAGACACCCGAACCGATCCGGATAGGAGGAAGACACCCGAACCAAACCGGATAGGAGGAAGACACCCGAACCGAACTGGATAGGAGGAGGAGACCCGAACCGAACCGGATAGGAGAAGGAGAGAAGGAGACCCGAAACGAACCGGATAGGAGGAGGAGATCTGAACTGAACCGGATAGGAGGAAGGGACCCGAACCGAACTGGATAGGAGGAAGACGCGAACCAAACCGGATAGGAGGAGGAGACCCGAATCGAACCAGATAGGAGGACGAGACCCGAACCGATCCGGAGGAGATCAAAACCCGAGATGCAAAGGTAGTCCAAATGGGAAGTAGAACTCAGGATCCAGTTGGGAACCAATGAGTTAACTTCATGAGTTGGGCTTTGCTGCGGGACGCGTGCAAAAGGGGTTATCGACATCTATAGCTTTGACTCACCACGGAAAGACGGATATTGGTTCCGGATCAGTGCAGTGAAGTTGTCATGACTTCATGGGGGCAGAGTGATCGTAGCAAGGCTATGAGCCAGTGCAGTGGGGCCATCATGACTCCATGTGGCAGAGTGGATATAGCAAAGGATTAGTGGTTATGGATCAGTGCAGTGGTGCCATTACGACTCCATGGGGCAGAGTGATCATAGCAAGGCACGGGGTGGTCAAAGTGGTAGATATCGTATGCTTCACGCACTGAGTGAGAGAAGTGAGGATGGTTGCTATGCTTGATTGTTTGCCATCACTATGACATGCACATCCCCACCCCCGTATCTTTACACCATATGTTAGTGGAACCTTAGAGTATTGTACAGTATATAGTGTTAACTATTTGGTTGTAGGTCCAGGTTCAGGTATGGTTTAGTACACCTGTTATTCCTCTATTTTGCTGCTTATCGCTCATACAAGACTTTTGTCTGACCCAGAGTTTTATGCCTCTTCTTATTACTCTGGGTGCTCTTAAACTGGCAGACTAGAGACAGGTTAGGTGGTATGCACGAGTAGCTGTACCAGAGACGAGCAGGAGGCTTCCACGTATGATATATATAGATATTCTCCCTGTGTCGCAGCCGGTCACTACTTTGGGAATTAGTAGTGTACCTTTCCTTTACTTTGCTTTAGAGACAGTTTTCAAAAGTTGTAATAATGATGATGTGGAACATAAGCTGTATTTGGATTTTCCGCAGCTATGATGTTTAGTTTTCAGTTTATGCACCGTCTCGCCTGTTTATGTCAAAGTATGTTATTATTATATTTTATTCCATGCGCTGTGAGTCATTCTACAGGTTCTTTGTTAGTTCAAATCCCTTTCTTTTTCTTTCTTTGGCGACCGTCCCGTGTTGGTCGGTCATTGGCACAACGCACTTTCATTGGAAATGTCGACTGCTGCGGGGCGGGCCATCACAGGTAGGCTTAATATGGGAGGTCTAGCACATTATAACCATAAATGGACATGGTAATCAATTGGAATACTTAACCTAGTTGAATCTATAGGGATTGTATGAACAAGAACTTGAATAGGGGTTAAGTAAACTTGTTTGAACAGTGGGTGAGTTAAGTAAATCTGGGGTGGGTGGGTAATATTTATATATAGGCCCATAAACTTAACCTAATAGAGTTATGTAATTAAAGACACTGATAGGTAAGCATAACCTATGGAAAACCTAGTGGAGATACAAGAAAAAGGGGAGAGCTTGTATCATCTTGTGTGTGGGTCCCTTTTCAGTCAGTAATCCATATATAGGTATCAAACGAGTACTCCGAGCTAGGTCGGAGTTGGGACACGCTTACTGAGCTGATAGTAAGAGATCCAAACGTGGAGGACGGTGTGGGCGGCACAAACCGACCGGGTCATGTGCGTGAATGGTTCGGGCAAAGGAGGACAAGACGACCGTGACACTAGTAGAAATGGTTGTGCACATCCGGAAAATGAAGGGTTGCCACTTTAGCGAGTGATACACCCTACTGTGGGGCCAGCACAGGGTATCTACGGAGTAGGGAGCCGATCGATTAGGGTAGTAATTAGGGTACATTTAGACTTTGGTAAAGTTTAGGAGCCTATTAGGTTGGGCTGCCTGTTGATTGTATGTGGCTAAAACGTCTCACCAGAAGTACGCCTAAGCTTACTATCTTATAGTTGTTGGGATCATCTCATTCTAGTTATACTGGTATCGGTGCAGAGTAATCATTAGAGAAGCATATATACTCTATCATGTTTATCTTGTCATACATGTCTTTTGTGATGTTATCTTTCTCATCCACTTTATATTCTGTCATGATACTTTTACTTATTTACTTGCTAAAAGTAACTGGACTCGCCATACTTTATGTCTGACCCTTTTTGTTTCCTCTTTTTTCTTCCGTTCCCCCCTAGGTTTTCAGGGTGGGAATACTCAAACTTGATCAAGATTCTGCTATCATTTTGCTGGAGCTGCTTAGATATATTGCTCAAGCTCCTATCTTTGCTACTATGGCTATGTTTTTATTTGGGGATTATGCTTCTTTTATTTTTTGTACTCTGATGTTTTAAGTGCAAAACAGAAGTTTTAATGATGTACTAGGTTTATGTATTTTCATACATATGATGTTTTGAACCACGATGCTTTATGATTAATAAAGTTTTTAATTCCGCTGCTATTTTATATCTGTCTTGTAATATTTCTGTTTCTGTTTACTTATAACGCTTCACGAAACTTAATGCATTTTCTTAATGAGTGACACTAACAGACGTGGGGTGTCACAGTAAGAACGACCTATTGAAATTTTATTTTAAAGAACAAAACATTAGGTATGTTTTGGTTGGCTTTGTGTTTTCAACATTAATTTCGAAAGATGCGAAGATTTAAAGGATAACGGACATAACGGACTAAAGATGGAGGGGATGATGGATGAATGAGTCAACCGTAAGAATGGTTTATTGAAATTTTATTTTAAAAGACAAAACATTAGGTAGTGTTTGGTTTATTTTGCGTTTTGAGTTGTGACAACATTAATTTCGAAAGATGCGAAGATTTAAAGGGTAATGGAGGTGACAGACTAAAGATGGAGGGGATGATGGAGGGTAGATGCATGAATTTGATGTCGTTTCTTAAAATACGGAAAATGATAAAAAGTTGTTTTTTGTTTTGTGTGTTCACTTCGTTTTGTAAAATGATCATTTTTCATGATATGCATGCGTCGTTCGTAGTTTTGTACGTACGAAAACCAAAAACTAAAAATAGAAAGAGAACACACCCTTAAATTTTAAATTTTAGGTATTAGTTTTACAGTGTGCATGGTATCAGAATTTGACTATCAGTTTTTAAGTATCACTTCTACAGTGTATGGTATTAGAATTTAGCTATCAGTTTTACGAGGTGTATGGTATTAGTTTTACGAGGTGTATTGTCTTTCTGAATAAATATTTGATGGGTTGTCCTTGGGCTTGAAAAAGTTATGAAGTTTGTTCTTTGTAGTAAAATCCCCTATTTCAAAACTAATATACTTCAAAAGCTCATGTATCCATTTGACTTAGTCTTTTTTGAATCCAGTATATCTGCCAAGTATTTAACATTTTTTAATTAAATCACATTTTGACCTCAATCAATTGCATTTTGACTTCCTATTATTTTAACATTTGGTTTCTTTTTGAAAACTATTATTAATCTACTTTTAGAAAATCTTTGAAAAAAAACATCGACCATGATTTGTATTTAAACAATTACTTGAACCCTCTTTTCTATCCATTTTCCATGTTATATAGTACCTAAATGATTCATACCATTTTATTTACTTAGGGCGAAATTATATAAATCAAAACCATAGCATATTTTCAACCTAGTGTTGAATTCTCATAACATTTGGCTTATGAAAAGCACAATAAATATTCAGCATAATCATAGTTGTATGGAATATATGAAAGAAAATAGGGATTAGAGAAATTATTTCTCATTTAGTTTTCTTCGCTAGTGAAGTCTCTAATTTTCTTTGCTATAAATCTTCTTCATTGTTTTCGTAGGTGGCAATCACCATTAAAGAGCTCAAGGTTTTATTTTTAAATTTGACTGTAGAATGAAATGAGAAGAGAAAGGCTATCATTTTTATCCTCACGAGCGTTACGGCACGCACCGCACGCTTGATCATCGCACACGCTTTGCTTGTGAATCATATTTTTGAAACCTTTTTGTATTTAATATGTTAAAGATAAAATATTGCATTAACTTTTAGTTATATTTTTGCGTTAAAATGATGCGTAATTAGAATGAATTTTTATTGATAAGTTCCAATATCTGATTTTGTTGAAAAAAAAATTGTTTATAAACTGAATTTATTAAAAAAAAACAAGTTAATAATAATTTATTTATGAACCTTTGTTATAATTAAGTTGTTGCAAGTTTACAAAGGTAGTATATTTATGAATCGTTACTGTAATTGAGTCATTGCAAGTTTATAACAGTAATATAGTTATAAATCATTATTATAATTGAACTGTTACACTTGCACAACGGTAATATATTTATGTGACATTATTATTGAGTCATCAAAAGATAACGGTGTTACAATACTGTTTTAAATAAGAATAAATTAAAATCCATTAATATTCCATCACTTGCACAATTGCAATATACAATTTTCATTCTGTCTATTTAAACGACAGATACACAAAAAAGAAATGATAAGAATAATAAACATTATGTTTTTCTTCTTCCTTCGTAAAGAATAACAGATATTTTCTTTTCTTCTTCCTTGAAAAGGAATAACAAACATTTCATTTTTCTTATTCCTTCAAAAAGAACAACAGATATTTTATTTTCTTCTTCCTTCGGAAAGAATAACAGACATTTTCTTTTTCTTCTTCCTTCATAAAGAATAATTGCTATTTTCTTTTCATTTTTCTTCAAAAAGAATAGCAGATATTTTCTTTTTTTCTTCCTTCGGAAAGAATAATAGACACTTTCTTTCTTTTCTTTCTTCAATAGAACTAACCACCTTACCAGTATTTAGAAAGCAAATCAGAATCGATTTTATCAGTGCAAACAAATCGATACTTTTCAAATTAAATTGGTTGTTTTATCCTAGAGGCGACAACATTTGTTTTTCAGAACTGCTTCACACTTTCGAGTAGAATGCCGAAACGCCTTGAAGAGAATGACAACATACACGGTTCAGCCGAGGTTCATTGTTCCCAACAAATTGATTAATATGTTCCAGACAACAATGATTGTTGATGCAACTATTGACAATGTTGCACCGACCTCAATGTTTCAGGTCCCTATTGTCGCTTTTGTGCCCTTCAGATTCGTGAGCCTGCCCCTGATGGTATGTTGAACGTAATATAATGTCTACTTCTACTTATATGTTGTGTGATTTTAATATCTGACACTCCACATATCCTGTGAATATACGTATAATACATAACATGAGCACCTTAGGTCTTATCTCTAAAAAATCACAAACTGATTTTGATAAATGTGAATTCTATATTCAAACAAAAATCACTAAGAACCATGTAAATCAAGTGATGAAGTTTCTGAACCTTTAGACTTTATTTATTCTTATATATGTAAGCTTGATAGAACTTTGACTTGACACAGACACATTTACTTTATCACTTTTATCGTTGACTGTTTTAATTCACTTATGCAAACTTTGGAAAAATAAAAGCGATGCATTTAATATGTTTAAATCATTTAAAACTGAAGTTGAGAATAAATATAATAACAAAATTAAGAGACTTCGTAGTGATAGAGGAAGAAAATATGAGTCTAATTTATTTCTTGATTCTATAAATTGCATGGTATGATTCATGTTAGAACCGCATCTTATTCACCTGAAATGAGTGGCAAAGCTGAAAAAAATAGAAACTTTACCGTATTAGTTGTAGCTATCTTATTGAATTCGAGTGCAGTAGAATGTTAGTGAGGGATATTTTATTGATTGCATGCTATGTATTGAATGGAATCCCTAAATCAAAATGGTAATATCTCATCTTTCGAAATCTTAAGAAATTATAAACTAAATGTGACTTATTTTAGAATTTGGAGATGTTTCACATATGTCCCTATATCAAACCCTAAGAGAATAAAATTAGCAAGTAGCATATGAATGTGTATTTATTGGATATGATATCAATAGCAATGGATATAGATTATATGATCTGAATACATCTAATATAATACAAACTAATGATACTAATTTTTATGAATCTAGACTTCCTTTTAAAGTGAGGAATAGTGGGGGGCATATCAAGTAGCACCATGCCTATTAGAAAAAACTAAACGAGTCTTCTAAAAATGTACCAAAAAGAAGTAAAAAAACATGAACCGCAAAAGGTTTTGATTTTAATTTTTGTGCTTGTACTATAGAGGACGATTCTTTAAACCTCTAGAGGCCTCATCTTCCTTAGATGCGGATTTTAGCCAAAAGGCTTTAAATAATGAAATAAATTGTTTGGAACCCAATAATACTAAGCACCAGTAGATCTACCACCTGGTTATAATTCTATAGGATGCAAATGAGTACTTAAAAAGAAATTAAAACCCGATGGCACAATTGATAAATATAAAGCCCGTTTAATAGCTAAAGAATTTAAGAAAAGAGAAAACGTTGACTTTTTGGGCACTTTTCACTTGTAACTAGAATTACACCATACCATTACTAGTTTCAACTTCATCTATTCATAATTTAGTAATACACCAAATGGATGTTAGAATTTTATTTTGAATGGCAAATTAGAAGAGGAAATTTATATGGGCTAACCTGAAAGATTTATGGTTCATAGTCAAGAATGTAACCTTTGTAAGTTAGATAAATCTTTGTATGGCTTAAAACAACCACCTAAACAATGACATGATTATAACTTAATAATTTAACATGATTTCAAAGTTAGTGAAAGTGACAAATACATTTACTATAAATCTGAGAATGACATTTGTACTACCATATGTCTATATGTAGATGACCTACTTGTTTATGGGTCAAACATCATGCTATAAGCTCTATTGAATCTTTGTTAAGCGTCAATTTTGATAAGAAAGATGTAGGTGAAGCAAGTGTAATTCTTGGTATTAAGAATATCAGGTCTGGAAAGAGACTTTATTTGAATCAATCTCATTATATTGAGAAGATTCTAAGACTGTAAACCTGCATGTACACCATATGATACTAGTGTAGAGCTATTTTAGAACGCCGTTGAATGTGTAAGACAGTCTGATTATGCAAGCATCATTCGCCGCCTTCAGTAAACCATTGATTGTACTAAATCCGATATTGCCTATGTGTTGGGATTATTATGCACGTTTACCGATAGACCTAGTATAAAGCATTAACACACTATTGAGAGGGACAAAAGGTACCTAAAACGAATTATAAACCTTAGGTTACATTATGAAAAGTTTCCACATATCCTTGAAGGTTACACCGATGCAGGCTGGAATACTTTATTTGACGATTCAAAAACAACCAATGGCTATAACTTTAGCATTATTCAAGGAGCTATTTCTTGGAAATCGAAGAAACAAATTAATTTGACTCAGTCTACTATGAAGTCTGATATGATAACATTAGTCACAAATATGAAGAAGTAGAGTACTTAAGAAATCTGCCAATTGAGATTCCTTTATGTGAAAAATTGATATTAGCTGTGTTGATCCATTGTGATAGTATTACGGCTATTACAAAAGTACATAATCATTATTAGAATGGTAAAACACGATACGTAAGCATAATACTGTTAGAGAGCTACTCTCTTCAAGTGTTGTTAAAGTGAATCACATACGCAATGATGAGAATTTAGCAAATTCTTTGATGAAAAGACCAACCAAAAAGAAAGTACTTAGAAATTCTAAAAGAATGAGACTATTACCCTTAGATTATTGAGTCATGCGAAATAGTAATCTGACTTATTAACTGAAGATCTCAAGAACTAGGTTTAATTGGTAAGAACAAGTTGTGAAGTGGTATTAGTTGAACATGCTATTTTTATATTAAAAAGCTTGTATTTTTAAAGTGATTAGAGGATGAGTTAACAGAAACTCTTAATGAAATATATATATACTCTATTAGGAGTGAAATACCCACCTTCAGGAGTATTCTTAATAGACTCACCTATGTGAATATGGAAATGTGGTTGTTTCCTACGGAGTTCTGGGAAAAATGCCTAGATCATTCAGTAAACTTTGATAGACATGCATGGCCATGAATGCACAGACTTATTTCATTGCACTCTAGAGAGATTATGTGTGGTCTAATGTAAGAAATGGAATACAAGACTAAGTGCTACTCATGTAAAAATTGAATTTTGCCCACTATAATAAGGTTCAAGTTGAAAGACACCTTTGTTTATGTTTAATCATATGTTTTCAGAAACTGCTTGAAAGGTATTTTTTTAAAATCCAAGTGGAGGATTGTTGGAAATATTTTTGTTTATAAAGCGAGTTTATTAAAAATTAAATAAAATTAAAAACAAGTTAGTGTAATTTATTTATGTGCCATTATTATAATCGAGCCATTGGAAGTTTACAACAATAATATATTTATGAATCATTATTATAATTGAGTCGTTGCAAGTTCGTAATGGTAATATATTTATGAATCATTATTATAATTGAACTATTACGCTTGCAAAACGGTATTATATTTATGTGACATTATCATTGAGCCATTACAAAAGCTAATTGCATTACATTATTATTCTTCAAATGAGAAGAAATTAAAATCCATTAACATTCTATCACTTTAGTAATGTATAAGATTTTCATTCTTTCTATTTAAACAATAAATAGACAGAAGAGAGACGACAATAATAGTAGACATTTTTTTTTCTTCTTCCTTCAAAAAGAATAACAGATATTTTTGTTTCTTCTTCCTTCAGAAAGCGTAATAGACATTTTCTTTTTCTTCTTCATTCAAAAAAGAATAACATATATTTTTTTCTCCTTCTTTGGAAAGAATAACATACACTTTATTTTACTTCTTACTTCAAAAAGATTAACATATATTTTCTTTTCTTCTTCCTTCGAAAAAAATAACAGACATTTCCTTTTTTCTTCTTCCTTCAACATTGATCATTATTTCAGAGTACAAATCAGAATCGACTTTATCATGCAAACAGGTCGACATTTTTTTAGATTAGAGAAGTATTTTTTTCCTAGAGGCGGCGACGTTTGATTTTTTTAAAACTGCTTTATGTTAAATTTTGGTGATACAAAATCACAAATAGGTGGAAACAAATATGCAAAATGAAAAGTATATATTTTTAATATGGAAATGCATAAATTATTGATTGCATTTGCAAGAGATGGAAAATAAATAAATGCAGGAATTATTTTCTTTATCTTTGCTAATGAAATAAACTAGCAATTTACTTACTATTTTCGCGTCATTTATTACCTCAGCAATTTGCCTCCATTATTTATTATCATATCTTGTCAATTTGATTGATGACTAACATAGATTTCACTGGCTATATATCGTGGATAGACTTCATTGTAAACTCATCCTGGCATGGAGCTAGTGATCCCCAAATGCAATGTCTCTTCCTGTTAAGCCAAATTTGAGGTTTGTATATGTAAACTCTTATTTTGTAATCACTTATAATTTTTGCATCTGGAAAAAAATCTCTCCTTTGGACCGAACGTACATTATCTCGACGATAGTGGAACCAGTATATGCGTCTCTTTGTTTGTTCGTTATACTTATTTACTATTTATTTGAAGTAATAGAATAATTGCTATCAGATTAGATTGATGTTGATTTGGTAAATCTAGATCCTATTTATTATCGTGGGTAGACTTTGTTGTAAACTCATCCTGGCATGGAGCCTGTGATCCTCAAATGCAATGTCTCTTCTTGTTAAACCAAATTTGAGGTTAGGATATGTAAACTCTTATTTTGTAATCACCTGTAATTCTCTCATGTGAAATGAAATCCTTTTCCTTTGGACTGGATGTACACTATCTGGACGGTTGTGGAACTAATATATTCATCTTTTTGTTTCTTCGTTATAGTTAGTTACTATTTATTTGAAGTAATAGAATAATTGCTATCATATTAGTTTGATGTTCAATTGGCAAATCTAGATCCTATTTATTGTTCTTCTGCACCTTTGCAATTTTTCGTCCAACAGATTAGTATCAGAGCAAGGTGATTTGTTTAAATTGTGCATCAATTATTTTTACAACAGGTTGGTAGATTGAGTGGTGATTATGTTATTACTATTTTGGAGGAAAAAGAGACTTTGGTGGAAAAGATTATGTTGAGAGAGAGAAGAGTGTTATAAGCTTGGAACTTTGATATAGCTTGAGCTCTGGATTCTCATTAAGGTGAAGTTATATGTTTGAACGCGACCTGACCAACCATAGAAAAGAGATTCTTTGTAGAAAACAGCTTAACGAAATTGCTTAGAGGTGGTAATGACCTAAGATGAACCGCTAGAGGTGTTAGTGACCTTTCCAAGTATTTGAGGATTCTATATAACTTTAATGTAGCTTGAGCTCCGGCTTCTCATTAAGGTGGAGTTATATGTTTGAACGCGACCTGACCAACTGTAGAAAAGAGACTCATTATAGAAAACAACTTAGTGAAACTGCTTAGAGGTGGTAGCGACCTAAGATGAACCGCTGGAGGTGTTAGCGACCTTTCCAAGTGTTTGAGGGCTCTATATAACTTCAAGTTCAGTTGAGAAATGCTCGCCAAGGTGGAGATCTGTTAAGTGTGGCTCGTATTGTATGAGAGTTAGGTAATAAAGAATTTAGTGTTTGAAGAAACCAAGTGCTTTAGAAACTATATCTGATGTAGCTGATTGACGCTTATCGACTTGTGATGCCGACTTGGATAGTTCAGTTTATGGAACCGATTTCTGGCGGATTTGGTGTCATTGTGGTACATCGTCGATTTTGTGATGTCGTCTTAAATAAGCGGTGCTACGTGCAAGTATGTGGAAGGAGAAAGATTTATCTTGCATACAGAGATTAGGATTTTGGCTCTGTATTTGAATTGGTGATTAAGAGAATCATTTTTGGCCTTGGTGATGTTGAGATTACTTTGGAAATCTATCATCTTTTGATTTTGGATATTTGCAACATTTTTTTGGCGGGCGGGGACATAGTCTAACATGGTTAACAAGGTATGATGGGGGGTAACTTTGCTAGAACCCATTAGGTAAATATTCATTTTTGGTTTCTATCTCACTATGAGATTTTGGTTTAAGGTAGAGTATTGAATTTTGATGATAGAAAACCTTAAATACATAGAAACAAATATGCAAAATAGAAAGTAAATAATTTTAATATGGAAATGCATAAATTATTGATTGCAATTGCAAGAGATGACAAAGAAATAAATGCAGGGATTATTTTCTTCCATATTTGCTATTGAAAGAAATTAGCGATTTACTTACTATGTTTGCGTCATTTGTTACCTCAACAATTTGCTCTATTATTTATTACCATATCTTGATAATTTGATTGATGAATCACACAGATTTCACTGGCGATATATCATGTGTAGATTTCATTGTAAACTCATCCTGACATGGAGCCAGTGATCCCCAAACGCAGTGTCTCTTCTTGTTAATCCATATTTGAGGTTTGGATATGTAAACTCTTATTTTGTAATCATTTGTAATTCTCTCATGTGGAATAAAATCTCTCTCCTTTGGACTGGACGTACGCTATCTCGATGGTAGTGAAACCAGTATATGCGTCTCTTTGTTTATTTGTTATAGTTATTTATGTTTAAATTAATAGAATAATTGCTATTAGATTAGATTGATGTTCAATTAGTAAATCGAGATCCTGCTTATTGTTCTTCCGCACCTGTGCAACTTTTTGCACAACACTTTGCTTCTTCGAATAGAATGTCAAAACATCTTCAAGAGAGTAAAAACGCATGCAACTCGGCCAAAGTTCATTGTTCCAAAAAGATTTTTTTGATTATTTTAAATATTTATTCATGTTATTAATTAATAAAGAACGAGTTGATATTTGGAGTAATACAGTCTGAATTTGTAAAAAAATTGTTAGATATAATGTTTAAGCATTATATAAAGATAAATATATATAAGGATATATTTCTCACATTAGACTATTTTCTGACTTGAAGTTTTATGTTTCCCTTCTATTACCTTAGGTACTTTTACATGAATAAACAAGGTAGAGGTATGAGATAGCATATGGCATTGTGCAGATGGACCAACAAGAGACTACACTTTCACCTACACTTATATTCAAGCTTTACTTTTATTTAGAGACAATACATTTGGATTTATTATTTAAATATAAACTATGTGATCTATGTATACGGCTGTGATCACATGTGCCCCATGTGGTTCATTGTAACGAAAAGGAATTTCGCTCGATCCGAATCGATCGCTAAACCGACCAAGACCATTCGAAACACCTGATTGTTTTGAGAACACAACAAACCAGAACGCAAACAGAAGAACATTTCAATGTTTATTACAACAATTCATCAGAATACAAGAATATACAGAGTATAAACAAATAATATACATCAGAAAATATCAGAAATTTAAATACATTACTGCAGCGGAAAATAATACAATACACAACTGAAAGAGATATACGGATACAGAGCTTTCCAGATATCAATCCAGCTGTAAATCAGGATCCTGTGAATCTAAATCTGCAAAACCAAAACTACTAGCTGCCCATGTCAAAATAAGGACACCCAGAGTTTAGGTTAAAACAATAAACTCCAGGTCAGTCATGTGACTGGTGTGAGAACTAAAACAGTTATTAATCTTTATTTTAACGTTAGGTAAATCAAGGGACCACGCCGTATAACACGGAACGGGTTTCCTCCCAAGAATACCAGTGCATAAAACAACAACGCAATGCTAAATAAAGAACAATGAAGCTATTATAAGACCCAGGTCCCATTACACAATGCAACACAAGCCGGATGATAGGGTTTAACCTTATAATAGCCAAAGCATGATTGATACGCTAAATTTCATGTTTTATTATTACTATAAGTGTATAATGTCAAAACAATTTCAATCATAAGTATCAATCATAGACGACATAAGTGCCCCATACCACTTTGTCACCATATATAGGTATACAATCAAAACCGCAAGGTCACGTATTGGAAGTTGGATTTCCATCTGTGAACCAAGGCAAGGGATCGTCCTTACCGAATTCGAGATGCTCTAGTCCGTGTCTCAGGACCCAGACTCAGGTGGGCCCTTGGATCGTCAGGGCCAGTCCACCGATGTGGATTAAACTTAAACCCAGGACACTGCGTTTCCCCACCCTATGGGGTGTCAATGAGTCCACTGACTCCATTGGCTCCACATAGTCACCGATATATTCGAGGCGCCTCGCAAAAGCAACAACCACATAAGTCAAACTCGTTAGGTCGTGTAAAACCACTGACGCCACTTCTAGCTAGAAAGAAACGCATGCCCTCCCTGAAGTCCTCTCCATTTTCTGGTTCACAACCGGGGTATGAGGCTCGCGAATCAACGCCAGACAAATCTGTGCCACACAGGCCGTGCTTTGATCATCAACCACAAGACTCTGCTTTTCAACAAATACCTTGATCAATTGCCACTTAGGCATGCCACACAGGCAATTCACTCCATGCGTTTGACATCCATCAATATATAACCTCTGAGCACGTACGTCTCAGAGAAGGGCGTTAAGAACGAGAATAAATTCTCCGCCGCCAAACAGATATATATATTTAATAGAAATCAATCACACAGAATAAAATCCAATGTCAGACACACAGTCCATTTACAAGTCCGTTCTGGGTCTGAACGAAACCGGAGGCACCTTGTACCTCGCATATCCATCGATCTCCAAGTACGTCTGGACGATCACCAACTGATTCCCTCCTCTTGGGTGTACAGCCCAATCAAGATAACCAGTAATCACCCAAACGATGTGAAGACCTCCGGTCTTCAACCACCGTCTTCAACCTTGACACCACGTCGAATCAGTTATTCAGAATGGGATAAACCCGGTCTTTCTTAGTAACTCGCGTATATAATAAACAAGTATTACACAAACACAACATACATTTCATTCCGATTCAGAATATTCTTTTATTCAAATATTCTTATATTTTGGGACATGTTCCCATTAATTTTATCAAACATAGATTCTTTAAATTTATTCTTTAATCTTCTTTTGAATATCAATTCAAACTAGTCGGGATTAGCGAACCACACTGAAGTAATCATTTGTTTTAATTTCACAATCCCAACCTATTCATCCCATGAAGTAAAACTGGTAATACTTCATATCTAACACCACGGTGTTATCGGTAAATTCAATTACCATTTCACGTTCAAATCTAATTAAAGATTTAACTATCGCCTGGAGCAAAACTGGTTATACTCCATTCTCGATCATTTTAATCTAATTAAAGATTCATTAAAACTCCACTTGGTTTTAATCTTCCCAAAAATCACTTTTAATGATTGTTTAACATGGGAAATCATATCCTGTCTTTAACTGGGTTAAAGAACCAATGTAATTTAAAACATGGTTCACGATAAACCCCAAAATCACATTCCATTAATTATCGGGTTAAAGAGCAAGTGTTATTTAAAATACCATTCACGATAAACCCAAAAATCAATACCAATTCAATTCCAATTAAATATTGTTTAATTGGTACACTTCATTAAATCTAAATAGAAAGATTTAATCTTTTTCTCAACTGGGTTTAAGAACATTGTTAATGAAGACACCATTCACGACAAACCCAAATCCCATTTGATATTAAATACAAGGCTCTGAATAGAAAATATATCGGCTTATATTCAATATCAAATTCTACAACCAACAAATATCGTATTGGAAATAACGATATAAATATATCTTTCAAATTCCCATAATAATATCTTTATCATCACGAAATCCAACATCGAAATATTCCAAAGACAATTTCGATTCAAATCCATTCCCATTCAATTATTGGAAATTCTGGTTACTTTTAAAACCATTTCAAATCCAATTTATTTATTTTAAAAATAAATGGATTTCAATTCTAGTTCAAAACCAGTTCATTTTGAAAAAAATCTATTTTTATCTTTTCAAATTTGGAATTTTTCATCCCAATTCTTCACAAATCATTTCTTATGATTTTACACAAATTATTATTATTTTTAATAATTTTATCAAGGCCCGTACAGTCGATTTCCACCAACGGCCATCGAACTGCACTTACAACGACCTTTTCCAAATTTGATTTGGACATAATTCCAAATCCAACCATTAGATTTCTAATTTCTAATATTCATTAGAAAGATCTTTTCGATACGAACCCAACGGTTCCGGTTTTAGGAGAATCCGATGGTCGGGTCTCCCGTAATATCCATTTGAAGTCAATGGTCAAAATTCGCGAACTGCCGCGGCGCGGCACGGCGCGTTCTATTCAGGCCATTCTATATATATATATATATAATATATAATATATATTTTATCGATTTTCTTTTAAAACGTATTTTATAAATCGTTTTAAATTCGTTTTCAAAACGATTTCAACTTCATATTCAATTTCTAATCAAAATTGAATATTCCACATCATCGGTATATAAATGATAATATTTTCAAAGCATTAGATTTTGAAACCAATTCCTTTTCGATATTCATTATAAAAATGAATAAAACCGATATAAATATCGTTCACGTCAAAATGGCGTCAATCTAACCAACACGGCTTTATATATTTCAATAACTTCGTTATTCTATTCAACAAATGAATATTTTCTTCAACACATGAATATATATTTTTATTCAACACATGAATATTTATTCTATTCAACACATGAATTTTTATTCTATTCAACACATGAATTTTCTTTCTATTCAACACATGAATTTTCTTTTATAATATTCCTTAATTTCCAAATTGGAATGAGGCCCAATCAATAACCATATAATGTTAATTATATGGATTTCCTACAACACATGTATATAATAGCAATGATAAATCATCAACGATCATCCAGAGTGCACCACACAACTGCATAAGCATTAAATATAAATAATTAACGCTTACACAGTCTGTCAACCCATCGATTGACATACAACTAAACAATCGGGATTAATGTACGTCAAATATCATCCCAATACCCGTGTGGGGTTTCAAATCAACAAACACAGATTTTTATTTGTGCAGTTGGGCGATGTGTAAAATTTATCGTCCCAATCAATATCAGTCAAATCGGTGTACACAAACAAATCGTCCGATTTGTTTATTACTATTTATTTTATATACACATTAAAAATCATATTTTTAACTATAAAATATTTTCCACTATAAAATATTTTATTTCATTCCACATCACACAATCAAATTTCATAACACAACATTCAAACAAACAAGTCATCCATGGTCTGTGGACGACGGGTGTCAGGTGCTACTAAGCACCGTCTGCATCCTAGTATATATTTCAAATTAGAAATTAAAATAAAAGTGAGGAGTTCTCACTGAGGGTTCCACTCCGCCGTGCTTTATTTCTGAACTTCTGAACCGTTTGGATTTGTTTGAAATTCTAAAGCAGTCCTTGTCCCGCTGCTCATAATAAATAAAAATCATATTTTTATTCTTACTTCATATATAAAGATCGAATTTTTATATCACCGCTATAAAATTCACATTTTTATTACGCTATTTTATATATAAAAATCGTATTTTTACTTCACTAAAAATCAAAATTTTATTTCGCTACATATGTAAAGATAATATTTTTATGTTCTCTATTATATAAAAATCATATTTTTGTTCTTTCTATAATATAAAAATCATATTTTTATTCTTTCTATAATATAAAAATCATATTTTTATTCTTCTTATAATATAAAAATCATGTTTTTATTCTTTCTATAATATAAAAATCATATTTTTATTCTTTCTATAATATAAAAATCATATTTTTATTCTTCCTATAATATAAAAATCATATTTTTATTCTTTGCACACAATGAAAATTATATTTACATACTCTACATATAATAAAAATTATATTCTTATCGTATTAAAGATCATTTCTTTTTATTTCTAAAAACGTAGTCTTTTCATTTCTAAATTAACCACATAAAAATATAGTTTTAACTCGCTTTTATAATTAAAACTGAAAAATAATGATAATAAAGAAATGTAAATAAAAATTAAAACTCACTGTGATACATCGAAAGGAGGGGGTGCGGTTTCTGTTCAGGTGACCGGAGGGGGTCGTCGATGCGGTGGTGGGGGCCTGGGGAAGGCGCGGCGGCGCTGAGGTGAAGGGGGTAGCGTTCTAGGGTTGAGGGGGGTTCGTAAAAGGGGCTCGTGGTCTCGCGTGGAGGAGGGGAGAGGAAGAAAGGCGGGAGGGGGCAGAGCTGGAGGCGGCCGCGCCATTGGCGGTGTGCCGGAGCGTTCTACGATGGGGGGGGGCGACGGGTTTGCTTTTTTTCTTCTTCTTTTATTTCGATTTTGTAAAGTAAACGTGGGGGGGGGGGGGTGAGAGTATAGAGGAAGAGAGAGAGAGAGAGGGTTTTTTAATTTATTTATTTAATTAATTTCAAAAAGCAACTTTTAATTTTGACCTCGAAATCGAACCCACCGACTGTCGTCCATAGCTAATTACCCCCATTTCGAACACAATGGGATATGTATCGTAAGCTGATTCGATCGTTTCGATAAGTTTTCAACAAAATCAAAATATTACTCTATATATTGAATTTGAACGCACATCCCAATTTATCAGGGTCACGTACGGACTCTAAAGATTCCCAAAAAATATTTTCTAACTTTGTATTGACGATACGGTCCTAACAAAACTAATTTCATCAAATTCTGAGACCTTTTGAAAAATGGTCATTTTTTGGTCGATCGAAATTGACTAAAACTGTTAAAACACGTTTAACTTCGCCACGCTGACATATTGATTCGAAAAATTACGAATTTTGAAACCTAGCAATAAATTGACATCACAGATCCAACAAAAGAGGTTTCGTCGAAAACCGAGGTCGATTGTAAAATTTCCATTTTTCAGGGCCAGAATTCCATAGCGACTATTCTGAATTTTCAACTGGACGTATCTTTTGATTCCCGCTGTGAAATTTCAATTTTTCGGATTCGTTGGAAAGATATTCTCAAATAGATTCTAATATTTTTGATTTCACCGAAATCCGGTTTATTTTGAATCATGTACATTCATTTGAATTTTGAAATCGAATTTTCAAACTACCACGCCATTTTCAATTCCTTTTATAATTAAAATAAAATATTTATATGCTAACGTTGCTTCAAATAAATATATTCATTCTAATTCTATTAAAACTAAATTTCTCGTCGTTATTAATTAAAATAATTCATTTTAAATATTCGAAATTCACTAAAATTGCCAAAATAAAAAAATTTAAATTGGCTTAGATTTTCCGGGTTATTACAATCTTCCCCACTTAAAACTTTTCGTCCCCGAAAAGGAACGAAGCCGAAAGTTGTTTCACAAACCTACTCAACTTCCAGTATTTTCTTTATGGCTTAAGTTCTTCAACTTTTCAGTTTCTAAGAACTTTTCAAATTCTTCAAAAATTTGGCTAACACAAAAAATTTCGCCATAACCTCCCCTGCACCGGGAGCTTCGAGATATTTCAAATAGCATCCCATGTCCCTCACCAATCCAAAAAGAAAAAGAAACAGCCAAGCGGCTAGCCAATCGGCTCATAAAATCATCAAAATCCCAAGAACTACAATAAAAATGTACCTATTTGTCGGGCAAACAATTTTATTCCTCTTCTCTAGCCTCCTTGCTATGACCTGTTCAATGTAAGTACATGTATATGCATGCAAATGCGACAAATTTTCAATTCATCTCACTATTCGGTTCAATTTGGCTAAAGGTTCAACATTTAATTAATTAAGCAATAATCAAACAACACAATCAGCAATCAATTAGTTGATTAGCTTTTCAAATTCATAACTTTGATATATAGTCCAAAAATCAGATTTTTGATGCTAAATCACAACAATAAGCCCTATCTAGTTTTGGTTCTCACACCAGTCTATGGAAATATATAAATATCACACTTTCGTCACTCGAACATAAATTCTGATGACGAGTACTCAATCATCAGAATCATTTTCGGGCTACTAGAGCGTGATTCTATATCTATCCAGTATATTAAGACTTCGTATACACGTGGATCAGATGTATATGCAAAATCTTTATATACTGGACTGTCCAAATTCAATACAAAATAAATATTCAAATACGTTGAACAAGGTTTAAATTTTCAAAACAAAACTTGTTTTCAATTTAAAAATATACTCTTCACACTCGTTCTAGGATACTACTGATCCCATCTCTAACGAGTCATTCTCATTAGATATTACTAATCCAATCTCTGATGAATTCTTTCGTATGGTTCTAATATGTCTTGTTCTCTGAGCTTTGTAAACAAAAGCTCTGATACCAAACTGTAACGAAAAGGAATTTCGCTCGATCCGAATCGATCGCTAAACCGACCAAGACCGTTCGAAACCCCTGATTATTTTGAGAACACGACAAACCAGAACGCAAACAGAAGAACATTTCAATGTTTATTACAACAATTCATCAGAATACAAGAATATACAGAGTATAAACAAATAATATACATCAGAAAATATCAGAGATTTAAATACATTACTGCAGCGGAAAATAATACAATACACAACTGAAAGAGATATACGGATACAAAGCTTTCCGGATATCGATCCAGCTGTAAATTAGGATCCTGTGAATCTAAATCTGCAAAACCAAAACTACTAGCTGCCCGTGTCAAATAAGGGCACCCAGAGTTTAGGTTAAAACAATAAACTCCAGGTCAGTCATGTGTTTGGTGTGAGAACTAAAACAGTTATTAATCTTTATTGTAAAGTTAGGTAAATCAAGGAACCACGCCGTATAACACGGAACGGGTTTCCTCCCAACAATACCAGTGCATAAAACAGCAGCGCAATGCTAAATAAAGAATAATGAAGTTATTATAAGACCCAGGTCCCATCACACAATGCAACACAAGCCGGAGGATAGGGTTTTACCTTATAATAGCCAAAGCATGCTTGATACGCTAAATTTCATGTTTTATTATTACTATAAGTGTATAGTGTCAAAACAATTTCAATCATAAGTATTAATCATAGACGGCATAAGTGCCCCATACCACTATGTCGCCATATATAGGTATACAATCAAAACCGCAAGGTCATGTATTGGAAGTTGGATTTCCATCTGTGAACCAAGGCAAGGGATTGTCCTTACCGAATTCGAGACGCTCTAGCCCGTGTCTCAAGACCTAGACTCAGGTGGGCCCTTGGATCGTCAGGGCCAGTCCACCGATGTGGATTAAACTTAAACCCTGGATATTGCGTTTCCCCACCCTATGGGGTGTCAATGAGTCCGCTGACTCCATCGGCTCCACATAGTCACTGATATATCTGAGGCGCCTCGCAACAGCAACAACCACATAAGTCAAACTCGTCAGGGCATGTAAAACCACTGACGCTACTTCTAGCTAGAAGGGAACACATACCCTCCCTGAAGTCCTCTCCCGTTTCTGGTTCACAACCGGGGTGTGAGGCTCGTTAATCAATGCCAGACAAAGCTATGCCACACAGGCCGTGCTTTGATCATTAACCACAAGACTCTGATTTTCAACAAAAGCCTAGATCAATTTCCACTTAGGCATGCCACACAGGCAATTCACTCCATGCGTTTGATATCCATCAATATATAACCTCTGAGCTCGTACGTCTCAGAGAAAGGCGTTAAGCAAGTGAATAAATTCTCCGCCGCTAAATAGATATATATTTAATAGAAATCAATCACATAGAATAAAATCCAATGTCAGACAACAGTCCATTTACAAGTCTGTTCTGGGTCTGAACGAAACCGAAGGCACCTTGTACCTCGCATATCCATCAATCTCCAAGTACGTCTGGACGATCACCAACTGATTCCCTCCTCTTGGGTGTACAGCCCAATCAAGATCATCATTAATCACCCAAACGATGTGAAGACCTCCGGTCTTCGACCATCGTCTTCATGCTTGACACCATGTGGAATCAGTTATTCAGAATGGGATAAACCCGGTCATTCTGAGTAACTCGCGTATATAATAAACAAGTGTTACACAAACACAACATACGCCTCATTCCAATTCAGAATATTCTTTTATTCAAATATTCTTATATTTTGGGACAGGTTCCCATTAATTTTATCAAAGATAGATTCTTTAAATTTATTCTTTAATATTCTTTTGAATATCAATTCAAACTAGTCGGGATTAGCGAACCACACCGAAGTAATCATTTGTTTTAATTTCCCAATCCCAACCTATTCATCCAATGAAGTAAAACTGGTAATACTTCATATCTAACACCACGGTGTTATGGGTAAATTCAATTACCATTTCACGTTCAAATCTAATTAAAGATTTAACTATCGCTTGGAGCAAAACTGGTGATACTTCATTTTCGATCATTTCAATCTAATTAAAGATTCATTAAAACTCCACTTGGTTTTAATCTTCCCAAAAATCACTTTTAATGATTGTTTAACTTGGGAAATCATATCCTGTCTTTAACTGGGTTAAAGAACCAATGTCATTTAAAACACGGTTCACGATAAACCCCAAAATCACGTTCCATTAATTATCGGGTTAAAGAACAAGTGTTATTTAAAACACCGTTCACTATTAACCCAAAAATCAATACCAATTCAATTCCAATTAAATATTGTTTAATTGGTACACTTCATTAAATCTGAATAGAAAGATTTAATCTTTTTCTCAACTGGGTTTAAGAACAGTGTTAATGAAGACACCATTCACGACAAACCCAAATTCCATTTGATATTAAATACAAGGCTCTGAATAGAAAATATATCGGCTTATATTCAATATCAAATTCTACGACCAACAAATATCGTATTGGAAATAACGATATAAATATATCTTTCAAATTTCCATAACAATATCTGTATCATCACGAAATCCAACATCGAAATATTCCAAAGACAATTTCGATTCAAATCCATTCCCATTCAATTATTGGAAATTCTGGTTACTTTTAAAACCATTTCAAATTCAATTCATTTATTTTAAAAATAAATGGATTTTAATTCTAGTTCAAAACCAGTTCATTTCGATAAAAATCAATTTTTATTTTTTCAAAATTGGAATTTTTCATCCCAAATCTTCACAAATCATTTCTTATGATTTTACACAAATTATTATTATTTTTAATAAATTTATCAAGGCCCGTACAGTCGATTTCCACCAACGGCCATCGAACTGCAATTACAGCGACCTTTTTCAAATTTGATTGGGACATAATTACAAATCCAACCGTTAGATTTCTAATTTCTAATATTCGTTAGAAAGCTCTTTTCGATACGAACCCAACGGTTCCGGTTTTAGGAGAATCCGATGGTTGGATCTCCCGTAATATCCATTTGAAGTCAATGGTCGAAATTCGCGAACTGCCGCGGCGCGGCGCGTTCTATTCAGGCCATTATATATATATATATATATATATATATATATATATATAAAATATTTCGTCGATTTTCTTTTAAAACGTATTTTATAAATCGTTTTAAATTCGTTTTCAAAACGATTTCAACTTCATATTCAATTTCTAATCAAAATTGAATATTCCACATCATCGGTATATAAATGATAATATTTTCAAAGCATTAGATTTTGAAACCAATTCCTTTTCGATATTCATTATAAAAATGAATAAAACCGATATAAATATCGTTTACGTCAAAATGGCATCAATCTAACTAACACGGCTTTATATATTTCAATAACTTCGTTATTCTATTCAACAAATGAATATTTTCTTCAACACATGAATATATATTTTTATTCAACACATGAATATTTATTCTATTCAACACATGAATTTTTATTCCATTCAACACATGAATTTTCTTTCTATTCAACACATGAATTTTCTTTCTATTCAACACATGAATTTTCTTTTATAATATTCCTTATTTTCCAAATTGGAATTAGGCCCAATCAATTACCATATAATGTTAATTATATGGATTTCCTACAACACATGTATATAATAGCAACGATAAATCATCAACGATCATCCAGAGTGCACCACACAACTGCATAAGCATTAAATATAAATAATTAACGCTTACACAGTCTGTCAACCCATTGATTGACATACAACTAAACAATCGGGATTAGTGTACGTCAAATATCATCCCAATACCCGTGTGGGGTTTCAAATCAACAAACACAGATTTTTATTTGTGCAGTTGGGCGATGTGTAAAATTTATCGTCCCAATCAAAATCAGTCAAATCAGTGTATATAAACAAATCGTCCGATTTGTTTATTACTATTTATTTTATATACACGTTAAAAATCATATTTTTAACTATAAAATATTTTCCACTATAAATTATTTTATTTCATTCCATATCACACAATCAAATTTCACAATACAGCAATCAAACAAACAAGTCATCCATGGTCTGTGGACGACGGGTGTCAGGTGCTACTAAGCACCGTCTGCATCCTAGTATATATTTCAAACTAGAAATTAAAATAAAAGTGAGGAGTTCTAACTGAGGGTTCCACTCCGCCGTGCTTTACTTCTGAACTTCTGAACCATCTGGATCTGTTTGAAATTGTAATGCAGTCCTTGCCCCGCTGTTCATAATAAATAAAAATCATATTTTTATTCTTACTTCATATATAAAGATCGAATTTTTATATCATCGCTATAAAAATCACATTTTTAGTACGCTATTTTATATATAAAAATCGTATTTTCACTTCACTAAAAATCATATTTTTATTTCGCTACATATGTAAAGATAATATTTTTATATTCTCTATTATATAAAAATCATATTTTTGTTCTTTCTAAAATATAAAAATCATATTTTTATTCTTTTTATAGTATAAAAATCATATTTTTATTCTTCCTATAATATAAAAATCATATTTTTATTCTTCCTATAATATAAAAATCATATTTTTATTCTTCATATAATATAAAAATCATATTTTTATTCTTTGCATACAATGAAAATTATATTTTATGATGACCCCAAAACCCCGTACGACGGTGTCAAGGGTAATCTTTGGAATATAACACATAAACAGATAATAGCAGAACAGAATTAAATAAATACACCAGATAATGAACTAATAATACACTGGATAAACATAATCATCAGAGTTACATAGTATACAGGATCATACTTAGTACAAATACAGTTCAGCTCTACATAAATGTCTACAGCGGAAAACAAACATAATATGTACAATAGGAGATGAACAACATAAAAAGAGATAAATGATAGAATCCATCTTCATCTCCAGCTATCCAGAAAAAGCTAGCTAAAACCTGAATACAAGGCTGCCCGTGTAGAAAAAGGGGCACCCGAGTTTGCAAGTGAAACAAACTACGAGTCAGTCATGGGACTGGTATGAGAAATCTACTTAACACATTTTATACTATGGCTAATCACAGGACCACGCCACTTTCGCGGAACGGGTTTACTCCATTGGATTGCCAGTGCTTTAAAACAATTAAATCTTTTAAACATCGCAATGCTTTTTATAAAAATGAAGCCGATATAAGACTCAAGTCCCATCACACAATGCAACGCAAACCGGAGGATAGAGTTTTACCTTATATCGACCAAAATATGCTTGATACGAGCAAAAAAAATCATTTAAAATGTAAACTTTGTCGTTTAATTCTTAATCAGACTCCAACTGTAAAATAGTAAGAGAACGATCCCCTAAGTATTAACCCCGAAGGCCGAAACCAACATCAGACCAATACCCAGGAAACCACCCATCTTAGCTCGTTTGCAGTTAGTTTCTAATTTTATACACAATCATAAATATCAATCATAGACGACATGGGTACCATATATCATGTCGCCATATATTGGTATACAATCAAAACCGCAAAGTCACGTATTTGGAAATTGGATTTCCGTCATGAACCAAGGCAAAAGATAGTCCTTACCGACTTTGAGACAATCTAGCCCATGTCTCAGGACCCAGACTCAGGTGGGCCCTTGGATCGTTAGGGCCGGTCCACCGATGTGGATTAAACTGGCTGACATTTATACTATTTTTCACCTATGTGGTTGTTGTTGTTGCGAGGCGCCTCGGTTATATCGGTCGATTCCGGACCGATGGAGTCATTCGTTGGCTCATTTACGCCCCCAAAGGGTCATCTCAATTCTTTCCAAATCATTTCTATTGATTTTACACAAATTATTGATATTTTTAATAATTTTATCAAGGCCCGTACAGTCGATTTCCATCAACGACCATCGAACTGCACTTACAACGACCTTTTCCAAATTTGATTTGGACATAATTCCAAATCCAACCGTTAGATTTCAAATTTCTAATATTCGTTAGAAAGCTCTTTTCGATACGAACCCAAGGTTCCAGTTTCAGAAGAATCCGACGGTCGGATCTCCCGTAACGTCAATTCGAAGTTAATGGTCGAAATTCACGAACTGCCGCAGCACGACGCGTTCTATTCAAGCCATTATATTATATATATAATATATATTTCGTCGATTTCCATTTAAAACGAATTTTATAAATCGTTTTAAATTCGTTTCAAAAACAATTTCAATTTCCATTTCAATTTCCATTTCAATTTCATATCAAAATTGAAATTTTCTTTTTAAATTCGTTTTACATTCATTTCTATTTGATTTCAATTCAATTTCAATTCGATTTCAATTCGTTTCAATTCAATTTCAATTCATTTTGAATTCATATCATATATATATATTTCCATTTCAATATATATATTATTCTCGTCTCATATATATTTTTCACTTCTTATATATATTTTCATTGATCATTTCATATACATGTTATGCATGCAATTTAAAACAATTTCCAATTCAGTTCAAATTTTGATTAGATTTGGCTAAATTTACCATTCGTTCACATGTAGGTTTCAATAATTTTATTAGTTATACTAATAATCACACAACACAACCATCAATCAATTAGTTGGTTAATTAACTTTTCAATCATATAATTTTATATAATCAAAAATCAAATTTTCCACGACAGGATTATATATATAATCACAAATACGTTATATATAATCATATTACTCTCAACTCATTCTAGGGCATTTCTAACCCCATCTCTAATGAGTCACTCATTCTAGAATGCTACTGATTCTATCTCTAATGAGGATTCTTATATAGGATATTACTAATCCTACCTCTGATGTAACATTATTATGATGTTTATAAAAGTCTTCTGTAATTTGTTCTGATGCGTTGTACACCCAGAGTTAGCGTATGCGGGATTCGAACGGTCTTGGTCGGTTTAGCGATCGATTAGGACCGGGCGAAATCCGTGTCGTTACATATTTACATACTCTACATACAATAAAAATTATATTCTTATCGTATTAAAGATCATTTCTTTTTATTTCTAAAAACCTAGTCTTTTCATTTCTAAATTAACCACATAAAAATCTAGTTTTTAACCTGCTTTTTTAATTAAAACTGAAAAATAATGATAATAAAGAAATGTAAATAAAAATTAAAACTCAGTGTGATACATTGAAAGGAGGGGGTGCGGTTTCCATTCAGGTGGCCGGAGGGGGTCGTCGATGCGGTGGTGGGGGCCTAGGGAAGGCGCGGCTGCGCTGTGGTGAAGGGGGTAGCGTTATAGGGTTGAGGGGGGTTCGGGGTTCGTAAAAGGGGTTCATGGTCTCGCGTGGAAGAGGGGAGAGGAAGAAAGGCGGGAGGGGGCAGAGTTGGAGGCGGGCGCGCCATTGGCGGTGCGCCGGAGGGCGTGGTGGCGCGTTCCACGATTTGGGGGGGGGGGGCGACGGGTTTGCTTTTTTTTCTTTTATTTCGATTTTGAAAAGTAAACGTTGGGGAGGGGGGCTGAGAGTATAGAGGAAGAGAGAGAAAGGGCTTTTTAATTTATTTAATTTATTAATTTCAAAAAGCAACTTTTAATTTCGACCTTGAAATCGAACCCACCGACTGTTGTCCATAGCTAATTACCCCCATTTCGAGCACAATGGGATATGTATCGTAAGCTGATTCGATCAGTTTTCATCAAAATCAAAATATAACTCTATATATTGAATTTGAACGCACATCGCAATTCACCGGGGTCACGTACGGACTCTAAAGATTCTCGAAAAATATTTTCTAACTTTGTATTGACGATACGGTCCTAACAAAACTAATTTCGTCGAATTCTGAGACCGTTTAAAAAATGGTCATTTTCTGGTTGATCGAAATTAACTGAAACTGTTAAAACACGTTTAACTTCGCCACACTCACATATTGATTCGAAAAATTACGAATTTTGAAACCTAGCAATAATTTGACATCACGGATCCAACAAAAGGGGTTTCGTCGAAAACCGAGGTCGTTTGCAAAATTTCCATTTTTAAGGGCCAGAATTCCATAGCGACTATTCTGAATTTTCAACTGGACGTATCTTTTGATACCCGCTATGAAATTTCAATTTTTCGGATTCGTTGGAAAGATATTATCAAATAGATTCTAATATTTTTGATTTCACCGAAATCCGGTTTATTTTGAATCATGTACATTCATTTGAAATTTGAAATCAAATTTTCAAACTACCGCGCCATTTTCAATTCCTTTTATAATTAAAATAAAATATTTATATGCTAACGTCGGTTCAAATAAATATATTCATTCTAATTCTATTCAAAATAAATTTCTCATCATTATTATTTAAATAATTCATTTTAAATATTCAAAATTCACTAAAATTGCCAAAATAAAAATTTTTAATTGGCTTAGATTTTCCGGGTTATTACATTCATTTAGTTATTATCATCTTGCATGTTTTATAATTGTGATTATTATTATATTTTATCCTTTTGTAGTGAGATTTACAATAATTTCTAAATTGGACGATGATTATTACTTTAGTAACAACCCTTGGCAACTGTTGTAAATCGGTCGAGTATCATTGTGGTGCTCTCGGCATAAGTGTTAGGGATGTAAGAAGATTATCATACTTGGGATTATGTAAGATGTCAAAAGGAGGAAAGTGTTAAAATGACTTTTGGCAAATCTTGAATTGGTGGGATATTGTAGAAAAGAGACCTAGAGTAGCGTTGAATCCAATGCGGGATAAACCAATCATAGTACGATACGCTGTTAAGTGAAGAAAATTGATATTGACTTTCTTTTTGGTTCTTGACTTTTGATCGTTATATTGTCATATGTGATATGGATGGAAGAACGTTAGGGGTACTCGATTTAACTATATTACTAATGACGGTGAGAGGACACAAGAGGTGTATGTTAGGTTCGTACAGTGAGTTCTAACATCCAACAAGGAATATCCTTTTTTGTTCTCTTATATATATATAAGTTTAATTTGGTCTTTTAAAGGATATCCAAATGTTCTTTCTTTATTTCTGATTTACCACCTTATCTCGAGATTAAATTGTGTATCAATCTTGAGAAGAGCTATAATGTAATACTTCATACATTTGAATTTCATAGTACGGGATGGAATAAAACAAAGAGTTAATATAAAAATAATTTTGATAATAAATAATTAAATAAGTAAAGAGGGAATGAGAAAAGAAATCAACATTGATAAGTTACAAGGGAATAATAATCCAAGCCCAAACTATTAACCCTCATATCCCCTAAAAGCGATTGTTCTTCAATTAGTTTTAGAAACAAAAACAAAAGAAGACTAGGCTGCCATCATTTCAAAGGTGAAGAAGAAAAGGGGGGAAAACAAGCATAAAATAGGATTCAGGCTCTGATAAAGTGGATACCCAGTGCCAAAAGCTCCCGTACTCAAGCGCAAGAGGACTTCCCAGGCAGTCTCCCGTCCTAGTATTATTCACATGGCTTTCCGGGTTCTGGAAGTGGTCGATTAGTGCACACAATCTTTCCCTCACATATGTGAAGAGGCCGGGACTCGAACCTGTGCGCTCTAGATTACCAGTCGGGTAACCCTATCGCTGCTCCAGGCACTACCTTATAGGATTCAAGCTTTGATAAGAAGAAATTTTAATCAAGCAATTAATATAAGTAATACTTACCTTACATCCATATCCAAAACTTTTTATGTTCACATTATATATGTTTTTTATGTAGTTAAGGATGGCAATCAAATGAGCCAATACATTTTAGGGTGTTAAATAACATTGTTTGTGACATGTGCAATAGTAAAACATGAATTGACCTTCTCTATTTGAAATTTTAATATGTTGTTTATAATATTAAAAGGTAAATGTCTTCCATTTCAAATAAGGAAAATTATTTGTTAAGAATTTCATAAGATTAATATGAGAATTTGATTTTAAAGAAACATTCAAAATAGCTGAATCTTATATTTTAATTTAAATTTTTTATTGAAGATACAAGAGTATTTCTAAATTTTTGCGAGATTTGGTATTTCCCAATGATTTATTAAATTACTGTGACTTAAATGATGAGATAGAAATTTATCTTAATTAATAAAGTAATTAAAGAAAGATAAGAAATTGATTATAGAGTAATCGAGGGAACAAATCACCATTGGTGACACAGATTTTTACTCATAATAAAAGTAATGTATAAGCATATAACATAAACAAAGAATTAGTCAAAATGTTATTTTATTATGAGAAATAATTATCTTCTGCTTAATTACTGATTTTCCATCTTAAATAGATGATAGATTATACATGTCACAACACTAAAATTAGAGTTTCGATGGCGCTGAAGGTATATATAGTTACAATGGAACACTAAAGTAAGATGTGAGATGACATTGTAGTGTACGGTAGCACCAATGTGGAATCTGCGATACACTAAGGTTAGACTAGCAAATAACACTGAAGTTAGTGGAGGGACAACACCAAAGTTAGATGTGTGATAGCGCTAAAATTAAATAGGTGACGGCTACTTTGATTGGAATGCTTTAGTTATTCAGTTAGATGTCCGCGATACTAAAATTAAACATGCGATAACTACCAAGTTAGACATACAGTAAACTACTGAGTTGGGTTTGCAATAGAAAAATGGTAAACATGGGATAAGTATCGAGTTAGACATAACATTATTCGAATATGATGACACATGATCTAAGTGGCAATCAAATGTTAAAATATAGCATTATCTAAGAATGATCGTGTAAGGCCAAAATAGCAACCCAATGTTAAAACATAAGAGTATTCGTGAATGACGATGTAAGACTCGAGTTATAACCAAACACTGAATGGGAAAGCGAGTGTAAGGCCTAAGTAGCAACCCGTACGTCAAAACATAACATTTTTTATGAACGATGTGAAAGGCCTAAGCAACAAACTAGGAAAAATGACTAAAAACACAGTTCATAATATATGCATACGTATAAGACACACTAATGGCTGACATCTTGTTTTATTATCATCGTTCATGCTATGATGTTCTTCCTACATGATATAATGAGATTGCAAATATTGAATTAGTTAGGGGAACCTACTCCACTAGGTGATGTGATCTCATTATCTGTTATGTTAGGAAAATGTGTTACCCATATCGGCCTTTATGTTTGACTTACATTTCTATTATTATTTTCTCCATAACTCCCAAGTACTCATTTAGGTAATTTGAATTTATGGCTTAGTCATGTTATTTTGAAGAAAAGTAATGGTTTCACAAATGAAGCACGGGTCTTAATAGATAATAGATTTTTATTCTAATTTTCACCATTGTAAAATTAGGGAAAATAACTTATTAAGTGTTAGTATTAGCATCCCAATATGTAGCTATGTTTATTTTATACCCTTGGTTTACAATGATTTGGAAAAAGAAAATTTATATGAAATTTATGCAGTAGAGAATTTATTCAGTTTATATAGTTATTTATTGTTATCATAAAACAACTAATCCCACTTTTCAATTGAAAATAATTTTATTATAGGTGCAACAACATTAGTGTTCCTTTTTGAGTCTCAAAATGAGAGATGTTACAACTTGATGTCAGATCTTTACAGAACACTTACATAAAATAGAGCTAAGTATACATATTGGGTAGAAAATAGATAACGATAAACATAAACTTTGGAAAGGATATACACCATGTGTACAACATGCTTTTATTTTGATATAGATGTATTTTTGAATTTTCACCCATTTTACTTCTATTTTTATGAGAAATCGCGTTAGCAGAAAGTAAAAATGAAAATAAGAAGTGGACGACTAACATTTGGAGTGTTAGGGAATACACTAATAAGAGAACAACAAATATGCAGATTAATAATGTAATAACCCGGAAAATACGAGCCAATTTAAAATTTTTTAAATTGATTATTTCAAAGCAATTTGAACCATTGAAATAGAATATTTCAATAAATTAGTGAATTAGAAATAGTAAGTCAGTTTGAAAATTTGAATTCAAACTTTGACCGACTGTGCAGGGTGGAAAATATAACGGATTTTAGTGAAACCAAAAATATTTAAATCTGTTAGTCAATACCTTTCTAACAGATCTGAAAAATCGAAGTTTCATAACGGGAATCAAAAGTTATGGCCGAATGAATTTTCAGAAGAGTCGGTATATAGAATATATAGGCCTGGAAAATTGATATTTTGCATACGACCTCGGAATTCGACGAAACCACTTTTGTTGGGTCCGGGATGTCAAACTATTGCTAGGTTTCAAATTTCATAATTTTTCGAATCAATATGTGAGCGTGGCAAAAGAAAACGCGTTTGACCAGTTTCTGTTGAATTTAATCGACTGGAAATTGGCCATTTTTCAAACGGTCTCAGAATTCGACGAAACTAGTTTTGTTAGGACCGTATCATCAATACGAAACTAGAAAATATTTTTCTGGAATTTTTCTAGTTAGTATGTGACCCCGGTGATTTGAAATGTACGTTTAAAATTCAACATAAGGATTTAAATGTAAATTCAACGGAAACTGATTGTAACGATCAAATCAGCTTACGATACATATCCCATTGTGTTCAGAATGGGGGTAAAACGCTATGGACGACAGGCGGTAGGCCTCGTTTCGAGGTCGTATGTAAAAGTCAACCTTTTTGCAAAATTAAATAATTAAATAATAAAAAGGAAAAAATATTATTTTAATTCCCTCCCTTTTCTTCTTCTTGCCCCCCCGATTCATTAATCAGAAAACGAAAAAAAAAAAACCTAAACCTATCGACAGCCGCCCCCCCCTCAAGCGAACGCGCCGACGAAGACATCGCCGCCCCCCCTCCGTCCAGCCTCCTCCTCCCAGTGCGCAACCCCCGAAGACCCCGTCCCCCTCGAAGCCAACGCGAGCGATTCGAGAGCCCGCCCCCCCCCCCCCCCCCCGTTCGAGACGCTGAAGCCGCCGCCCTTACCTCGAAGCCAGCGCCGAGCCTGGCCATCGCTGCCCCCCTCTCGCGTACAGTAAGCATTTTATCTTTATTTTTAAATTCTGAAAATACTGTTTTTTTTTTGGTTTAAATACTGTTTTCTTTATTATGATTTAAAAACTGATTTTAATTGTGAATTTAAAACTGATTTTAGTTTTTTTTAAAGAAGTTGTAAAACTGATTTTAATTGTGAATTTAAAACTGATTTTAGATTTTTTTAAAGAAGTTGTAAAACTGATTTTAATTATGATTTAAAAACTGATTTTAATTAGAATGTAAAACTGAATTTTATAAAGGTTTAAAAACCGAATTTTTTTTTTAAAAAAAAAACATTTAAAAACTGATTTTGAAAAGGTTTCAAAAACTGATTTTATTTTTAGACTTTAGATAGAAAAAGGTTTAATCTTTTTAAAGAAAAAAGATTTGAACTTGAAAAAAAATAAAGATCATATTTTCAAAATAGAAAAGACGGAATTTTTGTTAAGTAGAAGAAGTAAAATATGGTTCTTATATTTTTAAAGCAATAAAAATATAATTTTTACATCATAGGAATATTAAAAATATAATCTTTGTTTTTAGAATATGATCTTTATATATTGAATAACATAGTAAAAATTCGATTTTTTACCTATGTAGAGAATACGGGCAACGAAAGCGACAAGAAGGCGAAATAGGCGAAGATTTCTATAAAGGAAGAGTCGTGTTATTGGATAGCTATTGGTGAGAATTTCTCACTCTTCAATTTCTTTTTATATATATATGTGGAAATAAAAGTGAATTGCTATATATAAATAAATAAATATATATATATATATATATATATATATACACACGCCCCCTCGTCCACAAACCATGGACGATATTTATTGGTTGAAATTGTTATGAAAATTGATTGACGGCGAATTGTTGTTTGGAATAGTTTGTGGTTGATATTGTTTGGTTGTGGTTGAAAAATACCCATTGGTGATTGAAATGAATTGGAAATATTTGTGGAAATAAAAATAAACATGCCGCCTGCGTGCGAATTAGATGCATGAATCCCCATTGTCAAAAACCGCGAGGTTTTAAGATAGAGCGAGGAGCCGTACTAGGGACGGTGCCGGTTTTAACTGCCCTGCCGTTATGCTGCCGAAATTTTGAATAATCTTTGTGTGTTAGAATTATTTTCATATGTTGAAATTATTTGCATGCATAGAAATTAAAGTCATATATTGAAACTATATCCATGTGTGGAAATTGTTCATGTGTTGGAAAGTGTTGTGTGAAAATTAAATTCATTTGTGAATGAATGAAGTGTATAAACAATAAAAATCACATTTTTATATATATATGAAGTATCAAAAATATTCGCCTTATATCAATAGTTTCAACAATCAAAATTTCATCTTTTAATAAGAACAACATAAATAAGATGTCCATGTGTGGAAATGCTCATTTGTTGAGAAGTGTGTGTAGTGGAAAGGTTCATGTGTTGAATAAAAAGATTGAACAATAAAAATCACATTTTTATATAACTATGAAGTGTTGAAACCATACATTGGTTGAATAAATATTTTAAATGATAAAAATATCATTTTTATCATATGTGTGATATGCTAAAGATATGCAGACGTTGAAACAAATATTTGTGATAGAAATATTATTTTTAACATGCATAGGAACTAAATAAAATAGTCATGTGTTGAAATCTACTTTAGTTCGCCAAAATTATCATCTTTGAAATGTGAAGTGTTAAAAATAGCCACTGGTTCGAATAAACGTGCATGAGTTGAAATATACATTAACTAGCCAATGATATGATTTTAGCCTATGTGTAACGACCCGGATTTTCGGCCGTTGAATTCTGAATATTTAAATTTGTTTTAAAAATTTTAATTGAATTACATATAGGAATTTATTGATTAAAAACGAAGTTTGAACGTATAATATATATAATATAATTATAAAACGAGCTCGAAATCGCGCGGCAGTTCGTAAAATAGAGTTTTGAACTTCAACTGAGGATACAGGATCCGATATAAGTCGGATTTCTGTGAAACAAGACACGTTGGAATCATATTGATTATAATTTTCATATGAAAGAGAAAAATCTAGATTTCGTGTTATAATTTTTTAGTTATGGTCAAATCAAATTTTGAAATAGTCGCTGTGGAAATCGTTATTTAAAATATACGCGTTAAAATAGCCGTTTTGCAAACAGACTCAGATTTCGATGAAATCAGTTTCATTGGGACCGTAGCGTTAAATTATTGTACGGTGGTGAGTGGCGTGGAAAACCGATGTCGTATGTGACCACGGTAGCCGTAAACGCTCGTTCAGTGCAATTAAATTAATTCAACTGAATAAAGGGATATTAGAGTGTAACTTGAACAGACGATCGAATCAGGCCACGAAACCAGTTCCAGTGAGTTCGTAGCGTCGGATATAGTCAGGGTAGGTATATAGTTTGTTATTTTTAGAGATCGGCAAATTTGGTGTTCAGAAGGGCAGTGCGGTACGCGCCAAAAAGTCTACCGGGGCAACAGTCTCAGAATGCGATGAAACTAGTGCCGTTGGGTTCGTATCGAAAAGTTATTGTCAGTGTTCGCAGTTTCAAGTTGTTTTGATTTATCTAGTGATCGTGAAAAATTTAAACGCGTGTTTATTTCTGGTTTTATAAAGGATTTTTTTTCAAATGAACTCGGATTTCGACGAAACTTGTCCCATTGGGTTCAGAATACCTTTTTACATCAAGATTAGCTTTTTCATCAGTAAACAGAAGTCAACTGTGGCTAGTTTTACTTGATACGTCATCGCGAAGTTTTGCTAAAATATATAATAATATATTTTCTCTTATATAATTCATTCCTAACCTATCTGCAATAGCCAACCTACCTATCCTACCATGTCCCCCTACTCTCAAAACCTTGCCGACAAAGTAAATTAAAAATCAACGCACCTATATATACTTTACAGCTGCCCTATACACCTAACACTTGGGTAGCACGTAAACTTTTGCCTATTTAAACGCACCAATTCCCATCG
Organism: Allium sativum; assembly: GCA_030737875.1. Taxonomy (NCBI): domain Eukaryota; kingdom Viridiplantae; phylum Streptophyta; class Magnoliopsida; order Asparagales; family Amaryllidaceae; genus Allium; species Allium sativum. The sequence continues at coordinate 9,442,333 of CM060913.1, forward strand.
TTCATTTCTATTCTAAAACCCTACTTGCAAATTCTTTTTCACCTAGAGCACAAAATACAACAATCACTTCTCTAAGTTTCAGTAAATAAATTCGTGAGGCTAGACTTGAGCTGTAAGGTACGACATGGCATTTCTGAGGGCTGAGTCGCGTACTGGCCTTGAGGGCGTCGGAGGGAGATACGAGGCTGAGCTGGCCCGAATATCGACAGGAAGGCACTGACTTCGATTCGATTTTTTTTCGGAGGGGAGAGGGTCTCGAGTTGAATGGGATTGAAGGGGTGGAGGCCAGATCTTCGGGCGGTGGCAGTTGTGGTATGACGCGTTGGAGGGGCTGACGTTGGGGTTTGGGATGATGAGTAGAAAGGAAAAGGTGAAGGACGTGTTTTATTCGGAAGGAATGATGGACGTCTGGTGGAGGGTTATTGGCTGTAACAAATTGTATTGGCAATGTAAAGGAGTGGGAGTGTTTAAAACATGGGTGGCTACTGTAAAACGTGGGGGCTCGGTTGGCAGTAAAGGAGAAAGGACGTGGTTGAGGCACTGTAAGGAGTGAATGGTGAAGGTAACATATTAGCAGGCGGGTTCATCCATCATGAAGGGAGAAGAATTTAATGTAAATAAAATAAAAAGTGGTTTGGCAGTTCTTTGATGACAGTGAAGGAGTGCGGAGGTGCTCGTGCGGCAACGAAGTGGTATTGTTCAAGTTGCAATAGAAAACAATGGATATCAGATTTAAAAGAGACAATATCGAACAAAGCATGGTTTTATTTGATCTTGAAGGAAGCACGGTTTTATTACAAGAGGAAGGGCAATCTAAAACGAATTGAACGACGATAGTTACGTTGGAATCATAACAACGACAATTACAGTAGGAGAATGATTTCACTGAGAACAAAGCTGTTGGAACTTCGCGATAAAAACAAATGCTGTTTGATTTTAACGAAAATAAAGGCAGAATCATCAACTACGACTAAGGTGAGTAAACTCACTTACTCCCTCTCGTTTATATTTTAATATATAAACGAGTTTTAAATATTTTTATAATGTGCAATGATTGATTGGTTGAATAGTTGGTAAATTTGGTTGAATTGGTTGATAGGATTACACCATTCATTGATCATTAGTTCTGATATTTCATTTTGATGTGAAATAATATTATTGATGTTATTAACATCTGTGGATGCAGGGAAACAGGTTGGAGGGATCTAACTGGATCCCTCAACATTTTATTTACTGTTTTATTTGATGATGATATATGTTATGCTACATTATCCATGGTTGAATTTGTGTGTTTGTTTTACCCTGGCCTTAGGAACCTGGTATTTTAGATACCGTAAAATATCATCAAATGTGAAAAAGGAAATTAGAATTTAAAAAGCAAAGTTTATTTCCAAATTAGAAATAATTTCTTTTTCATTGAGTTGCAAATGGAAACCTATTCCATTGGGTAAACCAAGAAAAATGTTATAAATAAAGATATGAATTAAGTGGATCATTAACCATTGGATAAATAAAAAGGTGAGTTCAAATATGAATGTATATTTGAAAGTGAGTATCGGTTTTGAAACCAATATTTGGAAGTGGACCCGAATTTAGCAAATTACAGAGGAAAGTTCAAAGAAAGATTTTCAAATGCTTAAAGTAAAAGAATAGTAGTTTAAACAAGGAAATATTTTGCAAATAAAAATGTATATAAAAAGGGGATTTATAGAAATCGAATTAAGTGGTTAGGAAAATGTATAGTTTATAAATATGGTTAAAGGAGAACTTGAATTGTTAAAAATAAACAGAATTTATAAATGAACAACGGAAGCGTGTGCGTCGCACACGGTATTTTATTCAAAACAGCAATCATAACGCTGTCTTTGTAAGAAATGCTTTTATAAAACTAAACAGCGATTTTAGCGCTGTTGTTATAATAGAGGTTGTAAATCTATACAGCAATTTTAGACGCTGCTGTTATAATAAATGTCTTGGTAAATCTAAATAGCAATTTTAACGCTGCCGTATAATAACTGTTTTAATAGCAATCTTAATGCTATGGTTATGATAAGTGTTCTATAATGCTAGACAGCGGTTTTAACGCTGTTGTTGAAAGCAATGTTTGGTTTAAAGTTGTGAGCTCTGAATATTTCAAAGTGAATGATAGAAAGGGTTGGTTAGTGATATCGTTAATTAACGAATGATTTATGATTTAAGTCATAATAACGATGTTTATAACATCAGTAAATTCAAAGGATTTAGAAATGTTTTCTAACTAGAATAAAAGATGTTTTCTCAATAAAGGAATTATATATTGGAAATGTTTTCCGATATTCAAGTTAGAAAATAAAAGTCATATTAAAGTTATTATATTTCGGATACAGGAAATTATAACACCATTGTTATAGTCAAGTGATTCCTGAAAAGGAAGTGGATTCATAATCGAATCCGAGAGCAACGTAAGGAAGCGTGTTAAAAGATTGGAAAGATGAACCTTGTCTATTTCGAGGTTAGAAATGTTGCTCAGTTAAGGTCTGAGAGGTAATTATACCCCAACTTGATTGACTTCGGTTTTAACTAAGAAATGGTTAAGGTTCGATAGTGGAAAGTGGTTAAGTGGAAACCAAATGAAGGAGATTTGGCATAGTGATGTTTATTCAAACATCTGTTTAATCAAATGAAGGAGATTTGGAAACGTTTTCCAAATGAGAGTCAGAAATGTTTTCTGAATGTAGAGGACAGGAGATGGAAATGTTTGCCAATGTTAATAGCGTATATTTTCTAAATATATTAAATAAGGAATGTAAATGAAAATGAAAAGGGAAATGAATGAATGAACTAAAAGGAATAAACGTTGAATAATGTTTGGTCGATAGAATTTCCTTTTGGAAATAATATCATTGTTTGCACACCGACATGTTTTCATTTGATAGTTAAATCACCGACTATCAAAGTTTTGACCATTTTAACGTTGTTAATATGGAGAGACCGGTTGGATTATTATCCAGAGAACCACTCCGTATTGGCATAAGCGTTGCGAATCAAGTATGCTGAATATCTTGAAGACGGGGTGAAGTGCAAGGGCTATTGTATAAGTCTTAGATAACAGTGCCTAAGATGGATGTACTGAATAGTGCCTTCGGTTTGTCCAGACCCAGGACAACTTGTATGGACGAGTGTCTGACAGAGTATTTCCAAAGGGGGTTACGTACGTTGATTCCTTCAAACGTACGAAGTTAGTGGCATAGAAGGGAAGCTTCTTTAGCCTAACAATATGGGTATTTTTGTGGGAATCAATTAGTGATTTCCGATGGATCTGACGATGTGGCATTCAAAGTGAATGATGGCCAGATGTTCTGGAAGATAATTCAAACCTCAAGCCTCATCAACCCGGAATTGGACAAAAATCGGGCAGGCAGCATGGCTATGTGGGTCGCACCCATTAGGATGTGTGATCACCTATCTAGAGAAATTCCTTTTGTTCTTAAATCTATCGATGCTGTCCCTTATCGGGAGACGGTTGCTGATCCCAACCGTTGGTGATATACATTCGATACACTCAAGCGAAATGAGTGGTCGGTCATGTGTGGGCCGGGTTGCAAGACGTTCTTGTTGAACCCAGTGTATTTGCCTCTAGAGATACACGTTCGGAAGGTGGTCCCATACCTTGTCAAGTTGGAATCCAATCTCCAATAAGCGCCTGCGAGTTTGATTGTATATTATATATGTAGAGCGTGAGATACAAGCGTTCTACTAGATTTTAATTACTTGTGATTAGACATTAGTATAATATCAGATAATATATGATTTCAAAAGTGTTTTGGGTTATCGTAAGGTAAAAACTATCCGTGTTTATGTGTGGATCGGTCTTACGATTATCTTTTCTTTCGAAAGGATTTTGAAAGTTAAACAAATGGTTGGAGTTTACTCACACCAGTCCCATGACTGACCCAGAGTTTATTTTGTTTGTTTTCCCTAAACTCTTGGGTGCCCAAATTTGTACGGGCAGTCAAGTAGTTAGGATTTTTCAGATTCACTTGGAGGAGCTTGAAGCAGGAGGCTTCACCAGTTAGCTATAGACTATCATATTTTCCGCTGTGTACTATGTTGTATCTGGAAACAGGTGTTTATAACTGTTCCAGGGATAATTGTTGTGCTCTGATAATGGTATGTATATACAAATACTGATTTGTGCTTCAAAGTTATATTATCTAATATATTTTATTCGTTCCGCTGTGAGTTTGTGATCTTCGTTTTCTTCTATTCTAATAATTCTTTCTTTCTATTTCTCATCCTCTAACTTCTTTCTAATAATGGTTCGTATTCCTGTGCAATTTGAGTTGGACGTGTGATGTCATTAGTCGACTCAAAGGGTACGGATTTGCGGGTCGTTTCACTATGCATGCGATATTAGAATGAATGGTGTTTTTAAACCAAATCAAATCAAATATGAAGTTGAATAGAAATTGATAAATGATAAGAACTGTATATATATGTACATGCATATTCATTGGACAGGTTATAGCAAAGAGGCTAGAGAAGAGGAATAAAATTTTGTGCCCGACAAATAGGTACACATTTACTGTTTTGTTTGGGTGATGATTTTATGAGCCTGTTGGCTAGCCGCTTGGCTTTTTCTTTTTCTTTTTGAGATTAGAAGGACCGGGAACGCTATTTGCGATTTCCCCATGCTCCCGGTGCAGGGGAGGTTATGGCGAAATTTTCCAAAATTTTAAGGTGTTAGAAAAATATTTGAAGTGAAAACGATATGGAAATCATTGTATGAACTATATTTATATAAATATATAAATATAAATATAATTAAAACGAAACGTGGCCGTGCAGTTCATATTTTGAGACCGTGATTTCAAATGGCTAGTGCGGAAGATCCGACCATTGGATTTTTCCGAAACCTCAACCGTTGGGTTCGCCTTGGAGATATCTTTCCAACGGCACCAACTTTGTGAAGATCCGACGGTTGGATTGTCTGGAATGTTTAATTCAAAATTAGTGAAAAACAGTGCCAGAAACGATTATATATATATATATATATATATAAATATAATTAAATTAAATCGAATAACGACGCTGCAGTTCGTAAATTGAAATCGTAACTTCAAATGGTTAGTGTGGAAGATCCGACCGTCGGATTTTCCCAAAACTGGAACCGTTGGATTCGTTTTGAAAAGACCTTCCTAATGATGTAAAATTTGTGAAGATCCAACGATTAGATTTTCCTATATGTGTAAAACAAAATTAGTGGAAAGCAGCGCCAGTGCATCGACACGACCTGAAACGTCGTTTAATTAAATATGGCCGTTTTAAATTAAACAAAAATGGCGATATGTCGTTATAAAGTGCTATAGACGATATAGAGTGAAAATGAACCAATTTTGTTGTGTTGGCTTGAGATGTGATGGCTGAATGTGTTTGACATGAAAATTTTAACTAAATAACTGAAATGTGAATGTTGAATAGTTCAACCATGTGATTAATTGGTTTGAAAATCTAAATATACGTGGATTATTTGAAAAGGCCGAGTTTATCTCATTTCAAATAATCGATCGACGTTGAGAAGTCGAAGAGTCGAAGACGACTGAAGACCGACGATCTCCACGTTGGATGGATGGGCGCTACTGATGCTCGTGATTGGAGTAGCTACCATGAAGGAATTGAAGTAGTAGCCGTCCAAACATATTGTTGATTGTACGGATATGCGAGGAATTGGTGCCTCCGGTTTCGTTCAGACCCAGAACGGACTTGTAAATGGACCGTGTGTCTGACATTGGATTTTGTTCTGTGTTGATTAATCTCTGTTAAATATATATCTGTTTGGCGGCAGAGAATTTATTCTCTTGCTTAACGCCCTTCTCTGAGACGTACGAGCTCAGAGGTTATGTATTGACAGAAATCAGTCGCATGGAGTGGATTGCCTGTGTGGCACGCCTAAGTGGCATATGATCAAGGCTTCTGTTGCAAAGCAAAGTCTTGTGGTTGATGATCAAAGCATGGTCTGTGTGACGTAGCTTTGTGTATAACGTGAATTCGCGAGCCTCACACCTCGGTATGAGTCAAAAACGGGAGAGTGACTGCAGGGAGAGCACGACGTTTCTTTCTAGCTAAGGTGGTGTCAGTGACCTACCAGCCCTGACATTATATATACTTTTCACCTGTGTGGTTGTTGGAATGCGAGGCGCCTCGATATAGGTCTGTAAGGACCGGGAAACGTGTGTTCAGGAATAACTAATCCTCAAAAGTAAGAGAGGACTGGCCCTGAAGATCCAAGGATCATAGTGGGGTCCTGGGACATTTGCTAGAGTGTCTCGAATCGGAGAGGAGCTTGCCCCTTGCCTCGACTCATGAAGGAATCCAATTTCCAATACGAAATATGCGGACGTGATTGTATTACTAGTATGGCGACATAGTGGTATGGGTCATTTATGCCGCCTATGATTTATATTTATGATTGAAATCGCTTTTGAAACATATATGCACTAGTAATAATATCAAGCACTTTTGTTTTATTCGTATGAAGCATCTTTGGCCATTATAAGGTAAAAACTCTATCCTCTGGCTTGCGTTGCATTGTGTGATGGGACCTGAGTCTTATAATGGCTTCATTTTATAAAAAGCATTGCGTTGATTTAATCATTTACTTTATTTCATGCACGAGCACTCATTGGAGTAAACCCGTTCCGCGAAAGTGGCGTGGTCCTTTGATTTGCCTTATTATTGTTGTTAATAAGTTGAATGGATTTCTCATACCAGTCCCATGACTGACTCGTAGTTTGTTTCACCTTGCAAACTCGGGTGCCCTCATTTTCACACGGGCAGCCTAGTTACAGCTTTCTGACGCACCTTTTGGCTCATGGCGAGGCTTGACTACACCGTGCTGACTTGGATTTTCTCCGCCATTATTATATCTATATTATGATTCCGCCATTGGCGATGTTGACTGATATTCCTTTTGTGTACTCTTTATGTATGATTCCGCCTCAGGCGATGGTGACTGATTATGTATCATTATGCACTAAGTTGTATCCTGTACTGTGCTTCTCTGATGTGATGATATCTATATGATTCCGCTGTCATATTTGTGTAAATTATTCTATTTTCTGTTTGCGCTATTATCTGTGATCTGCTAATGATGATTAATGTGTTGTATTCCAACGATTATCCTTAACACCGTGTCACAGGGTTTTGGGATCGTCACAAATAAAAAGGGACGGAAGCGAAAGAAGAAAAAAAGCTACGAATGCGGGAATTTATATATTGGCTTCGACATTTGGAAATGTGGATATGAATTCACTCTGTCTGTAGCTTATAGTGATCCTACACTACACCAAAACAGGTGATTACCAACGAGTATAACCGTCGCAAACAATTTCAGCAACACTTATTAGTGTTGCTATGAGGGCGTGGCAATTTATTTCCAACGCATATAAGCGTTGTTAAATTTTCTCTTCCAATGCTTATAAGCGTTGGCAAATCTTCCTTCGCAACGGTCATAAGCGTTGGTAGATTTTCTTTGCCAACGCTTAAAAGCGTTGGTATATCTTCCTTCGCAATTGTTATATACACTGGTAGATTTTCTTTCGCAGCGCTTGTAAGCGTGGTAGATTTTTTTTTGCAACGCTTATAAACGTTGGTATATTTTCTTACGAATAATCAATTAATAACATTAACAGTCAATTAATGTTGTTAAAATGACAATTAATAACTAACATGATTATGAATTAAAAGATATTATGAATCCAAAACTAATATTACTCTCAATTTAAAAATTATAACTCAACGAATACCAATAAACAACATTCATAATCAAATAACGACATAAAATATTAGTTAACAACAGACAAGTACAATACATAATTAAGTTGCTAAATTCAATACATAAATGAAATTCTACAAATACTGAATACGAAACTCGGACCATACAACGAATCCTCCATCTAAATATTCAAGATCTTCTTTATCATTACCACTAAAACTACCCTCCAATCTTCTCATTTCTTCTAAAAGTACCTACATGCGTTCAATATCAAAATGATTCAAAATTATCAGTTGAAGCCAAGACATCAATGCTCAATGAAATGATGCACTAGTTCAACATTCAAATTCAAACCGAGCTGCCTTGGTACTTGTTTCCTTGAAGTTGGAGATCAGAAATTTATAACACACTAGTTCACGTAACATTATATCACACACCTCTGCGCAAGCTAAGAACATTTTTGCAAGAGCTTGTTTCATCGAGATCGATACTGACTTTGTAAGTCCAAAATCTAGCAGAACTGGAAGGTGTGGAGGTTCCTTGCTTACAAGAAATTTCCTATACCAACAGTACACTATCAGCTCAACAAAACTGTGATTTTTAATGAAAAAGAGCTACATATTGACATTTCTACGAAATTAGTCAAATGGATCCATACCAGGATGTGGATCACCATTGAAAAATCCATTGACGTATATTTGATGAGCATATGCACGCGTGATTTCCTCAACAACCTTTTGCTTGTCAATACCATAAGCATCTAATGATTCACTGTCATTCAAGCGGATGCCATCCATATATTGTAGTATGAGGACCCTCTCAGACGACTTAAATATGATGCAAGAGGAGATGAATACAATAATTATAAAACCAAGTTGAATAGTTTCCTAATAAAAATTCATTATGAACTGCACCTGAATAACTTCTGGTATCAACACATTAACAGTGTTTAGATGACTACTGCTCTCATTGTTACCTCTATAATCCAAATTCTTTGATACTTGTCTTGTATTTTCTACAGTACAAAATTTTCATGAAATCCTTTTCCAAAATACTACCTCTTAGCATATGTGTTTGAACTTTGGAGTGCAGCAAGTACAAAAAATAAAGAAAGAAATATGAATGTGTGATCAAACAATATCAACATCATTATATTTGCAAGCATACCTGCTTCATGGTTGAAATCAAATTCTTTAGGCACTTCTTTGCACCATTCTTCAATCACCGCACTGAAGTCATATTGAGGCTCTGACCATGCTATCCAATCAACAATTGGTTTTGCATTCTTCAAGTCCTGCGTATCAATAAATTATAAGATGGCATAATACTTTTGGCGTAGCCAAGATGGCACAATACTTGTGTACAAGATCTATATGATATTAAAAATAACAAATTATGGAACCTCAAGTATGACTTCTTTGATGCCTTCATGTTGAATTTTGATGACTACTTCTTGTCCATCTTTCAGTGTTGCACGATGAACTTGTGCTATCTTCAGTAAACCATATTAAAAAATAAATAATTTAATTTAATTCTGTCTCTCTCTCTCTCTCTCTCTCTCTCTATATATATATATCTATCTATATATATATATATATATATATATATATGCTGATAATAATTTTTTAACATTTTTCCAATATTCCTAATTCATTAAATATGCACTTACAAAAGCTGTTGCAAGAGGTTTCAACAAAATTAGAGAAAAGTTCAACAGGTTTACCCAACTCTTTTTTTATGGTACAGTGAACCTGTTTGGCAAAAAGATGATATACAAGACTTTAATATATGTAAAGGAAGGTAAGGCAAAATATGTTGGGCATGTAAGAAACCTAGGAAATTCGAATGAAATTTAATTAGTGAAATTATGACTCAAAGGAAGCATTTGCACTTTAATGACAAAACTAAATATACTGTGTGAAGAAACACAGGAAATAATTAACAAATCACATGCATATTTGCAATATTAGAAAGAAAATGTAGAAAAATATCTTAAATGCATACCCTTTTTCTTTTCTTTACTGTGCATATAACCTTATTTTATAGATAATTAAAATTCACCTCTTTTAGAGGACGAGGAGGAAAAGAATCCTGTAGATGCATGAGAAGACTAGTATACGCTTCAGGAAGTACATCAGCTCGTGTAGATAAATATCGGCCAAGCTTTACCCACAAACCTTCCAACTCTACTATCAAATTCAATAAAATCTTAGCATTCCTCTGATGTGTTCTTTCCCATATAGAATCCTTCTTACTTTTGTTCAGCCATTTTGCATTTTTTTGTACAGCCTAATAGCCTATAAACCAGAAATTGCACCTTACTGGATGGAATACTAGTAATGAACAATATCAATGTAAATTGAACAAAATAAACCTTATAGTCCAAGTAGATCACATATGCAATGGTAAAAAATTTCAATCTCCTGTATGCTGAAATTAACTTATATCTGGAATATCAAGCCACCGCCCTAGCTCTAAGTGTTTCTGGTCAAAATGGAATAAAATACATAAAATAAGCACGATGGCATCTATATTCAGTGCTGTTATGTGTCTTTTTTACATATCAAGGATGGTGGGTGTGGTCCCTTGCTAATTATTATTTCAGTGGTTATAAAAATATACACAGAGCTGGTTATAATGTCACATTATTCACTTAAAAGGAAAACGCAAGGTTCCGATTATGAAAATGATTATTTAGATTAAATTATTACTGATCTATAGCTTTGTTTTTAGCATAGGAACATAGGGTACTGTAAACAAAACAAAAAAAATGTCAGTTAAGAATATTGAGAACGATTCAGAATTGGAAGAACTTCACTGTAATACCACTAACGCAAAGCTATTGATGAACCTTTAAAAAAAGTTAAAATGACATCAAAGAAGAGATAGAGCCTAATCTGTGAACTTACAAGACAATCTCCACTCTTTTTTACCGCAGTACATAAGTGATACTTATTATGTCATAGAACTTACAAATATTCACTGTGTAACCATTCTAATTTACACTTGAGCTAGCATGGATTTGATAAAGAGTGTGTTCATGCATACACATACACATGCATGCACATACATACATACATACATACATACATACATACATACATGTGTATCTACATTACATTGCAAAGAGGCTATTTAGGTGACTACTATCACTGAACCGGTAGCTTTTCTGTGATATCAAAGTGAACGTATAAAACCAAAGAAAATACATTCCCATTCCCTAGGCCCCTCAAGAAAAATAACATGACGAGACCTATGAAAATACTAAGAGAAAACTCTTCATATTACAATTGATTCTGAAATAAGTTATTCTGAATTCAAGTTGACACAACATAGGATACAAACATATCAATGGATTTCCTCTCAATCACCCTCCATACATCTATTGCTCATTCAATATTACGGTAAAACAACGATAAAATGAACTGTAGAAGGAGGACATGTTCATTAGTTGATCACATGCAATTAGAAATTTGGCAAAAAAGAATTGGATGGGTTAGGGACATGATGACACAATAAGCAGGGACAACAAATCACTACATATTGAGCTTTACACATTTCTGCAATGCATCAAAATATTGTTTGCCTTAACTATAATTTTCACGAAAATAATTACTTAGTAAGATAACTGCTAGCACTTTGCGTATCAAATTAGTAAATGTAAACAATATTAAGCTATTAACACCAGTTCATTCCATTCTCCATGTCACAAAATACAGCTTCGAAACTGAGCCGACTGAGCACTCAGTTTCGAAACTTAGCAAACTGAGCCTCAGTTTTGAAACTGCACCTTGGTTTCAAAACTGAGCAGCCTGAGGCGCTCAGTTTCGAAACTGAGCGCCTAAGTTATCTCTAGTATGTGGGTACTCGCTCTCGTTCTCAAGACAGCCAAACTTTAGCAAATATTGGAATGTTGTGGTCAATAGTAATGAGTAAAAGACTTGCAACATGTCCATTCAAATAGAATACAGTGCCATATTTTCAATCCAGTGCAGCATCATTAAATCTTTAACTCAGTGCTGCAGCACCACTTGACCTAGTGATCAACACTGAGTTCAAAAAAAAACTCAATGGAAGGAGCATTGATGTTTTCCTAGGCAAGTTAAAAAACATACGTACAAATGTTTCTTGATCACCCTGCAAATTTCGTATACTTCTCACATAAATATAGTGATGCATGTGTAAAAGGGTATACTTCTCACATAAATATTTAGTAAATACATAGCTATAACTAGCTTGCTGTAAACGGAAAAATGATAAAAAGTATTTTCACAGTTTATACATTGTAGCACAATTAAGTAGTGACATGCATCATATGGTTGAACCAGTTTTATCTTCCCTTCTTTCTTTCGCCAAAATTCTATGCTCTTCTTGATTGAAATTACAGCTTTGACACATAATCCAGGTAAAAGAGACGGGTGGCTCAATGTTTTGATTGCCACCAAAATGTGCAGGTTGCCCACTATTATGTTGTAAGCAAAAATGGTAGTTAAAGCTTGAATACGGCTTAACAGAAGCAAGGCCAATCGCCATTGATAATGTTACATCCCAGTATGTTCCATGCTTGTCAACAAAAAGACCCGGATAAGCTGCTTCCATTGTCAGATTGTGTTGTGGAAATTTATGCTGAAAAATTGCTTTTCCACGATACTTCTTAACATTGTATGATTCAATAGGAGATGAAGAATCTGGTGTCACCAAAAACTCTGTGCCGAAACCAAGACTAAACAGGTCATTCATGTGTTTTCTTATGGTCTTTAACCATGACATTGTATCGAGATTCATTGAAACATGCTCATTTACTAATGACATCAAATTTTGCACATTAAATGAGAATGAAGTGTAGCCTCATACTTGCTCTTAGAAACCTTGCTTCCAACACCTGGAAAACATTGTTTTTTGCCTAAAACTTGAGACAAAGGATCATTGTCAATAGATAAATGATGGCCATTACCGCTGCCTCCACTTCTTTTGAACTCTTCAACTTTAGCTTTGACTTTTTCCTGTAACGTCCATATGAAATTGTAACCATTGAATAACCAAAAAAAACACAAACATTATAAGGTAATTCATGATGGAACATTTTGTCAGGTAATTCTTAATTTGCGTTTTGAATAAAAATTCCTTTTTAAAAATCAAATCTGAACCTAATTGCATGTTTCTATGACCAAAACTATTTTTATTTTCATAGAAGTGGATACAGTTGCATTTAAATAAATAAATAAAAGTTGATTACCAACTATGTTTAAACAAATTGAGGAAAGTTTAAAAACTGCTACAATCATAAATAAAAAGGAGGCAACTAATAAATGCTACACCCATGATAAATTTCTAGCATATAATATTCCATTGCATTAGGATATTAGCAAAAGAACCTACCATAAGTGAATCATGTGTCCAAAATGGAAAGATTTGAAAATGGAATAATTAATTATCATACTATACAACAAAGCAAGTTCTTCTCAATTAATTATCATACTATTGACTATGGAAACACCTACAATAATAGGACGCAGAATCATGGTTAGATTTTATAACACATATAAAGGAGAATTTATATGAAAAGATTGAGCAACCTAGTTCATTTACATTTCATAAGAATAAGATCTTTTTCCCACAACAAACAAAATCATTCCAGTTTTATACTTTATTTGTTTACATTATATATTTCGTCCAATATAGGAATGAATAACTAAGAAAATACAAAGATTTAATTAAGAAAATAATGCTTTTTGTGCTGGATCTATAAAAGATGTGGTATTGTCGGTAATCCTGGAAAATCAAATTCATGAGGATATATGAACTTCTACAAATTATTTTTATGAGAACCATAATCAGTGAGCTTTAGTTATGAACTTTTGCACTGTAAGAAACCACGCCTCAATGGTTATAATAACTTATTCCTATAAATTTTACCATAGCAGAAGATCAGATAAATGTCTTAAAATGGCAACCAATCGACGATTTCATTATTTTTGAACTTTTTTCATGATATTCGTGGCAAGCGTATTATAATAGGTCTTTGGTTTTTACTGCCTACATTAATGATATTGTCCATTAGCATAATCAATCTAACAAAGAGCTTTAGGATATTATGCTCCAATCCCACTTTATGGTCTGCTCTATGTTAAATGGAATAAAATGCACGCTCCAATAGATTTCCTAAAATAGGTCAAATTTATTAATAAACTAAAAAAATCAATCAATTCATAGCGTATGTTTTTAAAGAAAAATCGCAAGCAGCAATATAAACACACAAAAGGCAAAAGTAAAGTTATATAATAAATTTAAAAAGGAGTAACATATCAATTATATGCTTAAAAAAATAGCCATGGGCCTAAAGATAACTGATAACAATATTAGATGTTTCATGATTTTCTATAAAAGGTCAACAGAAACAAAATGAAATATTATTAGATGTATATTCAAGCCAAATTATAGTGATCATTTTTTAATATAATTATATACTATTGAGAACAGAAAGTTATGAAGCAGGAAAGTAGAAAAATTTAAAATAAATGAAGCTACAACAAGGGTGCAGACGCTAGCAGTAGCAGTGTAAAAGGAAATACACGCCGTACTTTAACAGAATTTATGATGAGTAATTACAATGTTTAATTGACTCCAAAAAAACATAAGGATTAGCAAAAATGATTTGTTGCCAAGATTATTTTGTTACTTTTTTGCACTTATGTAGTTTAGAAGATGGACTATCCTTTGGCTCTTATTATAAAGTTTTCAACTATCCAAGTTTCAATCTCATTTTTTTAAGCCATTGTTGAAAGATACGTATATGGTATATAGCTCATATATTAGCTACTAAGCTTCCAAGTAATGAACAACCATAAGCTCCATACAACATTTTGTTTATTACAGAATAGGCTAGAATTTTACTTTTTGAGAGCAAAAATAAGCACCAATGTAATGGCGAACTTTTGCCGACTGTATAGAAGTACCAATAACAAATCCTTATTGTGCATAGAACTGACTTGTAGTAGTGTTAATAATAATTATTGTGTTACAAGTGGTAGAAGTGGTAATAGGGATAATACTTCATTTAAACTATAAACTGCAAAAGAAAATTATTTGCACGAACTTTTTATTATTTCTAACCATTGTTTTATTGATCGAGACATATGCAGCTCCCCCCATATTCAGATCCATTAAATACTTTCTACTGAAAAATTAATAAATGAAATCATACAAAATTTCACGACAAAAATAATAAACAAAATCTTACCAAAAATAATACATCAGACTTATACTAATACTCCCTAGCATTGACCATTTCAATGATCGACGTCCCCAAATATTTACCTCACTGGAGTGTAAAGTGACAAATGCAAGCTTCTTTTAGGCCAATGCAAAACAACCTGAACATAAATAGCTAAATTAAGATGTGATCAGCAGTGGTGCTGATTCCATGATCAAGAAAATAGTTGGGAGGAAGGATAGAATAACATACATGTGTTGTCTTTCTATCAAAACAATCACACCACCATAATCTAACTGCGACACTCCTGCTTCACCCAACCACACAGCGAACCATTATAATCATTTGATGAATTCAACTTCTGCCCAACCTCACAATCACTCATTGTTACACCCTTCCATATACAATCCAAAATAAAATGAAATGTACAAGAATAACAGTTTAATATTAAATTACAATGATGAAATCAATTAGCTTCAATCAAATTTCATAGCAATTTCATAACAATTTAATCAAACATGAATAATACATCGTACCTGAAGCCGAAATCGAGTATCCTCGAATATAACGTCGAAGTCAAAGTCGAACTTGAGTCTGAAGCCATTATCAATACCCTCGAATCAAACGTCGAAGTCGAGGACCTATTCTCTGAAGTTGAACTTGAGTGCGATTCCCCTAGTGTCTGAAGTCGAGGACCGATTCTCTGAAGTTTAACTTGAGCGCAATTTCCCCAGCGTCTGAAGTCGAGGAGCCGAATCGTTGAGGAGCCGATGGACAATTTTTTTAAAAACGGCCGAGATGAGTAAAAGCGTTGAGAACAGGAGAGAGAAAGGGAAATTAGGGTTATTGGAAATAGCAAGAGCTTGTTTACATTTTTGCCCTCGAGAACCAGCCTTACCAACAAAAATAAGTGTTGACGATAAAAAAATTATAATTATGTATTTTTGGTAACACATTTTTAACACAGCAATGCTTATTATTGTCACTAACATGTAACACAAATAAGTGTTGGCAATTGAGAAATATAAGGGTTACCAAATGGCCATTATGGTGTAGTGCTAGTGCAATAAAAAACACAACCACATATGCCACTGTAAGTCTTGAATGTGCTAGGAGGCCTGGTGCATGCTCCACAATAAATTTTTCCTAAGATAGACTAGAATTTCTAAAGTTTAAAGGGTAAAGATATTCGATGGAACAAAATAAATGTCGAAGGCCAATGGTTGACTGCAAATGTGTAACTTATGGAGACTTAGGGATTTCTACTGCTCAAAATGTGAAGTTGGTATCTTGGTAGCTTAAAGGCTTGTCTAGTATATAATGGGATATTGTGTAGGCTAAAGTTCACGAGCAGCAAGTTTCTTGGAAAAAGATCAAGGAGGTATTTGAAAAATAATGTGTTCCATGTTTAGAGATATCAGTGATTTTTTAATCATTTGTGAATTGGAACAAGGGAACATGCTATGCCCAAATATCTAGAAAAACTAAATGTTGTTCTCAAAATAAGATTCAAATCGTATAATTTAAACTTCAAATCAAAACGGGATTTAAATCGTAAATCGTAGATTCAAGAATTCCGAAAGCTAAAGGTTTGAACATGGTTTGAAATTTATTTTGATGTTTGAACTTTTGTATCTAAACCTAAAACTTTATTTTATCTCTTGTTTGGATTTTATTTTGTTTGGAAATGAGTGGAACCAGAATTGTAGATTCAAATAAGTATACTGAATATATCAAGTTGGATTGAATGACTTTTCTAATCAGCGGTATTAGCTAGATTTGAATCGAAATATAAATCGAACCGTAAAGGGAAAGATTCAATTTGAAACAAGATTCAAATCATTGGATTTTAATATTTTTGACAACAATGGTTGTTCCCAAGTATAAGGCTGATTAATTCGGAACACTAAAGAAGAATGTAGAGAAGTTCATCTTGGGTTGGGATTGAGAAAAGTGATAGAATGATGGCTCATCTGGCACTTCCGTTTAGTGAAGTGGTTGTTATAGCAAGGCGATATGAGCTAATGTGTATTGAGAGGAAGAATGTAGGACTTGAGTGCTACGTGGATAAGATGAAGAAGTTCACCTTATGCCAGAAAGGTGAAAAAAGGTTTAACATTGGAAAGGAAAACCCCAATAGGGAGCATGAAAAAAGTTTATTAGGTCACTTACTGCAATTGTTAATTAAAGAGACATTATGCATCCAAATGCCCAATACTAATTAGACTAGCCATGATTAAGTGATTTACGCTAGACTATAAGAAGACCGAGTGTTCAAATTTAAGATAAGCAAAGCTACATGCTTTAGAGGGACCAACGGTTGGAACATCTGCTAAAGAAAAAAAAATGAAGTGTGTAGTTATTGGAGGTATGTTTTAGAATTCTATTTTTTCAATTAGATTTATGTTAGATACTGGTGTGATACACTTTTTCAATTTTAAAAGATTTGGTTGGTGGTTGGGTTTACTATCACTTATTTAGTTACATCTTTGTTGTGTGTAGTTAATCCAATGGTGGGGATGCCACTCTCGGGTTATGGTGCATTAGTTTAGAATCCTTTCTTTTTGTAAAGATTTATTTTCTTATGATGCATTTAACTTATCTTATTAACTGTTGATTATTGAGAATCAATCTTGGATTTAAACTGCAAATATGCGTTTTCTTAATTATTTTAAATCATTAAACAATTAGAATCTCTATTGGAATTTGGTTATTCACAGTGTACAATGAGCCATGGTAAGCATCCATGGATGAATGGTTAAAGCATCCAACTCATAATTGACAAATTCATAGGTTTAGTTCCTGTTGGATGCACGCCAATGGGAACATTCAATTTCAGTAGCTACGTGCAAAGTGCCTATTAAAACTTATTTTTTTATTTCAGGATAGAAATGTATAACTAAATATGAAAATTGTGTTTAACTGTGTAAGCTACAGGGTTATTTTAGGTATGGATTGATGCTACATAATTACGTTTGAATTTATCATATCGATAGAGTTATCTCTCTACAAAACCCAAAAGGAGGTGGTAGGATTATCGTAGCATCAGATATGATGAAGAAGAAGCTTGGAACTATGTTATGTGGGTTGGAGACTCAAGATGATAATATTAATAGAGTGCTAGTAGGCCAAAAATTTGTATGTGTTTATGAACTTATGATGGGATTATCTAGAAAATAAATCATAATCAAAATCCAAATAGACATGATACCAAGGACACAACATGTAAGTAGGCCTCTTAATGAAATTCCACACAAGTAGATGCAACGACTTGTACCTCCGGACATAATGATTGAAAGCCTAGGTTTACTTCCTGTCTCATGTCATGCCAATGAAGGTTAGTTGTTCTTTTTAATTCATTGTAGGACATAATCATAAGGATAAAATATAAGTGATTGTACACTTTCCAATCTTACCGTGGAAGTAAAAAAATTAATCATCCTATAAAGTATATCAAAAATTACACTATTAGAATATACGCAGTTAAATCCAGAGTTCACAAAAATAACAATATAAAGTTTGACAGGTGCTAAATATGATAGATGGTTACGTGGAGCGTAATGAAGAGTAATATGCAATGCTAATGCCAAGTTCACTTGTCCCCATACTAGATATAGGTCACTCATCTACTACCTTATCTTCATATAGTGGGGAAAAAGGAATGGAGTAGGTCAAACAAAAGTCTAATGAATGGGTTGTATTATTAATATTTAATGTTCACATGCAACTAACTTAATTTATAATCTATATGACTTAATGTGTCTTGCTTGTGTTTTGAATTTCTTACAAGAGATGGTCACATTAATCTAAGGAATATATTTCTACATACATCGACATCAAAACATCTAGTGGAAGTTTGTACTTAGGGATCGAACAAGCAATCAAACCTTTAATCATTAACGGATCAGACTAATAGTCTCTAGGATTGCTCCTTATATAATATCACATATGGGACGATATTATCTGAATTACCACTACGACATATCATACTCATGAATTAAGAGGAGCCTACTCTACCGATCACGCCAACCACGACTTAGGACCCGTTATATGTGTGTCTAATATCAATGGCAGCATTGTTAAATATAACAATATGATTTTTGTTTAATGATAAAAAACATATATATATATATATATATTATAATATAAATGTGTTTGTAACTGTACTATTCTATATTACATCACTTACAAAAATAAATATTTATTGAATAGAATACTATTGTACACAATTCAATTTTTCAAATAGTGTTTTATTCAAATTAATATTTCATTTCAACAATTTAATAGTACAAACTTCTAAGTCAATTATTGTACATTTCACAGTGATATAATACATATACATTGGTTCCTCAATACAACACTCAAAATCACTCGGTTACATACACTTAGTTACATATTCACTTTTCATATACAGTCCTCATACACACACACATACTAGTCTTCAACTGCTTCAGATCCAGTCCAGTCACTTGTATACCTGTCACAGAAACACACATGCAAAGTAAAATGGAACAAAAATAGAATTATCGGCAGAAAAATATAATTTTTTTAAAAAAATTTATTTGACTTAGAATTTTGATGTGTTTCTCAACATATTTCTAGACTTGGTCTGATATATATACATTTTTTAAAGTCTAGACTGCATGTGATATTCACAGTGATTCACTATAAATACCACAAGGTAGACCGAAAGCTATTGCTCGCAGATCAGCCTTAACACAACTATAGTGTTTTGTTGATCAATACCAGCCTTGACTCACATTTGTGGTCTGTTGATCTTGTCCAGCCATGACACAACGTATAGTGGTCTGCTGATCTAAACAGAAAATATTTTTGCACTTGTATACAATTAATTTTCAGTTGAACAGGTACAAATGTCAAGCACGCTCAATGGCACAAAAATAGACAAGGACAAGCACTCACAAATGGCTTCAGGCTCAATAGAACCAAAGATACAAGTGCTTTATGTTCAACCAACATTTCAGTACCAAAAACAATTAAACTGGCAAGTGCAGCATGTGTTCAAATACATGATTAAAGCAGATTCAGAAATGCATGCATCGAGGCAAAATGTTTAATTCGAAAGGAATACATTAAAGAAGGCCAAAAATATGTGGAAATTATCAACATCTATTCAGATCTTAAATTTCGAAAATATTAAAGCAGCAAACAAATATCTGGAAATGCTTTCAATCACCCAGGTGTATTTTCTTTGGGGATGAAAATCATTCAAAGTTTCTAGATTTCGTATGAGTTAAAATCTGCATGAAGGAAATAATTTTGGGAACCAATTTCAGTTGTTTCTAGAAATTAATCAGGATTCACGGCAATTCATCAAGCAAGAATCAAGCAAATATCAAGACCAGATTCATCGTGAAATCAGAGAGTCTAAGGGTTTCAAATACCCTATAAATACACCAGTCATCATAGGCAAAAAGGTATCGAAAACCAAAAGCAATTCGTTCGAGGGGAATGTATCAGAAGTACGCACAAACATTTCGGGTTTTCAATCATAAGCAGAGACCAAATCGCCAACCAGAGAGAAACAATCAATTGAAGTATTCTGAGAATAATTTCGCCAAAGTTTTATAAGTCTCGATTTGGAGCAAAGGGGGCAAAAACCCTAATTTCTTACTCAGGGTCCATTGGATAAAAAAAAATCGACCTTTTTTTTCAAGTTTCAAAGCACATAGCAAAGGAGGGAATCAACTATTTTTTATATAAAAGGGGGGGGGGGGGTTTGTTTATTGTTATTTTAAGTTATATTTCTTTTGAAACTGATCTATAGTTTTGTAGTTTATATGTAAACTAGGTTTTTAGCTACAGGGCTGTAGTTAGGAAAATCTGATCTCAATGATTTGAGATTAGTGCAGGGTTTTGAGCATAGGATTAGAATAGTTGGGAGCGGATGACGCGAGTTTACAGGGAATCGTAAGCGCAAATATTGTTTTGATTCCAGTAGGAACCATGGGGAATGCAGCGGTAGTCAGGGGTTTGCCGAAGCTAGTAAAATCTATGTTATTTATTTTTTGCATTTATTTATTCTACCATGATCTATGCCGTGATAATTTTTATATTCCTCTAAACTGCAATAAACCCTATTCACCCCTCCTTTAGGGTTAATTTAGATCTTACAAGTGGTATCAGAGCTAGGTATTTTTAACTCTAGAGTCATGGATTTCCCTAACGGTGATTTTTCTCGTTGTCAGTCTAGTGAGAATTTTTACAGTATAACCGCAACTATTTTTGATGGACCATATTTTTTAAATTGGAAATCAAAAATGGAATTTTACTTAAAATCTGTTAATATTAAATTTTGGGATATTGTTATCAATGGATGTGATATGGTCGACAAGAATGATATTGTGGTTAATTCAAGTACTACACATATTTTGTATTCTTATATTGATGACGATCAGTATAACCATAGCTCCCATTGTTTAAATACACAAGAAATTTGGTATACTCTTAATGCGATGTATGACAATAGGAGCTCAAAACCCTCGAATGACAACTCAAATTCAGAAATATGCTTGAAAGGAGTTACAGATGAAGAATCTGATGATGATAGAGATGGAGACTTAATAGACTATGAGATAGGAGATTTTTCATATGAAGATTTATTTTATCTTTGTAATGGTTTAACTAAAGCTGTTGATAGTCTCAAATCAAAAAATAAAAACTTAAAATCTAAAAACCTTGAGTTGTGATGTAAAAATGATGATTTGGAATGAAAACTTGAAAACATCAAGAAATTTGAAAACTCCAATTGCAAAAATTATTCAAATTTAGAGAAGGAGTTTGCTCATCTTAATGGAAATTTTAGACAGCTCGAAAATGAAAATTTGATTTTGACAAATCATAAGGATGAGCTAATTCATAAAAATAAAGTTTTGCAATAGGAGTTGGAAAATTTTAAGATTACTAAAAATTCCAAACATGAAATTTTTGAAAAGGAAAGTTTGATAAAATTTGAAACAAACTTGAAAAAGAAATTGAGAAATTCAAGGAATTTGAAAAACTTGAGTTTGGAAAGAAAAAACAATTTGAATATAAGAATTTTTAGCCTAAGGCCAAAATTAAGTCGCTTGAAAATAAATTTTGTTTTAAATCAAACTTTGTCTAAATTCTCTAATGGAGAAAAAATCATTGAATATGTTGTTGAAAACCTAATTTTCTGTTGGAAATAAGAGTGGACTCGATTTTGTGAAAAGTGATCAAATTGAAAATTTGAACTCAAGTAATTTCAAAGAGGTTTGTCAATCATAAACGTGATGAGAACGTGTGTAGAAACAAAACAATTAAATGTGTATGGATCCCAAAACATAACAAAATAGATTCGATCAAGAATAAACGAATTTGGGTTCCTAAATGTACATTGGTGAATTAAAATGGATTGTTGTACAAATGGGTTTGGGTATCAAAACAGTTAAACAATAATATAAGCAGTAAAACAATTTTTGTTAGACCACTCGATTCTATCAAAAATTAGGTACCGAAGGTGGTTGAGGTACAACTTCAATAGAGAAAAAAATTAAGATGTTCCATATTGTTGAACTATTCAGAGTTCCTTAGCCATGATCGTCGAGTTAGATAATCCACATTGTCAATTGTAACTCAGGTATGATCTCTAAACTCATGATTCTTTTTCTAGTTTTATTCCTCTTTTTATTCTTCCTTCCATTCTTCCTTTTATTCTTATTTTTATTCCTCCTTTTCTGTTTTTTGCCAATTTCATATTGACACTGCCATAACGATTTTTACATATCTAGAGCTTCCTAACTTCAAATTTTAATATTCTTGATTCTGTGTAAACTAGATTCATTTATCTAAAAACTTTAATGTTTTGATGATTTCCAAATTTTGAACTTAATTTTGTAAAAAAAATTGCAATTCTTTTGAAGTTTATTTTTTTGACTAATTCCTAAATTTCTGACAGTGATATAGTTTTCTTTACCATATCTTGAACACTGTTATTCAGAATTCTGAAATTTTTGAAGATCTGAAAAGCTAATGATATTTCACACAACTTTGTTGTTTTGAGTTTTTCTAATTCATTTCGGAAAGACTTGAAAAACTGCACTCATTACAACACATTACTTTAAAGCTATAAGTTGTGATAAATTCATAGTTTTTTGGGTTGACTTGGATATTCTGATTTTGAACTGTTTTAATCTTGGATCATGGACTGTTTCTTGTGCTTGTTGTAAATATTGTGAAAATTTCTCTTGTGAATCTTGGTTTGAAATTGATTTTTTCATACTGCTCTACTTAAGGAAATTGAATTGTTAGATTTGTTTGAGTGTACTTGATGTTGAAAAATCGGTGTATATACTTCATTGACTTTTATAGGGAATTCTAGAGCTATAAGTGGAATCTATCCTAGAAGTATTGAAAAATTTCATATTCAACTGTTTGATTTTTGAAACTATTTTTCTAGTTGCATAGTTCTTTCTGAATCCCTCTTGAAATTGATATTTTCAATTTTAAAATCATTTTTGATTATTTATTCAAAAATTGAAATTATTGACCAAATGGAATTATTTTGGAACTTATTAAAATTATTATTAGATTTATGAAATTGTGGTGAGGTGTGACTATAGTATATTTCATAACAAGAGGAGATATTATTTGAATTCTCATTATGATTGAACAAATTTTATAATATTTTTGAATTGGTGCTTATTTCACGATCATCTTCTTTTTCTACCATCCTTCTGTCATTCATCATTTTATATAATGTAGAGAGTTAATTTTTTGGACACCAAAGAAAGTACAGTTTTTTTTTGAAAAATTTGTGATGGAAATATGGTTATACTATTTTTCAAAATGAGAGAGAGTTGAAAATTTTCAAAAACCCTGATATGGTTTAACATATTTAATATATGATTTATTTGGAAATTTATTCCATAACCAGCTATATTCCTACCATTTTTCTATCATTCATAATGATTTTATATGATGAGCGGATTTTTATATAATAAGTGTTACTCTAACCTCATTTAAAAAACCAAGATATGGTCATGTATGGTTAGAGAATACTTATAATTTAAGTTGCAACTGACCTCATTTAAAAGTCCTTATGGTTATGTGTGGTTAGAGTGCTCTTAAAAAAATGAAAATAAAAGAAAAGAATAAACTGCGTATACATGAAATCCTCCTTATGATGTTGAAACTGACCCGTCTATCCATTTTCTGATTTGTGAAATGTATTTTTATGTTATGAAATATTATGATTTTTGGCTTGATAGTTTCGAGATTTTCGAGATTTGATTTTATCTTTTGATTTGAATTTATATTCATAGTCCAAATCCATTGCTATTTTGTGCTTAATTTTTGAATCTTTTTGAAAATTATTGGAATTCATTTGTAACTCTCTTCATTTTATAAAATCCATTATATAATCATCATTCTAATATGTGAAATTTGCTTCTGTTTTGGAGAATATTATATTTTTGTTTAATTAAATGAGAATTATGATGTATATTCTCTCTCTTGATTTGACTTTATTTTTCTAGTCTATGTTCATCACTTTTTCGATTTCAATTATACTTTTGATGATAACAAAAAGGGGGAGAATGGTTAAGATTTTGATTGATGAGTGAATAATTCAAGAATATTTTTAATATTGGAAGTTCAATTGATTTTAAACTCACTTATATGCACTTATATAGGGGGAGTTCAATTGTAGGGGGAGCATACAAATAGGAAGAGTACTATATTTCATATTCAAACACATTTATTTATCACATTCAAAATCTTTGTGTATGTTTGTCATCATCAAAAATGGGAGATTGTTGAATATAGCAATATGATTTTGGTTTGATGATAACAAACATATATATTATAATATAAATGTTTTTGTAACTGTACTATTCTATACTACACCACATATGGAAATAAATATTTATTGAATATAATACTATTGTACACAATTCTATATTCAAACAATGTGTTATTCAAATAAATATTTTATTTCAACATTGAATAGTACAAACTTCTAACTTCTCCATTGTACATTTCACAGTGATATAATACATATACATTGGTTCCTCACTACAACACTCAAAATTCACTCACTTATGTATTCACTTTTCATATACACTTCTCATACGCGCGCGCACACACACACACTAGTCTTCGGCTACTTCAGATCTAGTCCAGTTACCTGTATACCTGTCATAGAAACACACACACACATAGTAAACTGGAACAAAAATAGAATTATCTACAGGCGAATATGAATTTATTTTATATTTTATTTACCTTAAAAATTTTGTGTGTTTCTCATCATATATCTAGACTTGATCTGATATATCTACATTTTTTTTCAAGTCTAGATTACATGTGATATTCACAGTGATTCACTATAAATACCACAAGGTAGACTGAATACTAGTGCTCGCAGATTAGCCTCAACATAGCTATAGTGGTCTACTGATCAAGACCAGCCTCAATTCACATTTGTGATCTGCCAATCTTGACCAGCCATAACACAACGTATAATGGTCTGCTGTTTTAAATAAAAAATATATTTTTGCACTTGTATACAGTTATTTTTCAAGTGAACATATACAAATGTCCAGTGTGCTCAATGGTACATAAATAGACAAGGACAAGCACTCCCAAATGGCTTCAGGCTCTAGAGAACCAAAGATGCAAGTGCTTTAGGTTTAACAAATATTTTAGTACCACAAGCAAATAAACTGGCAAGTGCAGCATGTGTTCAAATACATAATTGAAGCAGATTCAGAAATGCATTCATCAAGGAAAAATGTAGGGAAAACATTAAAAGGGTCAAAAATATGTGGAAAGTATCAACATCTGTTCAAATATTATTTTTGGCAAATATTAAATTAGCAAGAAAATATTTGGAAATGCTTTCAATCATGCAAGTATATTTTCTTTGGGCATGACAATCATTCAAAGTTTTCAGATTTCGCATGAGCTAAAATTAGCATTGAGGAAATATGTTTGGGAACCAGTTTCAATTGTTTCTAGAAATTAATCAGGGATTTGTGGCAATTCATCATTCAAGAATCAAGAAAATATCAAGACCAGATCCATCATGTAATCAGAGAGTTAAGGGTTTCTAATACCTTATAAATACACAAATCTCATGGGCAAAAAGGTATCGAAAACCACAAGCAATTCATTCGAGAGAAAAGAATTAGAAGTACCCATAAACATTTTGTGTTTTCGATCATAAGTAGAGGCTAGATTACCAACCAGAGAGCAACAATCAATCTTCAGACAACAATTTCTCCAAATTTTTACAAGTCACGATTTGGAGCAAAGGGGCAAAAACACCAATTTCTTATTCAGAGGCCATAGGAGAAAAAGAAACCGACCTTTTTTCTCAAGTGTCAGAGCACATAGCAAAGGGGGGATCCAACTATTTTTTTTAGATAAAGGGTTTTTTGTTTTATTGTTATTTTAAGTTGTGCTTCTTTTGAAACCGATCTACAGTTTTCTAGTTTATCTGTACACTACGTTTTTAGCTACAGGGTTGTAGTTAGGAAAATCTGATCTAAGGGGTTTGAGATCAGTGCAGGGTTTTGAGCTAGGATTAGAATAGCTGGGAGCAGGCATTGCGAGTTTATAGGGAATTGTAAGCATGGAGATTGTTTTAATTCTAGTAGAAAACTTGGGGAATGCAGTAGTAGGCAGGGGTTTGCCAAAGCTAAGTAAAATCTGTGTCATTTACTTTCTGCATTTATTTATTCTGCTATGATTTGTGTTGTGATAATTTTTATATTCCTCAAAACTTCAATAAACCATATTCACCTTAATATAGGGTTAATTTAGATCCTAGAAGAAACACTTATTCGACCATGCAACCAATTTGAGAATGCAGAATATGAATCTTAAGGCTAAATTAACACTAGGAGAAAGTGAATAATGTTTTCTTAATTATAAGAATTTTCTTATTAAGTTTTAACCGAATATTACTTGAATTGAAGCAATTAACAATCATAGAAATAGTTATAGAATCAAGATGTAAATTAAAGTAAATTTAGTAAAGTAAAAGGAAAAATCATATCAAGGTTTTTATACTGATTCAAAGTTACGCTATGTAACGACCCGTATTTTTCTGCCAATTTAATTAGATTAATTTAAATATTTTATTAATTTAAAATATTGGTTTGAGGTTGGATAATCGAATTTAATGATTATATTGTGAATATATTATTTAAAATAAATAATAAATATTATTTTAATTTCCAAAATATGGGAAATTGTCGAAATTGAAATATACTGTGATCCGACAGTTTAAAATGGTCAAATATTGTTTATGGTGGAATTTTAGTGACAATTCGTTTTGAAAACGACGACGAATATATATAGTTTATAATTTAATTAAATAACGAGCTGCAGCGGCGCGGTAGTTCGCGTTTTGGCGTTTTGAACTTCAATTGGTCGTATCGGATTCAAAATAAGTCGGATTTCATCGAAACAAGAAACGTTGGGACCAGTTTGACAATATCTTCCCAACGGCAGAGAAAAATCCAGTTTTCGTCGTGTAGATTTTGTTTTATGTCCAAATCAAATTTTGGGAAAAACAGCGCCAGAATTCCTTTTATATATATAGCGCTGCAGTTATATAAAATAATGGTTTTTAAATATTTTAAACATCGAATTGGCTTGGAATTCAACCCGGGTTATTTTTCCTTGGTAATACATCGAATTCTGGTCGGGTATGGCCAATTTCAATATTTTGATATTATTATATTGAAGTATTTTAAAATTGGGTTATTTTAATTCGAATTGGCCAGTTTAAAAGGAACATTTTTCAAACGACCTCTGTTTTCGACGAAACAAATTTTGTTGGGACCGTATAAGTAAATTATTGCCAGATTTTCTGACGGCGCATCAATCGGTGTTATTCTGTGAGCGTGGCAAAATAAAATGTAAAATAAATCGATCAATTTGGATGTGTACGAACGCTATTTGAGCAAACGGACTCGGAATTCGACGAAACAAGTTTCATTAGGACCGTATCATCAAAATATACTATGCCGTCCAGTCGCAACTCGAACGGGGTTCGTATGTGAGCGCAGCAGCGAATAAACGATGTTCGAAAACGCGATAGACACGAAATAAAATATCGTCAGTCACATCGTCAGAATTAAAATATATTTTTCCTAACTTTTTTCCCCTATATAAAGCCTCAAACCAGCAAAACCCTAGCCACCAAATCCATTTTCTTCAACACATTTTGCAGAAAAGTCCCTAGAACTAAAATAATTTATATCTCAAAATCCGGCAGTGTTTTGTGGTGGCGGCCAAAGGGAAAGTCGTAGATCGTGTCGAGGGGGAGGTACTGTCAAAAACTTGGGTTGATCGGAGGTCCGAGGTGGCCGGAATTCGCGAAGAACAGCGAAGGATAGTCTTCGGTTGTTGCCAAAATTCGAGAGCTATGGTCAATTTCGTTGGACAAGACCTTAGGGGTTTCGTAGAGGGGAGAAAGAGCTTCCGTTTGGCTGTGGTCTCGACTGCTCTAGTTGTCTGTGGACGGAGAAATCGAGGGGTGAAAGTAAGGGTAGTTTTTGGGGTTCGGTTTTGAAATGGCGAGTGGTTTGGGCCGTTTTCCGGCGAGGAGTGGCGGAGTTATGGTCGCGGACCAGGGGGGTTCGACGCTGGGTGGTGTGGCGCGTCGATCGGAGGTGGTCCGGTCAGCTCTCGAGGTGTGGGGCGGCCGCAGTTTACAGTTGAACGGATTTTGGTCGGGGAGGTTTTCTGGACGGGCGGAGCTAGGAGGGGACCGGGGTCTCGGGGCGGTGACGCTGCACGCTGGCGCGGTTCCGATGGTGGTGGCGGCGAGGGTCCCGGCGTCCTAGATCGTCGTCGGTGAAGCTTGGTTCTCCGTCGTGTATTGTGAAGGAAGAGGATGACGGGCTTCAGCCATCAACGAAAGAGAAACGCGTTATTCTTCTAACGGACGATGACGTGGCAGCCCAGTCAGCAATTAATTAAGGTAAAATTAATTTATTAATTAATTAATTAAACTCGTTAAATTTGTTTAAACTTCGAATCAGCATAACTTTTGCATACGTTAACGGAATTTAACGAAACAAGTTGCGTTGGGATCGCAGGGACGAGACCTACCCGATGGCACTGACTAGGAGTCAATCCGACGCCGTTGAAAATTCAGCTAATTTTGGACGGTCGTCCCAAGTTAAAAGCGACAAACGCGTCAACCGTCGACCAGAACAAACTCTGGTGAGTTAATTCTCACACCTTCTGGAATACTGTGATGTGGTAAAGTCACAGTTAAATATAATTTACAGTTAACAGTTTAAATTGGCTGATTGGATGTGATGGATGCAAGTTGCTTGTTGTTGGTTGATGGTTGCAGTTAATTATATTCTGCCAATTGTTTAACTCGTATAATGTTATCAACTGACATCTGTGATGCAGAGAAGGACAGGTTGGAGGGATCCGACCGGATTCCTCAAATAAACTGTATTTTTGTTTGTTGTACATATTATGGATTGTTCACATCGACTGACACCAAAACTGTTTCAAATGTTGACAGTTGAATATACAACCCTCGTTGTTGTGGTTAAGATCAACTGTTTGTGTTGACTGAGTAAATGGGCAGTAATGGTCTAGTCGTAGGGTTTTGACATTGTTCTACCGTCAAGGAAATTGACGGGGTTTCCAAGTTATAATTTATTTATAACTGAATTTTAAGTTATGCAATTATTTAATACGTGTATTTAAATTGGGGATTTAAATTAAATAAGTTAAATCGAGTTATTGAGAGAATTTAGTTAAATGGTTTGATCAGTTGAGAAGCAGAAATCAAGATATTCCATGGGTTGTTAAAAAGGGAAATAATTGTTCCAAACAATTAAAAGGCGACCTTAATTAATTAAATTAATTAATTAATTTAAGGAAGGGGAAATGACAATTGGAATTCAGTTAATAATTAACTGATGAGTATGGTTGGTAAATCCACCGTTTCGAGTAGAATGGACAAAGGAAATAAATGTTGGTTTAAATATTCGTTAAAGTTTAACGAAAGGTGTTGGATATTAGTTAATCTTTGATTAACTGTAATCAAAAAAGATAATTAAATTGGTTATTGTTAATAACCCGGATTATTATTAAGTAGAGTGTAAAAATGATAATAATGCTATTTTTGGATTAAGATTAAAGTTAACTATATTTTAATATAGTAGATGTTAAAACAAATTATTCTTTAAATTAAAATGATTTAAAGTAGTGAATTCAATTTAAGGTCAAGTAAGAATTTTATTAAAAGGATTTGTAAATCCAAGTTTCAACAAGGTTTGATAAATGAGAATTCGATGAACAAGTGATCAACTGACGATGGAGTTAGCCAAAGAGGCGATAAAGGTTTATTTTAGAAATGTCTAATTAGATGGAACCAAAATATTTGACCAAGGATTTATATTATGAATCAAAAGGGCCTGAGTGAGAGGATGGTAAAAGTGTGTTTGGTGAATATTTACTTAATTAAGAAATTAAGTAGAGAAAGTCTTGAGCGGGGTTTCAAATGTAAGAAGCAGTTTTAAAACCAAATTTGAAACCCAAATAGTAAATAAGAATTTAGAAGTGGTTAAGTTTCAAGCTGATATTATTCTGAGGTAAGAAAGTTGTTGACTAAGGTCTGAGAGGTAACTAAAATACCCCAACTTGGTTGGCTTCCCTATTGTCAAGGAATAATATTAGTTGGAAACAAGTGAAATGTTGAATATTAGTTTTATCTATTGGAGGAATGTCGAATTCAAATGCAAGGTTGTTGGAAAATAGATAACATTTGCAATATTAATTCAAGGGAAATAAGAATAGGGTTTTCAAATTATACAAAACATTAGTTATGCAATTAGAGTTAATCTAATATCGTATTTAAGTTGGAATTAGTCAAACCAGAGTTAGTTAGGAAAGTTTCCATTGCGTACGACTGCTAGCGTAATTCGCAGGGCCGCAGATAGCCTACGGCGGTCGGATGTTTCCAGAGGGAATCAGGCGTAACCATTGTGATCGCTGCGATCTAGAGTCGAGAGAATGGATTTAAGTCGAGTCTGAATTAATTGATAGTAGTAATAAATCGAGTTAATCTAGTCGAGTTAATCTAGTCAAGTTAAATGAGTCGAGTTAGTTAAGTAGAGTTAATCAATCAAAGTAAACCAATCAGAGTTAATCAGATAAACTTGGTGTATACATATATGTTAAAGAGGTCGGGTTGTATTAAGTGCTGTATTAGAAAACTGATTGTATTCACACCATTGTTATTCGATAGTTAAATCACCGACTATTGAAGTTTGACCAATACGCTTGTTGGTATGGAAAGTCCGAGATCGAATTATATTCGAATACCATTCCGACCAACAATACGTGAAGACGTCGCTGAAGACGGAGCAAGCGAAGACCGTGGATCTCCTAAGCGGAGGGATTACTTGACGAATATACTCTGTGTTGCAACCAGAGTTATTCTGTCGTGATTCAGTCGTAGTTGGAATCTACAGGTTGCAAGGACTTCTCGCTACTGATCCATGGGGTGATTCCTATATGAGATGCAGTAGGAGAGTACCTTCGGTTCATCCTGTTCCTGGATGACTTGTATGGACAGATGTCTGACAGAGTATTTCCAAAGGAATTACATGCGTTGATTTCTCCAAACGTACGATAGTTGACGGCGGAGGAATGGTTATTCTCTAGCCAGATAGCTAGAGTATGTTTGTGGACGTCAATCAAGTGTGATCTGGCGGATCTGACGATGTGGCATTCAAAGTGAATGATGACCAGATGTTCTAGAGATGAAGTTCTAGCCTCAAGCCTCATCAACCGGGAAATGA
This sequence comes from Allium sativum, assembly GCA_030737875.1. NCBI lineage: Eukaryota > Viridiplantae > Streptophyta > Magnoliopsida > Asparagales > Amaryllidaceae > Allium > Allium sativum. The sequence goes on from CM060913.1 coordinate 9,474,128, forward strand.
CAAAAATCGGGCAGGCAGCATGGCTATGTGGGTCGCTCCCATTAGGATGTATGATCACCTATCTAGAGAAATTCCTATTGCTTCTTTATCTATTCGATGCTGACCCTATTCGGGTGGCGGTTGCTGATCCCAACCGTCGGTGATATACATTCGATACACTCAAGCGAAATGAGTGGTCGGTCATGTGTGGGCCGGGTTGCAAGACGTTCTTGTTGAACCCAGTGTATTCGCCTCTAGAGATACACGTGCGGAAGGTGGTCCCATACCTTGTCAAGTTGGAAATCCAATATCCAATAAGTACCCGCGGTTTTCGATTATATACTATATATGGGGAGCGTGAGATGCAAGCGTTCCTCTAGATTGCTAATTTCTTGTAATTAGACATTATGATAATATCAGATCAAAGTATGATTTCAAACAAATGGTTTGGGTTATAGTAAGGTAAAAACCGTCCGTGTTTATGTGTGGGCTGGTCTTACTATTATCCTTTTATTTCGAAAAGGATTTCCAAAGTTAAACAGGTGTGTGTGTAAACAAGTGTGTGTTATGTGAATTTATCACTGATAGTATTCCAGACTGACCCGGTGTATTTTGTTTTAAATCAAATGTGCTCGGGTCAGACCGAGTATGTTCCAGGTTAGGTTTCACTTGGAGTTTCTGGAGCTGGAAGCAGGCGGCTTCACCGCTAGTTATTCAAAGTTATTATTCCGCTGTGACTGATGTATGTGTACTCTGATGATTGGTATGTATATACAGTTTTTGTATAAAGAGATTTGATATTATATTTTATTCGTTCCGCTGTGAGATTCTGATGTGCTCTTCTTCTTTCTTCTATTCTAATAATTCTTTCTTTCTATCCTCACCCTCTAAATTCTTTCTCATGACAATCTGGGGGTTCGATACTTGGGTTTTTGGCAAGTGATACGAGTTTACGTATTGTTGTCGAGAACCCGATTGTCGTTCTTTTTCCCCGGGTCGTTACAGTGGTATCAGAGCTATTGGTTTAATGATTAACCTTGGCTCTGTGGTGTGACTCAATAGAGATGGGGTTAGCAGTACCCTAGATTGAGTTTGAGTAGATATACGAGAGAGCGTATTTGTGATTTGATATAAAATTATTTTTAATGATTATTTTTGCCCAATTTTATTTTATAATAAAATAAAGGTAAAAGTTATTATAGTATGGGCAATCATTTTGATTGGTTATTGTTGGTTGTATAATATGTTTGTGGTGCATGGTTGATTGCTTGAATATAACCTGAACTTGAAATAGATAGACTTGGTTGAAAAACCAAAGATGAAATAAACAAGTTGGGTAATCAATCCAAATTTAACAGATCTGAGTGGATAATTTAAGAAATAAGCGAAGTGATATAAATAATTATAATCTCGTGTGGGTTGAACTGTGTATATAATTGGTTGGTGTGGAATGATATGGATGTATCGAACATAATTGACATTTGTTGATAACTGATAAGTTTGTTTGAGTTGAGAACAGGTGTAAGGTGCCAGTTCAGCTTTAAACCCAACCAAAGGAGAAAATCTGGAGTTATTTGAATCCAGTTGAGTAGAGTTGCAAAATCAATTAAGCAGGCTCAAATAAATATATCGCTTATTGCATAATAACGCTCGCCAAAAGGTACGCTTACGCAAATATGAAATTTTGGATTTTGTTTGGATTTTGAGTTTGGATTTTGAATTTTCCGACCATGAGAGTCGATGTATACATATTTCTTGAACCTGCGATATTGCAGATGTCCCTCCGTACAGGGGAGACTCTGCCGAAATTTTTCTAAAATTCAAGGAGTTAGAAAATTTTTGGAATTTTTTTTAGGAAATTCTTTCCTTTGAAATAAATTGGTTTTAAAACCAATAGGGTCAGTTTGAAAATAAATTCGAGTTTTAAATTTTATTATTTTTGAAAAGACAATAATAGACGACATTTCTTCTACTTAGCAATTTCGAGGACGAAATTATTTTAAGAGGGAAGGAATGTAACGACCCGTATTTTTCTGCCAATTTAATTAGATTAATTTAAATATTTTATTAATTTAAAATATTGGTTTGAGGTTGGATAATCGAATTTAATGATTATATTGTGAATATATTATTTAAAATAAATAATAAATATTATTTTAATTTCCAAAATATGGGAAATTGTCGAAATTGAAATATACTGTGATCCGACAGTTTAAAATGGTCAAATATTGTTTATGGTGGAATTTTAGTGACAATTCGTTTTGAAAACGACGACGAATATATATAGTTTATAATTTAATTAAATAACGAGCTGCAGCGGCGCGGTAGTTCGCGTTTTGGCGTTTTGAACTTCAATTGGTCGTATCGGATTCAAAATAAGTCGGATTTCATCGAAACAAGAAACGTTGGGACCAGTTTGACAATATCTTCCCAACGGCAGAGAAAAATCCAGTTTTCGTCGTGTAGATTTTGTTTTATGTCCAAATCAAATTTTGGGAAAAACAGCGCCAGAATTCCTTTTATATATATAGCGCTGCAGTTATATAAAATAATGGTTTTTAAATATTTTAAACATCGAATTGGCTTGGAATTCAACCCGGGTTATTTTTCCTTGGTAATACATCGAATTCTGGTCGGGTATGGCCAATTTCAATATTTTGATATTATTATATTGAAGTATTTTAAAATTGGGTTATTTTAATTCGAATTGGCCAGTTTAAAAGGAACATTTTTCAAACGACCTCTGTTTTCGACGAAACAAATTTTGTTGGGACCGTATAAGTAAATTATTGCCAGATTTTCTGACGGCGCATCAATCGGTGTTATTCTGTGAGCGTGGCAAAATAAAATGTAAAATAAATCGATCAATTTGGATGTGTACGAACGCTATTTGAGCAAACGGACTCGGAATTCGACGAAACAAGTTTCATTAGGACCGTATCATCAAAATATACTATGCCGTCCAGTCGCAACTCGAACGGGGTTCGTATGTGAGCGCAGCAGCGAATAAACGATGTTCGAAAACGCGATAGACACGAAATAAAATATCGTCAGTCACATCGTCAGAATTAAAATATATTTTTCCTAACTTTTTTCCCCTATATAAAGCCTCAAACCAGCAAAACCCTAGCCACCAAATCCATTTTCTTCAACACATTTTGCAGAAAAGTCCCTAGAACTAAAATAATTTATATCTCAAAATCCGGCAGTGTTTTGTGGTGGCGGCCAAAGGGAAAGTCGTAGATCGTGTCGAGGGGGAGGTACTGTCAAAAACTTGGGTTGATCGGAGGTCCGAGGTGGCCGGAATTCGCGAAGAACAGCGAAGGATAGTCTTCGGTTGTTGCCAAAATTCGAGAGCTATGGTCAATTTCGTTGGACAAGACCTTAGGGGTTTCGTAGAGGGGAGAAAGAGCTTCCGTTTGGCTGTGGTCTCGACTGCTCTAGTTGTCTGTGGACGGAGAAATCGAGGGGTGAAAGTAAGGGTAGTTTTTGGGGTTCGGTTTTGAAATGGCGAGTGGTTTGGGCCGTTTTCCGGCGAGGAGTGGCGGAGTTATGGTCGCGGACCAGGGGGGTTCGACGCTGGGTGGTGTGGCGCGTCGATCGGAGGTGGTCCGGTCAGCTCTCGAGGTGTGGGGCGGCCGCAGTTTACAGTTGAACGGATTTTGGTCGGGGAGGTTTTCTGGACGGGCGGAGCTAGGAGGGGACCGGGGTCTCGGGGCGGTGACGCTGCACGCTGGCGCGGTTCCGATGGTGGTGGCGGCGAGGGTCCCGGCGTCCTAGATCGTCGTCGGTGAAGCTTGGTTCTCCGTCGTGTATTGTGAAGGAAGAGGATGACGGGCTTCAGCCATCAACGAAAGAGAAACGCGTTATTCTTCTAACGGACGATGACGTGGCAGCCCAGTCAGCAATTAATTAAGGTAAAATTAATTTATTAATTAATTAATTAAACTCGTTAAATTTGTTTAAACTTCGAATCAGCATAACTTTTGCATACGTTAACGGAATTTAACGAAACAAGTTGCGTTGGGATCGCAGGGACGAGACCTACCCGATGGCACTGACTAGGAGTCAATCCGACGCCGTTGAAAATTCAGCTAATTTTGGACGGTCGTCCCAAGTTAAAAGCGACAAACGCGTCAACCGTCGACCAGAACAAACTCTGGTGAGTTAATTCTCACACCTTCTGGAATACTGTGATGTGGTAAAGTCACAGTTAAATATAATTTACAGTTAACAGTTTAAATTGGCTGATTGGATGTGATGGATGCAAGTTGCTTGTTGTTGGTTGATGGTTGCAGTTAATTATATTCTGCCAATTGTTTAACTCGTATAATGTTATCAACTGACATCTGTGATGCAGAGAAGGACAGGTTGGAGGGATCCGACCGGATTCCTCAAATAAACTGTATTTTTGTTTGTTGTACATATTATGGATTGTTCACATCGACTGACACCAAAACTGTTTCAAATGTTGACAGTTGAATATACAACCCTCGTTGTTGTGGTTAAGATCAACTGTTTGTGTTGACTGAGTAAATGGGCAGTAATGGTCTAGTCGTAGGGTTTTGACATTGTTCTACCGTCAAGGAAATTGACGGGGTTTCCAAGTTATAATTTATTTATAACTGAATTTTAAGTTATGCAATTATTTAATACGTGTATTTAAATTGGGGATTTAAATTAAATAAGTTAAATCGAGTTATTGAGAGAATTTAGTTAAATGGTTTGATCAGTTGAGAAGCAGAAATCAAGATATTCCATGGGTTGTTAAAAAGGGAAATAATTGTTCCAAACAATTAAAAGGCGACCTTAATTAATTAAATTAATTAATTAATTTAAGGAAGGGGAAATGACAATTGGAATTCAGTTAATAATTAACTGATGAGTATGGTTGGTAAATCCACCGTTTCGAGTAGAATGGACAAAGGAAATAAATGTTGGTTTAAATATTCGTTAAAGTTTAACGAAAGGTGTTGGATATTAGTTAATCTTTGATTAACTGTAATCAAAAAAGATAATTAAATTGGTTATTGTTAATAACCCGGATTATTATTAAGTAGAGTGTAAAAATGATAATAATGCTATTTTTGGATTAAGATTAAAGTTAACTATATTTTAATATAGTAGATGTTAAAACAAATTATTCTTTAAATTAAAATGATTTAAAGTAGTGAATTCAATTTAAGGTCAAGTAAGAATTTTATTAAAAGGATTTGTAAATCCAAGTTTCAACAAGGTTTGATAAATGAGAATTCGATGAACAAGTGATCAACTGACGATGGAGTTAGCCAAAGAGGCGATAAAGGTTTATTTTAGAAATGTCTAATTAGATGGAACCAAAATATTTGACCAAGGATTTATATTATGAATCAAAAGGGCCTGAGTGAGAGGATGGTAAAAGTGTGTTTGGTGAATATTTACTTAATTAAGAAATTAAGTAGAGAAAGTCTTGAGCGAGGTTTCAAATGTAAGAAGCAGTTTTAAAACCAAATTTGAAACCCAAATAGTAAATAAGAATTTAGAAGTGGTTAAGTTTCAAGCTGATATTATTCTGAGGTAAGAAAGTTGTTGACTAAGGTCTGAGAGGTAACTAAAATACCCCAACTTGGTTGGCTTCCCTATTGTCAAGGAATAATATTAGTTGGAAACAAGTGAAATGTTGGATATTAGTTTTATCTATTGGAGGAATGTCGAATTCAAATGCAAGGTTGTTGGAAAATAGATAACATTTGCAATATTAATTCAAGGGAAATAAGAATAGGGTTTTCAAATTATACAAAACATTAGTTATGCAATTAGAGTTAATCTAATATCGTATTTAAGTTGGAATTAGTCAAACCAGAGTTAGTTAGGAAAGTTTCCATTGCGTACGACTGCTAGCGTAATTCGCAGGGCCGCAGATAGCCTACGGCGGTCGGATGTTTCCAGAGGGAATCAGGCGTAACCATTGTGATCGCTGCGATCTAGAGTCGAGAGAATGGATTTAAGTCGAGTCTGAATTAATTGATAGTAGTAATAAATCGAGTTAATCTAGTCGAGTTAATCTAGTCAAGTTAAATGAGTCGAGTTAGTTAAGTAGAGTTAATCAATCAAAGTAAACCAATCAGAGTTAATCAGATAAACTTGGTGTATACATATATGTTAAAGAGGTCGGGTTGTATTAAGTGCTGTATTAGAAAACTGATTGTATTCACACCATTGTTATTCGATAGTTAAATCACCGACTATTGAAGTTTGACCAATACGCTTGTTGGTATGGAAAGTCCGAGATCGAATTATATTCGAATACCATTCCGACCAACAATACGTGAAGACGTCGCTGAAGACGGAGCAAGCGAAGACCGTGGATCTCCTAAGCGGAGGGATTACTTGACGAATATACTCTGTGTTGCAACCAGAGTTATTCTGTCGTGATTCAGTCGTAGTTGGAATCTACAGGTTGCAAGGACTTCTCGCTACTGATCCATGGGGTGATTCCTATATGAGATGCAGTAGGAGAGTACCTTCGGTTCATCCTGTTCCTGGATGACTTGTATGGACGGATGTCTGACAGAGTATTTCCAAAGGAATTACATGCGTTGATTTCTCCAAACGTACGATAGTTGACGGCGGAGGAATGGTTATTCTCTAGCCAGATAGCTAGAGTATGTTTGTGGACGTCAATCAAGTGTGATCTGGCAGATCTGACGATGTGGCATTCAAAGTGAATGATGACCAGATGTTCTAGAGATGAAGTTCTAGCCTCAAGCCTCATCAACCGGGAAATGACAAAAATCGGGCAGGCAGCATGGCTATGTGGGTCGCTCCCATTAGGATGTATGATCACCTATCTAGAGAAATTCCTATTGCTTCTTTATCTATTCGATGCTGACCCTATTCGGGTGGCGGTTGCTGATCCCAACCGTCGGTGATATACATTCGATACACTCAAGCGAAATGAGTGGTCGGTCATGTGTGGGCCGGGTTGCAAGACGTTCTTGTTGAACCCAGTGTATTCGCCTCTAGAGATACACGTGCGGAAGGTGGTCCCATACCTTGTCAAGTTGGAAATCCAATATCCAATAAGTACCCGCGGTTTTCGATTATATACTATATATGGGGAGCGTGAGATGCAAGCGTTCCTCTAGATTGCTAATTTCTTGTAATTAGACATTATGATAATATCAGATCAAAGTATGATTTCAAACAAATGGTTTGGGTTATAGTAAGGTAAAAACCGTCCGTGTTTATGTGTGGGCTGGTCTTACTATTATCCTTTTATTTCGAAAAGGATTTCCAAAGTTAAACAGGTGTGTGTGTAAACAAGTGTGTGTTATGTGAATTTATCACTGATAGTATTCCAGACTGACCCGGTGTATTTTGTTTTAAATCAAATGTGCTCGGGTCAGACCGAGTATGTTCCAGGTTAGGTTTCACTTGGAGTTTCTGGAGCTGGAAGCAGGCGGCTTCACCGCTAGTTATTCAAAGTTATTATTCCGCTGTGACTGATGTATGTGTACTCTGATGATTGGTATGTATATACAGTTTTTGTATAAAGAGATTTGATATTATATTTTATTCGTTCCGCTGTGAGATTCTGATGTGCTCTTCTTCTTTCTTCTATTCTAATAATTCTTTCTTTCTATCCTCACCCTCTAAATTCTTTCTCATGACAATCTGGGGGTTCGATACTTGGGTTTTTGGCAAGTGATACGAGTTTACGTATTGTTGTCGAGAACCCGATTGTCGTTCTTTTTCCCCGGGTCGTTACACGCTACATCAGGTCCTGCAACAGTCATGTAAGATTTCTTTTTAGTATAATGTCAAAATACAATCTCGGTTCCAAGGCTATGAGACACATCCTCAAAAATTTCCGACCCTTGGGTAGAGTCACCTAGATTTTCGTGGTTATTAACCACACCTAATTGATTTTCGGGCTCAACCGCACCCAATTGATTTATAGTCTATAATCACACCTTTTTTTATGGTGTTTTTTGGTTTGATAGAGTTTAGACTTGTATCTTTTGATATTTGATTACAATCGATCCTCTAACTATGAACTGCACTTTGATCTTGAGAGAATGACATAAAATTAAATCAAGGATAAATGGATTTGACTTTGATTGAATTTTGGCATAGTTTGGTTAAGAGATTATTTAGAAAACAAGAGAAGATAAAGAGGAGAGAAGAATGGAAGAAAGTGGTTTTGAAAGTCATTCAAAATGACTAATATATATTGAGAAACAACAACCATGTTTATTTGCGAAAGGTTGGGATGAATACACTTCTTTCGAAAAATTGATTTTTGAAAAAAATAATTGGCTACCATATTGACATATCCTAGATATGTACGTCAAAATATCCACGTGTGTTTCAAAATTTTGTTTATTTTAAAATGTTTCTAAATTTGTGGCTTCGTAAAATAATTTTAAATTCTGTAAACTCATTCTAACGTAGTATATACATAATTTAATCATAATAAAACTTTATAAAATAATTTTGAATACAAAATATTAAATATAATGGAAATAATATATATATACGAAACCATTTTAAAAAGAAAATACAAGAATTTTTCAAAGCATATATTTAAAACTTACAAAACTAAAATACAGAAGGTTAGAAACCAAAAAGGATATTTCAAAAAAAATATCCTTTTGAAATCAAGGCTTATTTTGAAAATCATGTGAAAAATCATTTTGGGAAAAAAGGAGAGATTAAATGCTATTAAAATTTAGCATATATTATAAAATTCTAAACTTATCTGGAACATCTTGGACTCTTCTTCAATACTCATGAGTCTTCATTTTCTAACTCTTGAATTGTCTTGATAATCTACATACCGTATGGTCATTATAATCAGTACCTGTCTGTATCCTTCACTATATACAACATTTATCTAGACAAACATTAATATTTATATTTCATATTATTTCGTAAGTTGTTGTCATAAAAACCATTATCTTTGATATTAATAATCTCCCCTTTCTTAATGATGATAACATTATTTGTAAAATATAACATAACTCCTATTGATTTCTAGAACTCCCGCTTAATCTATGCCTATTTTCCTATTTAATATTCCATTCCCCCTTGTTATCAATGGAAACAATAATTCTATTTCTAACTGACAAATTCTAACTCTAAATCTAATATTAGTTTTAATACTATACTAATATATAAAACTCCTTATAACTTAAATAATATAGGAAAATCATAAAAGGAATAATAATGCAAGTAGAACATAAGAATGATATAGTGATGAAGTAAAAAAGATTATCATTGGTCAATCATTCAGTCAAATAACACAAATCCTAATACAATGAATCAATCTAAGCCAAGCCAAAAAAATCAAATCCAGTCCAAACCGATCCACGTATTATATATTTAAACAATCAACCTTATTTATCTAAATATTATGGGGCACTTCAACCCAATCATCTTCACCAAAGATGGTTAGTCTTTTATTGCCTTCCAATTTGCAGTGTTTTTGTTTATGATGCATTCTGATTTATTCTTTGGTTCTTCTTTCACGAGGGATGAAATCTTCCATTGAATCACATTGAACTGTCTTTCTTGTTCCTTGATCATCTGCATTTGACTCAACTCTAGGTGCCTCTGGTTTCATAGAAGGGAAGAGAGAATATTTTTAAATGATTCGAGTATTTGTTCAAGATATTTAGTTAAGTTATGAATAAGAGAATTCATTATTTGAATTAGATTTTTTGGAAGTGAAGAAATAAAAAAATATTGATTATTCTCGTTTATCTGGTCTAAAGATATATATATATATATAGAGAGAGAGAGAGAGAGGTAGAACATTGTTTGGAATGAATAGACATCTGATAGTTATATAAATTTCAAAATTTCTTGTTGTATGTTGACATATGCACTATAAATATGTCGACATATCCCTTGTGATTTCCAAAGTTAACTTTTTTGGTATTTTTATGTTTAACTTACGTTCGTTATGATTTATAAAGATGATTTATGATGTTTAGTAGAAAAGATACAGATTTGTTTTGATCAACGCAACAATTACTTCTTATACATGAAATTTTAAATAATAAATGACTATCAAAATAAAACATAAACTACTATAACAATAATTACATAGATAATAAGCTAGAAAGATGTAAAGGAAGAAGATGATGAAGATAGTACAAGCTAATTTCTCGAAGAAAATATTTATTTTGTTAGAAATTTCGTTCATTTTCTTACTTATCGTTCGCATAAGAATCTTTTGGTTTTCAATAATCTTCTCTATTCTTTTAGGACATCTTTGTTGGTAGGATGATTTGGGAAAACGTAGTTTTTAAGAGAGTTTCACCTTCTTAATCTTCTTCCTCTTCCTCGATATCCAACTCATCTCATTATTACTTCTCTTCTTGACTTCCTTCTCTTCATGTTTCAGCCTCTCTTTCTTTTCAGTAGGCTTGAAAATTAATGGAATTTTCTCAAGAGAAAAATTGGCTTGATTGAAATCGATTCCAAAATAGTTAAAGATACTAGAAAGTTAAACTTCATGAAAAAATGTGTAATCATGGTTTGGAAGATTTTTAGGATAAAACTCATATAAAATAACCTTTTTCCAATATATATTATACTAATCATAAGAGAAAAAAAGAACTTCAAACACTATTATAGTCGAGATATTGTAAATTTGCAATCTTGGAGTAATAGTGTACCTCAAAAGAAGACTCAAAATCCTTACTCCTGGTTTAAAATTATGGTTTTTGAATTGAAAATTCTTATCCCCTTCAAAAATATGATGAAAAGTTCCACGACCATGTTCGTTAATTTAAAAGTAGAGATATCAATTCCAATGGATTTGCATCCAAGTATGTTATCCAAAATTTCACAATCTAAAACAATTTATGTTCCTTTAACACTACTCCGAACATAGAGAACCAATTTCATAAGTCAGAAAATTACTAAAAATGGCAAACTTTCCATATGGACTTTTATGACATTCATGTAGCTTATATAAGCCTTAATATCCTCTTGATCATTATAGCGATATTTTTTAGATTTTTATAGAGACATAAGCGCTTGAAGAAACCATTGTGTTGACTTGTCATGATTCAAATATTTGTTTAAGAGGGAAAGAAATTGGCTAATTTATTTAATCAATCAATTATGTTATATGTAGAAATATTTGAGAGGATATTTTGGTAGGGAATAAACTGATTACGTAATCAATTAATCAATGGATTTATAAATGGGGAAAGATGTATATTCTTTGATTTTGTAATATGAAGAGATAAATAATTGGCTTGGGGAATCATGCAAGGAAGGAAATGTATGGAAACCAAGATCTTCATTTTCCATTTACACTACAATTAAATCATAGACATTTGGAAATGTTTCACAACAATCAAGAAATTAATTTCTTCATCACTAAGCAACCTTTCATCCTTAAGCCTATTTATATCTTTATATTTGTGGAGCATGAATGTGAGAGAGCATCCACCACTATCCTCTTGTTCAGTATACCCTAATTTCTACAGTCAACCAATTAGGGGTTTTGAGTGCAATAAGTCTTTGAAGGAAATGATGATTCAATTCGTCATTATAGGGTAGTCTTTACAATTTGCCACCTGTAATTTTATAATCTCTCTTGCTCTCTTTTGTACTCTCTTTCTTCAGTAAAATAAATAATAGTTGTTGGGTTTGTGGATGTAGGCACAACTGAACTATGTTAAATCTTTGTGCCTTCTACTCTTCTTTTATTTTGTTTTGTTTGGTGATTATTTTTCATTGAGTTGGCGGCTGATAATTAATCGACAAGCTAGATCCTCTTCTTTTTTGTATTTCTTCTACACCTTTTGTATTCTGCTGTGCAGTTTTGAAATTTGTGCAAATCAAATCAATAATTTACACAAAAAATTGGGTATTGAAGCAATTTGTACAATTATTCATACAACAGTTTGGTATCATAGCAAGATGTCTTGTTCTGGATTGGTTACCAATGGCTAATTATTTTAGTAGTGGTTTGAAAAATTATTGTGTCACCAAATTCGTTACAAGAGAATTTTTTGGGATATGGAAGGTCAAAATGAAGACTAATGGCGGTGTTCTTCAGCAAAAACTTCATTCACTTAAAGGAAGAGATAAGATGCAGAAGCGCCTTAGAGGAGATATGCATAGGACCCACTTAATGGGTTCTAAAAGAGGTACTTGCTATTATTGTAAGAAGAAAGGACATTTCATATGAAATTATTTAGCTCTTAGAAAGAAGAGAGAGAAGAAAGAGAAAGCTTCAATTTTGGCAGCGGTTAGATCAGAAGTGATAGTAATACATCATTATTTTTAGCTAGTATTTATCCTTTAGAGATTACAAGTTGGGTGATTGATTCTGGAGCATCTAGTCATACGACTCCCGATAGGAGCTGTTTTGTCAGTTATGAGAAAATTGATGGCGGAGCAGTTCATTTAGAGAATGGCATATCTTAAACGTTTAAGATGCGTAATAGTGTTATTAGGACTATCATGGATATGTTTTGATGCTGCAAACTATCAGTTGGAACTTTGAGTAGACTTGGTATGAGGATAATAATAGATAGAGATAATTTAAGTGTGGCGAATGGTTCCTTGGCAGTGATGAAAAGGGTGCGAGTCGATGATATTTATATGTTTCATGGAGAGACAGTCTTAGAAGATTTAGTAGTTTCTACTGATTCTAGTTTTCCTGATTCTACCCAGTTATGACACCTTCGTTTAGGTCTTGTTGATGAGGAGAGCCTGCAAGTATTGAAGATGCATAGGCTGATTGCTGGTAATTCTCATTCAAAGCCTAGGTCTTGTGGAGATTGTTCTTTTGGAAAGAAGAAGCATGTCACATTTGATGTTGGAAGACCTAGAGCCATAGAGTTTCAAGAGTATGTTCATTCTTATGTGTGGGGACCTAACCAAGTTGCATCTTTAGGTGTAGCCAATTTCTTCGTCTTATTTGTGGATGATTTCTCATGTATGGTCTGGGTTTATTTCTTAAAGGCCAAAAACGGATTATTTGCCCAATTTTGAAAGTGGAAGACCTTAGTTGAAAAGAAGTCGAAAAAGCAATTGAGAGTTCTTAGAGTTGGCAATAGTAGTGAATTTGCGTCACAAAAATTCACTAACTAATGTGTGTCCGAGCCTGTATTTAGAGATTTTTTTTATTAAGTCGCATTCTTTTGGAGTAGCGGAGAGAATGTGTCAGATATTATGGGAAAGAGCCATGAGTTTGAGACTGGCTGCTGGACAAGAAGAGGGATTTTGGGCAGAAGCGATGTCTATGGAAATATTTCTCATCAATCGTACACCTTCTATTGCTATAGATATGAAGATCCCAGAAGAAGTATGGAAAAGAGAGCCTGTTGATTATTCATTCCTTAAAGTGTGTAGTTTTTCGGCTTATTTAGAAAATGAGAGACATGATAAGTTGAAGCTAGAGGAAGCAAGCACATTTTGTTAGGCTATGGAGAAGGAATGAAGAAGTATAGGTTGTGGTGCAAAACAACTAAGAGAATTGTGAGTAACAGACATGTGATATTTGATGAGAGGTCTTTAGGTGGAGCCTCTACCAAGTGATGACATTAGGACAACACAAAATTTCCAAACATTTTAGGGTCATCAGATTGTTTCCTTATTCGGAGAGAAAGCGGTATTTCGGATGCTACCATGGTTGATGAGAAGATTCCAAAGGTTCAGACTCTATGTGGAGCTCAGCTGCAGAAAAGGCTCTTTTCAGTTGGCCCTATTGGTATGCATATTTGTAACGATGATTCTTCTTCTTATGCTTTGACTGTTGCGAAGCTTGTTGTTGAGTCTGTTGGTATTGACAAAGAAAATTCTAGCAAAATTCTTATGAAGGAGATTATAGTAGATAATATTGAGTCTGTCCTCACTCAATTTGGAATGAGAAGGTGAAGCATGTTGTCAAATCTCCATTGGTCCCTCGAAGCATAATTTCTGCATGTTTATCTCCTACATCAGATATGTTGAAGAATTTTGATATTTTCTCATATGCATTTTGTTTGTTGAAGTGCATACTATCTTTCTTATGCTTGGGAATGATTTAGAAGCTCTGTTTGGGCAATATTGCCCAAATTAGTTCACACTGAGCTTGATAGTGTAGACCCAACAATTTGTTAAGATTTTATGATAAAGAGAGATTGTTATATTTGAATCAAGCTAGAGTGTTTAATTTACGTGATTGAAATATTTGTTTAAAAGGGAAAGAAATTAACTAATTGATTCAATCAATCAATTATGTTATATGTGGAAATATTTGAGAGGATATTTTAATAGGGAAAAAAATTAATTACATAATCAATTAATTAATCAATGGATTTATTAATGGGGAAAGATGTATACTCATTGATTTTGTAATATGAAGAGATAAATGATTGGCTTTGAGAATCATGCAAGAATGGAAATGTATGGAAACCAAGATCTTCACTTTCCATTTACACTGCAATTAAATCACAGACAATTGGAAAGATTTCAAGACAATTAAGAAATTATTTTTTCATCTCCAGGCAACCTTTCATTCTGAAGCCTATTTATATCTTCATATTTGTGGAGCATGAATGTGAGAGAGCATCCACCATTATCCTCTTATTCAGTATACCATAATTTCTACAGTTAATCAATTAGGGGTTTTGAGTGCAACAAGTCTTTGAAAAAATTGATGATTCAATTTTTCCTTATAGGGTAGTCTCTTCAATTTGTTACCTATAATTTTGTAATCGCTCTTGCTCTCTTTTGTACTCTCTTTCTTAGTGAATAAAAAATAGTTGTTGGATCCATGGACGTTGGCATAGCCGAACCACATTGAATCTTTGAATCTTCTACTCTTCTTCTAGTTTGTTTTGTTTGCTGATTATTTTTCATTGAATTGGCGGTTGATAATTGATCGACAACCCAAATCCTCTTCATTTTTGTATTGATCATGCGCCTTTTGTATTAAGCTATGCAGTTTTGAAGTTTTTGCAAATCAAATCAATATTTTGCACGAAAAATTGGGTATTGGAGCAATTTGTGCAATTATTCGCACAACACATTGATGAAGTGTTTTTGGAAGATAAGAGTTTGAAGAAGTTTAAATTTTGAAATGAAAGTTGAAGTGAATGGATATATATAGATATAATAAATAGAGAATCAATAGTCATGTTCCGCGGTCAATAGATACATTTAATAACACATGATTTAGCGAAAAGTTGGGAAAAATTCAATTTTTTAACTTTAAAATTCTGGCATGTATGTCGACATACATAGGCTGTATATGTCGACATATATGCATTGACAAATGAAATTTGAATTAAATTAATTATCTATTTATATTGTTACCTAATTATTTTTACATAAAATAAATTGATAATAATAAATTTTAATTTTTAGATATATTTATTATTATTTTATTAATTGAATAGTTATATGATATTATTAAATAAATATAGCTAATTTTATCATTTAAAGAGCAACTAATAATCAATTAAAAGCAACCAAATATGAACGCAACAAAGCAACTAAATAAATAAATTAAATGCACGTCGAGAGCCAGTTTTGACTCCAATTAAACTATGTATTGCTATGTAGCACATGTTGGCAATTTCTTATCTAAATCATTATCACTTAAAGATGTATCTAAATCGTCTAACATAGCAGTATAGGCTTTTTCCCATTTTTGAATGAATCAGTATTTGATGTCATTTTCTAATTATCAAGATATGGACAGTGTCATTTTTAAACGTTCAAATTCATCATTGTTGAAACATCTGCATTCATTTCAAATGTCACTTCCATTTCATGAATTTTTCTTATCATATCTTTTGAAATTGTTCATCCTTATATACTTTAGAAACTTTATAAAACTTTTTTTTTCATAAATGCGATTTCTTCTTCATCATCAATTTTAAATCGTATTTATCCATTAGTGCATTGAAGGCTATTGATTTTCTTTATTATTTTTCTCTCTATTCTGCCCTACATTAGTGCTTCAAAAGATATTAAATTGCCAATTAATTACTCTTCAAGTTTTAGATTACTAATATCATTATTATCAGGAAAATATTTAGAAGGACAAAATTGAAGGCCTTTTTATTCATAAGGACAGCCCACTAAAATTTTACTCAGAAGGACAATACACTGAAAATTAATTTCGGCCGCTGCTTTCTTCTTCTCCCTCTCTCACGTCTTTGTCGATTTCATCGTTTATCACGAAATCACCAAAATCACGAAATCATAAATCGCTTAAATCACAAATATGATAATACATTAGAATCGGCCGTCTCAATCGAAGACAAAAATCACGACCATAAATCAGTCGAAACAAAAACCCTAGAAAAAAAAGTAGGTCGAACAACAAAAATCCATTCGAAATCATAATTGAATGGAATAAAAATATTTTTCAAACGATGGAAAGCGTATATGAAGAACACAAAATGGGTGAAACAATTTTTTTAGGTTGGAAATGTTTTTTTTTTTTCATTTTAGCACTACTACTGTTCGTAGGTATCATTTTTCTATTTTTAGGTATCATTTTTCATGTTTTTAACTTTAAATCGTACCAGCAGTTTTTTGGTATCATTTTTCTATTTTTCTAGGTATCATTTTTCTTGTTTTTAACTTTAAAACGTAGCAGCAGTTTTTAGGTATCAGTTTGCTATTTTTTTAGTTATCATTTTTACCGTTTTAACTGTGTTATATGTTTTTTTTCATGAGATTTTGTTGCTGTGTTAATTTTGAAGTTATATTGTTGTATCAGCTTTGAAACTAAGTCGAACTTTTTTCATTTTAATCAATAAATCCGTGATATAAATTTTTTTTCCCATTATTTTTTCTTTAAAACATTGCATCAGTATTTAGGTATCATTTTTCTAATTTTTTAGGTATCATTTTTTCTGTTTTAACAGTGTTATGTGTTTTGTTGTGATTTTATTCCTGTGTTAATTTTGAAACTATATTTTTGCATCGACTTCGTCACTCAGTCCAACTTATTTAATTTTATGTTTCATTTCTATATTTTTTAGTTATCATTTTATGTTTCAGTTATATAATTTTTTTCCATTAGTTTTTCTTCAAAACATTGCTGCAGTTTATAGGTATCATTTTGTAATTTTTTAGATATCAGTTTTACATTATTAACTGTGTTATGCTTTTTTTCCATGCAATTTTATTACTGTGTTAATTTTGAAGTTATATTGTTGCATCAACTTTTTAACTCAGTCGAATTTATTTCATTATATTCAATCAAATAGTGATGTAAACATTTTTTGCATTGGTTTTTGTTTAAAACGTTGATGGAGTTTGTAAGTATCAGTTTTCTATTTTTTTCAATTATCAGTTTTCATGTTTTAACTGTGTTATGTGTTTTTTCCATGTGATTTTGTTCTTGTGTTAATTTTGCACCAGTACACCATCACAAAATTATCACATAAAAAAAAGACGTATATGAACATAACACACAAATTACAGTAAAAATGATAACTTAAAAAATATAAAAATGATAGATTCAAACTGTTATGATGTTTAACATAACACATAAACTGCAGTAAAAATGATACCATAAAAATATAAAAATGATACGTTAAAACTGCTGTGATGTTTAGCATAAAACATAAATTACAGTAAAAATGATAACTTAAAAAATATAAAAATGATACCTTCAAACTGCAGTAATGTGTAACATAACAAAGAAATTACATTAAAAATGATACTTTAAAAAAATATAAAAATGATACTTTAAAACTGCTGTGATGTTTAACACAACACATAAACTACAGTAAAAATGATACCTAGAAAAATAGAAAAATGATAACTAAAAACTGCTGCTATGTTTTAAAGTTAAAATAGGAAAAATGATAACTAAAAATATAGAAAAATGATACCTACGAACTGCTATACTAGTAACGAAAAAAAAAAACATTTCCAATCACGAAAAAATTATTTCAACAATTTCGACTTCTTCAACTGCGTTTTCCATTGTTAGAAAAACATTACTATTCAATTCAATTGTGATTTCCAATGGATTTATGTTGTTCGACAAATTTTTTTCTAGGGTTTCTGTTTCTCACGATTTTTGTTTCGAATGCTCTCCTTATCGATTTTGATTTCGTGATGTTTGAATTCGATTTCGAATTTCGATTCTTTTATATTCTGAAATTTGTGATTTCGCAATTTATGATTTCGTGATTTTTTTATTTTGTGATTATTGATGAATTCGACTTACGCGCGAGAGGAGAGAAGAAGAAAGCAGCGACCGATTTTTTTTCCAGTGTATTGTCCTTTAGGATAAAATATTAGGCGGCTGTCCTTATGGATAAATTTTAGTGGGCTTTTGTCCTTGTCGTTAAATTTCCCTATCATTATCTCTTTAACTGCAATGATATTTTGATCCCTTTCAGGATTAAGTGAATTAAAATAATTTCTATCTTGGTACTCTTTAGAATTTTTTACACAATGCAAGTGAGTATAATATATCTGGAAAGCTACTGTACGTGCCAAATATGGACTCATTTTGGCTTTTTAAAATAACTTGCTGATTATTAGCATGGAAAACTTAGTTTATTTAACTTTACATGTGCCTTCATGTGTGACTTGCAAACTTCTCCAAATTTTAAAAGCAGACTTACAAACGAACACTTATTTAATTTGTTCCTATATAGTGAATAATAATATATATTCATGATATTAGAGTTACTTTGTGCAACTGCTTTTTAATCAGCAGTCCACTATGCAAAATTGTCCTAGGTTTAGTGTACTCAATCTGCGTAATATTCCAAATGTCTAGTCCTATTGAGTGTAAATAAGTTTTCATTCTACATGACCAAATTGTGTAATTACTAACATTAAAAAGCGGTGACTAGCAGTAGATTAGTCTTTTATAAATGAATTACTACTAACTTTAATGTTATTAGCAGTGGTAGCCATTTTAATACTTTTCTAAAATCATATTATGAATACTTTGAAAAAGACAAGCTCTGATATCAAATGTAAGAATACGACATTAATTTACGATAGTTCGGAGTTACACTACATTTAGCCCCGCACAAACTATGTACAATTTTTTTCATAGAAATAGGTACTTTATTCATAAAAGAAGTTCATATATTTTTATAATATGCCTCATCAAAACCTTACAACCGCAAGTTTAGATGGGTGTCTTGCAAGGAAAAAGAATACGTATTATTTTCCACGTATTGACCTACAAAGAATTGTTGATTAAACAAACAAACAAGAAAAAAAAATGGTCAATTAATTAAATAGGGGAGAGAGTGGTATATATACGTGTATTCAAAACCTCTAGTACAATTGAATCATACCTAAATGAACGTGGACAAAAAAAACTAAGAAACAGTGAAGTGGCATGCCCAAATAAATGAAATGCACCAATTGCCAGCTGTCCTTCCAAGAAAAGTCGAGCCAAACAAAACACAAATAAACCAGTCTTCAATACCAAATTTCACTTTGATTTTAGAAACCCGAAGCAAGAAACAACTCATAACAACTTCATGATCATGGATTAAATTTAGATTTGAGAAGCAATAAACCACTAGATAACGACGAAGGGTGGCTTGTTTTAGTGTTGGAAGCCAGAATGCGAGACCCACTACAAGAGTTTAGGATGAAGTTAATACCAAAATCTACAAAGATAAGTTCTTATTTTAGCTATGTCAATATTATCTTGAGTTAAGAGATCTTTACAATCCTGATTAATCAGGATAGATCTGACTTTTGGAGGGGTTTGAAAGCTATTAAAAAATTAAAGTTTTTGTGCAATAAAATTTCCAAGTTAGCATTGTAATATGCACGTAATTAGTTGTTGATAGTATTGATTATAGTGTTTGATTTGAGTCAAACAGTCTATAATTTGGTTGATGTTATTGCTAATAATGTTTTGTAAACTAACTTCATTTCTTCTGATTTTGTCCTAAAGAGAAAGAGAATATTGACAGCTAAAGAACAATGGTCTCTATTTACAGCGTGCATATTATGTACTTTATAAGTTTAATAAATTGGATTGTTCCGCTTGCTAATTCTATCTTTACTATTAAGATTATCCTTGCAAGCTGGGAGAGTAGTTAAAGACATTTTTAGGTGCACATAACTTGTTCCAAATAAATTTACTATTCCAACTCAACTAATCCACCCTTTATTTGTTCCCAATCTCATCCAGTATGGAGCTCCCCATTAGCTTTAGGGATCCAGTGCCAAAAATCTGAATTATCTTAAGGTTGGACTTTAATTTTCTTGATGTCATGGATAATAGTAAATGGCAAACAACTTAAGTTTCCACTCCGATGGTGATTATTTAGGAGGTAGAAAGCTTTGTTTGGTAGGGCCACACACTATATTCAATTAAGACCTTTACACCACATTTTGGCTTCGAGGAGAGTTTTCCACGCATTTGAAGTATTATCATCAATTTGCATGGTGCAAAGGTTCCCACTTCTATAGTGTTTATTTTTCATCAATATGGTCCATAAACTACCTCCTTGCAAGCTAGTCCAAACAGGATTAGACACAACCTTAACAACATCATCAATTCTTCTTAAACCCAGTCCACCTTCATTCCTTGCTCTACAAACCATATCTCATGCCATTTTATGGGATTTGGATTTCCAACAAAATTTACATAAATAGAGTTTATTTTTGAAATCACGACAGTTAGCGTTTTGAAAATTAAACCCAAAACTGAATCATAAGGAAAATAACTAGTTTGATAAGTTCACATCTCCCACTAATATTTAATTATTTACTACTCCAATGGTTGAACTTTTTATTGATTTTGTTAATAAAAGGATGAAATCCTTGGTCTTTAGTTTATTATGCGATAGGGGAATACCTAAATATATTATGTGTAACATCCTTCATTTTTAAATAGTTAAATAATTGAAATAATTACAAATAATGGAAACAAACATTTTTTGAATTTTCAGAATTTGGCCTCAAGACTTATACCATTGCGTTGGTGACAATTTTTCTTTTGATTTACATATATAATATGTTCCAAATGGAGTTCGTACGAGGAAGTTATTAACGTTCGAAGTTCCGTGTCAAAAAATAATTATATGTGTAAACAAATGCATATATTTTATTTTAATAATATATAAACGTATGAATTACAAAAACAAGGCATGTCTGAATTTTAAACTTGAACTTGCAGAATACATGAGAATTAAACAATAAGCTAATGTTATGTAAACAAAACTTTACAAAGATATAAATGTGGTTAATTAAAAATGTTAAGGTCAAAAAAGCTTCGTACACTGTGAGAAATGTAAATGGCAACAAGGATTAAATGTCCATCCTCTTTTTCTCTTCACGCAAACCATATCTCTTCCATATCTCATCGGCTCTAAATTCCGCCACCACAAATTCTCTTCTCCTCTCACCCTTGCTTTCGTCGCGTGTGTTTCCTACACTCTGTACCCATCTATCAATTTTAAATCTAAGCAAAGCCACGAAATTGTTTCAAGATGTAGTTATCCCCAAATCAATTGCCTCATCTTCACAACTCACTTCTATCATAACCGCATATGTAAAATCTTCCTTTCTATGCGTTGTAGCCATTTCAGGCAATTACCTGCTTTTGCTAGTTTTCAACTGATGATTATGGCATTTCAAAGAGGGATTGACACTGACGTGGAGTCTACAAGGTAAATAGCAACTCCTTTTTGCTGAGTTGATTTCTGTCCCAACTTGGTCAGTGATGGGTCAATTTGGTAACTAGGTATTCAACGTTTTGCAGTGTAGCTCGTCTTGCTGGTGTCTTGTATATTACAGTTGTGATTTAGATGATTCTGTTGTGTGGAGATGCTTGGTCAGTTATCTTCTATAATTGGATCTTGGAGCCTGTTTTGAAATCTGGTGCTTTGCACTTACCCATTTAAATCGAGTACTGTTCGACCATATTACTTAATGTCTGATAGGTACAAGTGGGTTGTTATCTGGTTTTTGTATGTTTGGGTCAGCAGAAATGAGTAACGACAAAACACACGATGCCTAGCAAATTTTTTTGCTATTGTTTGTTTGGTGTTGTAACAACCTGATTGTGCAAATCTTGGGTGTAGCCCTGCTTGTATTTCAGCTTATTTTGTTGAGCAGTATTATGTTTTGTGCCATATCTGGAGTACTTGTTTGGTGTTCTGGAATTTGTTCTACCTCTGGTGATATGGTGAATTAGGTGAAGCTCGTGCTCTCAATTTTGCCGAATATACTGGAGTGGTTACCATCGTTTCCTTCCTCTCTCTGTGCTAGTGTCAATATGGCCGATAAGTCAGATTTCCATTGATAGTTGTGCATGTCACACTTTGGTGTGGAGCTTAAGTAAGCCAGGCTGGCTACAATACACTACTGTTGACTCTCACACTATTCAACACAAGGTTTATGTAACGAACCAAAAAATCTGACGCTCGAATTTTCAACACAACTACATCCTGTGTCCAAACTCGAGTACCGAATTTGCAGAAAGTTAAAAGAAAGAATTGAGAGGGTGAGATAAGAAAGAAAAGAAATATTAGAATAGAAGAAATAAGAAGAAGAAACACATCAGAATCAGAGTCTCTCAACACAGCGGAATAAATTTAATATAGAAATAAATCTTTATTGAAAAATTGAAAAGATACTTACAACCAGAGTACATCTGTCAAGACAATCTAGACAATTATAATAATCTGTCCTCATATACAGTACACAACAGAATAAATACTAATACGTCCGAACTCCTCCAGTACGTCTTCTGCACTTCGTAGTATCCAATAACCTAGACCTGTACAGCCCGGTCTAACCCAAGCATTTCAAACACTGGGTCAGTCTGGTGAACCAGAGTGATAAAAAAGCTCGCAAAGTTTTAAGGGGAATCATCCAACTTGATTTTAAAGTTCAAAATCTTTTCGAAAGAAAAGGATAATCGTAAGACCAAATCCACACATAAATACGGACGGTTTTTACCTTACGATAACCCAAAACATTTTGAAATCAATATCTTATTGTTGTATTATAATAGTGTCTAAATACAAATAAATAGAATCTAGCAGAACGCTCGCATCTCACGCTCCACATATATAGTATACAAACAAAACCGCGGGTGCTTATTGGAGATTGGATTCCGACTATGACAAGGTATGGAACCACCTGCCGATAGTGTATCTCTAGAGAGGAATACACTGGGTTCAACAAGAATGTCTTGTAACCCGGCCCACACATGACCGACCACTCATTTCTCTTGAGTGTATCGAATATATTGTCACCTACGGTTGGTAGCAACATAACCGTTCCCGGGAGATACAGAAATGAAACGAAGTAACAAATATGAATATTCTCTAGATGGTGACAATACATCCTAATGGGTGCGACCCACATAGCCATGCTGCCTGCCCGATTTTTATCATTTCCCGGCTATGAGGCTTGAGGTTATAACGTATCTTTTGGAACATTTTGTTGTATATGACGTAGTTGTATACAAGATTATATGATTTTTGTTTGATGATAACAACCAAATATATATTAATATATCTGTGTTTGTTATTGTATTGTTTTATATATACATTACAGATAGGAATATAATATTTGTATTTAAATAGAATATGACTGTACAGACATTCATATATTCAGACAGTATTTTATTTAAATTGAATATTATATTTCAAACATTCAAACAATACAACTATTTATAACTCCGCTATTTATTCAATTCACATGAGATTGTACTTGTAAATAAACTAAATACGATAGACAAGTTTGTTTGAACACAATAAGATAATATTTAATTTTAAATAAATTTGTTTAATATAAACATCAGTACAATTCTGTTGTTACACAACTCTTCACTATAACATTCTGTCTATATATCTCATATATATATATATTATCACTCATTTTACATTTTCATATCCATATACATTCACTGATACATTTACATTCACTGACACTGTCTCTTAGTCTTCTGTTTTCACAGCTTCTTTCAGTCAGTCCTGTCTTTATACCTGTCATATACAGAAACACATACAGTATATGGAACAGAAATAATATTCTAAATTCTAGCGAATATAAATTTTAATTTTAAAATTTTATTTGCCTAATCTTTCTGGTGTGTTTTCTCATCATTTTTCATGACTCGATCTGATTTTTTTGATCCATCCGATTGTGTCTAGACAGCTTGTGATATTCACACTGATACACTGTAAATACCACAAGGCAGACAACATATATATATATATATATATATATATATATATATCTCAATGCAGGGACAATAAATTTTATCTGATGGCTGCATACACACACGTGTATAGATATACACGTGTGCACTGCCTCACCAATCAGTGTGCAACCGAGGAGTAGCCATGTGGACCATCTCGACTTAGTGCACAATCAACAGAGGAACAATGCAAGCCAAAGTGGCCGAGCACAATACAAAGTGCAATACAGTTCAAAGCAGTCGAGCAATAACATGTCAGCCTCAAAAAGAAAATCAAAGTGCAACAAAATCAGTGCAGGTATGAAATAGTTCAGGCCGCAATTCAAAGGCTACAACAAATTGGTGATATAACAGCAAGTTTAAGTGGCATGTACCATGATTTCAGCGTGCACTTTTTCAATTCAAATGAATGTAGAAATTGCATGTATACAAGAATACACATTGGTGCATCTAGCAACATCAAAGCAAGAACAATTGACAACAAGGTCAAGCATGGGAGCAACAATATGTATGTGATAAAGACTGCTCAAAAATATGTATGCATGGCATTCAGCAAGTCAGTTTTATTTTATAAGCAATACATAGCAAGTGACAAACACAATCATGATCGAGGGAATTAAATAAAGCATGATGATGATAGATGAATTTCAATCCAAGGAATAATAATGTTGTTTTGAATCTGAATTTCCTCTTTCCAGTTTTACACAATTAATCATGGTTCAATTCAGCAAAGTGGGTACATCAGTTCAGTTCAGTAGTACATTGCAGCAACAACAAGATCAAGGACATGCAACTCAATTCAGTTTTCAATGTGTAATGACAAAATGCATATGTGTGAACTGTCAACAAAGATCAAAGAACAACAAGGTTTTAAAATGTAATGGGGGTTGAGTACAAGACATGTCACAGGTGCAGCAGGTTAAATGTGTGCCATTTTCAAGCAACTCAAGTCGGTCAAGTTCAAGACTCAATCATGTATGTGTAACTTCATGTGCAAGGAAGTTTCAAGCATATATAATAATGCAGCAAAAAGGTTTAAATCTACACAGGATTAATGATGGCAAGAATGAATTAATTAAATTTGTTTTTTATGGCATGAGCAAAAGTGGCAAATGCAAGAAATCTGTTTCCTGAAAACAAATTATGGAATGTAACCAATTGCAGATTCAACCACAACATAAATCTTGGGAAAATATACAACAGATGTTTCCAGTTTTCTACAAGCATGTTTTTTTTGGCAAGATCTTTTCCACAAGGGCAATTCATTTTCCTGAAACCAGAGGAACAGTCAAAATTACGCTGTGCAATTTTAGGGGTCATAGATTTTCCTTTTGGAATTGAAGAGACAAGAAGATCTCAAATTTCCTGAATGGAAATGCGCTAATTAAGTTTCCAAAAATTACAGCGAACTTTTTTTGGGCGTGTTTAAGGAAATTAGCAAATCTATCAAACAGGGGACTACCAAGCAGAATTGCACAAATCATGTTTTTGGCAAGAATTCATTTATTTCCTGAAATCACTCAACATGTAAGTCAATCATTCTAAGCTGATTCAATCAAAGAACCAAAAGAGGAAAGCCAGCAGAAATGTAATTTTCAGTAATCAAATGTTTGGCAATGTTTTCAAAGGGGGACAACAAATAAATTTTCAAGAATTACCATTTTTAAATCAAAGCCGATGCATTTCAAATTCAAGGGGGGGCAATCTGTTTTGGAGGCCAGAATCGTGTCCAAATTCAATACAACAATAAAGGCAACAAATTTCAATTTCAATCAAGGAAATCAAAAAGAGGAAACTCGAAAATCAAACCAAGTCACATAATTGAAATCAGAGAACAAATATAAGGACTTTCTAATCCTATTTTAACACCGTATCATCACAGGGATATTATTGAAATCGAAACCAAACATTACAAAAGAATTAAATCTGAATTACTCACAATTTTTTAGGGTTTCGTTCAAGTGAGAACTCAAGCAAATCGACATCAGAAAGCAAGCTTCAAAGACAAGAGCCTTCAGAGATCAATATTCCAAAAGAAATCAATTTTGAATTGGGGATTTTGAGAAAACCCTAGTCCAAAGTGTCGGCCGCCATTTTCAAGAAAAGAGGAAAAGGGAATCGGGTTCAAACAAATGAAGTAAAGGGTGGAACCATTTTTGAGTTGGCCGGCCTATTCAAGTGATTTAAAGGGAGATTATTCTTCTTTTTAATACCAGGGTTTTAGTTTATTTTTGTTGTATTTTAATTTGTTTTGTAAACCATTCCGAACAGTTTCTAGTCTCTGTAAAATACTAGGTGATCCAGTAAGGGTTTAAATGACAGTTGCTAGAGTCTGTAAAATCTAGGTGGTTTTCTAGTTTCGTCTATAAAACTAGACAGTTTACTAGAGTCTATAAAACTAGGGGAAATCTGATCTAGGGATTAGATCAGTCTAGGCTTTTGAGCGTAGGGTTAGTTCAGGAGCAGGGAGTGCGTGTTTGCAGGATCTGTGTAATGACCCAGATTCTTATGGGTTAATTTTAACTATTTAATACGGATTTAAATATCGAGTTGATAATATAAATGGTGTTTTATATTTGAGTTATCAATTAAATAATCAATTTCGATTTAATATCGAATATATTAAATCATCGTAATGCGAAAATATAATCCAGTTCGAGATTTAAAACTGAATTAAATATAGTTCAGACTTCTGTTTGAATATGAATAATAATATTAAATTATTATTGAAGAAATTAATTGGTTTGAAATTTAATTTATATCAGTTTAAATTAATATCTTCTACAGATGATCGAATTAGACTTTGTGACTTATCCCAGTGGGTTCAGAATAGTGGTTTTACCCTAGAACTGTCAGTTGTTGGGTTCAAAGAGGAGTTCAGAATCAGGAGTATTTAAATAAAAGGATACAATTAAAAACTAATTAAAATAAAGTTTAATATTAGGAAAAAAAAATCCCCTCTTTCTTTCGTGGACAGAAAAAACCATATAAGAGGAAATAAGAGGCCTCGTTGTTCATCCTTATACCACACCCCTTTCCTTTAAAAATCGCGACAGCCTTCCCCCTTAAACTCCATTCCATTTCGTTCTCTGCTAAATCAAAAGAAAATTGGAAATGGTCATCCTCTTTTTAATTATAAAATCGCTCCCATCCCCTCTTCATTAAATCGAAGACCACGAGTGCTCTAAAAGCTCGATGGCAACTATAGCGTTTGCAAAGTGGAGATTCAAGGGTGTTCGCGAGTTTCAGATCTGACTTCGAGTAACAGTAAGGGGCAATCGAACGTTGAGACCTTCGATTGAACGAAATTTGAGTAGAGCACTTTGATCATTTGAGTTCGTTTACACTCTGTCGATGAAGAACTGAGTGTACGCAAATGACCAGGGGTGCGGTTTCAGCTTACGGGGACCGTGCTTCGTGATTTCTGGCATCGCTATATTTATTAAGGTGAAGTTTTTGAGTTCGATCATCTTGGGTGGAGTTTGATTTAGTGTTGCGTTTTTTTTACCCTGTAGCCGTGAGTTCGACGATGAGATGAGGGTGAGATAAGGAAGGCTACGACGTTGGTTTTAAGGCTGCTACAGTAAAGCAAATTTCGAATGGTGCGATGCTACTGGAATTGAACTATAGAGTTCGATTTATTGAGATGTTCGACAGAAGGGGGGTTCGATGCTGAACTGGTTTGAATGCAATGAAGCAGGTCTGAGAGGGATTTGGGTGTTCAGTAGTAGGGATTTGGGGGAAGCTGTTGCAATCAGGTGGAAGGATGGGGTGTGTTGATTGGAAAGGGGTTCGAGTTTGGGGTTACTGGTGTTAGGGTTGAAGGCCGAATGAGGATGATAAGCTACTGGTGACAAACTGGAAGAAGAAGTTGTGATGGTGTCAGTATTCTCAGATGGTTCAAACAAGCCATGAAACTATACTTTGGAATGATCAAAATGAACATATCGATAGTGATATCATGGAAGCTTAGTTGAATATATAGTGGGTTTCCTGGGTGATTGAAGCCATGATCTTCTAAATTTGGGAAAAGAAGTTATAAACGTGAATTAAGATATACGAGGGTTTTTATCGAATGGAGTCCGTCGTGAAATTCATAGTGAGGATTACATAAGCTGGAGTTAAATTTGATATCAGAATGGATCGATCTAAAACCCTGGTGAGTAAATCTCACTCACCTGTTAATTAGAATTATTTTTATCCGTTAAAATAATCGTTGTTGCTTGTTTGGATTTTTCTGTTTGCTTTAAATATATTAGTTATTTAGGTTTGCTATTATATATATATATATATTGGTTTGGTGATTGGTTGGATTCCCGCAGTCTCATTAGCGGATGCCCGCAGTTTCATAGCGGATGATTTCCCTATGCGCCCCACAAATATATATTAGTGGATGACCTTCATACCACGATATCCTGCCTCGAAGCAGGATGGGTATTATTATGTTGACTAACGTCTGTGGATGCAGGAAAACAGGTTGGAGGAATCCAACTGGATTCCTCAAAAATATATTATCTGTTTGTTTATTTGTTTTCATATATACTGTCATATATGATGTGTTAGAAATCCCGTGATTTGATAACTGACTGTTTGGGGTATTTAAATATCACTGGGGCTTGAATATTGATTTATAAAAATATCGAAAAAAGGATATTTGAGATTTAAAAAGGGAATTCTATTTTTATGAATAAAATTTGAATTTTAAATGAACTATAGAAAATATTAACTTGTTTTGAATATATATAAAACCAGTATTGAATTTATAAACTCTGTTTATAAATTAAAATGTGGGATTTGAATTGAATTTATAAACTCTGTTTATAAGTTAAAATGTGGGATTTGAATTGAATTTATAAACTTTGTTTATAAATATATAATATGGGATTTTAAGTGAAGTTATAAACGTTGTTTATAAATAATGCATAGGATTGAATTTGAAATTTGAATATAGAAGATTCAAATAGAATTAAATTTGAAATTTGAATATAGAAGATTCAAATAGAATTGAATTTGAAATTTGAATATAAAAGATTCGAATAGAATTGAAATGAAATTTGAATAAAGAAAATTCAAATAGATTTGAATATGGAATTTGAAAAGAGAATTCAAATAGAATTG
Source organism: Allium sativum (assembly GCA_030737875.1). Taxonomy (NCBI): domain Eukaryota; kingdom Viridiplantae; phylum Streptophyta; class Magnoliopsida; order Asparagales; family Amaryllidaceae; genus Allium; species Allium sativum. The sequence continues at coordinate 9,503,391 of CM060913.1, forward strand.
AATTGGAATTTGAAAATAGAAGTCGATAAGGAAACGAGTTTAAAAATAGAATTTGATTTGGTTCATGAGTAGATAAAAATATACTTGAATGTGATATGTTCAAATAAATTAGTGAAATAGGCAAAGAGTTAATTAAAGAGTAAATTAACGAATTGAGTTAAAAACAATCAGGTATAGTTGAAATAAATTGGACAGGTATAGATATACAGGAGACAGGTATGAGATAAGGATAATGAAGGTATATAAATAGAATGCTCGACAAAAAGGTACGTATTTAATTCCTATATGAGATTTTATGCGTCGTATCGGCAAGCCGCTTGGCTTTTTCTTTTCTTTGTTGGATTGGTGAGGGCCATGGGAGGCTATTTGAAATATCCCGATGCTCCCGGTACAAAGGAGGTTATGACAAATTTTTCCGGAAATTTAAAGAATCGGAATATTTTTAAGAAGTTTGATAACTAGAAATCAACGTATCGATATATATATATATATAGAAGTCGATAAGGAAACGAATTTAAAAATAGAATAGAAAAATCAAAAAGGAAGACTAGGAATAAAATCTCGTAAGAATAGAAAGAGAAAGCGTATACGTGTTTAAAAGTGAATAAGTAGTTGTGTGGTATTGATTTTTCGAGTAAGTAGTCATATCTGTTTTGACGTTATAAATGTTATTCAGTCACGGTTTGAGAGGTAGTTATACCCCAACTTGATTGATTTCATTATTAACAAATAAATAGTAAGATTTCAGGCTTGAAAACCAATGTTGGATAAGAGTTAGTTGAATATAGTATTTGGGTTGTCGTAACGATGTTTTACACAACATCCGTTTTAACCCAAATAAGTGTAAGCTTGGAAATATAATAAAGAATATTTCCTAAGTATATAAATAAACGATATCGGAAAAGATATAAGTAATTGGAATATTTTCCAATTATAAATAGTATACATTTTCTAAAGTTTAGAAAATAAAGGAAGGCGATATTCGGAAATGTTTTCCAAATAACGTAAAAGGCCAATAGAAAATATTTTGTTAACAAATATTGATAAAGTAATAGAGAAGTGATTTAATTAATGGAATATTAATTAAGGGCTCAGTGATTGTTTGATAATTGGATGAACACTCGTTTTCTTCAATAGTTAAATCATCGACTATCGAAACACTTGTTTTATTCGATAGTTAAATTACAGACTATCGAAGTTTTTGACCATCGCTGTCAATATGGGGAGACCAGTTTGGATTATTATCCAAAGAACCACTCTGTACTGGCATAAGCATTGTGAATCATATATGCCAAAGAAAATTGAAGACGGAGTAAAGTGCAAGGGCTATTGTATAAGTCTTAGATAGCAGTGCCTAAGATGGATGTACTGATTAGTGCCTTCGGTTCATCCTGTTCATGGATGACTTGTATAGATGAATGTCTGACAGAGTATTTCCAGAAAGGTCACGTACATTGATTTCTTCAACCGTACCAAGAGTGGAAGCGGAGAAGGAAACTTCTTTAGCTAACTCGTAATGTACTGTTGTAGACGTCAATTAGTGATTTTTGATGGACCTGACAATGTGGCATTCGAAGTGAATCGGATGTGATGATAAAGCGTAACCTCAAGCCTCATCAACCGGTAAATAACAGAAATCAGGCAGGAAGCATGACTATGTAGGTCGCACCTATTAGGGTGTATAATCACCTGATCTAGAGTTTCATTTACTTCTAAAAATCTATTGTTGATGCTGTCCCATTCGGAAACGGTTGCTGATCCCAACCGTTGGTGATATAAATTCGATACACTCAAGCGAAATGAGTGGTCGGTCATGTGTGGCTAAGTTGCAAGATGTTCTTGTTGAACTCGGTGTATTCTCCTCTAGAGATATACCAGCAGAAGGTGGTTCCATACCTTGTCATAGTTGGAAATCCATTGCCCAATAAGTGTTTGCGGTTTTGATCGTATATTATATATGTGGAACGTGAGATGCAAACGTTCCACTAGATTGTTATTTACTTGATTTAGACATTATTATAATATCAAAAGAGTTTTGATACAAAGATTATTATTCCTTTCAAAAGGATTTGAAAGATAAGTCAAGTGTTTGGATTCTCATAAGGGAAAAACCCGTTCCGTGTTATACGGCGTGGTCTTATGAGATATAATTTAGTTTTCTGAAACTGTTTTAAACTGTTTACTCATACCAGTCCCATGACTGACCCGGAGTTTATTTTGTTTTGTTCTACCTAAACTCTTGGGTGCCTAAATTTGTCTGGGCAGTCAAGTAGTTCAGGATTTTACAAATCTATCTAAAGGAGCTTGGAGCAGGAGGCTTCAGCGTTAGTTATATAGAGTTTTTTTCCGCTGTGTTGTAAGTGTTGTATTCTGATAAGTGTATGTTATATAGATGAAATTTTGTATTACAAAAGTTATGATATATTATATTTTGTTCCGCTGCGATGTGAGATTCTGTGTTGTTATTTCTGTTCTTCTTCTACCCTTTTTTTCTAAAAAAAAATTGTTTCGTATTTTCGTGATATTTGGGTTGGACGTATGATGTATATAGTCAACTCTGATGTTATGGATTTGCAGGTCATTACAGTTGGTATCAGAGCTTAGGTTGAGCGAATACCTAGGCTTTTGTGGCATGTGCTCATTAGAGATAGGGTCAGTAGTACCCTAGAATGAGTTGAGTGTATATATATACAGGAGAGCGTATTTGTTATTTGATATAAAAACTGTTTTATATTGTGTTGACTAGTCTGTTGAGTGAATTATGAATTCTGATCGAATCGTGGGACGCCACGATGTTGATAGGAGTTTATAAACACTTGAACAGAAGATTGGACACGATATTGTTTTAAATGGTTGAGTTGATAGTTAGGATTATAATCGAATGAGATTATAAAATTTAAATCGTTATATACAACCAAATTAAATTTGTATATGAATGATATATACAAATGTGATAAATTGAATTCCAACCAGAATTCAGAATTTAAAATCCTGGAGTTTGGAAAATATTTTTCTAAATGGAGTTTGAAAGAAATATAGCACTGAACTCACTTCAGTGGCTGGGAAATAATTCTGATGATGGTCGCAACATCATCAGTGTTCATTTTCGAGTTTCTAAGTGATGGATTGCTACCTTAGAAAAATTTTTGATGGAAAATTTGTTTGAAAAGAAAACAAGTTGTTTGAAAATTCAAATGTTTTGAATTTGAGATGGATATAAATATATGTATATATTTATATTACTTCAAAGGAGTTTTGAAATAAAACCCTGGGAATTTGAATAATTGAAATTAAATTTAACTTAAGTAAGTTAAATGAATCGAAATGAATAAATTGAGTAAAATCAATGTGAATGAAATATGAATTGGGTGTGAATAAAGGAAAAACCAAAAGAGTTAAAAAGAAAATATATTTGTAAAACAAATATAAAGGAAATATTTGTAAAACAAATACAAAGGAAGTTATATGTAAACAAATAGAAGGAGAAATATTTGTAAAAACATTTACAAATAGAATTTAAAAGGAAATATTTGTAAAACATTTACAAATAGATTAAATGGAAATATTTATTTATAGAAAATAAATAGAATGTTATAAATGAGATATTTATTTGTTAAATAAATAGAATTTAATCAAAGAAATATTTAAAAGATGAATAGAAAATGGAAATCTGTTTTTAATAGATAAATAGAAAAGATTAATTTATAAAAAACAGTTTATAAATTAAATTAAATATTTATCATTCGATAAATGGAATATATAAGTCTGAACTTATATAGAGAAGAGATATTGGTTTTTAACACCGATAGTTTTAAATAGAAGGGGTACACAACACTTGTATAAGTGAAGTAACGTTATTAAAGAGAACATTTATAAAGTGAAGAACCGTTACTAAAAGTAAATCTTTATAAATGAATAAACGTTATCCAATAGGAGTTATATGAATAGGAGTATTTGATTAGAGTTATAAATAATCGATTAGAGTTAGAATAAATCGATTAGAGTAAGAATTAACCAGTTAGAGTTAATCAGTTAGGGTTAATCCGTAGAGTTAATTGAATATTAGTTATTCAATTAGAATTTATTGAATATTTGTTATTCAAATTAAGAGTTAACCAGATAGAGTTAATTGAACATAGTTAATCGAATTAGGATTTAATTGAAGGTTAGTTATTCAATTAAAGTTGATCAAATATAGTTATTGAAATAGAGTTAGTCAAACATAGTTACTCAGGATAAGTTGCCATTTCGTACGACTGCTAGCGTAATTCGCAGGGCTGCAGATAGCCTAGGGCGGTCGGATGTTTCCTGAGGGAATCAGGCGTAACCATTGTTATCGCTGCGATCTAGAGTCAAGCGACTGGAGTTAAATCAAATATTAGTTATTCGAATAAAGTTAAAAGGATTCATCGAATATTAGTTATTCGAATAGAATTAAAGGAGTTAATCGAATATAGTTTATTCGAATAGAGTTAAAAGGAGTTATTGAATATAGCTTATTCAGAAGGAGTTAAGTGAATAGAGCTAATCAAATAGGGTTAAACGATAAGAGTTAAATCAAATAGAGTTAATTGATAAGAGTAAATTAAATAGAGTAAATCGAATATAGTTTATTCGAAGAAAGGATTTCGAATCTAGTTATTCGATAGAGAGATTATCGAATATAGTTATTCGAAGGGAGGAGTTATCGAATAGGGATTTATTCGAAAGAGAGTTACGTAAGGAAGTTTGAAATGTTGAGTATCAACATAAGTGTGTTTTTGAAAAGTTAGTGGGTTTGTAGCACTTTTTCTACCTTAGCAAATTCGAGGACGAAATTATTTTAAGTAGGGAAGATTGTAATGACCCGGATTCTTATGGGTTAATTTTAACTATTTAATACGGATTTAAATATCGAGTTGATAATATAAATGGTGTTTTATATTTGAGTTATCAATTAAATAATCAATTTCGATTTAATATCGAATATATTAAATCACCGTAATGCGAAAATATAATTCAGTTCGAGATTTAAAACTGAATTAAATACAGTTCAGACTTCTGTTTGAATACGAATAATAATATTAAATTATTATCGAAGAAATTAATTGTGTTAAAATTTAATTATATCAGTTTAAATTAATATCTTCTACAGATGATCGAATTAGACTTCGTGACTTATCCCAGTGGGTTCAGAATAGTGGTTTTACCCTAGAACTGTCAGTTGTTGGGTTCAGAGAGGAGTTCAGAATCAGGAGTATTTAAATAAAAGGATACGATTAAAAACTAATTAAAATAAAGTTTAATATTAGAAAAAAATCCCCTCTTCCTTTCGTGGACAGAAACAAACCATGTAAGAGGAAATAAGAGGCCTCGTTGTTCATCCTTATACCACACCCCTTTCCTTTAAAAATCGCGACAGCCTTCCCCCTTAAACTCCATTCCATTTCGTTCTCTGCTAAATCAAAAGAAAATTGGAAATGGTCATCCTCTTTTTAATTATAAAATTGCTCCCATCCCCTCTTCATTAAATCGAAGACCACGAGTGCTATAAAAGCTCGATGGCAACTGTAGCGTTCGCAAAGTGGAGATTCAAGGGTGTTCGCGAGTTTCGGATCTGACTTCGAGTAACAGTAAGGGGCAATCGAACATTGAGACCTTCGATTGAATGAAATTTGAGCAGAGCACTTTGATCATTTGAGTTCGTTTACCCTCTGTCGATGAAGAACCGAGTGTACGCAAATGACCAGGGGTGCGGTTTCAGCTTACGGGGACCGTGCTTCGTGATTTCTGGCATCGCTATATTTATTAAGGTGAAGTTTTGGAGTTCGATCATCTTGGGTGGAGTTCGATTTACTGTTGCCTTTTTTTACCCTGTAGTCGTGAGTTCGACGATGAGATGAGGGTGAGATAAGGAAGGCTACGACGGTGGTTTTAAGGCTGCTACAATAAAGCAAATTTCGAATGGTGCGATGCTACTTGAAATGAACTATAGAGTTCGATTTGTTGAGATGTTCGATAGAAGGGAGGTTCGATGCTGAACTAGTTTGAATGCAATGAAGCAGGTCTGAGAGGAATTTGGGTGTTCAGTAGTAGGGTTTTGGGGGAAGCTGTTGCAATCAGGTGGAAGGATGTGGTGCATTGATTGGAAAGGGGTTCGAGTTTGGGGTTACTGGTGTTAGGGTTGAAGGCCGAATGAGGATGATAAACTGCTTGTGACAAACCGGAAGAAGAAGTTGTGATGGTGTCAGTATTCTCGGATGGTTCAAACAGACCGTGAAACTATACTTTGGAATGATCAAAATGAACATATCGATAGTGATATCATGGAAGCTTAGTTGAATATATAGTGGGTGGCCTGGGTGATTGAAGCCGTGATCTTCTAAATTTGGGAAAAGGAGTTATAAACGTGAATTAAGATATACAAGGGTTTTTATCGAATGGAGTCCATCGTGAAATTCGTAGTGAGGATTGCATAAGCTGGAGTTAAATTTGATATCAGAATGGATCGATCTAAAACCCTGGTGAGTAAATCTCACTCACCTGTTAATTAGAATTATTTTTATCTGTTAAAATAATTGTTGTTGCTTGTTTGGATTTTTCTGGTTGCTTTAAATATATTAGTTATTTAGGCTTGCTATTATATATATATTGGTTTGGTGATTGGTTGGATTCCCGCAGTCTCATTAGCGGATGGCCGTAGTTTCATAGCGGATGATTTCCCTATGCGCCCCACAAATATATATATTAGTGGATGACCTTCATACCGCGATATCCTGCCTCGAAGCAGGATGGGTATTATTATGTTGAATAACGTCTGTGGATGCAAGAAAATAGGTTGGAGGAATCCAACTGGATTCCTCAAAAATATATTATCTATTTGTTTATTTGTTTGCATATATATTGTCATATATGATGTGTTAGAAATCCCGTGATTTGATAACTGACTGATTGGGGGTATTCAAATATCACTGGGGCTTGAATATTGATTTATAAAAATATCGAAAAAAGGACATTTGAGATTTAAAAAGGGAATTCTATTTTTATAAATAGAATTTGAATTTTAAATGAACTATAGAAAATATTAACTTGTTTTGAATATATGTAAAACGAGTATTGAATTTATAAACTCTGTTTATAAATTAAAATGCGGGATTTGAATTGAATTTATAAACTCTGTTTATAAATTAAAATGTGGGATTTGAATTGAATTTATAAACTTTGTTTATAAATATATAATATGGGATTTTAAGTGAAGTTATAAACGTTGTTTATAAATAATGCATAGGATTGAATTTGAAATTTGAATATAGAAGATTCAAATAGAATTGAATTTGAAATTTGAATATAGAAGATTCAAATAGAATTGAATTTGAAATTTGAATATAGAAGATTCGAATAGAATTGAAATGAAATTTGAATAAAGAGAATTCAAATAGATTTGAATATGGAATTTGAAAAGAGAATTCAAATAGAATTGAATTGGAATTTGAAAATAGAAGTCGATAAGGAAACGAGTTTAAAAATAGAATTTGATTTGGTTCATGAGTAGATAAAAATATACTTGAATCTGATATCTTCAAATAAATTAGTGAAATAGGCAAAGAGTTAATTTACGAATTGAGTTAAAAACAATCAGGTATAGTTGAAATAAATTGGACAGGTATAGATATACAGGAGACAGGTATGAGATAAGGATAATGAAGGTATATAAATAGAATGCTTGACAAAAAGGTACGTATTTAATTCATATTTGAGATTTTATGCGCCGTATCAGCAAGCCGCTTGGCCTTTTCTTTTTCTTTTGGATTGGTGAGGGCCATAGGAGGCTATTTGAAATATCCCGATGCTCCCGGTACAAAGGAGGTTATGGCAAATTTTTCCGGAAATTTAAAGAGTTAGAATATTTTTAAGAAGTTTGATAACTAGAAATCAACGTATCGATATATATAGAAGTCGATAAGGAAACAAACTTAAAAATAGAATAGAAAAATCAAAAAGGAAAACTAGGAATAAAATCTCGTAAGAATAGAAAGAGAAATCGTATACGTGTTTAAAAGTGAATAAGTAGTTGTATGGTGTTGATTTTTCGAGTAAGTAGTCATATCTGTTTTGACGTTATAAATGTTATTCAGTCAAGGTCTGAGAGGTAGTTATACCCCAACTTGATTGATTTCATTATTAACAAATAAATAGTAAGATTTCAGGCTCGAAAATCAATGTTGGGTAAGAGTTAGTTGAATATAGTATTTGGTTTGTCGTAACGATGTTTTACACAACATCCGTTTTAACCCAAATAAGTGTAAGCTTGGAAATATAATAAAGAATATTTCCTAAGTATAGAAATAAACGAGATCGGAAAAGAGATAAGTAATTGGAATATTTTCCAATTATAAATAGTATATATTTTCTAAAGTTTAGAAAATAAAGGAAGGCGATATTCAGAAATGTTTCCAAATAACGTAAAAGGCCAATATGGTTATTGAAAATATTTGGTTAACAAATATTGATAAAGAAATAAAGGAGTGATTTAATTAATGGAATATTAATTAAGGGCTCAGTGATTGTTTGACAATTGGATGAACACTTGTTTTCTTCGATAGTTAAATCATCGACTATCGAAACACTTGTTTTATTCGATAGTTAAATCACAGACTATCGAAGTTTTTGACCATCGTTGTCAATATGGAGAGACCGGTTGGATTATTATCCAAAGAACCACTCTGTACTGGCATAAGCGTTGTGAATCATATATGCCAAAGAAAATTGAAGATGGAGTAAAGTGCAAGGGCTATTGTATAAGTCTTAGATAAAAGTGCCTAAGATGGATGTACTGAATAGTGCCTTCGGTTCATCCTGTTCCTGGATGACTTGTATGGATGAATGTCTGACAGTGTATTTCCAGAAAGGTCACGTACATTGATTTCTTGAACCGTACCAAGAGTGGAAGCGGAGAAGGAAACTTCTTTAGCTAACACATAATGTACTGTTGTAGACGTCAATTAGTGATTTTCGATGGATCTGACAATGTGGCATTCGAAGTGAATCTGATGTGATGATAAAGCGTAACCTCAAGCCTCATCAACTGGTAAATGACAGAAATCGGGCAGGCAGTATGGCTATGTAGGTCGCACCTATTAGGGTGTATAATCGCCTGATCTAGAGTTTCATTTACTTCTAAAAATCTATTGTTGATGCTGTCCCATTCGGGAGACGGTTGCTGATCCCAACCGTTGGTGATATACATTCGATACACTCAAGCGAATCGAGTGGTCGGTCATGTGTGGCTGTGTTGCAAGATGTTCTTGTTGAACTCGGTGTATTCTCCTCTAGAGATATACCAACGGAAGGTGGTTCCATACCTTGTCATAGTTGGAAATCCATTACCCAATATGCGCTTGCGGTTTTGATCATATATTATATATGTGGAACGTGAGATGCAAATGTTCCACTAGATTGTTATTTACTTGATTTAGACATTATTATAATATCAAAAGAGTTTTGATATAAAGATTATTATTCCTTTCAAAAGGATTTGAAAGATAAGTCAAGTGTTTGGATTCTCATAAGGGAAAAACCCGTTCCGTGTTATACGGCGTGGTCTTATGAGATATCATTTAGTTTTCTGAAACTGTTTTAAACTGTTTACTCATACCAGTCCCATGACTAACCTGGAGTTTATTTTGTTTTGTTCTACCTAAACTCTTGGGTGCCTAAATTTGTACGGGCAGTCAAGTAGTTCAGGATTTTACAGATCTATCTAAAGGAGCTTGGAGCAGGAGGCTTCAGCGTTAGTTATATAGATTTTTGTTCCGATGTATTGTAAGTGTTGTATTCTGATAAGTGTATGTTATACAGTTGAAATTTTTTATTTCAAAAGTTATGATATATTATATTTTGTTCCGCTGCGATGTGAGATTCTGTGTTGTTATTTCCGTTCTTCTTCTACCGCGAGCACTTATTGGGTGATGGATTTCCAACTATGACAAGGTATGGAACCACCTTCCAATAGTGTACCTCTAGAGAGGAATACACTGGGTTCAACAAGAACATCTTGCAACCCGGCTACACATGACCGACCACTCATTTCGCTTGAGTGTATCGAATGTATATCAACAACGGTTGGGATCAGCAACCGTTTCCCGAATGGGACAACATCGAATAGATTAAAGATTGAAATGAATATCTCTAGATAGGTGATAATACACCCTACTTGGCAGCCAACCACTTAGCCATGTTGCCTGCCCGATTTTTGTCATTTCTCGGTTATGAGGCTAGAGGCTACGCTCATCTCTGACAGATCACACATTTATTCACTTTGAATGTCACATCGTCATACCCGCCAAATCACAAATTGATTTCCCCAAAAATACAACGGGTATACAGCTAAGAGAAACGAATTCCTCCGCCACCAAACGTAAATACGTTTGAAGAGATCAACTTACGCGATCTATAAAATATACTCTATCAGACATTCTTCCATACAGGTCGTCCTGGGACTGGACAGACCGAAGGCACTATTCTGTTAACAAGACAACCCTTGCATAACTCCTTCTTCAATTATCTTCATCATATTTGATCGCAATGCTAACGCCCATACAGAGTGGTTTTCAGATAATAAATCTGATCCCAGTCTCTCCGTACTGATGACAGAAAAAGGGTCAAAAACTTCGATAGTCGGTGAGTTAACTATCAAAGAAAAACACGTGTGCAAACAACGATATTATTTCCAAATGGAAATTTTATCGATCAATCATCATTGAACATTTATTCATTTCCCATTTCTCGTTTCCATATATTCAACATTTTTTATTTTCTAATTTTAGAAAATATACGTTATTAACTTTGGAAAACGTTTCCATTTCTTATTTTCTATATTAGAAAATATTCCTGATTCTTATTTGGAAAACATTTCCAAAACTCCTACATTTGGATTTAAATAGATGTTTCAATAAAACATCGTTATGCCAACTCAAAACATTACATTGATTAACTAATTTCACTTAACCAATCTTCACTATCGAACCTTAACCATTCCTTAGTTAAAAACGAAGCCAATCAAGTTGGGGTACAACTACCTCTCGGACCTTAACTGAACAACATTTCTAACTTCGAAACAGACAAGTTTCACCTTTTAAACCTTTAACAAACTTCCTTACGTAACTCTCGGATTCAGTTTATGAATCTAATTCTTTTATGAAAAACATTAGTTATAACGATAACGTTATAATCCCTACTTCTGAAATACCTAACTTCAAATATAACTTTTATTTATTAATTTGGATAAATAAACAAATAATAAATTTACTAATAAATAAATAAATCTTGATTAAAATGGAAAGTGAATAGTACTTTCCCGAATTCGATATAATCGAATTTCACATATAACTCTCTTTCGAATAAATTATATTCGATAACTCATTTTTGAATAAACTATATTCGATTAACTATCATTGAATAACTAATATTCGATAATCTCTCTTTCGAATAAACTATATTCGATAATCTTCTTTTGAATAAACTATATTCGACTAACACCTTTCTTCGAATAAACTATATTCTATTAACTCCTTTTAACTCTATTCGAATAACTAATATTTGATTAACTCCTTTTTAATTAACTCTAATTAATTAGCTCTATTCGAATAACTAATATTCGATTAACTATTACTCTACTAACTCTAGTTGATTTACTCTGATTCGATTAACTCTAATCGATTAACTCTAATGGATTAACTCTAATACGATTAACTCTAATCGATTAACTATATTCGAATAAACTATATTCGATTAATTCCTTTAACTCTATTCGAATAAAATCTATGCGAATAACTAATAGTCGACTAACTCTTATTTGAATAACTAATATTCGACTAACTCTTATTTAAATAACTAATATTCGATTAACTCTCTTCGAATAACCAATATTCGATAACTCTCTTCGAATAACCAATATTCGATAACTCTTTTCGAATAACCAATATTCGATAACTCTTTTCGAATAACTAATATTCGATTACCTCTTATTCGATTAACTCTAATTCCTTTTATCTTTCTATTTATTTTCCCAATATATATTCCTTTTATCTTACTCCATTTATTTAACAAATAAATATTCCTTTTATTTTACTCCATTTATTTAACAAATAAATGTTCCTTTTATATTACTCCATTTATTTAACAAATAAATGCTCATTTTATACTACTCCATTTATTTAACAAATAAATGCTCCTTTTATCTTACTTCATTGATTTAACAAATAAATGTTCCTTTTTTCTTACTCCATTTATTTAACAAATTAATGTTCCTTTTATCTTACTCCATTTATTTAACAAATAAATGTTCCTTTTCAATTCTATTTAAAATGTTTTACAATATTTCCTTTCATATTCTATTTGTGAATGTTTTACAAATATTTCCTTTTATATAATCTTATTTATTATATAAATAATTCCTTTTGTAAAATTCTATTTATTTTAAAAATATTACTTGTTATAAAATCCTTTGATTTTATAAATATCTCTTTCTATAAAATCCTTTGATTTTATATATATTTCTTTTTCAATAAAACATTGAAAATTTCCTTTTTAACATTCCAGTATTCCTTATGTTATTTAAAATACCAAATAAAAATGATCAATATCATTCTAACACACATCATCAACAACAGATTATATATCACATCATATATCATTATATATGAAAAACAATAAAATAAATGTTGAGGAATCCAGTCGGATTCCTCCGACCTATTTCCCTACATCCACAGATGTTAAAACAATATGATAATATCGATTTCATTTCACTATGAAATATTCTTCTAAACAGTATCAATTTATATATATTTATTTATATATATAACCAGATCTATAATTTCAACCATTTACATAGCAGTTCAACCAAACAGTCAATACACAGCAATCAATCATCATTTATCAGTTCTAAATATACGTTATAAAAATATAAACTAATAGAGTTGGTGTGTTTTACTCACAATGGTCGTCAATCGTTGAATAATGATTTCCGTTCAATTGATTAAACTCAACATTTTATCTTGCCAAAAATCCCAACGAGCTCTGAATTGTTTCAACTAGTCTGGTAGTGTAGTATTCTTTGATATGAATCCCACGGCACCTGATTCGTTTGATTCCGTTTGGGTATGAACCTGTTATGTTCAATAAAAATTTATACATAATTAATTTAGACGTATGTATATTTATTTAAATGTGGGCTTTACCAAATTTTCCTTGTCGGCCCAACCAAAACAGAATTTTGACCCGTTCCCTGATACACCTTCCTCCCTTCAAAATATATGAACTCCCCTTTTTATTTATCGGCCCACAAGTGCAACCTGGCCACATCATTAGTTCTTCCCCGATCTAATTTCGGTTGCTCCTAAAAAGTTTCGAACTCCTGAAATAGAAAATCCATTTCCGTTGACTTCTACACCCTCTGTTCTTCAGGAAATCGAAAGCAAACGCCCCCCTCAGCGTCGCATCAAAACTCCTCTCAAATAAAGCTACAACCGCTCCATTACTATACAGTTTCCCATTCACCACTTCCGTGCTTTTCATCCTCCCCTTCCTTCCATTGTTGCAACTATCCCGTTCACCATTTCAACTATTCCTCTATTCGAACCACACCTCCCAGTAACCCGTACGCAGCAAACCCAACAACGACCATCTCGCTCGTGACTTCCCATCGCCCTCCCGACCACAATCCTCCATGAAATCTCCCAACGCCGATACCATTGAACTCCTCATAAAAATCCGCATCAACCCGTATCCTCCATTTACAACTCGACGTCACCATCAGCAATGTGTTCGACCATCACTGACGTACTGTCAACACAGATTTGGACGACTTCGACCACCGAACTCCGCCAAAATCGCACACAAGGTGCGGATTACCACACTGATTATGGATACACCCCTTAATTCACTAAACATTGCTCCCAATCCGAGAAAAGGGAAACCCTAGCTCACGCTAGATAAAAAATCTCAAGCCCAGAAATGCATCGAGATCATTAAAAAGGGTACGGGTTCGAAGCGTTTCCTCGCAGCATTTCAAATAATCAACTGTTGGATTTTTAGGATTTTTATTTGAATTCTAATGATTTGTGAAAGATGATTTTTCACATTTGGGGTAAGAACAGAAGCGGCGTGATTTTGTTTGACCGGAGGAAGAATAAAAATTAGGTTTAGGGAAAGGTAGGGTATTTATAGGTGTTAGACCAAAAAGTGGTTCTAACACCCAAATTGACTAAAATTACGATAAAATGAAATCAAAAACAGAAAAGAGACACAAGATTTATAGTGGTTCGGCATTAAAGAGCCTACGTCCACTTTATATCATTTTGCTTGATGAAGTAGATGAAAATACAATAAGATACTCACTCAATCTCACTCTTTTTTCATATACATTTACTCAATTATACTCAAATACACTTTGAATGATGATTTGGGTTGTTTGGGAGTGCTGGAATTCGGTTCTCAAAGATATTCAAACTCTCAGAATGCCAAAAAAATCCCTTCAAGTGAGCCTTAGAGGTCTATTTATAGGTGCAAATTCTCCCAAAAATGGGTTCAGATCGGAGGCACGTGGCATCCATCCATGGAGATGCGGGGTCGGAGCTCTCTAGATGGTGACAGCGCATCAAGCGAGTGGGAGAACGTGGGCAATCATGCGTGTAACCGCTCCACATCTTTAGGAGAACATGGGAATAAAGCAGCTTTCATTCTGCGTTCGGGTCGGATAGGCCAGGTAATGGGGTTCGGATCGGAGCATCATATCCGATCCGGACCGGTTCAAGTTCTGTCTTTCCTCACTTTGTCTAGCTTTGTTTTACTCTGACTATATCCGATCCGACCGGTTTCTAGGCAGATTATTCTCTAATACTTGATCTTTTAGCTTTGTGTAGCCTATTTCACAAAGTAGGCTAACATTTTGCTCCCTCAATGAATGCTTCTGTTGAAGACGAAGCGTGCTTTGATGTTATTTGCTCATTGGTCTTTGAATTTGAATCGTCAAAAAGTCGTTTCTATTCATTTGTGAAGACGCATTGCTTCATGAAGTCGTGTCTTTTACCGCTTATATATATATATATATACGCCGTAAAATACACGACTTATTTTCTTCATTTCTGAACACTTCTAGGAACTCTTCTCGACATACAGTGATTCTTCCAAGTACGGTTTTTTCTTCATCTTTTCTTAAGCTTAATTCATACGCCGAGTTACCATGCTCAATTCATTCGGTTCGGACCCGACCCGAACGAATTCCCTTCTCGAATTGCCCGGTTATTGAACTAACAGGCCAAATTTTGTGTTCATGGGCCTATATCCTGGTCCGAACGGGATGAAACATAGGGAATACTAAGATCCACTTCGAGTCCATATATATAAATCCGTCTTACCTCAATTTCTCTCCTCTTCTTATTATTCTCGCCGTCTTCTAAATTACCCACAAAAAACCCTAGCTCTCGAAAACTTCGAAATCCCTACCTTAATCTTCAGATTTAACATACAGGTAGGCTTGTAGCTTTTCTTAACTTTTTCATGGCCGACTTCGATTAGGATTTGTGGATAACTTGAGCGTATTGGATATGAACTCCTCCCTGCTTCGACGCCGCAACTCTCTCCTCCCTCGCCATCGTCGTTGGTGGTTCTTCCATCACCTCGAGGCGTAGGGAGGTGGAAGGTAGAATCTGCTCAGCCCTAATTGGAGTTTCGGTGTCGGTTGAGGAAGAAGGAGAAGAGGAAAAGTGTGAGAGATCGGACCGGGTGAGGAAACATGGACGGTGGAGGAGAAGAACAGGGAAAGAGATTCACAAGGTCGGATCGGGTCGGGGTAAAAGTTAACGAGGGAAACAGAGCTCACTTGACCGGATCGGGTCGGGCAGAACTCTTCAACTAGATCGGACCGGAAAAGGAAATAAAGGAAGAGGGGGATGCGTTAGCATCAACCCGATCCGGACCGTTTGAGAATCCCACCTCCGAACCGATCCGACTCTGGTCCCTGGGTTCCAAAGTTTTTTTCAAGGCCAAGACAAGGCTGTGCCCCCCGATCCGATCCCAGTGAATGCAACCGAACCAAACCGAGAAACAATACGACTTAATGCATAAGAACTTGCTTAACTGACCAAGTCGATTCTCAATAAGTTCTACAATTTAATGGACAGTTAGGATAGTGCCTTGCGAACACAAACGAACATCAAGAATTATTTCGAACATCACTTCATCGTTAGAACTTTACATTACGCTTCTAAGTGTTTAATTTATATCTTCTGCACACACCGTACACACTTTAGTTCATACACATGCACAAGGGGATACAGGCTAATTTACTCTAACTTGTGCTATTGCTTCTTCAATAATTTAGTGACAATGACAGCAAGACGTTCATCTAGATTAGCTGAAAAGAGAGAAGTTCCAGAGACGTCCCAGAAGATTACTCTTGATGACATATCTTCTTCCTCAGATCCAGAGTGGGATGATGAGGGCCCAGACTACGAGGTAGAGGCTCGTGAAAGCGATAATGTGTCTTCTGAGGGTGAAGTTTCTCTGGGCTATGAAGAGGAAGGAGAGATTGGAGATAATCGAGCTCCTGATGAATTTGAGTCTGCCATCATATTGGAATCACCCCAAGATTCTGTTGAATCGACAATTGACAATGACAGATTTGTTCGAATACGCCTAAAGCATGGGATACTAAAAGGGGACACCCTGGTGCCATCGAAAACTGACCGTCCTCACAACCCTCCAGAAGGATTTATGGCAATCACCCAATTGACGTGCATGGTTAGGGCTATTCCACCGTTTTCTCCGTTTGTTGTCGACTTTCTAAGACAGATGCAGATTGCCCTCATGCAGCTGCATCCCAACTCCTATGCTTACCTATATACCTTATATGTAGCATACAAAGAGCTTCTAGGCATAGAACCAACCTTCGATGATATCCATTTCTTTTATAATTTCAAATATCGAACTCAAGAGACTCCTTCCTTCTCGTACTTTGAATCAGTTCCAAAGATAAAGATCATCACCGTTCCATTTAGCTGTAAAGTTAGTGATCCAAAACCTGAATGGTTTTATATCAAACAACAACCAGGATGCGCTAGGAGATGGACCCAATCAAGTAAAACATCTATTTTCCAGACTCCAGCTTTAAGCATTCATGTTTACATACTAACTTGCTTTCATTCTTATCCGCAGTTGGCAACCCAAAG
This sequence comes from Allium sativum, assembly GCA_030737875.1. NCBI lineage: Eukaryota > Viridiplantae > Streptophyta > Magnoliopsida > Asparagales > Amaryllidaceae > Allium > Allium sativum. Next base: position 9,520,598 of record CM060913.1, read on the forward strand.
CAAATATCAGGTCAATTATACTTTGATCGTTTACACCAGTTGCTCAATGGTGACCAAAAGTTCTTGACCATCGACAGTGTTCTTAAGGATGAATACCTTCATCTTCACGGGTTGTTGTCCATTACCCGTAGCATAGGTCACGGGTCGGGTCCATATGTGTACATCCCCCCAGTGGACGTAATTCCAGAAACGAGTGAAAGCTCGAAAACTCCTACAATGCCACTTCAATCTTTACCTTCTCCATCTTCGACTCAAGACGATGAGTTGGCCAACATGGCCGAAAAGCACCGAGAAGGGTACGTCATCCCCGAGGATGCTTTCTCTCCAGAGAAGTCGACGTCTTCCAAAGAACCGCCAATAGATGCTTCCCAGGGAGATGCCCCTAGTACCGAAGATCCTACAATTCAGGGTTTAGGAGATCTCCCCTTACCTGAAACTATCTACACTTCAGAGGATTTTGGAACAAATCCTTTAGTTTTCACTTCTTCAGAAGAGACCACTCCCGCTAAGGCCAAAGAGCCTATTCGCACTAGTCTGGCTTTGGACTCGGGTTTGTCGGGGGGAAAACACCACTTAGAATGCACTTAACACAATAACCCCACATTTCACAGCATCTACCTTTTGTGGGAACGCTGATTCTGAATTCCATTTGCATTGTTGCGCAAGTACAATGTCTCGCTCCCATTATGATATCAGGAAACTTCGTCGCAGCATGACTAGACCCCCTTCTGATGCTGAGCATGATCGTCGTGAAGGCCGGGGTAGGGAGGATAAAAGGCCTTATGACTCTTATCAGTCGCGGACCTCGCGCTCTCGCTCCCCCGTTCGGTCTGATTCAGAACGATATAAAAGCTATCAAGGCCGTCGAGGAGAAGAAACGTCGCAGTCAAAAGATCAAACCTCTTCTCAAGAAAAACGTGGTAGGGAAAGAAGTTCGCCGAAAGAAACCAGCTCTCGAGATAAACATAAGGTTTCCGATAAGCGACCTAGGAAGGGTGATACGGCTGTCGTGCCCGCTGATCCTAAGGATACTGAGCTAACATATCGCGCACCTCCACCATTGGATGCTGAAACTAAAGTCAAGCGGGCATATTTGGAGATAGAATTCCCCGAGCACTACTTTGAAAACCTGTTTTTCTTACCCGCTCTCGAGCCTATTTCCTCAAGGTAGGCGGACAAGGCCAAAGCGAAAATTGATGCAGTTGAAAAACAATATTCAGAGATGTTCAAGTATTCACGTAACCTCTCCAGAATCATCCAAACTCTGATTACGGATACTAAGTCTATGAAAAATACTGCAGCAGCTGATGCTAAAGCCTTGAAAAATTTAAGAAAAGATCTTGAGGACACACAAGCCCAACTTGCCATTGCTCAGCGAGATGCTACCAACTTCAAGCAGCAATTTGAAGAGCTACAAAAACGTTATCATGACTTACTCGAGTCTCACAATCAGGAGCGCTCGGAGTTGAAAAAGCAAGCAGAAGACGCAAAGTCGGATAATGCTAAAATGCAACTTGCCTATACTGCTCTGGAGCAAGAGAAAGCTGAGTTAGCGAGAAAGATTGCTGAATTAGAGAAGAGAAACGCTGACTTGGCTTCCAAATTGGTGGAGGCTGAGAATAGGGCTGCCCTAGCGGAGGGTAATGTTGAAAGTGTTATTAAATCTGCCGAAGAGACCCGCAAGCAACTGTCAGAGGCCGAGGAGGAAGTGCATGGCTTCGGCGAATTACTAATCGAATTCTTTGCGCATATAATTCGTCGCCGAAACATCTCTTGGATCGAAGATTATCCGACTACCTTGGTTCACGTATGGAGTCAGATTGTTGAATGGGAAAATAGGAACTCAAGGTAGACTGCGTCGACGAGGACAAGCTAATGGAAAAATATCTAAGAGATGATGAACCAGCGCGCCTGGCCGAGGGACGCCGCCTCATCGCTGCTACTATGGAGGAAGAGAAGCGGAAGGCTAAACAAAAGAACATCTCCGAGGCTGGTTCTTCTTCTACTGCCGCTGGGACTTCTGAAGACGAGGGATATGACCCTGAAAACCCGGCGATCCCTCAGGCATCTCTCTTATCCCCCATTCCTGAGGCGGTGTTAGAGACGGCAGTTACTCCAGCTAAAAAATCATCGGAAGGTATTTCTACCTTTTCACCCCAATTTGTCAAAGCTGTCTCCACTTTCCATCGCATAATCGGGCAATCGATGAAGGACCCTTTATTTTCTCCTGAGTTGACAACTGTTGCTTCTCACTCTGTAGGTGTTGAACCATCCAAAAAGACAGACGTGTCCCAGGGAACCACCGCTGGAGCAAAACCCGCGGAGAAGGCTAAAGGGGGAAAGGACAAGGCTGCCACTATTGATTTAGGAGAAGGAATTGAACCATCTAAGGTTGATGCTCCTCATGATGACGAGATGATAGACGCCTTGAAAGATGATGGCGGCAACGAGGGACGCGAGGAAGACCCTGAGGTGGCTATAGTTGGGGAGTCAAAAAGCATTGATGACATCACTTTGGCTGCGCTGAAAGCTGAGCAAGACAAACATATGCAGCTTAAAGTTGAAGACCTAGACCCCGAAAGCCCTAAGCCTCTTGCAGTGGTGGATGCTGGATCAAGTTTAGCTGTTAAGCTTTCGACTAGGTCTATTACAGAAGAGCTTGCTAAAAAGTCTTCTCTTGATTCCAGTGTTCCAACTTCAGGGAAAAAATCAACCGATTCCAGCACCTCGGTCACAGGGAGAAAAAACAAAGGCGCATTCTAACTGATGCTGAAAAGGAGGCGAAGGATGCTAAAAAATCCAAGTCCACTCCAAAGTCTAAATGATGAAGTGCTTTTTTTTTACTTTAGCATTTAACTGGCCCGCAATTGTTGCAGCGAGCGCGGCCCTCACATTTTCTTTTTTGCTAGTTTTTCATGTACAAACTCACACGTTTGTAAATAAAAATAATTCATTTCCTGCAATGCCTGTTAGTCGTTAGTTCAGTACTTATGTAAAAATACAAATGCATGTCATACAAAAGTCATGTAATGGAGTCATGGTGGAGGGGAATATGTGTGTACATGTATGCCCCCAATCAATCTTGAGTAATAAAAGAGAACTATTCAATATTAAATTAAAAAGTCCGAATGTCCCCGATTCTTTGATGGGGGTCACATTCCTTTCGTCATTGACGCCTGTTCTTTTCTGGCATCTTTTATACTCTCCTGTCTTATACTCAGGTTAGAGTTCTTGCTGAGGCGGTCTCTCATCTGGATGCACCTTCACGCCTCACAAGACGTCGTCTCCCCGTCCTTTATACTCTCTCTCGATTCTTGAGAGTTAGAGTTAAGAATGTCATCTTCCCATTCTTTTATGTATTATTGTACAAACAATCGTTTTGTTTGTCCTCGCATATAGGTCATCTTCAACTTTAGTTTAACATTTTGTGTTTCACAGTCATAATAGAATAATAGTTGAAGATATAAATAATGCAGGAAATTAATTGACACACGATATTTTTATAGTGGTTCGGCTAAGTCATAGCCTACATCCACTTTATAATAGTCCTTTGTTCACATAAACAGACTTTTTTGAGGCAAGTCGTGCCTTTTTACATGGCTTATGAAAACAAAAGAAAAGACATCTCCTATTTAGCTCAGATATCGTCGTAAGTGCTGAGCGTTCCAAGCTCTGGGAATCTCTTCACCATCTACGGTCGTTAGCTTGAATGCTCCCGTATCAAGCTTCCATTGGATGGTGAATGGTCCTTCCCATTTTGGACCGAGATGAGGAAGGGATGGAAAAACTCGCTTTAGCACCAAATCCCCTGGCTCAAAGGTTCTAAAGCGAACTTTCTTGTCATAATGGCGTGCCATCTGACGTCGATGTCTTGATGCACGCAAGTCTGCCTCATCCCTTTTCTCTTCGACTTCATCAAGGGGCTCGATGAGGAGTGCCTGATTCGTCATCGGGTCATAATATGTCACCCTGTGAGAGGGAACTTCAAGCTCTACCGGGATTACCGCTTCTGAACCAAATGAGAGAGAGAAAGGAGTATGGCCGGTAGCTGTCTTAAACGTTGTCCGATATGCCCACAAAGCCAAGTGCAATTCATCCACCCATTTTGCTTTTGCACGTTCCAACTGCTTCTTGAGGATGGATTTTATGACTTTATTTATTGCTTCTACTTGCCCATTCGACTGTGGATGGGCGACTGCAGTGTACCGCTTGTCAATCTTGTATTTCTGGCAGAAATTTCTGAATTCGGCGCCATCGAACTGGGTTCCATTATCAGTTATAATGGTCCTTGGAATCCCAAATCGGCATATGATATTTCTAACCACGAAACTTATCACCTTTCTCGCTGTGATTTTGGTTAAGGGCTCAGCTTCCACCCACTTCGTAAAATAGTCCACGGCGACTATTTCATATTTCGCTCCTCCTTTGGCAATCGGTAGAACTCCGATGATGTCAATTCCCCACATGGCAAACGACCACGGACTCACCATTGACTTGAGCTGGGTCGGTGGTGCTCTGGGGATCTTGGCGAACCTCTGGCATTTGTCGCAGTGTCATGAGTAATCAGCTGCATCTTTATTAATAGTGGGCCAGAAATACCCATATCGCAACACCTTTTTTAAAGTCTGACCTCCCGTATGATCTCCGCACTCACCTTCATGTACTTCCCTTAGTACACGCTTGATGTCGTCGTGCGCTATATACCATAACAGAGGCATAGAAAATCCTTGCCGATAAAGGGTATTATCTTGAAGGACGTATCTGGTAGCTTTGCGAACTATGGCTCGCCTCTCACTTTTCTTTGGCGGGAGTACTCCATTTCTAAGGAAATTCTTGATTGGACTCATCCACGACTCCCTCTCCGGTTCTGCTTTGAAAGCTAATTCAATTTCCATTAACTCAAAGCTTGGCGATCCCAACATCTCAATTGGAACCATTTCGGTTTCCTCCAGATTGTCGGAACTTGCCAGCTTTGCTAGCCGGTCTACTTTCTGGTTTTCAGCTCTTGGGATATGCGTTATGTTATACTGTTCCAGGTTGCTCAACAGCTCCTCCACCTTTCAAAGATAGGTAATAATTTGAGGTCCCCGGGCCACTAACTCCTTTCGCACTTGGAAGACGACTATTTTGGAATCGCAGAATATATCTAATGCCTTTATTCCGAATTCCTTAGCAAGTTTCAGCCCGACAATCAGGGCTTCATATTCAGAGTCATTATTGGTCGCTGAAAATTCTAGTTGCAGAGCATAATATAACGATCGTCCTTCAGGAGTAACTAAGACGACTCCAGCTCCGGACCTTCTATCGTTCTTGGTTCTGTCTGTGTATAACTTCCATGAACCTAATTCTAACTCTTCCTCTGATCTGACCACCTTATCATCGATCATCTCCTCCTACGGAATTGTGAACTCTACTATAAAGTCAGCCAAAGCTTGCCCCCTGATCGATCTCCGCGGCTGAATGTTTAAATCAAATTGACTTAATTCAATATTCCACTTGATCAACCGTCCTGATGCTTCGGGTCTTTGCAACACCTGTCTCATAGGCTGATCAGTGTATATGGTTATTGGGTGAGCTTGAAAATAATGGCGAAGTTTTCGGGAGGCGATCAAAAGGCTGTAAGCAAGCTTCTCAATCCTTGGGTAGTTACGTTCTGCAGCGCCAATTTCTTACTTACGTAATATACCGGCCTTTGCACCTTGTCTTCTTCCCGGACCAAGGCGGTGCTAACGGCGTGAGCCGATACTGCTAGATAAACAAACAGTTCTTCATGATCGACCAGCTTCGACAAAATCGGTGGTCTCTCTAGTAAGTCCAATAGATTTCGAAAGGCCTCAACACAGTCCGGAGTCCATTCAAAATTTTTCTTTCCCCTTTTTATTAGGTCAAAAAACGGGACGCATTTGTCTGTTGCTTTAGAGATTAATCTACTCAATGCAGCCACTTTCCGTGCAAGACTTTGGACATCCTTGATTCTTCATGGCTCCTCAATGGTCCTTATCGCTGCTATCTGATTGGGATTAATTTCAATTCCTCGAGAGCTCACGATGAAACCTAGAAACTTTCCAGATGCCACCCCGAACGAGCACTTCAAAGGATTTAGCTTCATTCGATACTTTCGCAGGAAACCGAACATCTCTGCCAAGTCTTGCGTATGGCTAGAGGACTGTCTCGATTTGACAAGCATATCATCCACATAAACCTCCATAGTTTTCCCTATTTGGTTAATAAACATCCTGTTCACCAAGCGTTGGTAGGCAGCTCTAGCATTTTTCAATCCGAAAGGCATGACCACGTAGCAGTACAACCCCAAATTTGTAATAAAGCTCATGTGCTCTTGATCGGGCACATGCATGGGAATCTGGTTGTATCCGGAATATGCGTCCACAAAATAAAGAAGTTCATGTCCCGCCGACGAATCCACAAGCTTGTCTATTCTGGGGAGTGGAAAGCTATCTTTCGGGCAGGCTTTGTTCAAGTCTGAAAAATAAGCACACGTCCGCCACTTTCCGTTTGACTTCTTTACCAAAACAGGATTCGATATCCAGTCAGGATATGTCGAATCTCTAATAAATCTGTTCTCTTTCAGGTTCTCCACTTCTTCTTTCAGAGCTGCCAACCTCTCTGGGTCCAACATACGTCTCTTTTGCTTTACAGGCAGGTGTTTCAGGTTTATACTCGGCGAATGACTCATGATGGATGGTGATATCCCACACATGTCAGCGTGGGTCCAGGCAAACACATCCAGGTTTGCCTTCAGAAAGTCAGCCAGTTCTTTCGCTCGATGCGGACCCAATTGGGATCCAATCTTCAAAACTTTTGCTGGATCGGCTTCATCAATGGGTATATCCACTGTCGTTTCGTTAGGAGTTGCTTTTCTATCCTCAGGTTCCTCATCTTCTCTGGGATCCAGGTCTTCAAGCATTCCCTTGGGCAACTCCTTCAGGCCTGATCCCTCTAATTGCTATGTCGAACCCTCCTTCGGAGGAGGTGAAGTACTTTTAGTATCGATGTTAAGTCCCTTCATCAGCATCTTTAATTCAGCAATATAACAAGCTCGGCCGGAGACTTGGTCTCCCCTCATTACTCATGTTCCGGCTTCAGTTGGGAACTTTAGCAATAAGCACCATGGTGCAATACAAGCCCTGAACTCTGCAAGGGCAGGCCTTCCTAAAAATGCGTTGTAGGGCGAATCAATATCTAGCACTACGAACTGAAGCATTCGTACTCTTCGACGATCCCCTTGTCCCAATGTTACGGGCAATTCTATATACCCCATTGGAGCTGTCAATGCCCCCATTGAAGCCTCAGATCCAACCTTCACAGGGCTTCAAATCTCCAGACTCGAGTCTCATCTGATCAAACGACTTCTTAAACAAAATGTTGACAAAGCTTCCATTGTCTACTAGTACCTTATGAACCAGTGCCAGCCCAATAGTAGTGGTAATAACCAATGGATCTTCCGTAGGTGATTGGATTCCGGTATCGTCTCTGCTACGGAATACTACATCATCGAACATTGTCCTCTGCTGTTTCACAGGGGTGATATCTTCTAAATCATTACACTTGTCCACATCTATGTGCTTAACTGCATTAATGTATTGGTCCATTGCTCTGAAACTATGGATAGCTGGATGGGGTCCACCTACCATGGTGTTAATGACAATCCCTTTGCCCTTTTGTTGCGCTATAGGCTTGGGAGCAGACTGATTCTGGTTTGGGGCCTGTCTTCCTTGCCCCCTGTCCCTTGGGGCAGCCTTATACTCATCTAACTTTCCTTCACGCAACAACTTCTCAACCACATCTCTCAAGTGTCGACATTCGTTTGTTGAATTTCCGTGGGTTCCGTGAAATAAACAAAATTTTCCGGTAGCAATTTCTTTCTCTGTCGAATCTCGTGGCGGTGGTGTTTTGTATTGCAAAACATTATACATGTCCAAATAAATGTTCTCCAATGTGTCATTCAACAGTGAATAATTTTCAAAGGTCTGGAACCGGGGTCTTTTGTCAGAATTACTTCCTCGGTTCCTGTTTCTCCTATTACCATTCGCATTACGGTTGTTGTTGCCCCCATTTCCATTATTATTATTTCCATTCTTGTTTCCAACATTCACTTCGACTTTCCCAGAGCTTTCTCCAGACTGGTTTACAGCAACATTACTCTGAACAGCTTCTTTTGAGGCCGCTCCGGACTTTCTCTTTCTGTTTGCCCGTGCTTCCTCACGTCTTAACTGAATATTGGCCTTCTCATAAAACAACTCTCTTGTGGGAGGCGGCTTCCCAGAAAGATAATCTCCAAACTCTGAATCAGGATCAACTCCCTCCATTAAGGCCATCAGTATCGTAGGCTCATGAGGGTCGCTGACGTCTGTTACAGCTAAATTGAAACGGTCTAGATACGACTTCAAGGGCTCACCCGATGCTTGCTTAATTCTCGATAATTCGATAACAGTCTTATACTTTCGGGCGTGAAGTCGGAATTGATTCATAAAATGTTCACTTGATTCTTTGAAATTCGATATCGATCGAGGAGGAAGTCGGGTAAACCATAGTAATGCTACGTCTTCTAAGTAAATCGGGAAAGCCTTACACTTCACAGCGTCAGGAGCAGCGGCAGCATTCATAAACCATGCGTATCGCATAAGATGTTGTCCCGAGTCAGTTCTCCCGTTATATCTGTCCATCTGCGGCAAATTAAATCGTCGGGGGAACTGAAAGTTAAGAATATCGTCAGTAAAGGGAGTATGGCTTCGCTCAATACCATAATCTTCATTGGTGTAATTTCGACTCTCAGACATGATCTGGCGCACCATAGCCCACACCTCAGCATTGGTCAAAGGCCGTTCAGGCTCCCTGGCTCTGATGTTCGAGTTTCCTCTGGGCTCTTGATTAGGGGACACCCTCCTTCTTCTAGCAGCTTCTGCTCTGCTTTTCTCCCTACGTTCCCTGTCGATCTCGGGAGGAAGGGGCTAAAGCATTTGTCCCTGAGTGGGGTTGATAAGGTTAGGATCTCTTGGCAGAACATGGGATCCTCGCATTGGTAACAGCATAGGCTCTCTCAAGCTCGGGTCATCGGGTCCTAACACACGAGCAGCATCTTCGCGGGATCCCAGAGATCCGAAAGTCATTTGTTCCAAATTATGAGGTCGTTCGAGCGGCCTTCTTTCACGAGGTTGCTCTTCCTCTAAGGAAGAAGACTGATCCATTGCAGTGTGATGAACTGGGGAAGGGGTCCTCTGCCTGCGAAGCTCGCCAATTTCCTCACTCATGATTCTCATATTCTCTTGCATCATAAGGTTGGTGCGCTCATGGATTTTCATAGCCTCCCTAGTGCTCTCAAGCATGTCAAGAAGGCACGAAAAATCTCCTTGGGTGACAGGCGTAGACGGATTGATCTGGTCATTGGTCCTGGTGGCTGGAGTCGGAGCATTTGGAAGGGCTCGAGTAGAGGTTCCAACATCACCTAGAATCGGATCGGAGCAAGCTGACCTGACCGGATCGGTTCGGGGCGGGGGAGCGCACCTCTTCAACGTCTTCTACTCGGGTCGGATCGGAGCTTTCCCTCTGCGATCGGTTCGGATTTCCTAAGCCAGTCCGATCCGCTCCCGAGCTTTGTCCACGAGACCTCGTCACGACCGCGTTTTGCCGATCTTCACCAACTTCGTTCCCTCGACTAGTTTGAACTTCCTTGCCTTTTCCTTTGGCCATAATTCTTCAACAATCAACCAACAAGTATTTAAAAGCGTCGAAAATTGGGGATTAACTTCTTCGTACTCAACGGTCCAAAAAGTAGAACGATAATCCAGAAAAATAGAGAATTCAAATGATTCTCAGTGAAAGCACCAAAATGTTAGACCAAAAAGTGGTTCTAACACCCAAATTGACTAAAATTACGATAAAATGAAATCAAAAACAGAAAAGAGACACAAGATTTATAGTGGTTCGGCGTTAAAGAGCCTACGTCCACTTTATATCACTTTGCTTGATGAAGTAGATGAAAATACAACAAGATATTCACTCAATCTCACTCTTTTTTCATATACATTTACTCAATTATACTCAAAATACACTTTGAACGATGATTTGGATTGTTTGGGAGTGCTGGAATTCGGTTCTCAAAGATATTCAAACTCTCAGAATGCCAAAAAGATCCCTTTAAGTGAGCCTTAGAGGTCTATTTATAGGTGCAAATTCTCCCAAAAACGGGTTCGGATCGGAGGTACGTGGCATCCATCCCTGGAGATGCGGGGTCGGAGCTCTCCAGATGGTGACAGCGCATCAAGCGAGTGGGAGAATGTGGGAAATCATGCGTGTAATCGCTCCGCATCTTTAGGAGAACATGGGAATGAAGCAGCTTTCATTCTGTGCTCGGGTCGGATAGGCCAGGTAATGGGGTTCAGATCGGAGCATCATATCCGATCCGGACCGGTTCGAGTTCTGTCTTTCCTCACTTTGTCTTGCTTTGTTTTTCTCTGACTATATCCTATCCGATCCAGTTTCTAGGCAGATTATTCTCTAATACTTGATCTTTTAGCTTTGTGTAGCCTATTTCGCAAAGTAGGCTAAAAATAGGACAATTATATTATTTTTTTATTCATTATTTTATTGGTTTATAATGAATCGTTATTTTTGTCTGCGTTTAAAAATCCGTTTGATCACATATGATACCCAAAAATCATGAAAATGGGCATGCAGGTACAGTTCGATATTACGGACCTAACGAAACTGGTTTCATCGAATTTCGACTCAGTTTGCTCACACAACGTATTTTTAACTATCAAAATATCGACTGTTTTTTACATTAAAAATCCCTACGGCCACACACTGACTCCAAAAATCACGAAACTGGAAATTTAACAATAATTTAATATTACAGATCCAACAAACTTAGTTTCGTCGAAAACGGAGGTCGTTTGCAAAACTGACTATTTTTAAAGCTCTAGATAACCCATTTAAATATATAAATATATTTAAAAACAATTAAATTAAATATTTATAAATAAATATTATCGTATATATTCACAATAGAATATGATACAGCTCCAATTGGATTTATAGCTTGATATTTCAAATCCCAGTTAAATCGATATCCAGTTTATATTAAAAATCCTTTTATAATATAAATATATATATTTATAAATTTCAAAGGAATTCCATAGCGACTTTTCTAAAATTTGATTTGGACATAAATCAAAATCTACACGACGAAATCCCGTTTTTTCTCTTCCATTAGAAATATATACTTCACTAGCTCCGAACGTTTCTTGTTTCACAGAAATCCGATTTCAAACGGATTCTGTACATTCGTTTAAAGTTCGAATCGCCAAATAGCGAACTGCCGTTCCATTTCGAGCTCGATTATAATTATAATATAATTTATACGTTCAACCGTCGTTTAAATAATATATTCGTCATTCAAATTCAATTCCAAACTGAAATATATATTTTGAATTGCCCAATTCACACAATATTGTGAATTCAACTATTTTTGATTATTTCAGAATTAAATATATTATTCTATTATTTAAATTAATTAAATATTCAATATAATTTAATTCAACAACCTTTTAAATTACCAAACCATATTTTAAATAATTAAATAAATTAATTATTCGACCGTAAAAATACGGGTCGTTACATTCTTCCCCCCTTAAAATAATTTTGTCCTCATAATAGCTAAGGTAGAAAATGAACCCTATTAACTAGTTAGAACTTATTTGTTCAATTCTTATCTTCAGTTTCACTGATCCTATTTAATTTCAGTTAAAATATTAATTAATTCTTATCAACGAAAATTTTCAAAAATCCTGAAAATTTTCTAACACCCGAAATTTTTGAAAAATTTCGCTAGCACCTCCTTTGTACTGGTCAATCAGTACATCTACCAATCGCCTCTCTAGGCCTTCTCCAACCCAAAAGAAAATCAAATAGCCAAGCGACTTGCCAAATTCGGCTCATAAATCGCCAAACCTTGTTCAATTCTTATCTTCAGTTTCACTGGTCCTATTTAATTTCAGTTAAAATATTAATTAATTCTTATCAACGAAAATTTTCAAAAATCCTGAAAATTTTCTATTACCCGAAATTTCTGAAAAATTTCGCCAGCACCTCCTTTGTACTGGTCAATCGGTACAACTACAAATCGCCTCTCTAGGCCTTCTCCAACCCAAAAGAAAATCAAACAGCCAAGCGGCTTGCCAAATTCAGCTCATAAATCACCAAACCCATATATAAATAAACTTGTACCTTTTTACCGGGCTTATCATTATCTTATTTCCATCTGCTGCTAATTCAGCATATACCAATATCATCCAATCCAATTCCAATCTGTTTTTATCCACAAATCCAACCATTCGCTTATACCTAAGTCGAATTTCATTTCAAACTCGAGTTTCATTTCGATTCCGAACTCTTAACTCGATTATCCTTCTAATCCAATTCAATTCAATTACCACTAAATTGCCTTTACTTCAATTTCAAATTTGCTTTCCCAAATTACAATTCAATTTGGGTTTAATTCAAATAATCTATTTCTGGGAGTTTTAAACAGTTTACCATATCGAAAATCAAACTTTCCCTTTGAGGGTTCAAGCAACTTGCTTTGCTCAAATCAATTTAAAAAAAAATCTTTGGTAAATCCGTCACTTAGAACTCGAAAATGAACACCGATGATGCTGTGCAGTCATCTTCGGAATCTATTTTCCAGCGATCGAAGTGAGTTCAATACTATAACGCTCTCAAAACCATTTCTAAACATTTCCACTTTGAATTCAAAATATCCTTTTCAATGCTTGTAACAAATTTAAAATCTCCCAGGATTTTAAAATTCACATATATTTAATCCAATTCTATTTACAAACACTTCTCCAACTTTTAATTCCAATTCTGATTCTAAATTCAGATTTACTTCATCTTATTTCATATATTATATTCATATAAATTCTGATTTGTTATTTACATAACCATTCCAATTATAATCTTATTCGATTATAATTACAACTAACACATTCAATAATAATATCAATATAAATCATCTGTTTATATCAAAATATATTTTTGGTAAAATTATATCATTTACCGTCTTTTCAAAACATATAGTGTCGGTCCATCGTATTCAAGTGTTTATAAACCCCTACCGATATAGTGGATCAAACTGATCAACCAGAACCCATAAATAACTCAACCAATAAATCTCCACAATAAAAAATCATTTTATATCAAATAACAAATATGTTCACTCGTATATACACCCAAACTCAATCTAGGGTATTGCTAACCCTATCTTTACTGAGTCACGCCACAGAGCCAAGGTAACAACTTAACCTTAAGATTTGATACCACTATAACGACCTGGGGAATTTGCGATCCTGGATATCGACATACAACACTATGTCGACTATTCAAGCATCGAAAACACCGGATAGCCTATGAATGAAATTAGAGGGTGAGAATAGATAAGATAGAAACTTAGTATAGAAGAAGAACATACAACATCAGAGTAACATGAATCTCACAGCGGAATGAACAATATATAATAAATACATAACTTTGAAATAAAATCAGTATATGTATATAGTAACATTATCAGAGTACAACACTTACATCACTGCGGAAATAAACAATAGCTATAAAAACGCTGCTGAAGCCTCCTTCTCCAGCTCCTTCTAGTGTATCTGTTAATCCCGACTACTTGATTGCTCGTACAAATTTGAGCACCCAAGAGTTTAGGGAAAACAAAAAAAAACTCTGGGTTAGTCATGGGACTGGTGTGAGTAAAACAGTTTGAGCAATTAAACGATATCTTATAAGACCACGTCGTATAACGGAATGGGTTTTTCCCTTATGAGAATCCAAAACATTTGATTTAACTTTCAAAATCCTTTTGAAAGAAATGATAGACTATATATCAAAACTCTTTTGTTATTATAATAATGTCTATCAAGCACAACTATAATAATGATCTAGCGTAACACTTTCATCTCACGTTCTACATGTATAGTATACAATCAAAACCGCGAGCACTTATTGGGTAATGGATTTCCAACAAAGATAAGGTATGGAACCACCTTCCGATAGTGTACCTCTAGAGTGGAATATACTGGGATCAACAAAAACATCTTGCAACCCGGCCACACATGACCGAGCACTCATTTCACTTGAGTGTATCGAATGTATATCACCAACGGTTGGGATCAGCAACCGTTTCCCAAATGGGACAGCATCAAATAGATTAAAAAATGAAATGAACATCTCAAGATAGGTGATAATGCACCCTACTTAGCAGCCAACCACTTAGCCATGCTGCCTACCCGATTTTTGTCATTTCCCGGTTGTGAGGCTAGAGGCCATGCTGATCTCTGACAGATCACATATTTATTCACTTTGAATGTCACATCGTCATACCCGTCAAATCACAAATTGATTTCCCCAAAAATACAATGGGTATACAGATAAGAGAAACGAATTCCTCCGTCACCAAACGTAAATACGTTTGAAGAGATCAACTTACGCGATCTATTTAATATACTCCGTCAGACATTCTTCCATACAGGTCGTCCTGGGACAGGACAGACCGAAGGCACTATTCTGTGAACAGGACAGCCCTTGCATAACTCCATCTTCAATTATCTTCATCATATTTGATCGCAACGCTAACGCCCATACAGTCGTTTTCAGATAATGAATCTGATCCCGGTCTCTCCGTATTGACGACGGAAAAAGGGTCAAAAACTTCGATAGTCGGTGAGTTAACTACCAAAGAAAAACACATGTGCAAACAACAATATTATTTCCAGATGGAAATTTTATCGATCAATCATCATTGAACATTTATTCGTTTCCCCATTTCTCGTTTCCATATATTCAACATTTCTTATTTTCTAATTTTAGAAAATATACGTTATTAACTTTGGAAAACGTTTCCATTTCTTATTTTCTAGATTAGAAAATATTCTTGATTCTTTTGGAAAACATTTCCAAAACTCCTACATTTGGATTTAAACAAATGTTTCAATAAAACATCGTTATGCCAACTCAAAACATTACATTGGTTAACTAATTTCACTTAACCAATCTTCACTATCAAACCTTAACCATTCCTTAGTTAAAAACGAAGCCAATCAAGTTGGGGTATAACTACCTCTCAGACCTTAACTGAACAACATTTCTAACTTTGAAACAGACAAGTCTCGCCTTTTAAACCTTTAACAAACTTCCTTACATAACTCTTGGATTCAATTTATGAGTCTAATTCTTTTATGAAAAACATTGGTTATAACGATAACATTATAATCCCTACTTCTGAAATACCTAACTTCAAATATAACTTTTATTTATTATTTTGGATAAATAAACAAATAACGAATTTACTAATAAATAAATAAATCTTGATTAAAACGGAAAGTGAATAGTACTTTCCCGAATTCGATATAATCGAATTTCACGTATAACTCTTTTTCGAATAAGCAATACTCGATAACTCCTTTTCTAATAAACTATATTCGATTAACTCTCTTTGAATAACTAATATTCGATAATCTCTCTTTCGATAAACTATATTCGGTAATCTTCTTTCAAATAAACTATATTCGACTAACACCTTTCTTCGAATAAACTATATTCGATTAACTCCTTCTAACTCTATTCGAATAACTAATATTCGATTAATTCCTTTTTAATTAACTATATTCGAATAACTAATATTCGATTAACTATTACTCCACTAACTCTAATTGATTTACTCTAATTCGATTAACTCTAATCGATTAACTCTAATGGATTAACTCTAATTCGATTAACTCTAATC
This sequence comes from Allium sativum, assembly GCA_030737875.1. NCBI lineage: Eukaryota > Viridiplantae > Streptophyta > Magnoliopsida > Asparagales > Amaryllidaceae > Allium > Allium sativum. The sequence continues at coordinate 9,536,403 of CM060913.1, forward strand.
GATTAACTATATTCGAATAAACTAAATTTGATTAATTCCTTTAACTCTATTCGAATAAACTCTATTCGAATAACTAATATTCGACTAACTCTTATTTGAATAACTAATATTCGACTAACTCTTATTCGAATAACTAATATTCGATTGACTCTCTTCGAATAACCAATATTCGATAACTCTCTTCAAATAACCAATATTCGATAACTCTTTTTGAATAACCAATATTCGATAACTCTTTTCGAATAACTAATATTCGATTACCTCTTATTCGATTAACTCTAATTCCTTTTATCTTTCTATTTATTTTCCCAATATGTATTCCTTTTATCTTACTCCATTTATTTAACAAATAAATATTCCTTTTATCTTACTCCATTTATTTAACAAATAAATGTTCCTTTTATATTACTCCATTTATTTAACAAATAAATGCTCCTTTTATCTTACTCCTTTTATTTAACACGTAAATGCTCCTTTTATCTTACTCCATTTATTTAATAGATAAATATTCCTTTTATCCTACTCCATTTATTTAACAAATAAATGTTCCTTTTATCTTACTCCATTTATTTAACAAATAAATGTTCCTTTTATCTTACTCCTTTTATTTAAGAAATAATTGTTCCTTTTCAATTCTATTGTAAATGTTTTACAATATTTCCTTTCATATTCTATTTGTGAATGTTTTACAAATATTTCCTTTTATATAATCTTATTTATTATATAAATAATTCCTTTTATAAAATTCTATTTATTTTAAAAATATTTCTTTTTATAAAATCCTTTGATTTTAAAAATATCTCTTTCTATAAAATCCTTTGATTTTATATATATATATGTAACACCCCGTATTTTATAACATGATAAAACCATAAATCAAGGAAGAATTAAATTTTAAAACAAGAATCAAGGGAAACCGGTTGCGCCATTGTGTTCATATCGAAATTCTGCTTGGAAACGAGTCTGATTTTTCGAGAAACGTAGTTCGTATGAGGGAGATATGACGCTACGAAGTTTCAGGAATTTTCAGAATAAAAAACAGCTCGAAAATTCGAATTCAAAACCCAGAACAGGCTAGGCGGGAAATTTCCCGCCCAGGACCAGGTCGACCATTGTGTCGACCTCCCAGGGACCAGGTTGACCATAGTGTCGACCTGGTGCTGAAGCCTAGTTTTGAGTCTGGGTCCATTCTGATGTATCCGGTCTCGTTTTCTGTCTAGATTCGTCCGCCTAATCCTATATAAATAGCCTTCTAGCCTCATTCTCTTTACACCATTTCATTCTCTCCTTATGCTACCCCTGGAATAATTAAAATAAAACATGAAGACTATTTCTTGAAGACTACGGCTAGGAATTGCTTATTGGAGATTCAAATAAAGTTAGAGCTTCAAGAAGGGAAGGAAAGGCTAATTCAACGGCTTCGAGCAACGTCGCGCGAATCATAGCAAATCACCTCAACGTTATCTTATTATCCTTTTCTAAAACCGAACAATGTAAGTCATTTACTTTTTAGATTTGAATGTCTAGATCTATTTGTGGCATGTAATTAAAGTGATATAAGAATATGCCTGATTCTCTCATTTGAATCTGTGCTTGTATATGCCTATGGCGTTGAAACTATTGTTAATGGCCTAAGACTATGACTGTGAACATAAGACTATGCCTATGCCTATGATTGTAAACATAAGACTATGCCTATGCCTATGACTGTGAACATACGACTATTGCCTATGACTATGACAAGGACAATTGTGGCTAATCACCTATGACTCATGACTATGAGATTATTGCCTATGATTATGAACATAAGACTATTGTCCATGACCATGACTTTGAAATTATTACAGTTAATTGCCTATGACTATTTAGGGTAATTGCCTAGGACTATTTTGGTTAATTATCCATGACTATTGTGTTTTATCGCCCATGATTCATAACTATGAAACCATGACTATGACTATTGTGGTTAATTGCCTAGGAATATTATGGTTAATTGCCTAGGACTATTGTGGTTAATTGCGTATGACTAGTATGGTTAGTTGCTTATGCCCATAACACTATAGTTACAAATCATGTTGTACACTGAACTGGCATTATGTTGGACCAAATCACCTATGCCTATTCCCTAAATTATGTTGATCTTATATTTATGATGTAGCTTGTCTAGTTTATTCCTATTCACCGTTATGTACATCAAACCTATTGGAACCATTATCTTTCTATTTGGTTCGCTTTCGCATGCCTACTCTTTTATGTCAAATTCTCATGCTTATCCCCTGTTCCTTTTGTTAGTTTCATTTCATGAGTACCTAAAAACTTGTGAAACCATGTTATATGTACGACTACAGCGGTGGAATTTGAGCAAAGCTTAATTTATATAATTTGGCATAACAAACATGTTGATATAAATCTGAATTGGCTATAATAGTAAATATTTCATGCATATTAGACTTGGGTGTATAATGGTAAATTGTTAATTGGCCGCAAAGTATGTAATTGGCATGTAAGCCTAGTTTTGGGCATAATCTGTAAACTAGAGTATCAAATCTAGTTTTGACATGAACTGTAAATGAGAATACTAGATCCAAATTGGCATAAAACTGCAAGTTGGGTTAAATGATAGGTAAATCAAGATTTGGGCCTAGAATATAGGTATATTAGTAGGCATGACAAATGAATATGATATAGGACAAATTTGTTTAAAAGAGTTGTTAGCAATTTCAATATAGACAAAAAGGATAGATATGTAAATCTAGGGAAAGGCGAATATGCCTAACCCGAGGTTAGATTGAGTTACGGTGTAAGACTGCCCGGAACCGCCCGGCAAATCCAGCAACCGTAACAATACCTATCTAATGTGGGTGGTTAGAGCATTGAGCCCAAAAAGGACCCGAGGTTAGACTGAGTTGCGGTGTAAATCTGCCTGGAACCGACCGGCACATCCAGTAACTGCAACGATATATGTCTAATGTGAGTGGTTGGTGCTTTAAAGAATAATTTAATGCTATTAAACGGTTAAGCTAGAATGGGAGGGTTAAGTCCATAGGAACACTTAACCAACTTAACATGTTAACAAGACAAGACTTGTAGGGATTAAATAACCGTTATAACATTTTAACTAGATTGGAAGGTGGGGTTAAGTAAAATACACTTAGCCAATTTAACATGTTAACAAGAAGGTGGAGTTAAGTGAACTTAGAACACTTAGCCACCATAGTGTGACAAATGAACAAGGTTAAGTTAAAACATGAAGGGGCAATACTTAACCATTAGGGCATGCAAATTAAACAGATGTTAGGGTTAAGTTAACTAAGAGAACATTTAACCGTTATAACATGTTAGCTAAACAGATGGGCATGGTTAAGTTAAAGGGAACACTTAACCAATACAAGATGAAGGGGTGGGGTTAAGTAATAAGAAATACTTAACCAATATAACTTGATTTGTGGTAAGGTTAAGTCAACATGAACTACTGATAACACTTAACCAGTTTAACATGACAAATGAAGGGGTTGAGTTAACTTGAATTGACTAATGACACTTAACAAATCCAACTTGATGAACTAAGTAGCAAACCTTAGTTAAGAGGACTAAGTTGTAAACCTTAGTTAAGAAAACGACGATTCAGGAACTAAGTAGTAAACCTTAGTTAAGGGAACTAAGTAGTAAACCTTAGTACAACACGAGAAGGAGCGAACGTCCATCTGATCTTAAAGAAGGCACCAACAAACTGGGTTACGAAACACGCGGCTTCGAGGGGACGTGATGGTACTCTTGGTATCCCTCTGTGAGGCTGCAGATGATCCGCCTGGGCTCACAGATGTTAAGGTCTACGTTAGAAGAAGCAAGGGTGTGCCTTGGTTGTAATATAAGGCAACCTAAAGACTAGGATGGACCAGCGTGATTCGGCGAGAGCAGTAGCCCTGTGATAGCAACTCGTCGTCTACCTACCATCCTGAGTCAATCGGGATACGTGCAGCGCAAAGGCGGAGAACTCCAAAAGACCATATACTTGCTATCTAGTTATAAGTGCGGATGGCCATAGGTTAGTGGGGGCATAGAGGGCCTGCGTATAGTTCTCATTTTTCAAGGTGTGCCTTTCATTAGTTGAGGGAGGGGTTAGGTAGGACCATAGCCAGTGGAAAAACAGACCTTAGCATCTGCATCGACAGATATCTGAAAGCTCCCGACCGAGTTCCGTGTTTCTTGATCTACCCTGCCACGAGACTCGGGTCGCACATATAGAGGACATGTGCATCTAGACAGCGATAATGACCCACAACACATACGTGGGGAAAATCTAGGAATATATACCACTCTAGGTAGTTTGTCCTAGATTAGGGGTGTTGTTCGATAGGTAGAATAATCCCTAGTTGGACCTAGGTCGCGTAAACCCTAAAATTCGAGAAGCGTTTAATAGGTAGCATAAACCCCAGTAGCACTGGGTAGTATAAACCCTGGTTGGATCTAGAATGCGCTCGATAGAAAACCCTAGTTTAGACCTAGGTAATAAATAATAGATGTACACCTAAAATAACCACAATTGCGGGGATGGGGATCACGTATCTGTTCTTATCAGTTTATACAGATTACTAGTTAGGTGGTGCAGGGGTATAGAAATTAGAATAACAAGGTAGTGGCGAAGCAGAAAAAGTATAGAAGTGCAACTAGTCTATCTTACCTTATCATATCTTGTGCTAACCTTATGATTCCCGTCATCATGGACTAGTCTTGTATTCAGTTAATTCATGCCTTGTTTCTTTTTACCTGTTCTCATGCTGAAAGTTACTAAACTTACCAAACTTTATGTCTGACTTTATTTTCTTTCGCTTTCTTGTCTTCCGTTCCCCCCCGGTTCGCAGGGAGGGAATATTACTACTTAGCCCAGTTTTCTTTCAAAGTTGAAGATTTGTCGAAGTTTTGCTTGGATTCTCTTTTCCATTGCTATGGCTGGCTCATGCTACATTGGGAATATAAATGTATTTTTATGCTTCTTTATTTTGTAAGACAGATATCCTGGTATTGGAAAACAATTGTTGTACAAACTATTTTATCAATAAAGTAAAGTTCTATTTTCCACTGTTTTAATTTTGTCTGTCTTGTAATTTATCTGTATCTTTTACCTATAACTCTCCACCGAAGTTAAGGCATTCCCTTTGTAAGTGACCTTAATGGATGTGGGGAGTTACATTTGGTATCAGAGCTGAAGGTTACCGGATCAGATAAAAAGATTTGAAAAATTATTTTCAAAACAGTTTTTAAAGAAATATTTTTCAAAAGAAAAGTTTTGTTTTAAAGGCATATTCCCCAAAAGCCATACGCACTATCTTCTGATCCTCTGTTTGAATTATTGTCCCCTTCTTCCTTGAGTCTTCGGGGCTCCTGGCTTTTTGGGAGGTAACCTCATCGCGTCACGGTTCCGTAGGCTTGATAAGACTACGATACCTATCGAAGAGCAAAGTAGTGCCCGACTCCCATCTATAGCCATAGTAGTTTCACCTGCAGCTAGTTTTCTTTCAAGCTTTGGAGGGTTTTCCATGCGATGGAGGCAGTTCTTGAGATACTTGTCAATATGATTACACAGGGATGGTAAAGATGAGGATGAGGGAGTTGGCCAAGGAGCTCAACGAAAGGATGAGAAATTCATGGATATAAATTCGACTCACGAAGAAAGAAGGAATTATAAAACCTAAGACGAGAGGAAGTATCTTTTCCATGGTATAATGGGGCATATAATTAAGGACAAGGGCAAGGACGAGGGACAAGATTTTCAGAAGGGAGAGTGCATACTTCCACCACCAGAATACCTGAGAGAGAGATAGTAAAAGTCTCTGTTGGAAAAGTTTAACTTTTCGTTTTGATCAACCAGTTAGTACTCTTTTGATCTTGGCACTTCGCATTTGTGCATATCTACTTCCATAGTTGAGTCTCTTCACCTTAGTACTTGTATAGTAGAAGATCCCATTAGTGTCTTAAATCCAATTGGTGGTTCAGCCCGTTTACCTTTGGTTGGTAAGGATTTGAGAATAACGATATTAAGTGTTGATTTTAAGCGTAATGCTTATGTTTTTAGTTCCATGGGCTATGAGTTGATTCTAGGCATGGGTTGGTTGGCTAGTAACTCTGAACGGAGGGCAGTTAGATTTTTGACTTGCCTTGGGAATACACTCGAGATTCCATGTAAAGAATCAGTTAGGGTTAGTTAGCTAGAATCGCTTAATGCATTTATCGACGATTTGAAATCCGTTAGGGCAGTCCATGAGTACGCAGATGTTTTTGATTAGGTTAGGAGTTTACCCCTAAAACGCGGGATAGACTTCCGAATATATCCAGTTGACAATGAAAATCCAACTATCCGATCAACGACATTTTTGGAAATGGAGGTCAAGAAGCTTCGCAATCGTGAAGAATAATTAGATAAGGTACAGAATATTGAAGCTCAAGAAGGTGCATCTGAGAAGACTGAAGACTAGATAAACGCATCATACCCTTTTTCTTAAGGGTACATCCTTGATCTCTTTTTCTAGGAATTTTATGCATACTTTATAGCTTTTAAGGTATATCATCTAGGGCATATCATCGATCCTTAGGTAGAAGCCAATGGATGAAAACATGTATTTGAAACATGCTATGATTGATGGTTGCAAATGGTTGCTCGTGGATGCATGTAAACACCATAGGCGCTAAAATGACTCAGTCACTTTCATATTGCATTAGCATATATGTATTTGCTTAACGGAATTAACAGGATATGTTATCATATGGATATTGCATATGGATGAATGGCTATGCACACATGTAGTATTTACATGACTAGGGATGCTTGCATACATGATTAGACGCATGGCACTGACATAATTCGCATTAAGGAGGTCAACTGAATCAGTAGACCGCCTGATTTTGCATTAGATAAAGACATATACACACACTATGCATATGAACATGAAAGCATTAGGAATCTTTTTAAGGACAATGAATGCCTGTGATTGAATGGTTGAGTAGATGGGTGATTGGATGGTAGGATACATTCTTCCTAACTTGAAGATTTCGGGGACGAAATCCTTTTAAGAGGGGGAGAATGTAACACCCCGTATTTTTATAACATGTTATAACCATAAATCAAGGCAGAATTAATTTTAAACAAGAATCAAGGGAAACGAGTTACGCCATTGCGTTTGTTTCGAAATTCTGCTTGGAAACGAGTCCGAGTTTTCGAGAAATGGAGTCCGTATGAGGGAGATATGACCCTCCGAAGTTTCAGGAATTTTCAGAATCAAAAACAGCTCGAAAATTCGAATTCAAAACCCAGAACAGGATGGGCAGGAAATTTCCCGCCCAGGACCAGGTCGACCTGGGGGTCGACCATAGTGTCGACCTCCCATGGACCAGGTCGACCATAGTGTCCACCTGGGGGTCGACTTGGTGCTGAAGCCCAGTTTTGAGCTTGGGTTCATTCTGATATATCCGGTCTCGTTTTCTGTCTACATTCGTCTGCCTAATCCTATATAAACAGCCTCATTCTCTTTACACCATTTCATTCTCTCCTTATGCTGCCTCTGGAATAATTAAAATAAATAAATTAAAATAAAACACGAAGACTATTTCTTGAAGACTACGGCTAGGAATTGCTTATTAGAGATTCAAATAAAGTTAGAGCTTCAAGAAGGGAAGGAATGGCTAATTCAACAGCTTCGAGCAACGTCGCGTGAATCATAACAAATCACCTCAACGTCATCTTATTATCCTTTTCTAAAACCGATCAATGTAAGTCAGTTACTTTTTAGATTTGAACGTCTAGATCTATTTATGGCATGTAATTAAATGGATATAAGAATATGCCTGATCCTCTCATTTGAAACTGTGCTTGTATATGCCTATGGCGTTGAAACTATTGTTAATGGCCTAAGACTATGACTGTGAACATAAGACTATGCCTATGACTGTGAACATCAGACTATTGCCTATGACTATGACAAGGACAATTGTGGCTAATCACCTATGACTCATGACTATGAGATTATTGCCTATGATTATGAACATAAGACTATTGTCCATGACCATGACTTTGAAATTATTACAGTTAATTTCCTATGACTATTTAGGGTAATTGCCTAGGACTATTTTGGTTAATTATCCATGACTATTGTGTTTAATCGCCCAAGATTCATAACCATGAAACCATGACTATGACTATTGTGGTTAATTGCCTAGGACTATTGTGGTTAATTACCTAGGACTATTGTGGTTAATTGCCTATGACTAGTATGGTTAGTTGCTTATGCCCATAACACTATAGTTACAAATCACGTTGTACACCGAACCAGCATTATGTTGGACCAAATCACCTATGCCTATTCCCTAAATTATGTTGATCTTATATTTATGATGTAGCTTGTCTAGTTTATTCCTATTCACCGTTATGTACATCAAACCTATTGGAACCATTATCTTTGTATTTGGTTCACTTTCGCATGCCTACTCTTTTATGTCAAATTCTCGTGCTTATCCCCTATTCCTTTTGTTAGTTTCATTTCATGAGTACCTAGAAACTTGTGAAACCATGTTATACGTATGACGACGGTGGGAGAATTTGGGCATAGCTTAATTTATATAATTTGGCATAATAAACATGTTGATATAAATCTTAATTGGCTATAATGGTAAATATTTCATGCATATTAGACTTGGGCGTATGATGGTAAATTGTTAATTGGCCGCAAAGTATGTAATTGGCATGTAAACCGAGTTTTGGGCATAAACTGTAAACTAGAGTATCAAATCTAGTTTTGACATGAACTGTAAATGAGAATACTAGATCCAAATTGGCATAAAACTGCAAGTTGGGTTAAATGATAGGTAAATCAAGATTTAGGCCTAGAATATAGGTATGTTATTAGGCATGACAAATGAATATGATATAGGAAAAATTTGTTTAAAAGAGTCGTTAGCAATTTACATATAGACAAAAAGGATAGATATGTAAATCTAGGGAAAGACGAATATGCCTAACCCGAGGTTAGATTGAGTTATGGTGTAAGACTGCCCGGAACCGCGCGGCAAATCTAGCAACCGCAACAATACCTATCTAATGTGGGTGTTTAGAGCATTGAGCCCAAAAAGGACCCGAGGTTAGACTGAGTTGCGGTGTAAATCTTCCTGGAACCGACCGACACATCCAGTAACCGCAACGATATATGTCTAATGTGAGTGGTTGGTGCTTTAAAGAATAATTTAAAGCTAAGAAACAGTTAAGCTAGAATGGGAGGGTTAAGTCCATAGGAACACTTAACCAACTTAACATGTTAACAAGACAAGACTTGTAGGGATTAAATAACCGTTATAACATTTTAACTAGATTGGAAGGTGGGGTTAAGTAAAATACACTTAGCCAATTTAACATGTTAACTAGAAGGTGGAGTTAAGTGAACTTAGAACACTTAGCCACCATAGTGTGACAAATGAACAAGGTTAAGTTAAAACATGAAGGGACAATACTTAACCATTAGGGCATGTGAATTAAACAGATGTTAGGGTTAAGTTAACTAAGAGAACACTTAACCGTTATAACGTGTTAGCTAAACAGATGGGCAGGGTTAAGTTAAAGGGAACACTTAACCAATACAAGATGAAGGGGTGGGGTTAAGTAATAAGAAATACTTAACCAATATAACTTGATTTGTGGTAAGGTTAAGTCAACATGAACTACTGATAACACTTAACCAGTTTAACATGACAAATGAAGGGGTTAAGTTAACATGAATTGACTAATGACACTTAAGCAATCCAACTTGACGAACTAAGTAGTAAACCTTAGTTAAGAGGACTAAGTTGTAAACCTTAGTTAAGAAAACGGCGATTCAGGAACTAAGTAGTAAACCTTAGTTAAGGGAACTATGTAGTAAACCATAGTACAACACGAGAAGGAGCGAACGTCCATCTGATCTTAAAGAAGGCTCCAACAAACTGGGTTACGAAACACGCGGCTTCGAGGGGACGTGAGGGTACTCTTGGTATCCCTCTATGAGGCTGCAGATGATCCGCCTGGGCACACAGAGGTTAAGGTCCGCGTTAGAAGAACCAAGGGCATGCCTTGGTTGCAATATAAGGCAACCTAAAGACTAGGATGGACCAGCGTGATTCGGCGAGACCGGTAGCCCTGTGATAGCAACTCGTCGTCTACCTACCATCTTGAGTCAATCGGGATACGTGCAGCGCAAAGGCGGAGAACTCCAAAAGACCATATACTTGCTATCTAGTTATGGGTGCGGGTGGCCATAGGTTAGTGGGGCATAGAGGGCCAGCGTATAGTTCTCATTTTTCAAGGTGTGCCTTTCATTATTTGAGGGAGGGGTCAGGTGGGACCATAGCCACTGGAAAAACAGACCTTAGCATCTGCATCGGCATATATCTGAAAGCTCCAGTCCGAGTTTTGTGTTTCTTGATCTGCCCTGCCATGAGACTCGGGTCGCACATATAGAGGACATGTGCATCTAGACAGCGATAACGATCCACGACACATACGTGGGGAAAATCTAGGAACATATACCACTCTCGGTAGTGTGTCCTAGATTAGGGGCGTCATTTGATAGGTAGCATAATCCCTAGTTGGACCTAGGTCACGTAAACCCTAAAATCCGAGAAGCGTTTAATAGGTAGCATAAACCCTAGTAGCATAGGGTAGCGTAAACCCTGGTTGGATCTAGAATGCGCTCGATAGAAAACCCTAGGTTAGACCTAGGTAATAAATAATAGATGTACACCTAAAATAACCACAATTGCGGGGATGGGGATCATGTATCTATTCTTATCAGTTTATACAGATTAATAGTTAGGTGGTGCAGGGGTATAGAAATTAGAATAACAAGGTAGTGGCGAAGCAAAAAAAGTATAGAAGTGCATCCAGTCTATCTTACCTTATCATATCTTGTGCTAACCTTATGATTCCCGTTATCATGGTATAGTCTTGTATTCAGTTAATTCATGCCTTGTTGCTTTTTACCTGTTCTCATGCTGAAAGTTACTGAACTTACCAGACTTTATTTCTGACTCTGTTTTCTTTCGCTTTCTTGTCTTCCGTTCCCCCCTCCCCCAGGTTCGCAGGGAGGGAATATTACTACTTAGCCCAGTTTTCTTTCAAAGTTGAAGATTTGTCGAAGTTTTGCTTGGAATCTCTTTTCCATTGCTATGGCTGGCTCACGCTACATTGGGAATATAAATGTATTTTTATGCATCTTTATTTTGTAAGATAGATATCTTGGTATTGGAAAACAATTGTTGTACAAACTATTTTATCAATAAAGTAAAGTTCTATTTTCCACTATTATAATTTTGTCTGTCTTGTAATTTGTCTGTATCTTTTACCTATAACTCTCCACCGAAGTTAAGGCATTCCCTTTGTGAGTGACCTTAACGGATGTGGGGTGTTACAATATATTTCTTTTTCAATAAAATATTGAAAATTTCCTTTTTAACATTCCAGTATTCCTTTTGGTATTCAAAATACCAAATAACAATGATCAATATCATTCTAACACACATCATCAACAACAGATTATATATCACATCATATATCATCATATATGAAAAACAATAAAATAAATGTTGAGGAATCCAGTCGGATTCTTCTGACCTGTTTCCCTACATCCACAGATGTTAAAACAATATGATAACATCTATTTCATTTCACTATGAAATATTCTGCTAAACAGAATCGATTTATATATATATTTATATATATATAACCAGATCTATAATTTCAACCATTTACTTAGCAGTTCAACCAAACAGTCAATACACAACAATCAATCATCATTTATCAGTTCTAAATATACGTTATAAAAATATAAACTGATAGAGTTGGTGAGTTTTACTCACAACGGTCGTCAATCATTGAATAATTATTTCCGTTCAATTGATTAAACCCAACATTTTATCTTGCCAAAAATCTCAATGAACTCTGAATTGTTTCAACTAGTCTGGTAGTGTAGTATTCTTCGATACGAATCCCACGGCACCTGATTCGTTTGATTCCGTTTGGGTATGAATCTGTTATGTTCAATATAAATTTATGCTTAATTAATTTAGACGTATATATAAATAAATAAATATATATATATATTTAAAAATGGGCTTTGCCAAATTTTCCTTGTCGGCCCAACCAAAACAGAATTTTGACCCGTTCCCTGATACACCTTCCTCCCTTCAAAATATATGAACTCCCCTTTTTATTCATTAGCCCACAAGTGCAACCTGGCTACATCATTACTTCTTCCCCGATCTAATTTCGGCTGCTCCTAAAAAGTTTCGAACTCTTGAAATAGAAAATCCATTTCCGTCGACTTCTACACCCTCTGTTCTTCAGGAAATCGAAAGCAAAAGACCTCCTCAGTGTCGCATCAAAACTCCTCTCAAATAAAGCTACAGTCGCTCCATTACTATACAATTTCCCATTCACCACTTCCGTGCTTTTCATCCTCCCCTTCCCTTCCATTGTTGCAACTATCCCGTTCACCCTTTCAACTATTCCTCTATTCGAACCACACCTCCCAGTAACCCGTACACAGCAAACCCAACAATGGCCATCTCGCTCGTGACTTCCCGTCGCCCTCCCGACCACAATCCTCCATGAAATATCCCAACACCAATACCGTTGAACTCCTCACACAAATTTGCATAACCCGTATCCTCCATTTACGACTTGACGTCACCATCAGCAAAGTGTTCGACCATCACTGATGTACTGTCAACACAGGTTTCGACGACTTCGACCACCGAATTCCGCCAAAATCGCACACAAGGTGCGGATTTCCACCCTGATTATGGATACACCCCTTAATTCACTAAACAATGCTCCCAATCCGAGAAAAGGGAAACCCTAGCTCGCGCTAGGTAAAGAATCTCAAGCCCAGAAATGCATCGAGATCATTAAAAAGGGTACGGGGTCGAAGCATTTCCTCCCAGCATTTCAAATAATCAACTGTTGGATTTTTAGGATTTTTATTTGAATTCTAATGATTTATGAAAGAAGATTTTTCACATTTGGGGTAAGAACAGAAGCGACGTGATTTTGTATGACCGGAGGAAGAATAGAAATTAGGTTTAGAGGAAGATAGGGTATTTATAGGACAATTATATTATTTTTATATTCATTATTTTATTGGTTTATAATGAATCGTTATTTTTGTCTGCATTTAAAAATTCGTATGATCACGTATGATACCCAAAAATCATAAAAATGGGCATGCAGTTATAGTTCGATATTACGGACCTAACGAAACTGGTTTCGTCGAATTCCGACTCCGTTTGCTCACACAACGTATTTTTAACTGTCAAAATATCGACTGTTTTTCACATTAAAAATCCCTACGGCCAAATACTGACTCCAAAAATCATGAACCTGGAAATCTAACAATAATTTAATATTTTGGATCCAACAAAATTAGTTTTGTCGAAAACGGAGGTCGTTTGCAAAACTGACTATTTTTAAAGCCCTAAATAACCCATTTAAATATATAAATATATTTAAAAACAATTAAATTAAATATTTATAAATAAATATTAGCATATATATTCATAATAGAATATCATACAACTCCAATTGGATTTATAACTCGATATTTCAAATCCCGGTTAAATCGATATCCAATTTATATTAAAAATCCTTTTATAATGTAAATATATATATTTATAAATTTCAAAGGAATTCCATAGCGAATTTTCTAAAATTTGATTTGGACATAAATCAAAATCTACATAATGAAATCCCAATTTTTCTCTTCCATTAGAAAAATATACTTCACCAGCTCCGAACGTTTCTTGTTTCACAGAAATCCGATTTAAAACGGATTCTATACATTCGCTTAAAGTTCGAATCGCCAAATAGCGAACTGCCGCGCCATTTCGAGCTCGATTATAATTATAATATAATTTATACGTTCAACCGTCGTTTAAATAGTATATTCGTTATTCAAATTCAATTCCAAACTGAAGTATATATTTTGAATTGCCCAATTCACACAATATTGTGAATTCAACTATTTTTGATTATTTCAAAATTAAATATATTATTGTATTATTTAAATTAAATAAATATTCAATATAATTTAATTCAACAACCATTTAATTTACCAAACCATATCTTAAATAATTAAATAAATTAATTATTCGACCATAAAAATACAGGTCGTTACACCCGAAGGCCGGAACCAACATCAGATTGACACCTCGAAAGTTACTCAACTCAACCAACGTACAACAGGTTCTAATTTCCTTAAAACTGTATCCAATTCCTCCTCGTACTTTATATATATTTTTAAACCATTATAAATAAGCCTTGATTCAAATGTGAATCAAACACAATATAAAAACTTCATTAAAACTTACTTTGAACATATTTTGGTCATACCTTAATAAACTCCGTCTCTTGTTCAAGTCATGCGATTTAGGATCAATTCCTTATAACTTAGTTTGTCATTGAGTTTCCGTTCTCCTCACGCTTATGAGTTTTATTCTGTTCATAACTTGTTTCAACAATTCGAAATCATTTATAAAACATTTCATAAAACATGGTTTTACATCTTCACCAACTTAGATTTTAGAAATTCAATTAAATGGAATTCCAAGAAGAATTCATTTTAAACTTACTTGTATATTTAATATAAATGCCCTAGAGAACATGTTTAACTAATAACAGGGGTTTAAAACTTTATAGCTTCCATTGAATTTATTTGTAACAAATTAAATAATCGATTATCATTTAAGCACTTGAGTTATTCATCTTACAATGTTAACTCGTTGATCCATTCCAATTTGGTCTTTCCATTATAAATAATTTGATTAATCTCATTTACTTTGATTATTATTTGAATAAATGATAATCAATCTCCATAAAATCCCAATTTAATTATTCCTTAAAAATAATAAACACGAGTCTTAACTCTTAGGTAAATTTCTGCTTAACTGCTTTTATATCTCATTAACATATGACTTTTCTTTACGAAAATCATTTGGTAATTTCTTATAAACTTAAACAATAATTAATAAATATTAATTTCCTCTTCATAGACTTTAATTCACAATAATAGATTTCAAAACCATCTTTGGTTATAAAATGACTTTTATAACTTCACTTCTGTTGATTAATCTGACGATAAATCGACATTTCATAAAACGATTTATTTTTAGGCCATCTGCTGCTAGTTACCCAACTAATAATTTCCTATTGGTTAACCACAAACAAACGTTGAATTTAAATTCAACAATCAATGATCAAAACAACCATCTAATCAGACTGATTAAATAGTTCATATAACTGAGATATGAAAATAAACAATAAATTTGAGGAATCCAGTTGGATCCCTCCAACCTATTTCTCCCTGCATCCGAATACATTAATTCAAATAAAATCATCTATTCCAAATAACAGATATAACATTCAACAGCAATCCAACGTCCATGTTTCAGTTTAATACGTTTATATTATTATAAACGTAACCAACGAGGTAAGTTACCTCTTTGGAAATAATCGTTAAAAATAACGATTGATTTTAAATTAAATTAAACAACCATTAATTAAATCAGCTCAGTCAACACATATATATTCAGCATCCATCAACCAAATAACAATCATATCACACAAATATTTAAACCCGACTTATATAAATATAAACAGGATAAAACTGAGTGAGTTGAAGTCATCTTGATTTGTTTGTCGCAGAAACAGTTTGTTTTAATTAAACTAAACTGGCATTTAATTTAATTAAAAATCCCAAAGCTACCAACTTGGACCAAATCAACTACATCCTATTGTGCCCTCTGCTATGGTTCCAACGCTCCCATCCGTGTTTGACTCTGTTAATATATGAGAACGCCACACAAATTATGTGCCCACGTTTTTAATTTAAATTAATTAAACCTTAATTATATATTATAGCACACTAATTAGATCATAATTAAATGTTAATTAGGTTTCAACTAATTGCTTAATATTTTATACACACGTCTGATATAATTCTTGTTTCACAATACGTGGACCAGGTAACTTTTTAATAAGTAATAATACTATTTGTATATTAGAATCAATAACATTCGAATAAGATGGCCATAATACATCCTGGATTAGGCACTTAGATTGATAATTTGGCAAACAAATATTTGAATATTGGTGGCGTACTCAATGTTCATTGGTACGTAAATAAGATTAGATATAATGGTAAAGCGCATTTTAACTTCATGCTCACTCACCTGGTTCATTATTTCGAACGTGCTTCCTGTCTCCAATATGCTAAATTCCCTTCACCGGCCATGCTTGAGCAACAACTACTTCACAACATTACTTTGTTTCCCACCTTGTTTAACTGCGTTCCCCACTTTGTTTAACTCCTCTTTACTAACCGCCCGTCCGTTTTCCTTTGTTTTAATTATTTTCTTTTTCTTTTTAAAAGGCTCGAAAGCCCATCGTGCAGTCCACATAAAAATCCACGTCAACTCCTCCTAAAACAATTCTTGCCTACCTACCCTTCCACTTTCGTTCCAGGAAAATTTCTTCGTTTTATATTCTTTAATCCCATTTCTAAACACAGCTGCTAACTCTATACTTTCGCACTTCACCTCCCATGACCCCCTCCACCTTCGAAATACACGGAAGCAGCTCCACCGCTTCGTTCTCTTTTCTTTTCTTTATAGCTGGAGCCCAAACATTTTTCTACCGCCCTAAATAAACCCACGACAGCAAACATAACTTCCCCATACTTCTACACTTCATGAAGCTATCGCTCCTCCCATTTTATTTTGTTGAAACCCACGTCAAAACTAAAGCATACCCCAAAACCACACCACTACGTAACCACCAATACTCCGCTCGTCCCCTTAACCCTGCCACCGAGATGCTCCACTTCCCCAGTATTGCCATGTATCCTTATTAACGTCGCTGACTCTCCCCATTCGACCACAAAGCTTCACGACACCGTCTCGTATCTCCACTGCATGTCTTTCGAACGATGTTTTGTTTTAATTTTGAAAGATTGCATTGGAAATAAAAGGGTAGTCTTCCATTTTTTGCTTTGGTTTCTGAAGAGAACGGAAATGGATGGATATACATACATACATACATATATATATATATATATATATATATACACTCACACACACACACACACAAGTGGATTGGGGAGGATAACTGCAACGTTCAATCCTACATTTAGCTAGCCATGCGGTGTAGAGAAATGGAGCTTCAGTGAGCTTTCATTTCGGGTTCTTTTCAGTGATGGGTGGCTGAGCCGATGAGAGGAAAAACAATGCACAAGCTAGGTTGGATTTGAAAAGAAAGAATATGCAGTGTAGCTGCATGTTGGTGCATAGCTATAGTGTAGGCCTCTGCATGTTTTCACTTCTGCTTAGCTGTGTGATTTGCTTAAAGGAAGACGTATGGGTTGGGTGTTCCCACTTCTATTTAGCTGTGCGATTTGTGTATAAGTTGCTGTGTACACTATTCTCTTCAGTTTAACCATGTGAAGAAAAGACAAGTTTGTGTATTGTCTTTACATAGAGGCAGCCTGAATCGTCGTGCGAGTTTAGGGGTGGCAATTAGACCCGACCCGATGGACTCGGACCCGGCCCGGCGGTTCTCGGTTCTAGGTGGATCGGGTTTTGTCGGGTCTAAACTGTACATTTCAAAAATCTGGACCCGACCCGAGCTTCGGTTCGGGTCCGGTCGGTTCGAAGCACGGGTCGGGTCGGTTCAGGTCCGATTGAATAATAACATTAAAAATACATATATTTCAATGTTTTTTGGTCGGGTCTATACGGGTCGGGTTTAATCGGGTCTTGAAGGCATTTTTCATCACCTAGACCCGACCCGAGACCCATCGGGTTCAGTTCGGGTTCGGGTCTTTTCGGGTCGGTTCGGTTCAGGTTTTCGGTTTTCAGTTTTAATTGCCAGCCCTATGCGAGTTGATATAACTCTGAATTTCTTAGTATTTAAGTTAGCGTATTACTTTGTTCTGAAAGGTTGATCATTTATTTTATATTTTATTTTGATTACCGCATTTTATTTATATACGGTTAATTTATTACATTGCTGACCTATGTTGTACGCCCTATATTTGTATCGATCTTTACAAACCCTAAACAAAATAAAACGGACACACTGCTAGTCCTTAACGTTTCACACTTAATGAATTCATTTGGTCGAATTTCATCTTTATTTGTAAAACCGGAGTTATTATATTTCCAATATCGGTTCGCATTTAAATATCGTCTACTGACAAAACAACCCCATTTGGCTCCAAACTGGAAATGTAATAATAACCAATCATACGCATTCCAAATTAATTTGTTTTATCGTAAACGGAGATCATTGGGAAAATAATTATTTCTAAATCTTATAAAATATCGATTAAACATTAAATAAATTCCAAATCAATCCGATATAATAATAAATAAATTATTATTGTCGTATATATCTAAATAAAATAGTATATCACTTAAAATATGAAATTTATAGCTCAACACTAATATTTTTGAATTTAAACGATATCCAAATTCCTTTTTGGTAAATTAAATAGACGTTGTAATTTATTAACGAATCCATAGCGACTATTTTAAAATTTGATTTGGACATAACTTACAATTTATAAAACGAAATCTCGATTTTTCACTTCCATTAGAAAATTATAATCAAATAGATCCTACCGTTTCTTGTTTCACGGAATTCTTACTTAAAACGGATTCTGTATATTCAACTGAAGTTCAAATCTCAATATTACGAACTACCACGTCGTTTTGAGCTCATTTTAATTATATTATAAATTTAGATATATACGAACTCCATTTCGATTAATAACTTTGATATAAAATCCATTTATATTACCAAATCAATATTTAAAATGGATTTAAATATTCGTAATTATCGTCCAAAAAGATGGGACATTACAGTATATTGTGGTCACATCATTGTAACGACCCGGAAAATCTGAACCAATTTAAATTTTTTAAATTGGCTAATTTGGTGAATTTAAAATATTTAAATTAAATATTTTAAATAATAACGATGAAAAGTGAGTTTGAATCGACGTTTGAAAATAAATATAATTAATTCTAATTATAAACAAGTCCTGAAATGGCGCGGTAGTTTCAAAATTTGAATTCAAACTTTGACTGACTGTACCGGGTGCAAAACAAAACGGATTTGAGTGAAACTAAAAATATTTAAATCTGTTAGTGAATATCTTTCTAATGAATCTGAAAAATCGAAGTTTCATAGCAGGAAGAAAAAGTTATGGCCAAACACATTTTCAGAAAGGTCGTTATGGAGTTTATATAGCCTGTGAAAATAGCCATTTTGCAAACGACCTCGGAATTCAACGAAACCACTTTTTTTGGATTCAGGATGTTAAATTATTGCTAGGTTTCAAATTTCATAATTTTTGAAGCTAGTATGTGAGCGTGGCAAAGGAAAATGTGTTTGGTCGATTCTATTAAATTGGATCGATCAGAAAAGGGCCATTTTTCAAACGGTCTCAGAATTCGACGAAACTAGTTTGGTTGGGACCGTATCGTCAAATCATAGATAGATTTATTTTTCTGAAATTTTTCGAATCAGTTTGTGGTCCTGGAAAATTGAAATGTACGTTCAAATCGAATATTGAATGTTTTATAGTTTAATTTGAAGGAAAACTGACTAAAACAGTCCAATGGGCCTACGAAACATATCCCATTGTGTTCGGAATGGGGGTATTTAGCTGGGGACGATAATCATTGGGTTTGGATTGCTGTTCGTGTGTGGCAAGGGGTATTTTTGGATTTTAAAATTTATAAATATAAAATAAAAATCATTGGTCAAACTATTCTTTCTCTCTCCCCGACAACAGCCGATCGACGACGCAAATCATCCAAACCTTCCCCTTCCGATTCCT
Source organism: Allium sativum (assembly GCA_030737875.1). Taxonomy (NCBI): domain Eukaryota; kingdom Viridiplantae; phylum Streptophyta; class Magnoliopsida; order Asparagales; family Amaryllidaceae; genus Allium; species Allium sativum. The sequence continues at coordinate 9,556,316 of CM060913.1, forward strand.
CCTCCTACACGCAATAAAACACCATGCTCCTTTGGAGATTTTTGTAGTGCTATCAACGATCTTCAAATCCATATATAGTTTGTATTTTTTCGTTCAGAATTGGGGGAGATACGGGTCTCGAAAGTCGCGCCTTTTCCACTGTCGCTGACGTCAGCTCCGACCGTCGAACTGGCCATGACCACCACCGCCGCCTGCGCCTCTCCTCCCCCTTCGACACTGCGTAGCCCGATCGTTCTATCGATTCAGGGATTTCACGAAATCGCGTGACCTAGTTTTGAACAACTTTGAAAGGTAACGACCTATTTTAAATAAACTATATTATAGCACTTTAAAGCGCTACGGTTTTTGATTTCACTGTAAAAATCATATCTTTTTTGTTTGTTGACGAAATTCAGTGAAACAAGAGATAGTGGACTCGTATGGACGTCTTCTACATTCTAGAAGAGACCACATATTTTTCTGAGCCTTCTGCTATTTTTGGTGGAGTGGAACCCAATGTGAGATTTCTAAATTATAAACGATATGGAAAACGACGATGTATAAATTATATAGTCGATGTATGAGTTATATAAGCGTTGTACACCTCTTGTATAAGCGTTGTATAAGTTGTACGCCTGATATATAAGTGATATATGCATTGTAAAAATTATATATGTGTTGAATAGAAGTGAAATACTTATATATATATATATATATATATATATATATATATATATACACGCCCCCCGTCCACAAACCATGGACGATATTTATTGGTTGTGATTGCTGTGAAATCGGGTTGATAGCGAATGGTTGATTTGAATTGTTTGTGGTTGAAATTGATTGATTATGGTTGAAAAATACCCATTTGTGGTTGAGAATTATTTGGTTGAAACCACATAGGATTAGTTTGTGGAAAAGAAAGGAAAAAAAATATACATGCCGCCTACGTGCGAACTAGATGCATGAAATCCCCATTGTCAAAAGCTGCGAGGCTTTAAGGTAGAGCGAGGAGCCGTACTAGGGACGGCCCCGGTTTTAACTACCCTGCCGTTATGCTGCCGAAATTTTGAATAATATTCATGTGTTAGAATTATTTTCATGTGTTGAAACTACCTTCATGTGTTGAATAGAAATTCATTCGTTGAATAGAAATTCATGTGTTGAATGGTATTCGTGTTTTAAATAAATTGTTTTAAATATAATAATCACCCTTTTATTTTATATATACGAACTATAGAAAACCTTCATGTGTTGAATAGAAATTCATTCGTTGAATAGAAATTCATGTGTTGAATGGTATTCGTGTTTTAAATAAATTGTTTTAAATATAAAAATCACCTTTTTATTTTATATATACGAACTATAGAAAACATTCATGTGTTGAATAGAAATTCATTCGTTGAATAGAAATTCATGTGTTGAATGGTATTCGTGTTTGAAATAAATTGTTTTAGAATAAAAATCATATTTTTATCATCTATATGAACTATATAAAATGGTCGTGTTTTGAAATAAATTGTTTTACAATAAAAATCACATTTTTATTATATACATGAATTGTTAAAAAATAGTGAAGTGTAGAAATAAATGTCGGTTGGATAAAAATATCATTTTTATCAAATGTATAAAAAGAATATGGTTTTGGAATCGAAGAATAGATTATATTTATATATATATATATATAATTAAAATTAATCGAATAACGAAGCTGCAGTTCGTGTTTTGAAACCGTGATTTCAAATGATTAGTGCGGGAGTTCCGATCATCAGATTTTCCCGAAACTGAAACCGTTGGGTTCGCTTTGGAAATATCTTTCCAATGACACTAACTTTGTAAAGATCCAACGGTTGCATTGTTTGTAATGTTTAATTCAAATATGAAGAAAAACAGCGCCAGAATAGATTATATATATATGTATAAATATAATTAAAATAAATCGAATAACGACGCTGTAGTTCGTATTTTGAAATCGAAACTTCAAACGAGTATACCGGGAGATCCGACCGTCGGATTTTCCCGAAACTGGAACCGTTGGATTCGTTTTGAAAAGATCTTTCTAATGATATAAATTTTGTGAAGATCCAACGGTTAGATTTTCAGATATGTGTAAATCAAATCTGAAGAAAAACATCGACACGGCCGCGTTATGGCCTGAAGCGTCGTTTGAATAAATTTGCTATAAATAAATAAAAAAATAGCGATAAATCGTTATAAAATATTATAAACGATATGGAATGTGAAATTTAGAAACTAACTGAAGGTTAGCTAAGTCGAATGGTTTCCTGGATTTTGATCTGATGTTGGTTTCGGCCTTTGGGGTTAATATTTGGGAAATCGTTCTCTTACTAATTTACGGTTAGTGACTAATGAATTGGAATAAGGCGTATGTGTGTTTGTGTAGCACTTGTTTATTATATACGCGTGTTTCTCAGAAAGACCGGGTTTATCCCATTCTGAATAACTGAATCGACGATAAGAAGTCGAAGATGAAGACGGTGGTTGAAGAGCGGAGATCTTCACCTCGATTGAATGATAACTGATGTCCTAATTGGGAGGCATCCCGAAATATGGATAATGAGTGGTGATCGTCCAGACGTACGTGGAGACCGATGGGTATGCGAGGTATATAGTGCCTCCGGTTTCGTTCAGACCCAGAACGGACTTGCAAATGGACTGTGTGTCTGACATTGGAATTCATTCTGTGTGATTGATAGCCATCAGTTGCATGGTGTGAATTGCCTGTGTGGCATGCTAAGATGTAGTGATCAAGGCTTCTGTTGAAAAGCAAAGTCTTGTGGTTGAAGATCAAAGCACCGCCTGTGTGGCTACGCCTTGTGTATAACGTGAATTCGCGAGCCTCACACCCTGGTATGAACCAGAAACGGGAGAGGACCTCAGGGAGGGCATGCGTTTCCTTCTAGCCAGAGGTGGTGTCAGTGCTTAAACTGGCTGACATTTATACTATTTACACCTATGTGGTTGTTGTTGTTGCGAGGCGCCTCGGATATATCGGTCGATCCGGGACCGATGGAGTCATTCGTTGGCTCATTTACGCCCCAAAGGGCGGGAAACGTAGTGTTTAGGCATAATAATCCACATCGGTGGACCGGCCCTGACGATCCAAGGTGCAGTTGCAGCTGTTCCTGAGACACGGGCTAGAGCGTCTCGAAGTCGGTAAGGGCTATCTTTTGCCTTGGTTCATGATGGAAATCCAATTTCCAAATACGACACCGTGCGATTTTGATTGTATATATATATATATGGCGACATGATATACGGTACCCATGCCGTCTATGATTGATAGTTATGATTGAAAATAGTTTTTGAAGCATATAAACACTAGTAATAATATCAACTGCTTTTGTTTTATTCGTATCAAGCATATTTTGGCCATTATAAGGTAAAACTCTATCCTCCGGTTTGCGTTGCATTGTGTGATGGGAACTGAGTCTTATAATGACTTCATTTTTATAAAAACATTGCGATGTTTAAAAGATTTAATTGTTTTAAAGCACTGGCAATCCAATAGAGTAAACTCGTTCCACGAAAGTGGCGTGGTCCTGTGATTATCCATATTATAAAATGTGTTAAGTAGATTTCTCATACCAGTCCCATGACTGACTCGTAGTTTGTTTCACTTGCAAACTCGGGTGCCTCTTTTTCTACACGAGCAGCCTTGTGTTCAGGTTTTAGCTGGCTCTTTCTGGATAGCTGGAGCTGGAGATGGATTCTACCATTTATCTCTTTTTATGCTGTTCAGCTCCTATTGTACATATTATGTTCGTTTTCCGTTGTTAACATTTATGTATAGCTGAACTGTATTTGTACTAAGTATGATCCTATATACTGTGTAACTCTGATGATTATATTTATCCAGTGATTATTTGTTCATTATCTGGTGTATTTATTTTATTCTGTTCTGCTATTATCTTTTTATGTGTTATATTCCAAAGATTACCCTTGACACCGTGGTACGGGGTTTTGGGGTCGTCACAAACCTTTTGGATATTTATGCTTAGCTTCATATAGTCCTGTATTGTACTTCTCTGTATCCGTATCTAATTAACTACAACTTGTAGTTTGTAATTTCTACTCTCCCCACATGGAGAGTCAGGTCATAAAGCAATAAAAAAATGTAGTCTAGTAAATTAGCTAGCTTTAGTGCTCTAAGCTTGTATTGGTAGAGTGTACGGATCCTTATAAACTCCGTAGGACATGGATGGTCCACCTTAAAAACTGAATTTAGCTGACTGGTAACTACATTCACTTGTACTATATTGTATTATTTATTATTAGTCATGATAAAAAGTGTTTGCAGTCACCTTAAAAACTGGTCGACTATGGCAAAAAAATGCTAAGGTCAAAGAAATATAAGTTTATAAAATAATTAATGGAGGTTTATTAAAGGTTAACGTTATTTAAGCATTAGGTTATAAATTAACAAATGTATCGTATCATTACAAGAGAATTAATTCAGAAAAGATAACGCATATGTAGACGAGCGTATTTGAAATTTGAAACAAATGTGTGTAATAAAAGGACCTAAATTAAGAAGGAAATGGAAAGTAGCTAACATTAAATTACAATGTTCAAACAATTAACAACGCAAACTAATCAATGTTTGAAATTTAAACGTTAAAATCAATCAGAGTAGAAAAAACGCGAAAATAACCTATGGGGGTTGACCATCGTAGTGCTTGAGTCAAGCCATCTAGAGGTAAGGTTGACCCACGCACTATAAAAGTGACGTGTTTCTCGCTTGTAAATAGTGAGCCATCAGTAAATAAACATGCAGGGATAGCCTCCAAACTTATATTTTTCTAAGTGGGTGTGGAAGCTCTGCCATTTCCTTTCTTCTCCAATTCTTCATAAATGAAAATGATTAGAACTAGGTTTTCTGGTTTTAAGATCTGGAGGTAGAAACCATAGATTTAGAAAAAAGATATCTAAATTCCTTATCTGCATCAGATTTGATTTTGAATAGTTCATTATATTTCCCTTTATATCCAGATCTATAAATCTATGTAAAATCCAGTTTGCAGATTCATATAGGTTTACAAAAAGGGAAACTACGGATAATAAATCAGATTCAAATCATATTTGGAACTTAGAGTGCCATTTTTAGGGGAGTGGATTTAAATTATATATCTTTTCTGTTAATGGTGCATAATATCATTATATTTACGTTAAATTGCTAAATTTGACTTAAGTTGTAGTTGGGATAATTGTAGAAATAGTTATGCAAGTTATACCTTATTAAACTATAAATTGTACTTATATGAAATTGCTATTATTGTGGAATGAAATCCAAATAATAGATTGTAAGTAATATTAGAATTGAGAATTGGGCAAAAAGGCATAAGTTTAAAAGTACAATAAAACGTCAAAACTTGGAAATTAGAATAAAAAGTGAATTCTAATGAACAAAATTGCTTTGGAAGTTAGTATTAGTTTAGTTGGTGCTTGAGAAATGTTAATATATTTTAATAATTTAATATTTCAAGAAAGACGGTAAGTGTAATTGTAAGAATAAAAGTAAGAAAAGTACGATTATGCAAAATAGGGGTGTTACTATATTTTGTGCTATCCAAAAATAAAGAAAACAATAAGGAAAATAACTTACAATTATGTGTTATTGTATATGATATTAATATTAAAATAAGAAAATAGATTTCAGTGCAGTTTCTTTAACCAACCAAACGGGGCAAGACTACTTTCTAGAGTTAATCTTACAATAACTTTAAACTAAGTGAATCCGGAATAAAAGGAATAAAAGAGAATAACGGCCGGGTGTTGAAAATTCAGTTATTTACAATTCTTTGTATTAATTATATATGTTCTGAAAATGCATAGATTGTAAATGTAAGTTAAAAGACGCAGATTTAGTCTTTTTGTGTGCGTGAAAAATAGAATATAAAGTATAACTTTGCAAACATGGGTTAAATGAAAGAGAACTAAATTTACAGTAAACATATGTACAAATTATAAAATTGTAATATTGAGGAACTAGAATGAATTAGGAAAATTAATGAGAACTTGTAGTAAATTGTGACATGTGTTGTAATTTAAAAAGTAATAGAAAATGAATAGTTTATTATGATAATAAGAACTACACTAGCATATTAGAAAATACATAAAGAATGATGAACCTATTATGGTAAAAGTAGAATATAATAGGCTTGGACTAGGAACTAAGTCAATAGGTTGGGCTGAGATCTAGGATTGGACTAAAAAAAGAAAGAAAGAGAAATTAGGTTAATCTGAGTATTTACAAGTAAAATTATAACACGATGATTGTAATTAAAAAGAGGAAAAGAGAGTCTTATTATATTAAAACTTATATCTTAGAATAAGTTAGTAAGCAAATTAGTAAATCCCATAATGGAGAGAATTGGATAGGAAACGCTGGCCAGTGTTATAATAAAAGAAAAGAAAATAAGCTAAATGCATAATTAAATATTAAACATAGGGTCTAATAAAATGGTGAGGTGCATTTGGGGCAGTCCGAAGGGAGTCTGGTTGAAGAGCCTAACGAAGTGGATCATCACAGATTCTTAAACATCATTGGAGCATGTCAACATGTTGTTTAGTGAGACTGGAAGGAAGTGCCAGCCTTCTACGGGACATGAGGATACTCTAGGATGGTCCTCTTGGTAGGTATAATAATCCGAATTCTGACAGACCGATGTTTTTCTTCAAAAATTCCAATCAATCAAAACTCAAGTTGGCTTGTCTAGTATCCTGCAGAAAGACAGAGATATAAAATATATCAGAGCTTAGAAAATATCTCACAGTATAATGGAATAAAATGTAATATAATCAAATATAGTCTTACCAAAGTAATAATACTTCCTAACCTGTTTCCAAAGCTATCATATCTCTGCCAAAAGCATAACCTGCGGGTATGTTATGAGGAGGAGGTCAGAACACAAGTTCTAGTGATTGGACTTAAATTACACATTCTGAAATAACCCTACATATATTGTTCAGTTGCTTTTTCTTGTTTATTAAGTTATTTTGGGTTAATAGCAATCAAGCCTTTACACACGCGTCGTACCCATCTACCTCCCAGTAGATTAATCTAATATAGTATATGTAGCTACCTCAATATCAGGTACTTCCCATGGTACCCTCCCCGCATGGTCTCCACCGTCGTGCCACAGAAGATTATGCAACTCTCATCCTATGCCAGAGTGACGTACAGATCTCCATAAACCTACGCCGTATTTCGCACAGAACTACCATCGCCATTATACGCAAGTGTACAGACCTCCATATCCACATTTCTTAGCTAATCTCGGTTTTAACACAAGGTAACGCCCTAGCGTCTATGATTCACCACACGGTGTGGCGTGCATGTATCCAATTCCTGACACGTACATACTATCTATTATACCCCGAGTTCCGCAATAGGGTTGCATATGAATGCAGGAAACTCGGTCGGGAGCCTTTTTCCATATCTGTATAGGTTTCTAACGAGTACTAAAGTACACATATCTAAACTATGGACTGCATTTCTACGTTAGCTATGGTCCCACCTCGACCCCTCCCTTAACTAGTGAAAGACTGCATCAAGAGCTAAGTGATGTGCCCCTAGCAAACAATCTACATCCAAATTGGCGTGTCCCGCAAACAAATTCTCGATAGTGAAATCTTTGAATCACCTATGTCACCTTACAGCCTTCTAACTGCCAACTACCATTGCAGTCAAGATATACTCACTAGGTGATTTCGCGCAGTCCCAACCTCTGTGAGTACAGCCTGAGAGCTGCCACCGCACAGAGGACCACCATGGAGTACCCTCCCATGTCCCTTGAAAGTCACGTGCTTCCTTCCAGTCCCATAGAGCCAGCAAACAGAATATCTATGGAATAATCAAATGTACATGCTCCCCTCGTGCCTCTAGACACCATGATGATATACCCCGTTGGGTTCTTCACCTTCAAAGTGCGGACTGATCCAAGCACATCATGCTGACGTGTTATTTAGGCCCTATGTCTAAACGTTTAATCACACGCTTGTTCTATCTTATCACCTTAACAGTTAACTCGATTACCTGCATTTTATCTTTTATTCAAGTTATCAGGTTTTCTCCGAGCCTTTTATATCCTTAAGGAATGGACCTCCCTCGCTTATTAATTTAGTGGTGTAACTTAAACCAGCCTAATTAATAAGCCAATAACATGTTATTCCCTAGGTTGTAATTATTGAAAATAATCTACAATCTTCTTACGTTATTACCATGTCATTCATTATCCAATTTCTGGTTTCAGGCTACAATAATATGTTTTACTTAATGTATAATTAAGTATATCTTATCTCAATCAGCGGGCTTCATGTTAACATGTTACTTAATATATATCATTAAGTACAACTCATTTCATGTCACTGTTATCTTAGGTTACCAAATTCATTAGCGCACAATTGGCTACTTCTTTCATTTCTATGCCACCTGAGAGGGCTTCTGCTTCTTATTAATTTCTTTTATTAGACTTCATAATTGTCTTTTATGAGTTTACCAATAATAAGTCTACTTCATACTTTTTCATTAACCATGATTTGGTTTAATTCAACCTCTTGTTGTTATTTATTTATTTACTTAGCTCTTAATTTAGGTTTATCAATTAGTTTCTTTCCATTTATTATAACCTACATTATAATTTCCACTTGTCCCTAGGACAAGCCTACCATTATCTTCCATTCTTTCATTCAACTTAATCATAATAGGTTATTATCATTCCCCATTCATTCCAATTCTTATACTATTGTAATCTTTCTTTCTTTATTCACTGTCATGCATGTTCCTTATTTCTTTAAGGAAAACATTTCATGCACCTTATTAGTTTGCTTTACAGAAAGTTACAGTGATTTATTTTCATAATGTATGCCTATCTAGATCCGTTGTTGCAAGTTATTTTTTTTCCACTGTGGTTTTCTTGCAACTATGTTCTAAGAAATAGTTTACTTAGGTAGATATATCACTTTTCCTCAGAATCCAACTAACTCAGTTCACTACATCCCTTCCTTTTTTATTTTCTGAGTTAGACACTTAATTTCAGTTTCACATGATATTCACAACTACTGTAATCTTTCCTTTTTAACTGCAATGATCATATTAAATTTATTTACCTATTGTCTATTGTATACATATATCTTTATATATGTTTAGGCTCCAGACCTCTCACATTAAGTTGACCACTTGTGGATGCTGGATTCGCCTGTTGGTTCCGGGCAGGCTTCTGCCACAAGTTGAACTTAACCTCGTGTCTCAGTGCGGATATTTTTAATTTCCCAACTTTACCATAAATTTTACATACTAATCAAACATATCGATTCTTTTTCTATTATTCGCAGTTTCACTATAATTTGATTTACAATATCTAATTTGTCATTAACAACATTTTCTGTAACGTATTTACTTTTATTGTAAATCCCACAATTTCATTTTTACAGTGATTTTAATCCAATTAACAGTTTCGCAGAATAGATCTATACAACAATAACAATTTCAACACATTTTAGAAGGTTAAATAGCAAATTACCACAATTATCAATTATTCAGTAGGTTATACATATTAACAGGGAATGCAAATGATAGATATACCGTTATTTAAAAAGGTATAATTTAAACTCACTTACCTGACAGCTTTCTAATCCTTGAATTTGATCCAGATTTGCTATTCTGTGGTCTTCCTAACTGAATCTAATATTAAAACAACCGCGGATTCACAAATCTGATACTGAAAGAAGAGGAAAAGAAAGGAAGAAACATAAATAGATCAGATTCGATAACTTACCTTACGTTGATCGGAATTCTAGACACCTATGTTGTAGATCTATATCTCATATCTTCAAACTTTGAATCAGAATCCCTAAGAACTAATATTTTATTTTCTAAAAAGGTTTGGAGAGGAAAGAGAATGGCAGAGCTAAGGCAGCACCTCAGAAAATATGAGAATAAAGCTAGGCCCTCATAGTCTATTTATAGGCGTACTAGAAGAGTCTCCTCCATCGGATTTAATTTATAAAAATCTGAACCACACACATCAGAGCATCCATGTCACAAAAAAACCTGGACCCTGCTTGGGTCAACAAGCCCTGTACATGGGTCGACCCCTGGGTCGACCCAGGCACAAAGTGGTTTGACCCATCTGGGTCCAAACGCATGTTTTATGACACTGTGTATATTAAATTTAATGTTTTATTTAGCAACTTAATTTTTTTCTATATATTCTCCTTCTGAATTATTTTATTCCTCTTATATACCATAACTAAGTTTAAATTCAATTCTACATGTGTGTGTGTGTGTATATATACATACAATCTTCTGATATAAATGTTAATTAATAACATTAGTTCTCTTCCGAATATAACTTGGCCTATAATTTAATTCATTTGATAACATATCTTCTTATTCTTTGTCCTTTAATGCAATCAATTCATTGTTTTCATTCCCATTTTATGCATTTCTCTTTTTAACACATGCATCAACTTGTTTCTTCTTTTAAACTTTTTAATGCACTGTATTTATTGCATGCATTTATTCCTTTCTTTTCTCAACTTACACCTTTTTAATTTTAACATTTATATTCATGCATATGTACATATATGCACAATCTTTATTTATTACTCATTTAATATTTGGATAAATTCGAGGTGTTACAATAGGCTAAACGCAGTAGCACCTCTGGAGGCAGGTCTGTAGTGGTTTCATCAAAAGTACATGCCTTGAATTCATTCATATTGAGGGTAATAAGAAGACTAATGCAAGACTTTAGGATTTTACAGTTGCCTCAGGTCATGGAACAGGCTACGTGGTCAGGACCCAATAAGCATAGTAAATGTTCTGATACCTATGATCATCGATTAGCAGGGAAAGACCAGAGCTAAACCAAAAATCCAACGATCTTTCTCTTTCTAGACATTGGATGAGGGACAACACCAATGGATGTTTAGATTATTTGCTGTATGTTATGGTCGCTTAGCTTTTGATGGGTCTTTCAACTAGTTGAAAAGGGGTTGCATGTAGTGATAGCCATAGAGAAAGAAACAGACTAAATAGGATATCTGTATTATAGGCCTAACGAAACTATTCTTTATAAATATATAAAATCCTTGACTCTTTTTCGTACAAGGGTGGAAAACCACCTTGTTAGCAGATCTCGTAGTATGATTATGTTTGAGTCATCAATGTATGTACTGGATGGTACAATATATGTAATGACCCCGGATTTTCGACTCTGAAAATCAACACAAAACTACCATGTTGACTATTCAGACATCAAAAATACCTGATCATTAATAGAAAGAAGTTAGAGGGTGAGAATAGATAAGATAGAAAAATTAGATTAGAAGAAGGAGAAGATCACCACAGAACAGAATCAGAGTAATACGAATCTCACAGCAGAACGAATAAAATATAATATATATAACATAACTTTGAAATAAAACAGTATATATATATAATAACACTATCAGAGTACAACACTTACACACAGCGGAAATAACAATAGCTATTTAATCCTGAAGCCTCCTGCTTCAAGCTCCTCCAAGTATATATGTAAAGACCTGAACTACTTGACTGCCCGTACAAAATTTGGGCACCCAAGAGTTTAGGGAAAACAAAACAAAATAAACTCTGGGTCAGTCATGGGACTGGTGTGAGTAAACTCAAATCATTTGTTTTAACTTTTCAAAAATCCTTTTTCAAAAGAAAAGATAATCGTAAGACCAATCCACACATAAACACAGATGGTTTTTACCTTACAAAACCCCAAAAAAAATTTGGAAATCAATACTTCTCTGATATTATAATAATGTCTAATCATAAGTAATTTACAATCTAGCAGAACGCTTGCATCTCACGTTCCAAATATATAGTATACAAACAAAACCGCAGGCGCTTATTGGAGATTGGATTCTAACTATGACAAGGTATGGGACCACCTACCGATAGTGTATCTCTAGAGACAAATACACTGGGTTCAACAAGAACATCTTGCAACCCGGCCTACACATGACCGACCACTCATTTCGCTTGAGTGTATCGAATGTATACCACCAACGGTTGGGAGCTACCCACCATTTCCCGAAAAGGGACAGCATCGAAAATAGATAATAGAATGAAATGGATTTTCTCTAGATAGGTGATACACACCCTAATGGGAGCGACTCACCTAGCCATGTTGCCTGCCCAATTTCTGTCATTTCCCGGTTGATGAGGCTTGAGGTCATAATGTATCTTTTGACAGATTATACATTCATTTACTTTGAATGCCATATCGTCATACCCGTCAAATCACAAATTGATTTCCTCAAAAGTACCACGGGTATAAAGCTAAGAGAAACGAATTCCTCCACCACCAAACGTAAGTACGTTTGAAGAGATCAACTTATGTGATCCGTTAGATATACTCTGTCAGACATTCGTCTATTCACGTTGTCCTGGGACTGGACAAACCAAAGGCACTATTCTGTAAACAGGATAGCTCTTGCATAACTCCGTCTTCGATATTTGATCGCAACGCTAACGTCCATACAGAGTGGTTTTCAGATAATGAATCTGATCCCGGTCTCTCCGTATGGACGACGGAAAAATAGTCAAAAACTTTGATAGTAGGTGATTTAACTATCAAAGAAAAATAAGTGTACAACCAACGATCTTATTTCCAGATAGAAATTCGATCGATCAATCATCAATCAACATTAATCTCCTTTAATTTAATTTATCTTTAATTTATTCATTTCCCATTTCTATATACTCAACATTTCTTATCTTCTGAATTCAGGAAATATACGTCATCAATCATTGGAATACATTTCCATCTCTGTTTCACGTATCACTGTCATTCCAGTATTCTTTCTCATCAACATTTCATTTTCTATGATTAGAAAATATCTTTGATTATATTTGGAAAATGTTTCCAAAATTTATTCATTTGATTTAAACAGATGTTTAAATAGAAACACCACTAAGCCAATTTAAACCATTACACTAATTAACTAAATTCACTTAATTAATCTTCACTATCGAACCTTACCCATCCCTTAGTTAAAAACGAAGTCAATCAAGTTGGGGTATAATTACCTCTTAGACCTTAACTGAACAACATTTCTAACCTCGAAATAGACAAAGCTCACCTTTTAAATCTTTAACAAACTTCCTTGCGAAACTCTCGGATTCTATTTATGAATCCCCTTCTTTATTTTAAAACATTGATTTTAACTATAGCGTTATAATACCTTTCTTCTTAAATATCCCACTTCAAAATATAACTTTTATTCCTTAATCTAACAACTAAACCACTAGTCAATTAATAAATAAGTAAATCTTGATTAAACTGGAAAGTAAATATTACTTTCCCGAATTCGATATAATCGAATTCAGTTTATAATTCTCTTTTTCGAATAATCTCTATTCGATAGCTCCTTTTCGAATAAACTATATTCGATAACTCTTTCTTCGAATAACTATATTCGATAATCTCGCTTCGAATGACTATATTCGATTAACTTTCTATGAATGATTTACATTCAATTAATCTCCTTTCGAATAAACTATATTCGATTAACTCCTTTAATTTTATTTGAATAAACTATTTCAAATAACTCCTTTGGATTAACTCATTTGGATTAACTAGGTTTGATTAACTCATTTTGACTAACTCAACTCGATTAACTCAACTTGATTAACTCAACTTATTTAACTCCTTTCGAATAACTAATCTTCGATTAACTTATATTCGAATAACTATGTCTGTTTATTTCGAATGGCTAATATTCAATTTAACTCCATTCGCTTGACTCTAGATCGCAGCGATCACAATGGTTACGCCTGATTCCCTTAGGAAACATCCGACCGCCATAGGCTATCTGCAGCCCTGCGAATTACGCTAGTAGTCGTACGAAATGGCAACACATCCTGAATAACTATGTTCAATTAACTCTATTTGGTTAACTCTTTATTCGAATAACTAATATTCGATTAACTTTAATTTAATAACTAATATTCAATTAACTCTACTGATTAACTCTAATCGGTTAACTCTAAATGATTAACTCTACGTTTATTCAGTTTCAAATATCGATGTTGAAATCGATTCTTATTTCTCTATATAAGTCCTGACTTACATATTCTATTTATCCAATGATAAACATTTTATTTGATTTATAAAATATTATTTATAAATTTGTCTTCTCAATCTATCGGTTATAATAAATTCTATTCAAAATCTTTGCTTTAAATCCATATCATGTTATACCTGTGTGCGAAGCACGGGTCTAAATATTTCAAATATAAAATTCTCTTTTTATACAATTCTAGTCACCTTTCAAGTATTTCCTTTTAAAATCTATTTATTTACAAAATAAACCCCTTTTTGATAATTCTATTTATTTATAAAATATTTTATTTTTATATAAAATCCATTGATTTTATAAGTAATTCCATTTATAATCTAACTATTCCCTTTCTATTTATTTTACACCTATTTACCCTTTCTATTCTATTCATTTTCAAATAAATATCCCTTTTCAATTCTATTTGTAAATAGTTTACAAATATTTCTTTTTCAATTCTATCTATTTGATTTACAATTAAATATTCCTTTTTAATCTATTTATGTAACAACCCGGATTTTGAGCGACTTTGGTTATCGACGTAAGCTCGACGTCGATAACCAAAACATCGAAAAATCCTGGTAATTATTGAAAGAAATTAGAGGGTGAGAATAGATAAGATAGAAACTTAGAATAGAAGATGAAGAAGAACACAACATCAGAGTAACACGAACCTCACAGCGGAACGAATAATATATAATATATAACATAACTTTGAAATATAACAGTTATGTATACAATAGCACTTATCAGAGTACAACACTTACAACACAGCGGAAATAACTATAGCTATATGATTTTGAAGCCTCCTGCTCCAGCTCTTCAATGTATCTGCAAATCCCGACTACTTGACTGCCCGTACAAATTTAGGCACCCAAGAGTTTAGGGAAAACAACAAAGTACTCCGGGTCAGTCATGGGACTGGTATGAGTAAAACAGTTTAAACAGGTATATGAACAAGTAAACGATATCTCATAAGACCACGCCGCAGAACGGAACGGGTTTTTACCTTACGAGAATCCAAAATATCTTTATATCAAAAACCTTTTGATATTATAATAATGTCTATGTACAAATAGATATCAACTAGCAGAAACGCTTTCATCTCACATTCTACATATATAGTATACAAATCAAAATCGCAAGCACGTATTGGATAATGGATTTCCAACTATGACAAGGTATGGAACCACCTTCCGATCAGTGTACTCTAGGAACGATACACTGGAGTTCAACAAGAACATCTTGTAACTCAGCCACACATGACCGACCACTCATTTCGCTTGAGTGTATCGAATGTACATCACCAACGGTTGGGATCAGCAACCGTTCCCGTATATATATATGGGACAGCATTGATAGATTTTAGAAACAAATGAATATTCTCTAGATAGGTGATTATACACCCTACTTCGGTGCGACCGACTTAGCCATGTTGCCTGCCCGATTTCTGTCATTTACCGGTTGATGAGGCTAGAAGCTACGCTTTATCATCACGTCAGATTCACTTCGAATGCCACATTGTTAGGTCCATCGAAAATCACTAATTGACGTCTACAACAGTACATTACGTGTTAGCTAAAAGAAGTTTCCTTCTCCGCTTCCACTCTTGGTACGGTTGAAGAAATCAATGTACGTGACCTTTCTGGAAATATTCTGTCAGACATTCATTCATACAAGTCATCCTCATTCACTTAGAATGTCACATCGTCATACCCGCCAAATCACAAATTGACTTATCCAAAAATAACACGGGTATACAGCTAAGAGAAACGAATTCCTCCGCCACCAAACATGAATACGTTTGAACAGATCAACTTACGCGATCCATTGGATATACTCTGTCAGACCTTCGTCCATACAAGTTGTCCTGAGACTGGACAAACCGAAGGCACTATTCTGTAAACAGGATAGCCCTTGCATTTCACTCCGTCTTCAAATTATCTTTGGCATATATGATTCGCGACGCTTATGCCAATACAGAGTGGTTCTATGGATAATAATCCAACCGGTCTCTCCATATTAACAACGTTAAAATGGTCAAAACTTCGATAGTCGGTGAGTTAACTATCAAAGAAAAACAAGTGTGCAAACAACGATATTATTTCCAAATGGAAATTATATCGAACAAACATCATTTAACATAAATCTCTTTAGTTCATTTATTTACTTATCTCCTGTTTCCCTATATTCTAAATTCTTATTTTTCTTTTATCAGAAAACATTTCTGATTCTCGTTTGGAAAACATTTCCAAAACTCCTTTACGATCAAACCTTACCATTTCTTAGTCAAGAAGGAAGTCACTCAAGTTGGGGTATAATTACCTCTCAGACCTTAACTGAACAACGTTATAACTTCGAAATGGTCAAAGTTTATCTTTTAATCTTTAACAACTTCTTTACGCCTTTCTCGGATTCAATTTTACTAATCCACTTCTATATTTAAAACATTGGTTATAACGATAACGTTATAATCCCTCCTTTCGAATTATCTAACTTTAATTATAACTTCTATTCTTATTAGTGAATAATTAACCTAACACTTATTTATTTATAAATAAATAAATCTCTATTTAAACACTGGAAAGTATAAGTACTTTCCCGAATTCGATATAATCGAATTTGCCGATTAACTCTCTTCGAGAAATCTCTATTTGATTAACTCTTCTTCGAATAACCTATATTCGACTAACTCCTTCTCGAATAAACGATATTCGATAATCTCTCTTCGAGAAATCTCTATTTGATTAACTCTTCTTCGAATAACCTATATTCGACTAACTCCTTCTCGAATAAACGATATTCGATAATCTCTCTTCGAATAACTAATATTCGATAACTCTTCCTTTCAAATATCTCATATTTGAAAATCTCACTTCGATTAAACTATAATCGATAACTCCTTCCGATGAAACTAACATCGATAACTCCTTTCGATGAAACTAACATCGATTATTTAACTCGACGAACTTAACTCGACTAACTTAACTTGATTCGACTAACTCGACTTACTTGGTTCGACCGATTCAATTCGATTAACTAGGCTCGACTAACTTGACTAACTTAACTCGACTTACGTGGTTCGACCAATTCGATTCGATTAACTAGGCTCGACTAACTTGGTCGAACCACCCGATCAACTCAACTTATTTAACTTAACTTATTTCTCAACTTGATCAACTCGATTAACTCCTATCGAATAACTAATATTCGATTAAAACTCCATCCGCTTGACTCTAGATCCAAGCGATCACAATGGTTACGCCTACCTCCCTCAGGAAACATCCGACCGCCGTAGGCTATTTACAGCCCTGCAAATTACGCTAGCAGTCGTACAAGATGGCAACTTACCCTGAATACTATGTTTGACTAACTCTGTCTCAAATAACTATATTTGATTAACTCTAACTGGTTAACTCTAACTGATTAACTCTAACTGGTTAACTCTAACTGATTAACTCTATCTGGTTAACTCTAACTGATTAACTCTAACTGGTTAACTCTAACTGATTAACTCTAACTGGTTAACTCTAACTGGTTAACTCTAACTGATTAACTCTAACTGGTTAACTCTAACTGGTTAACTCTAACTGATTAACTCTAACTGGTTAACTCTAACTGATTAACTCTAACTGGTTAACTATATTTGACTAACTCGACTTGACTAACCCCTTTCGAATAACATATTCGATTAACTAACTTTCGAATACCATATTCGATTTACTAACTTCGAATACCATATTCGATTAACTCCTTCGAATGTCTATATTCGATTAACTAACTTCGAATACCATATTCGATTAACTAACTTCGAATACCATATTCGATTAACTAACTTCGAATACCATATTCGATTAACTAACTTCGAATACTATATTCGATTAACTAACTTCGAATACCATATTCGATTAACTAACTTCGAATACCATATTCGATTAACTAACTTCGAATACCATATTCGATTAACTAACTTCGAATACCATATTCGATTAACTAACTTCGAATACCATATTCGATTAACTAACTTCGAATACCATATTCGATTAACTAACTTCGAATACCATATTCGATTAACTAACCTCGAATACCATATTCGATTAACTAACTTCGAATACTATATTCGATTAACTCCTTTCGAATGTCTATATTCGATTAACTAACTTCGAATACCATATTCGATTCACTTTATTCACTTTATAAAGATTTCCTTTTTAACAACGTTTTATTCGTTTGAAAAGATTTACTTTTAAATAACGGTTCTACACTTTAAAAATGATTTCCTTTTTATAATGTTTCCTTTTCAATTCTATTTGTAAATGGTTTACAAACATTTCCCTTTTCAAATTTATTCTTGAAATATTCTAACTCCTTAAATCCTCTGAAAAATTCGCCATAACCTCCTTTGTATCGGGAGCATCGGGAAATCCCCAAACTCGCCACACAGGCCTTTCCATTCAAAAAGAAAATAGTTTGAAATTATTTCCTTTTTGAATATCTCCTATTTATTAATATTCCCATTTATAAATATCGCTTATTTATAAATATTCCAGTTTATAAATATTCTGTTTTCAATATCACTTTGAAAATCTCCTTATCAATATCCCGTATGTTATGGTATTCAATCATATCAAATCACGATGTTCAATATCGTCTATACACACACAATCAACAACAGGTTATAATTCACATCATATATCAAAGTATATGAAAAACAATAAAATAACTGTTGAGGAATCCAGTCGGATTCCTCCAACCTGTTCCCCTGCATCACAGATGTTAGACAATATAGATAACATCACTTTCAGTTCCATATGATATATTCTGTTAAACAGAATCAATATAGAAATTTAACTAACTGACTAGCAGTTCAATCAAACAATCAACACACAGTAAATCAGACAAATTTCTAACAGTTCTAAAGATACAACATGAAATTATAAACTGTTTAGAGTTGGTGAGATTTACTCACTTTTGCGCGTTAACCGATAAATATCGGTTTGCGTTCATTGATTCAGTTGGACAATTTATTTCGCCATAAATTGTAACGAGCTCGGATTCACTCCCAGTCAGTCTCATTGTGTTGCTCCCGTCCATACGATCTCAACACAACTTACGGTTCGTCAATCTAATACAGTATGATATAGTTATGAATTTTTGAACTAAATACACAATTTAAATTTGAAATAACTTAAGATATTTTAACTTGGGCTTTAACCTTATGTATCGGCCCATTCAAACAAACCAGACCCGACTGCCTTCTAATTAGTCCTTCTCCAATCTGATTCTTGGCACTCCAGTAAACAAATCCATACGTTGCCACACCATCCATTGCTTCCTTCTCATACATTAACCCATGATTCAACAATCCATATAACACCATCACCAGGCCCATTTAAATTTCTCTGGCCCGCATTCCTTCTCCCCCTTCCTCAATATTGATTCCCACTCCAGAACCCGCACAACGTCTCAAGCTCACCCCTTACACAGTAAATCTCGAACTCGTTGTCCTCCTTTACACAACAAAAACTCCACCATTGTTCAACTCTTCTCAAACCTCTCATCGCCAAGCTCATGATGCTCAAACCCCCAGCCTCAGGAAGAATCCGACGTCGAAACTTGCTTGCTGCCCCCAGAAGAACGAGCGACACCAACATGCCCAGGCTTCCACCAAATTATCATAACCGAAACCGAAATCAACCACAAACCCAAATATCAAGTCAGTTTCGCACCTCGATGCTTCAATTTGCGGTATGGTGGAACCCTAGCAACCACTGTAAAACGCCGAGCTCCCCAATGTGAAGTCGCACCCTTCGATTTACATACCAACTTGAAGAGTTTCGAGCAACGATTTCCATTATCCAAGTTTCAGGATTTATAAGAATTGTTTCGATTTTTGGTTGATTTTTGAAAGTGGCCGATTGGTTTGTTTGAAGAGAAACATACGGTGGCTTTGTTTGTTGACTTCCAGAGAAATTTTCTAGGTTTAGAAATGTGTTAGGGGATATTTATAGAGGATATAAATATTTAGATATTTTGTGAAAGGGAATATTCCCGGTATATTCTCCATCGTTAACTCGTTTCTAACTTCGAAAAATTCGTGTGATCACACACGATACCCAAAAATCACCAAACTGGACATACAGCTATAGTTCGACATTACGGTCCAAATGAAACTGGTTTCGTCGAATTCCAACCTCGTATGCTCACACAGCGTATTTTTAACTGTCAAAATACTGACTGTTTTGCACTCTAAAAATCCTTATGGCCACACAGTGACTCTAAAAATCACGAAAACTGACATCTAGCAACTATTTGACATTGCGGATCCAACAAAATTAGTTTCGTCAAATTCCGACTTCGTTTGCAAAAGTGGCTATTTTTAACGCTCTAAATAGCCTATTTAAATATATAAATATATTTAAATATTATTAAATATATAAATATATTTAAATATTATTAAATATAAATAAATTTATATTATCGTATATCTTCACATATGGCATCGTACAGCTCCCGAATATCATATCAGAATTTACAGTTTGATATCTCAGATTCCCGGTTACCTCGATATTCAGTTTTACCTTGAAAAACCCTTTTATAACGTATATAAAGCGTTACGAATTATAAAGGAAATTCCACAGCGACTTTTTCTGAAATTTGATTTGGACATATCTCAAAATCTACACGACGAAATCCCGATTTTTTCTCTTCCACTAGAAAGATATACTCCACCAGCTCCACACGTTTCTTGTTTCACAGAAATCCGACTTAAAATGAATCATGTACATTCAGTTGAAGTTCAAATCGCCAATTTACGAACTGCCGCGCCATTTCGAGCTCTATTTTAATTATATTATAATTATACGTTCAAACTGACGTCGATTGAATATATTTGTTATTCAAATTCAATTCCAAGCTGAATTATATATATTTTGAATTGCTCAGCTCACACCATATCGCCATTTTGGTCAATTCTGATTATTTCAGAATTTTATATATTATTTAATTATTAAATTAATTAAATATTCCTTATATTTTAATTAAACGACGATTCAATTCCCTATATCACGATATATATAATTAAATAAATTAATTATATTACCCCTGACAATGCGGGTCATTACAATTTATTTTCTAAATAAATAGTTTTCTTTTTATAAAATCTATTGATTTTATAAATATTTCTTTTTCAATATAAAATTGAAAATTTCCTTTTTAACATTCAAGTATTCCTTATGGTACTTAACATAGCATATAACAATGAACAATATCATTCCAACATAAAAAATCAACAACAGATTTCATATCACATCATATAACACAATATATGAAAAAAACAGTAAAATAAATGTTGGGGAACCCAGTTGGATTCCTCCGACATGTTTCCCTGCATCCACAGATGTTAAACAATAAAATTAACATCAATTTCATTTTACTATGAAATATACTGCTAAACAGAATCAATATTTGATTTACGATTTATATCTATATCGTTATCTATATTTTCAATCAACTGACTAGCAGTTCAACCAAACAACCAACACACAGCAAACAACCATTATTTATAAAGTCTAAAAATATTTTATAAAAATATAAATTGAGTAGAGTTAGTGAGATTACTCACATTGATCAGTGATCGTTAAATAACGATTAACCATCTTTGATTCAGACGGACAATTTATTTTGTAATAAATTGTAGCGAGCTCAGATTCGCTCCCAGCCAGTTCCATTGTGGAGCCACCGTCCATTCGATCCCAACGCGACAAATGGTTTGAAATTATGATATCATATGTAGAAGATACGATGTTACGAAGTTCATACACTATTTTTAAATAAATAAAACTTGAATTATTTAAAACCGGGCCTCACCCCTTAACTTGGCCCATGACCCTTTCAAAAGCCCCAAACCCGCACTTCCTTTCTCTCCCAAATCGATAATACTCCCTCCAGTAAATCACGACGCCAAAACCATGGCCATTACCCGATCTTTACTCCACCGTTTCCTCCTTCTCTACTTAATTAAAAATTTCAGAAAAATTACCACAATTCTTCTCGTCAAACGCTTCACACCCTCATACCAATTTGGTTGAGCTCGCACTGCCTATGGGGTTCCGGTTCTGACAACTCAAAGTCGACCTACAGTGAATGATCGAACGAAAAAATCACCGCAAGTCACCAAACCATCATACCAGGTGCGGATTTCTTTATAGGTCTCAAAAATGGCCTCGAATCAAGCCAATTCCCCTTCGATTGTAAAATCCGTCGAGCCCTAGGGCTGCTATTGCTTTTCGTCTTTCAGGGAGTTGGAGTCGCACCTTTCGAAATGAACATCAATGGATAGCTCTCCTCTTCAAAATCCCGAATATATATATATATACACATATATATTGTAATTTATATATTTTTCTTTCATTTGATATTGATTTTTAAAGTGATGTATCTGGCTTTGATGAGAGAAACTGGCGGTGTAACCTTGTGTTGACTATGGAATTAAAAATGATTTAGGGTTAGGAGAGTTGAAGGTATTATGTAGGTAGGTTTTTTTTATTTTTTTATTTGATTTTTGTATTTGTTTTTAAGCAATCGCTGTTTGCATTCGCCCTCTAAAATTCCTGTGATCATATATGACACCCAAAAATCACGAAACTGGACATGCAGCCACAGTTCGACATTGCGGACCCAACGAAACTGGTTTCGTCGAATTCCGACTTCGTTTGCTCACACAGCGTATTTTTAACCGTCGAAATACTGACTGGTTTTCACATTAAAATCCCATACGACCACATACCGACTTCAAAAATCACAGAAATTGAAATCTAGCAATAATTTAATATTGCGGATCCAATAAAATTATTTTCGTCGAATTCTGAGGTCATTTGAAAAACTAGCTATTTTTAAAGCTCTAAATAACCCATTTAAATATATAAATATATTTAAAAACAATTAAATTTAATATTTAATAATAAATATTATTGTATATATTCACAATAGAATATCATATAGCTCCACTGGGATTTATAACTTGATATTTCAAATCCAGTGTTACATCGATATTCGATTTATATTTAAAAATCCATTTTAAAATATAAATAAATCGATATAAATTATAAAGGAATTCCATAGCGACTTTTCTAAAATTTGATTTGAACATATATCAAAATCTACACGATGAAATCCCGATTTTTCTCTTCCACTAGAAAAATATACTTCACCAGCTCCGAACATTTCTTGTTTCATAGAAATCCGATTTAAAATGGACCCTGTACATTCAGTTGAAGTTCAAATAGCCAAATAGTGAACTGCCGCGCCATTTCGAGCTCGATTTTAATTAAAATATAATTATACGTTCAAACTGCCATTCAAATAATATATTCGTTATTCTAATTCAATTCTAAACTGAATTAAATATCACCGATGATCCAATTCACACCATTTTGTGAATTCCACCATTTCTGACTATTTCAGAAATTAAATATATTATTATATTATTTATTTTAATTAAATATTCACTATAATTTAATTCAACGACCATTTCAATCTCTCAATCCCTATTTATATAATTAAATAAATTAATTATTATACGGTAAAATACGGGTCGTTACATTCTTTCCCCCTTAAAAATAATTTCGTCCTCGAAATTGCTAAGGTAGGAAACAAACCATATTCACTGGGTTAAAATTTATTTGTTCATTTATTTAACTCCATTCTCAACGGAACCAATTTATTTCAACTGGAATATTAATAAATTCTTACTAACGAAAATTTTCAAAAATCGTGAAAATTTTCTAACACCCGAAATTTCTGAAAAATTTCGCCAGCACCTCCTTTGTACCGGTCAATAGGTCAAACCCCAAATCGCCTCTCTAGGCCTTCTCCAATCCAAAAGAAAATCAAACAGCCAAGAGGCTTGCCGATTCAACGCATAAAACCTCGTATGGAAATTTAAACATGTACCTTTTGTCGGGTATACCCTTATATCCTTACACTTGCTTCTACTAAATACATGTTGATCATATATCCATTTATACCAATAGATTTCCATTCAATTTCAATCAATCAAATCTCACCACAATTATTCGGTTATCCAGAGCCAAATTCCATTTTAAACTCGAGTTCCATTCTCGATTCCAAACTCCTAACTCACCAATCCAATACAATTAAAGATTCTTATCTTATAATTCAAAATCTGATTTTACTTGATATATTTATATTCCAATTAAATTTGCAGTTAATTGGTTTCAATTCAAATCATATTTGTATTTACAAATTTGTTTTTAATTCAAAACAATTTTCCTAGGAGTTTTAAACAGTTTAGCTCTATAAAAAAAAATCAAATATTCCTTTTCAGAATTCAAAACAATTTGTTTTCTCAAAACAATTCAACACAAAATCTTTGGTAGTAATCCATCACTTAAAACTCGAAAATGAACACTGTTGATGTGGCCAGCATCATCAGAGTTATTTCCCAGATGTCGAAGTGAGTTCAATACTATATCACTTTTCAAAATCATATTTAAACATTTCCATCTTGGAATCTTTCCAAAATACCATTTACAAAGTCTTTAACACAATTTAAAATCTCCCAGGATTTTAAAATTCTCATTTATTTGATCCAATCCATTTATAAACACCTTTTCAAATTTCCCAGGGTTTTAATTTCAATTCTGATTTTAATTTCAGATTTAATTAATCTGCTTTTATATTATACGAACTCAAATTGGTTATTTATATAACCATTTCAATTATAATCAACCAATACATCCAATATATAATAATAATTCCAAGATATACCTTTCTTTTATATCAAAATATATTTTGGGTAAAATTATTTAATTTACCCTCTTTCAAAACATACTGTGTCGGTTCATCGTACTTGAGTGTTTAGAAACTCCTATCGATACAGTGGATCAAACTGATTAAATTTCCATAATATAAAACAATTTTTATAAAATCTACCAATACGTTCACTCCTATATATACACTCAACTCAATCTAGGGTATTGCTAACTCTATCTCTACTGAGTCACGCCACAGAGCTAAGGTAATCATTTAACCTTCAGCTCTGATACCACCGTAATGACCTGGGATTTTCGACTCTGAAAATCAACACAAAACTACCATGTTGACTATTCAGACATCAAAAATACCTGATCATTAATAGAAAGAAGTTAGAGGGTGAGAATAAATAAGATAGAAAAATTAGAATAGAAGAAGGAGAAGATCACCACAGAACAGAATCAGAGTAATACGAATCTCACAGCGAAACGAATAAAATATAATATATATAACATAAATTTGAAATAAAACAGTATATATACATACAATAACACTATCAGAGTACAACACTTACACAACGCGAAAATAACAATAGCTATTTAATCCTGAAGCCTCCTGCTTCAAGCTCCTCCAAGTATATATGTAAAGACCTGAACTACTTGACTGCCCGTACAAAATTTGGGCACCCAAGAGTTTAGGGAAAACAAAACAAAATAAATTCTGGGTCAGTCATGGGACCGGTGTGAGTAAACTCAAATCATTCGTTTTAACTTTTCAAAAATCCTTTTCAAAAGAAAAGATAATCATAAGACCAATCCATACATAAACACGGATGGTTTTTACCTTACGATACCCCAAAACAGTTTTGGAAATCAATACTTCTCTGATATTATAATAATGTCTAATCATAAGTAATTTACAATCTAGCAGAACACTTGCATCTCACGTTCCACATATATAGTATACAAACAAAACCGCGGGCGCTTATTGGAGATTGGTTTCCGACTATGACAAAGTATGGGACCACCTGCTGATAGTGTATCTCTAGGGGCAAATACACTGGGGTCAACAAGAACGTCTTGCAACCCGGCCCACACATGACCGACCACTCATTTCGCTTGAGTGTATCGAATGTATGCCACCAACGGTTGGGAGCTACCCACCGTTTCCCGAAAAGGGACAGCATCGAAAATAGATAATAGAATGAAATGGATTTTCTCTAGATAGGTGATGCACACCCTAATGGGAGCGACCCACATAGCCATGCTGCCTGCCCGATTTCTGTCATTTCCCAGTTGATGAGGCTTGAGGTCATAACGTATCTTTTGACAGATCATACATTCATTTACTTTGAATGCCACATCGTCATACCCGTCAAATCACAAATTGATTTCCTCAAAAATACCACGGGTATAAAGCTAAGAGAAACGAATTCCTCCGCCACCAAACGTAAGTACGTTTGAAGAGATCAACTTACGCGATCCATTAGATATACTCTATCAGACATTCGTCCATTCACGTTGTCCTACGACTGTACAAACCGAAGGCACTATGCTGTAAACAGCATAGCCCTTGCATAACTCCATCTTCGATATTTGATCGCAACGCTAACGTCCATACATAGTGGTTTTCAGATAATGAATCTGATCTCGGTCTCTCCATATTAACGACGGAAAAATGGTCAAATACTTAGATAGTCGGTGATTTAACTATCAAAGAAAAATAGGTGTACAATCAACGATCTTATTTCTAGATAGAAATTCGATCGATTAATCATCAATCAACATTAATCTCCTTTAATTTAATTTATCATTAATTTATTTATTTCCCATTTCTATATACTCAACATTACTTATCTTCTGAATTCAGGAAATATACGTCATCAATCATTGGAATACATTTCCATCTCTGTTTCACGTATCACTGTCATTCCAGTATTCTTTCTCATCAACATTTCATTTTCTATGATTAGAAAATATCTCTGATTATATTTGGAAAATGTTTCCAAAATTTATTCATTTGATTTAAACAAATGTTTAAATAAAAACATCACTAAGCCAATTTAAACCATTACACTCATTAACTAAATTCACTTAATCAATCTTCACTATCGAACCTTACCTATCCCTTAGTTAAAAACGAAGTCAATCAAGTTGGAGTATAACTACCTCTCAGACCTTAACTGAACAACATTTCTAACCTCGAAATAGACAAAGCTCACCTTTTAAATCTTTAACAAACTTCCTTGCGAAACTCTCGGATTCTATTTAAGAATCCCCTTCTTTATTTTAAAACATTGATTTTAACTATAGCGTTATAATTCCTTTCTTCTTAAATATCCCACTTCAAAATGTAACTTTTATTCCTTAATCTAACAACTAAACCACTAGTCCATTAATAAATAAGTAAATCTTTATTAAACCGGAAAGTAAATATTACTTTCCCGAATTCGATATAATCGAATTCAGTTTATAATTCTCTTTTTCGAATAATCTCTATTCGATAGCTCCTTTTCGAATAAACTATATTCGATAACTCTTTCTTCGAATAACTATATTCGATAATCTCTCTTCAAATGACTATATTCGATTAACTTTCTACGAATGATTTACATTCAATTAATCTCCTTTCGAATAAACTATATTCGATTAACTCCTTTAATTTTATTTGAATAAACTATTTAGAATAACTCCTTTGGATTAACTCATTTGGATTAACTCGATTTGATTAACTCATTTTGACTAACTCAACTCGATTAACTCAAATTGATTAACTTAACTTATTTAACTCCTTTCGAATAACTAATCTTCGATTAACTTATATTCGAATAACTATGTCTGTTTATTTCGAATGGCTAATATTCAATTTAACTCCATTCGCTTGACTCTAGATCGCAGCGATCACAATGGTTACGCCTGATTCCCTTAGGAAACATCCGACCGCCATAGGCTATCTACAGCCCTGCGAATTACGCTAGCAGTCGTACGAAATGGCAACACATCCTGAATAACTTTGTTCAATTAACTCTATTTGGTTAACTCTTTATTCGAATAACTAATATCGATTAACTTTAATTTAATAACTAATATTCAATTAACTCTGCTGATTAACTCTACGTTTATTCAGTTTCATATATCGATATTGAAATCGATTCTTACTTCTCTATATAAGTCCTGACTTATATATTCTATTTATCCAATGATAAACATTTTATTTGATTTATAAAATATTATTTATAAATTTATCTTCTCAATCTATCGGTCAGAATAGATTCTATTCAAAATCTTTACTTTAAATCCATATCATGTTATACCCGTGTGCGAAGCACGGGTCTAAACCTTTCAAATATAAAATTCTCTTTTTATACAATTCTAGTCACCTTTCAAGTATTTCCTTTTAAAATCTATTTATTTACAAAATAAACCCCTTTTTGATAATTCTATTTATTTACAAAATATTTTCTTTTTATATAAAATCCATTGATATTATAAGTAATTCCTTTTATAATCTAACTATTCCCTTTCTATTTATTTTACACCTATTTCCCCTTTCTATTCTATTCATTTTCAAATAAATATCCCTTTTCAATTCTATTTGTAAATAGTTTACAAATATTTCTTTTTCAATTCTATCTATTTGATTTACAATTAAATATTCCTTTTTAATCTATTTATTTTCTAAATAAATAGTTTTCTTTTTATAAAATCTATTGATTTTATAAATATTTCTTTTTCAATATAACATTGAAAATTTCCTTTTTAACATTCCAGTATTCCTTATGGTATTTAACGTACCATATAACAATGATCAGTATCATTCCAACATACAAAATCAACAACATATTTCATATCACATCATAACATAATATATGAAAAAAACATTAAAATAAATGTTGAGGAACCCAGTTGGATTCCTCCGACCTGTTTCCCTGCATCCACAGATGTTAAACAATAAAATTAACATCAATTTCATTTTACTATGAAATATACTGCTAAACAGAATCAATATTTGATTTACGATTTATATCTATATCGTTATCTATATTTTCAATCAACTGACTAGCAGTTCAACCAAACAGCCAACACACAGCAAACAACCATTATTTATAAAGTCTAAAAATATTTTGTAAAAATATAAATTGAGTAGAGTTAGTGAGATTACTCACATTGGTCAGTGATCGTTAAATAACGATTAACCATTTTTGATTCATACGGACAATTTATTTTGTAATAAATTGTAGCAAGCTCAGATTCGCTCCTAGTCAGTTCCATTGTGGAGCCACCGTCCATACGATCCCAACGCGACAGACGGTTTGAAATTCTGATATCATATGTAGAAGATACGATGTTACGAAGTTCATACACTATTTTTAAATAAATAAAACTTGAATTATTTAAAACTAGGCCTCACCCCTTAACTTGGCCCATGACCCTTTCAAAAGCCCCAAACCTGCACTTCCTTTCTCTCCCAAATCGATAATACTCCCTCCAGTAAATCACGACGCCAAAACCATGGCCATTACCCGATCTTTACTCCACCATTTCCTCCTTCTCTACTTAATTAAAAATTTCAGAAAAAAATACCACAATTCTTCTCGTCAAATGCTTCACACCCTCATACCAATTTGATTGAGCTCGCACTGCCTATGGGGTTCCGGTTCTGACAACTCAAAGTCGACCTACAGTGAATGATCGAACGAAAAAATCACCGCAAGTCACCAAACCATCATACCAGGTGCAGATTTATTTGTAGGTCTCAAAAATGGCCTCGAATCGAGCCAATTCCCCTTCGATTGTATAATCCGTCGAGCCCTAGGGCTGCTATTGCTTTTCGTCTTTCAGGGAATTGGAGTCGCACCTTTCGAAATGAACAACAATGGATAGCTCTCCTCTTCACAAGCCCGAATATATATATATATATATATATATATATATATATATATATATTGTAATTTATATATTTTTCTTTCATTTGATATTGATTTTTAAAGTGAAGTATTTGGTTTTGATGAGAGAAACTGGCGGTGTAACCTCGTGTTGACTGTGGAATTAAAAATGGTTTAGGGTTAGGAGAGTTGAGGGTATTATATAGGTAGGTTTTTTTAATATTTTTTTATTCGATTTTTATATTTGTTTTTGAGCATTCGTTGTTTGTATTCGCCCACTAAAATTCCTGTGATCACATACGACATCCAAAAATCACGAAACTAGACAAGCAGCCACAGTTCGACATTGCGGACCCAACGAAACTGGTTTCGTCGAATTCCGACTTCGTTTGCTCACACATGTTTTTTTAACTATCGAAATACTGACTATTTTTCACACTAAAATCCCATACAACCACATACCGACTTCAAAAATCACGGAAATTGAAATCTAGCAATAATTTAACATTGCAGATCCAACAAAATTAGTTTCATCGAATTTTGAGGTCGTTTGAAAAACTGGCTATTTTTAAAGCTCTAAATAACCCATTTAAATATATAAATATATTTTAAAACAATTAAATTTAATATTTAATAATAAATATTATTGTATATATTCACAATAGAATATCATACAGCTCCACTGGGATTTATAACTTGATATTTCAAATCCAGTGTTACATCGATATTCGATTTATATTTAAAAATCAATTTTAAAATATAAATAAATCGATATAAATTATAAAGGAAATCCATAGCAACTTTTCAAAAATTTGATTTGAACATATATCAAAATCTACACGATGAAATCTCGATTTTTCTCTTCCACTAGAAAAATATACTTCACCAGCTCCGAACGTTTCTTGTTTCACAGAAATCCGATTTAAAATGGACCCTGTACATTCAGTTGAATTTCAAATCGCCAAATAGCAAACTGCCGCGCCATTTCGAGCTCAAATTTAATTAAAATATAATTACACGTTCAAACTTCCGTTCAAATAATATATTCGTTATTCTAATTCAATTCTAAACTGAATTAAATATCACCGATGATCCAATTCACACCATTTTGTGAATTCCACTATTTCTGACAATTTCAAAAATTAAATATATTATTATATTATTTATTTTAATTAAATATTCACTATAATTTAATTCAACGACCATTTCAATCTCTCAATCCCTATTTATATAATAAAATAAATTAATTATTATACGGTAAAATATGGGTCGTTATAATATAGATGTCCAAGCATTGAAGCGAGCTAATGAGGATGTAGTTTTATATTTTATTATCAAACCATGGAACATCTGTATTATAGGCCTCACGGAGCTATCCTTTACAAATGCAGTGGTAGCACTCTTTCTTAGTGTGACAACGGAGTTCTATCAAGGAGGATACTGACGGTACTATGGGTAGTACCTAGGATTGAGATGGTCTGTGGACCTATAGATACATATATATACATATATTGATTATTAGGTTTGGTCTACTTAGGAGTAGATGGGTATGGATATTCATAGAAGCGACAATTTTGTAAATCCGAATAACCCAATAAAATGAAAATGGTAATGGAAGGTATATGTAGTGTTAAGCTAAAAAGCATATAATATGTCCATCCACCAGAACTTTAGTTCTGATCCCCTCCTCATAACAAATTCATAAGTTAGGTGATAAACATAGATTAATCAGCTTAAAGACACTTGTTTAAAGAGTGTCAAAATTTATAAGTAATTACCAATCATTATATTTCAATCATTTCTGCTGTGAGTTTCTTATCAATGCTCTTATATACATATATTTTCCTATTTGTAGGATACTAGATACTAAAATTGGGCTTTAGTGGACTTGGGTTTTAGTATTTTATGAAAAATCTAGACTCGTTGGGGTTTAGATCGATACATTTGGTATCAAAGCCTAGGTATAGTTGTCCTAAATAGATAGTGAGTGAACAAAATTATATTTAAAAAAACAATATAAATATTATATATACATATTATACTTATATCAATAGAGAAAACCCACTTTCAAAAGAAACGACATATAAAAAGATTATGGTATTAATTTGTACACAAGATTAGATTATAGGAATCTAAAACTTGGAGCTCCTAGTGTGACCATGGTACAAGATGCACAATAAGTTACTAGTAAATAGGAAATTCATATGCTGATATCTGGAAATTGGAAGTTATTGCAGACCAGTAGGTGCGGGTGGTAGTGCATTAAAATTTGTTAAAGCATAAGAGAAGCAATGGATTAGGAATATATATATATATATATATATATATATATATATAGTGCGCATGTATGATGCTAGAATCAGATTTCTATTTAGATATGGATGATATCGAGGAATTTGTGTAAAGAGCAACTAAAGCGAGAAAATGACTAGTTGGAAAATTTGTTAGATAAGAGAGTTGAGAGCCCACTTTGAATCTAGCCCATAATTTAATTATTTTAAAAACTTGACAAAAAAGGGTTTCAAAAGTCTTCAAATTTTAAATCTAAAAATATGCATTTTTTTTTAAAACTAGAGAATTATGTGAAACTTTTTTTTGTCTAAGAGCAGGTTTGCTTTGAAAACAAAATAGATTTTTATAAATGTTTTATGGGTAGGAAAGGATGCTAGAATTCTTGTAATTAATTGTAGGAAACTATATTTTGTTGAATTGGTAGGAAGTTGGAACATAATAAGTACTTCATAATAAAGTCTAGAGTAGAGAAATAGAGTCTTAAATTATTATACCAATTTAATATGAATAAAAATAGGAATTTTTATGAGTATGATAGGTTGTGACACACTTTAATTTAGTGGGGAAAAAAGAATTGTATAGTGAGTTTTTATGAATTGACAAGTTTATTAGTAAAGGTAGTTTGTTAAAGCAACTAGAAGTGTGTGGTGAATGAGGTGTACAAAATATTGGTCGTGCACCATATTTTGTGCTACCTATTTCAACAAAGAAATGAAAAAAAAAATGAACGAATAAAAGATCCATACAGTGTGTATAGGACACTAGGTAAAGCATAGAAGTATTTTTATGGTATATGAATAGACCAAAAAAACTTGAGTTACAGTTGAGATAAGATTAAAGATTCATCGGTATGAAAATACGTCATGGCTAAATAGGGACTAAAAGGTTTTGACCAATTATGAAATTTAAAGCTTAATGATGGGGGACTAAGGGAGCAGATAAAACTCACTTTTGGGGACTGGGGTAAAAGCCCATCTTGACTTTGGGTTTTAAGGAACTAGTAGCATATAGAGACTATCTAGGTTATAGATAAGCCCAAGATAATAAAGTGTAGGAAGCCTTTGAAGGGGGTTTCTAGAATGTCTTGAAGGCAGTTTCCTAGCAAAATCCAAATTTAAAATTTCATAAAGTACCCTAAATTAGAATTTTTATTTTCCTTTCATTTAGTAGTATGTATCTATATGTAAGTGTTATGTACTATAGTATTAGTAGTAGCAAAAGTCAGTGACTATTAGTAAAATATTCTTTTTCTATGTTTATATAATGATCATTTAAAAAGAAAATAACCAATAGATGTAACTAGTAAGAGGATAATGAAATAAAAAGAGAAGCTAAAAAGGAAAATGACAAATCTAAATATAATGGTAAAAGACAGATATAGCAATAGGAAATGAAAATTTGAAGTGAAAACGAAATTCTTCCATACAAAGTTTGGAGAATTTAAATATAAAAAAATTCTTATGTAAACTATGCTTGGAAAAATAGGATTTTTAATAAAGCACTGAGAAAATTTCCAAGTACGGAAAAAGTGGTGCGCAAAAGTATAGTGGAAAATACACAACTTTTCACTTTTTGTCTTTTTCTAACATAAGAAACTGAATTCGGAAAGTCGGATTTTTCTGAAATTTGTTTATTAAAAGTTGCGTGGTAAGGCTTTTGATGAAAAAGTTGATTTAACTATGCTTCTATCTGTATAAGTGTGGGAAAAATTGGATAAACAACTATTTCGACTTTTAAAATATTGCATTCATGTATAATTTCAAGTATATTTAGGATGTTTCCATCATGATTTTAAAAGAATTTTTAAAGGAGCATTCAGATAGAATATTCTGCTTAAAATTCATGTACATTCATATATTTCATGATGTATTGCACTTTGCACAATGAAACGGATGGTTGCAAAATTGAATGTACACATTATGGATGCTAAACATTATATAGTTGTACCCTTGTGGAATTTCGGAGACGAAATTCCCTAAAGGATGGTAGAATGTAACAAGCCACATTTTTAAATAATTAAAATAATTATAAACAATGAAAAAACATTAATGGGATTGTTAGAATTTGTCCTCGAGACTTATACCACAGGGTTCATGCCAGTTTTCTAACTAATTTACATATTTAATATGTTTCGGCAAAATTTGTACGGAAAAGTTATTAATGTAAAAAATTCTGTTTCGAAAAATAATTATATGTGCTAACAAATGCATATATATATATTATTTTAATAACATACAAACGTGTGAATTCTATAAATATCGCTTTTTTGAATTTGAAATTTTGAACGTGAAGAATAAATGAGAATTAAACAAAAGTTAATGTTACATAAACAAAATGTTGCAAAGATATAAATATGATCAACTTAAAATGCTAACGTTATGAAATAATTAAAGGCTAATTTTATTTAAGCATAACGTTATAAATTAATAAATGTAACGTAACATCATAAGAGAATTAATTTAGGAAAGATAATGCGTTCGTAGACGTGTGTGTGTATAATTATTTTATATAAATATATGCATGTATTAATTTTAGAAATAATACGAGTTTGAAATTAGAAACATGCACATTTAATAAAATAAATTAAATAAAAAAAGTAATTAACATTAAATTACAACGTTCAGACCATTAATAACACAAATTAATCGACGTTTTGAAATTTAAATGTTAAAATCAATCACCGTAGAAAAACACGTCGAAACGGCCTATGGGAGTCGATCCCAATAATGCTTAGGCCGACCCATGGGTCAACCCATTCGAGGTTTGGATCGACCCATGCACTATAAAAGTGAGTATTTTCTGCTTGTGAACAGTGGGATCGAATTCCTTTTAAATCGGATATACAAGGTTCATTTGGACGTCTATAAATAAATGTGCAGGGTTAGCCTCCAAACTCATATTTTTCTGAGTGGGGGAGGAACCTCTATCATTCCTTTCTTCTCCAATTATTCAAAAAAGAAGAATAGATTTAGGTTTTCTATTCTTGATCTGGAGGTAGAAACTGTAGAATTAGAAAATAGATATCTAAATTCGTTGTTCGTATGAGGTATTTCTTCAAATCTGATTTTAAATAGTTTATTTTCTTTTCTTTTAGAACTAGATCTATAAATCCATATAAATTCTAGTTTGTAGATTCAAATAGGTTTACAAAGGAAGAAAACAACAAATAATAAATCTGGATTCAAGTCATATCTAGAACTTAGAGCACTTTTTCCAGGTGAGTGGATTTAAATTATACATCTTTTCTATTAGTGGTATATAATATCATTGGATTCATATTAAATTATTGAGTTTGACATAAGTTGCATTGGGGATAGTTCAGAAATAATTTATGCAAGTTATTCATCACTAAACTCTAAATCATTAAAATTGTACTTATACGAAAATGTCATTATTATGGAATGAAATCTAAATAAATGATTATAAGTAATGTTGGAATTGAGAATTATGGAAAAAGGCATAAGCCCAAAAATTTAGGAATTTTATAGTAAAATGTCAAAACTTAAAAATCGAAACAAAAAGGGAGTTTTAACGAATAAAATTGGTTTGGAAGTTAGTATTAGTTTAGTTGGTTGGTAGAGAAAAGGGGATATATTTCCATGATTTAATACTACAGGAAAGACGACAGACGTAATTGCAGGAATAAAAGTAAGAAAAGTATGGTTAGTGCAATAGGAGTATTAGTGTATTTTGCACCATACAAAAATAAAAAAAGAACAAGGAAATTATCTTGCAATTATGTGTTATAGTTTATGATATTGATACTAAAATAAAGAAATATATTTTAGTGTAGTTAATGTAACCAACCAAATGGGGGCAAGACTACTTCTTAGAAGTAAACTTATAGTAACTGTAAAGTTTGTAAATCTATAATAAAAGGAATAAAAGAAAAGTAATAGATGAGAAATGAAAATTGTATTACAGTCTTTTGTAATTAATTACATATGTTCTGAAAATGCCAAGATTTGTAAATGTTGGCAGAAAAACGCATATTTAATTCTTTCGGTGCTCACGAAAATTGAACAAAAAGTGTAACTTTGTGAACATAAGTTAAATGAAATTGAAATAAAATTACAGTAAACATATGTACAAATTAGAAAACTGCAATAGAAAGAATTCAGACTGAATCAGGCAAATTAATGAGAATTTGCAGTAAATTATGATTTATGTTATAATTTAAAAAGTAATAGAAATGAACAAATTATTATGATAATAAAAACTCTATTGACATGTTAGAAAAATCATAATTATAGAAAAAGGATGTAACCTATTATGACAAAAGTAGAATATCATGGTATCATGCTAGGAACTGCGTCAATAGGTTGGGCTTAGATCCAGGATTGGGAAAAAAAGGAAAGAAAAATTATGCAAATCTGAAAATTTGCAAGTAAAATTATGACAAGAGGGATGTAATTAAAAAGAGGAAAAGAGAAAATAAGAGAGACTTATTACATTAAAACTTGGATCTTGGATTAAGTTAATAAGGAGATCAACAAGACACAGGATAGAGAGAATTGAGCAGTAAATGCTAAATAGTGTTATAGTAAAAGAAAAGAAAAGTAAGCTAAGCACATAATGAAAGATTAAATATAAGGTCTAATAAAATAGTGAGGTGCATTTGGCATAGTTCGAAGGGAGTCTAGATGAAGAGCTTAATGAAGCAGATCATCGCAAATGCTTTAGCACTGTGGGAGCACGTCCAACATGTTGTTCAACGATGCTTAAGGAAGTGAGAGGCTTCGTCAGGATGTAAGGATACTTTAGGATGGCCTTGGGGGGGGGGGGGGGCTATTGAAGCAGCAATCCTAGAGGCAGGTCTGTAGTGATTTCATCATAAGGGTATGCCTTGACTCCATTCATATCGGGGGAAGTCAAATGATTGATGGTTTTAGGATTCGGCGTTTGCCTCGGCTCATTGTGGTCAGGACCCAACAGGAATAGTAACCAACAAGAATAGTAACCATTCATATACCTGTCACTATCAGTCAGAGCGAGAATGGAAAAGACTGAAGCTAAACCAAAAGGTCAGTGATTTTTCACTAGCGACACACTGGATGGGGGACAACGCCTATTGGATGTTTAGATTATTTGCTGTAGGGAATGATCACTAAGCTCTCAATGGGTCTTCCAACTAGTTGAAGGGGCGACATGGAGCTATAGCCATAGAAAAAGAGCCGAACCAAATAGAATATCTGTATTGCAAGCCTAATGAAGTAATCCTTCACTGATATAGAAATCCCTGACCGAGTTCCGTACTTGTAACACCCCACATTTTTAACTTAATAGAATAAAATAAGAATAACTTAATTAAATATTCAGAATTAAGTAAAATGGACTGCGCCATTGCGTCTATCTCAAAATTCTGGTCAAGATAGACACTTGGTTTGCGTAAATCGAACACCGTATGAAGAAGTTAAGGGCGTTGGAAGTTGTATACATACAAGAAGCTCATATGTATATAAAATAAATAAATTATCTAGAAAAATCAAATCACGCAATGGTATTGGGTAGGAAAATGGCCCGTTGGGGGTCGACCCGAGGGGTCGATCCACCAACAAGGGGGTCGACCCACCTGAAGGGGGGTCAACCCCAGGTTCGACCCCACCGCAGATCTGGGTACGTTCTTAGCGTGAATGTGGACTGTTTCTGGTCTAAATTCATTTCTGAGCACCTATAAATATGACCTTAGACCTAACCCTAAACCCTCATAATCCTGAGGCTACGCTGAAACTCTGCCATTACTCTCTCTCTCTCCTCAAATCTATTTAGAAAATTTAGATTATTAATAAGGAGGTTTTAAATTCAAGATCTGGAGGAGATAATTGACATTAATAAAAGATTATTCAGAATCATGAAAAGCAACAAGTAAACTTATAGATCTAATCTATTCAAATTCTTCCTCCTTCTTTCCCTTCTATTTTAATGAAGATAATAAATCCATGGTCTTTAGGTTGTGAATCCGATTAAGGAAAAAAAACCATGGATGCTAAAATTGGATCAGATCCGAAATTGGGAAAGCGTACGAGGTGAGTGGGTTTAAGCTATAGCCTTTAGATAATAATATGTTATCGTTTAGCATTCCCCTTTTTATTAATTGTGAAATTGCCAAGTTAATTATAAACTATTGTTATAACAAGTTGTGATGTTAATATGAATAATTCGTACGTTGAATCAGTTAAAGTGTTGGAATGATTACATGTTGAACAAACTTGTTAGGATATGAGCAATGCCTACTGTTGTTATAATTATATGATTCACTTGTGGCATATTATTGAGTAAACGACATGTTTAGCTTGTTGGATTTGAATAATTAGCCGATTGAATGTTTACATGTCAAAATAGAATTAAACATATGTTAAAAAGGACATGCGACAAAATATAGGCATAATTGGACGACATGTAAATTAGATTACTATAAACTAGATTACAGTAAAAAGGATAATATGCCTAAAATTTACATGAAATAGGAATAATGGTTAAAGAACGAACATGCCTAGACTCACAGTAATTTGACACTGTAACGCTCTTAGACACGAGGTTAGATTGCACTTGTGATAGAAGTCTGCCTGGAACCGCCCGACATATCCAGCATTCACAAGTGGTAAATCTAATATGAGGGGTCTAAGTGCATAATTAAAACATGTAATGGTGCTAAGACACGAGATTAAGACAACTTGTGGTAGAAGTCTGCCCGGACCCGCCTGACAAATCCAGCTTCCACAAGTGTAGACTTAATGTGAGAGGTCTAGTGCATATATATATATATATATATATATATGTATATAACAAGATACGAATAAATGGCAATGATGGTAATTAAATGTCTAACTAAAAAATTAAGAAAGGAAGGGATGTAATGGACCGAGTTAGTGCGACGTGAAGGAAAAGTGATGTATTTCCCTAAATGACCTGTTTCTGAGAACGTGGTTGCAAGTAAGACACAATGAATAAAGTAAAAAAAAGGAAAGAAATTACTTGCCACCACGGATTTAGATGGGAATACGTTATGAAAATAAATCACTGATTCCTTCTATACATCAAACTGATAAGGTGCATGAAGTGTTTTCCTTAATTAAAATAAGGAACATATATTATAGTGAATGAAGAATACTGGAATACAACAGTAAAGGAAAATGGTTTAAATAGGTAAAGATAATCACCTATTATAAATAATTAACATTAATAAGAGTGTTAAATAATAGGTAGACTTGTCCTAAGGGCAAGTGAAGATTATAACTTAGGTAATAATAGACTAGTAAGGAAATGGGATAACTTGTGAAATGAGAAAAGGGACACTTAATTGTAAATTAAGTAAGCAGTAAATGGGAAAAGCCGGAAACCAGTTGAGAAAAGGGGGAAAATATATGAAATATAAGAAGTTGTACTTAGTTATAAATTAAGTAATATGTAAACTTAGAAATCTGAAACCCACTGATAAGAATAGCATGTTTGGACTTGTCCTAGGGACAAGTGGAAGTTAACATAGGTTATAATAAATGGGTAGAGAAACTTATTAATGGGTCGTAGTTAAGAGAACTGTTTTAATAAGTAAACAACGATAAGTTGTAGTAATGGTGTAAAATGGAATTATGATTAAATGAGAAAGGATGAGGAAAACTTATAAAATAAATTATATTAATCATAAAAAATGACTGACATGTTAATTAGAAAATATGCGAATTGAGATATACTTAATAACATATTAAGTAGAACATGTTATTGTAACCTTGAAATCAAATAAGAATATAAAGGGTTGTGGATCATAGACCTTGGGCTACAATCTAGAGAATAACATGTTGTGGGCTTATTAATAAACTTAAATGGGTTAAGTTATATAACCGAAATTAATAAGCAAGTGGAACTTGGTAACTTGATTAAGAATTCAATATGAATGAGAATGACCAAGTTAAATGGAAATCTGATGAGGTAAGGCAAGCGCGTAAAAGAATGTTTAGACATAGGGTCTAACAACGTATTAAAGTGAGGCGGCGTTTGAGGGTGAATAATCCAACGGGGTAGATCATCGTGGTGTTATAAGGCATGAGAGGAGCGCATATTTATCTGATTGTTCTTACGACTCCAAAGGACTAGAAGGGGAAGCACGCAGCTTCCTGAGGTATATAAGGTGCTCCTAGTAGTCCTCTGTGCAGTGGCAGATGTTTTAGGCTGTGCTTGCAGAGGTTGGGTCTGCGTGTAACTACTAGGTGGGTGGGCCTTGACTGCAAAAGTAGTTATGCAGTCAAAATTCCGTGACGCGGTGACACCAGGGTGATTAGGCAGTTGCCTCAACGGAGTGGCAAAGGGTCATGACCAACAATGATAGTAGATCGTTAGATACCTGTCATCAGCAACCAGTGGGATGCGAAAAGACTAGAGCTAAAACCAGTAGAGTATTCACCTTTCACTATCGGGGTACGGTGGTTGAGGA
The DNA here is from genome assembly GCA_030737875.1 of Allium sativum. Classification (NCBI taxonomy): domain Eukaryota; kingdom Viridiplantae; phylum Streptophyta; class Magnoliopsida; order Asparagales; family Amaryllidaceae; genus Allium; species Allium sativum. The sequence continues at coordinate 9,596,797 of CM060913.1, forward strand.
AATACGCCAAATGGATGTTTAGATTGTTTTCTTTAGGGACAGCCATTTAACTCTTGCAGTCTTTACTAGTTGAGGGAGGGGCTGAGGTGGGGCCATAGCCACCGTGAAAACAGACCCTAGGAATATCTGTATATAGAGGCTCTTAAAGATGGGCATGTACAGATATGGAAAAGCTCCCGACCGAGTTCTGTGTTTCTTGTATCACCCTTCCACAAAACTCGGTGCACATTAGAGGACATGCGGTTATGGCATCGAGCTACAATTGACGATACGTATGTGGATAGTCTAAATACATTCATGTCGGCTTTGGGTGGTGTATCGTAGACTTGAGGGCATTACTCTAGTATGGAATTTGATTTGATCGAAGGTGGCACGCTTACGTAGCATAATATTGATAGATATATGTGTACCATAACATTGTTGTAGAGAGATCCATACGTCACTACGGCATAGGATGAATGACGGCGTATATTTCGATGGTGTTACGGTGGAGACCGTACGAGTGGGGTACCATGGGGTGTACCCTAATATTGGGGGTAACTACATATATAATATATTAGGTTAATCCACTGGGAAGTAAATGGGTACGACGTGTGTATAAGCCTTGAGTGAACCCAAGTAACCTAATAAATAAGAGAATATGATTGAATGGTATATGTAGGATTATCCAAAGTGTATAATTTAAATCTAGTCACCAGAACTTGTATTCTGGCACCTTCCTTATAACATACTCGCATGTTAGATTTGTGGCAGAGACATGATAGCTTTGGATACTGGTTAGGCAGTATTATTAATATGGTAAGGCTATACTTTGAGTATATTATATTTTATCCATTCCGTTGTGAGATGTTTTTTGAGCTCTGATATATTTTGTCCCTGTCTTTTCTGCAGGGCACCAGAGAAAACCAATCCGAGTTTCGATAGATCGGAATTTTGAAAAAAAAATCTATCTGTCAGAATTTGGGTTGTTACAGTACTAGGGTGGAACTTCTTAACATATCTCATGTAGTAGATAGTACGATTACGTGTGATTCTTCAATGTATGAATTGAGTGGTACATAGTGGATGTTTGAGCATTAAAGTGAGCTGATGTGGACGTATTTTAACGTTCTCTTATCAAACAACAGAACATCTGTATTGTTGGCCTCTCGAAGCTGTACTTTACAGATGTAGTTGTCGCACTCTTTCGTAGCGTGATGACAAAGTTTATTTGATGAGGATACAGAGGGTACTATGGGTAGTACCTAGGACTGAGGTTGTCTATATGCATATGGCTACATATAAGTTGATTATTAGGTTTGGTCTACATTTGAATAAATGGGTACAAATAACGCACGGAGGAGAGAGTATTGTATATCCGAATAACCTAATAAAATTAAAATGGTAATAGAACGATATATATATATATATATATATATATATATATATATATATATAGTGTTAAGTTTAGAAGTGTATAATTTGTCCATTTACCAGAACTTTAATTCTAACCCCCTCTTCATAATAAGTCTTCAGTTAGGCAGAGATTATTCATCTTAGAGACACTTTTAAGTGCTAATATTTGGTAAGTATTTACCTTTTATTATATTTTAATCATTTTCTTTTTGAGTTTCTTATATGTGCTCTGATATAGTTATCTTTGCCTATTTGCAAGATGTTAGATACCCAACTCGGGATTTAGTGGACTTGGGTTTTCGCATTTTGTGAAAAATTCAGACCGTTGGGGTTTGGATTGTTACATTATGGTAGGTGAGAAGGTTTATCCATGATAATATTAGTCAATTCTTGTTTTTCTAGAGCACCTTTGCTGAAAAATATACTAGAATTATTCTCAATAATCATTTAGTATATTTTTTGAAGGTCATGCATAGCGGTGCAAATAGCTGAAGCAAATTTAGTATTTTCTTTAAACATGATCAGGATATCATCAGTGTGAAAAAGATGAGCGATAATATGGTTAGACTGGTAAGTAGGGACATATTGTCTCTCAACCTTTACATTTCAACTAATATAGAGAAATATACCATGGAAATAAAAAATTAGAAAAAGGAAAAAACGATCCCTTTGTCCTAAACGCCTATTACTTTCGATCATACCAAATGTTGATTCACTAATCAGTATTGAAAAAGAGAGGGTAGAGATATTCATACATTAGATTTGCAAATTTGACTAAAGGTGGATAAATTCTATGTTAACCCTATCGTTGGCTTTATGTAAATCAATTTTCAAGCATAAATTGTTGGAAATTTTCCTATTAAAACTTCTAATCTTCTCATATGCGATTAAGAAATTATCATTAATAACTCTCCCTGGAATGAAAGCATTTTGGTTTTCTGATAATAGTTCATGCATGAGTTTCTTCATTCTGTTGCAGATAATATTGGAAAATATTTTGTAAGTAACATTGCATAAAGATGTGTATCTAAAGTCAATCATCTTATTCGTCTCATGTATTTTAGGAATAAAACATGTTAATTTAATGTATGATTAATCTTTTTATCGATTTTACCTGATTCTAGAATTCCAAGCATAGCTTGCTATAAGTCATTTTTCAAATGCTCCTAATGAAATTTGAAAACTTTATATTTCATGCCATTGGGTCTAGGAGTAATGTTGTTATCTATTTGAAAAGGAAGGTCTTTGATTTCATCAAGTTGAAAAGCTTTTCATTTGATTTTCCCTATCATTAATTGATAGAATTTTTTGACACGTAATGCCTGGAAATTGGTTTATTGCCTCATTTGAATCATAAAGCTCTGAGAAGTAATCTAATTCTTCTTGAGCAATTTTATATGAAGTCAAGACAATATTACCAATAGAGTCTAAAAAAAATTTGGTAGTTGTTGACACCAAAAAATGGTACAACACCCACGAAATGAGAATATAGAGAATAAAAGTGAAGAAAAATAAATATAAAATGAAGAGAAATGCAATCACACACAAATTTATAGTGGTTCGGCGTTAACGAGCCTACGTCCACTTTATAATCCCCTATTTATATGAAATATTCGAGTACAAGTTACAAATTTAATTTCTACTTGCAAGTATAGCACTGTGATAATACCGAGATGACAAGAGATTGGCCAAAAGTCCCTTCTTTGGAACCCTGCTATAGTGCACGGTTCGACTAGGACACGTGTCGCTCATCCCGGGTCCATAGGAAAATTTGAAGAAACAATCTTTTCTCATCGAAAGATATGGTTCAATCCAACAGCGACAGGTGGCAGCCGATCCGATGTCTGTGGAAGGCTAGAAGCAGTCAAACAGGAGCATGAATGAGTCTCCAGGAAGATACCTTATGCAGGAATGGGTTCGGCTCGACTTGATCGAACTGAACGTTATTCGAACCGACCCACTTACATACTGGACTTCTGTTTCTTGCGAAGACGCGTTGGGTTCGGGTCGAACTATGTCCCGTTTGACCTGAATGTTCATCGAGTAGGGTGGAGATAGTTAATTATCCATAGGCCTATGTGGCAATAGCCCGTGTCAGCTAACTTCTTGGCAGATCCTATTTGAGAGACTACTCTTCATGTTAATTCTGCCAAGATCCCTAGCGTTAATATGATCTTGACGATCATGCCAAAAAGGCTAGTCAATGCTTTGCCCCCCAAAGCTCATCGCATTAAGAATGGTGCATGCTTTGCACTTTTCGTCCCAGGATCATTATGTCATTGCTAGTGGAGAGTTGCTACAATTGGAAGATTGCATGCAAGTTGACATAGAAATCTTAACACAAGTTACACAGAGTCGTAAGCCAACAGTCCTGCGGTAAGTTTTTCGGGGTCGACACCAACCTTAAAGAGATCAATACTTCGGACTCAGGCATCAACCCATCTTGGTTCGGTATGTCGTTTGACTCGGTGAATATTTCGGGTTGGTAAGCCAGTCAATGAGGCATAATCAACAGTCATGTCAAGGGAACACGAATAGTCACCTTGTTTTACTTAAAAGGTTGGCACACCTTCATTATTTTACTTTTACTTTTTATTGTTGCCCGATCCCAATTTTTCTCCAAGAAACTGAAAACCCTTTCTAGCCAAAAATTCAATAACATCTCATCTGCCATAGGTAGGAATTGAATTTTCCTTTTCTTATTTTAAAACATAATTCCACACGATTTTGCATATAAATCCATCCTTTTTTCTTTTGCTTTTGTCTTAATCCACATTTGATGTAATTCGTGGTCGGAATCACCATCGTCGAGTTCGCTAAAGTCGTAATTTTATGGCATGGCGATAGTTATGAGCGAAGCTTGTAGAAAAGCGATGAAGGACGGAAGGGAAGTGGAATGGACTTCGTGTTAAGATGAGAAGATGAATGGATATCTCATCGTTCGAGAAACTCTGAATCTCGAGGCACTGCTAATCTCGAGGCCACATGACGAAAGAGAAAGCGGGCTAAGGTGGATTGGGACAGGTGATGATGCGGGCCACGATGTTGACATGTCGAAGAAGACAAAGTCAACTTCGGGACTGGTGAGGCAAGGCGGTCATTCTATCATACATGGGATTGGGAGCGTGTGAGCATTCAGATCAATGGTGGTATGGGATAAGAAAGGTGCTATTTGCGGATTCAATTAGTGACGATGATCTATCCGCGCCTTCCAGAGTTGGGGTCAAGCTGTGGATCCGTTGAATTACTAATCGAACCAGAGGGGATCGAACCAGAGTGGATGCCAGAAGCTAGGATATCTTTTTACAAAACTCGTACGGTTGGTTTGATTATTCGAACTAAAACTTGGGAGACATATGCATCTGCCTTGATAACTGCAGCTGGGCAATTCAAACCCGAACACACAAATCCAAATTAATCGAACCAAAATAACGTCGGCCCGACACTTAAGACCAAATACAAGCCCTTATTAACTAACCATCTTCATTTACATATTATGGACAGTTAGGATAGAGCCCTGGCCTTATGACTTGGAACTTGAAGATGGACTGAACATCACAGACTTACGCACGCTTTAACCTTTAACTTTAACATTTCTTACTTCTTATATTATATCCATTGCACGCACTTGCTCTAGCACACACACTGGGGGTTACGGTCTTAACATTATAACTACTAGTCTTTCATGAATAGCATAATAAAAAATGAATGGAAGATATGAAGCCCGAGGCTCTGGTGTATGCAGGTGCAAAGTTCTTCCTACTCGTCCAGAATTGGAAAGTGACTCCTCCATTGAATCAGAAATTAACCCTAATCCTCACCTCGAGGTCGAAACTCAGGCTCAAAAAGAGAATCCATCACCCACCAGAGAGTAAGAGGTACAAGTGGAACAAATATCATGAGGGAAGCACCTGACACTCTTCCCGATGTTATATTTTAAGAGAACCCCACTATAACACCCCGAATTTCAATTAACACTAATGGTTAGTAATTAAAGTATAATTAATCTCAGATATGAGAATCAGGGGAAACGGGCTGCGTCATTGCGTTCGTCTCGGAAAAATACGCAGAATAGTGTCCGAAATTTTGTAAATCGGAGTCCGTATGGCCCAGTTATGGCCCAATGAAGTTTGCAGAAAATTCAAAGTTCAAAACAGATTTAAAATTCAAATTAAGATTTCGAAATTGGAGCCAGCGGGGGCCAGGCAGGAAACTTCCCGCCCTAGCCATGTCGACAGGCCTGTCGACTGGGGAGTCGACTGCCCTGTCGACTTGCCTGTCGACAGGGGTGTCGACACAGGGTGTCGGCCCTGTTGATCTGGGTGCACCAGATCTGGTTTTTGGGTTAGTCTTGGGCTGTGTTCTAGAGATTTCCGAAATCTAAGGGTCCTAATCTAATCTAGGGTTAATCTAAGGGCCTAAAACACTCACCTAATCTATAAATACACCCTAAACCTACCCTAATTCATACTAAAAATAGAAATGATGCCACCATGCTGCCAAATTAAATCTTAGAAGGAGCCTCCACTAATTTGTGAAGAGGGTTGCAAGCTAATCACTCTCTAATCAACCTCTAATCCATTCTAAGCATCTTAATCTTCTTCATTTGGAGTGCAAATTTGCTAGTTGTGAGTTTCTATCACTTTAATAACCGATTGCTAAATTAAGTAGATGAGATATGATGAGATCATATGGTTTTGTTTGGGGATTAATGGATTTTAAGTCATATGACATGATGTTAGTTTGCTAATGTATGTGGGTTATGCAAGTTTTGTGTTTTGTGATCATATGATTAATATGCAAGTTACATGTATGATAAAATGCAAGTTACATGTATGATAATTATGCAAGTTTATGAGTTTATATGCAAGTATGTTATGCAAGTTCATATGCAAGTTTATGAGTTTATATGAAAGTATGTTATGCAAGTTCATATGCAAGTTTATGAGTTCATATGCAAGTATGTTATGCAAGTTCATATGCAAGTTTATGAGTTTATATGCAAGTATGTTATGCAAGTTCATATGCAAGTTTATGAGTTCATATGCAAGTATGTTATGCAAGTTTATGAGTTTATATGCAAGTATGTTATGCAAGTTCATATGCAAGTTATGTGACATATTATATGCCAGTCATGTATTTGTTAATATGTAAGTTTATGTGACATGTTATACAAGATTATATGCAAGTTATGTGACATGTTATACAAGATTATATGCAAGTTATGTGACATATTATATGCAAGTCATGTATTTGTTAATATGTAAGTTTATGTGACATGTTATACAAGATTATATGCAAGTTATGTGACATGTTGTGCAAGTTCATATGCAAGTTATGTGTTTGTTAATATGCAAGATGGCACCTTTGAAACATGTTCATACATATGCAAGTTGACCCCTTTTATATGTGTTATATCATGAGAACGAAATTACGTGGGAACGATGGGGTTAATTAAATGCATATGCTAATAAGATTGTGTGAAATTAATATAATTATGCATAACATAAAATAAATGAACATAGTATGGGAATTTGCCTATTAAGTTAGGTGTACCCATACTATGTGTTGGGAATTTGCCTATTAAGTTAGGTGTACCCACACTACGGAGTTGGGAATTTACCTATTGAGTTAGGTCTACCCATATTCTGGAAAACATGATTAATTAATTAGGGATAATTAATATAAACTAGGAGGGTGATTAATTAGGTGTAATTAATCGACTAAGACACGAGGTTGGACTCAGTTGTAGCGTAAAACTGCCCGGACCCAACCGGCTTAACCAGTTGCTACAAATGTTAGCCCAATGTGAGAGGTCTTAGGCACAAATTAAATACGTGATTAAAGTAAAGACACGAGGTTAGACCCTTTTTATGACGTAAGGCTGCCCGGACCCAACCGGCATATCCAGCAGTCATAAAAGATGGTCTAATGTGAGAGGTCTTTATGAGGTCATGATCTTAATTAATTAATTAAGAAACACTTAACCATATTAGCATGTAGAGGGACATGAGGGGTTAAGTGGGTGCCTTGGGTGGCATGAGGAATCTAGTGGGTTGCCTTGGGTGGCAATAGAAAATACGATTAGAATACTTAACCAAAGAGGAACATGTAATTAAACATGATTAAAGGGTTAAGTGGGAAACACTAGTGTGTGGGCCAAGCTTAGGGGGATGGCTTGTGCTGGGGGCCCATTTCAACCAATATCCCAAACGTATCTTAGTGGGCTCGACTCTAGTCGAGTGACGGGACACGCATATTGGGCTTGACTATAAGAGGCCAAAATGGGTTAGCGGTGGCAACGCATGACCAACGGGTTTCATATGCGTGTGTGGACCCGGGCTGGTAAATAAGACGTTGTTGCATCGTGTAGATATAAGCCGTGCACCGTTAATTTTATCAGGTTGCCACGTTGGGGAATGGTACACCCCACGGTGGGGCCAGCACGGGTATCTACGTTAGGGAGCCGATCGAATGGGGAGTAGTGTGTACACCTAGTGGATTGTAGGGCCCCGTGGCATCTACTTAGTCACCTAGGGGTACGCGAGAACTATTAAGTTAATTTTATAAGTCCATGGGTGGGATCAACCTTTAAGTTAGGAGCGACTGGTGTGGTGCAGTTTAGTAATTTACCTTTGGAAGGGTAGATGCGTCTTTATCTTTTATCTTAGTTTAGTTGACTGCTTAGTGTAGCCATCCATCCCCATTAGTTACCGTATATCAGTTTATGTCTTCTCTGGTTACTTTAACGATTGTATTGTTAAAGTTATAGGACTCGCTCAGACTTATGTCTGACCCCGTTGTTTTTATCTTTTTCCCAACCCTCAGGTCCTACGGTGGATCCTAGCACTAGTGGAGCTTGATCGGATTGCTGTTCCAGTCTTTAGGAGCTTGGATAGATGTAAAGCTCCAGTTACCCAGTTATCTTTTCTTTTGTCATGGCTATTGTATGAGAGTGGGATTATGTACTTCTTTATTTTGATGGATATTGTACTTGACTTTTATTGTGGTTTTATGATGTAACCAGACATGTTTTACTTCCGCTGTTATGAGATGATGTTTTAAATTTCAAGTACTATTTATATCTGTCTTGTTGTAATTTTTCTGTTCTATATTCACTAAAATACTCCACCGATGCTATGGCATTCCCTTAGTGAGTGATCATAGCGGGAGTGGAGTGTTACACGTGGTATCAGAGCTGAAGGTTACCAGAACAGATAAATTTTTGAGAAAAGTACATTTTTTTTGTAGAAAATAGTAAAGGTATTATTTTTGGAAAAAGTATTTTCAAAAACATGTCTTTTAAGAGAAAAGTTTTTGAAGAAGAAAAGCATAATCCCCAATAGCCATATCTTTATCTTTCGGAATCTCCTTTTTGAATCTTTCCTCTTTCGTTTCAGCATGGCTGAAGATCTTAACATCCCGGAGGGCTTAGTTATACCACTATGGTATAGGAGGTTACAAGAGGCTAGGGCCGCGGCTGCGGGTCCAGCCAATGCTACTACACCAGAGGCAACCTCTCCTCCTCCTCAGCCTAGAGTGGATAATTTTGCTAAGATTTGCAAGGAGTTCAAGGCTATAGGAGGAAAACCTTTTCTAGGTTCAGAGACTTTCGTAGAGGCTAGAGATTGGCTTAAGGAAGTGGAAGAGTTGCTAGATATCTTTGATGTGGAAGAGGGAAAGAAAGTCAAGTTGGTGGCTTGGTTAATGAAGGGAGAGGCCTCATTCTGGTGGGAGGTCACTAATGGAGAACGCCCTGTTGACTCTTGGGCAGATTTCAAGCAAAGGTTTGGGGCTAAGTTTCTCTCAAGGGCGGAAGAGAATCTGTTTATGGAGAAGTTCTTGAATTTGAAGCAAGGGAATCTCACGGTGAAAGAATATGTCAACAAATTCAATCAATTAGCAAGGTTTGGCATAGAGTTGGTGAATACACCGGAGAAGAAGGCTTTGAGGTTCGTTAGAGGCTTGAACGAACCATTGCAAGGAATAGCTATGACTCACATTCCTATGGGGGCCACCTTTGAGAAGCTTGTCTACATGGCACTTATGCATGAGGATGATAAGAGTTCTAAGGCACCAGAGAAGAAGGGGGATCAGAAGAAACCGCAACAACAACAACAAGGCAAGGGTGGAAAAGGCAATGGTGACAAGAAGAAGAAGAAGAAGAAGTGCTTCAATTGTGGGACCCCAGGCCACTTCAGCAAGGATTGTCGCAAAAAGAAGAAGACCGGTTGCTTTCATTGTGGTGAAGCAGGACATCTTGTGAAGGAGTGCCCAAAGAAGGGGCAGAAGACGAGGTCTACCTCAGGAGGACAGGTGCAAGCTCTTATGGCACCACCTCAGGCAGGGGGGCAAGTTCAGGCTCTCTCAGTTCCACCGATTCAGCAGAGAGGTAGAACTATTTCCGTTGAAAGTCTGGTTTTTCTGTTTGATCATCCAGTTCGTACTTTGTTTGACTCTGGCGCATCGCATTCTTTTATCTCGTCATCGTTAGTTGAGTCACTGCACTTAGACACCAGTCTAGTTGATGATCCCTTGGTTGTTTCAAACCCAATTGGGGGCTCCATATATCTGTCTATGATATGTTTGGGTTTGAAGATTTCTATACTTAGCGTTGAGTTTGGATGTGATGCTTTTGTATTGGGCTTCACGGGCTATGGGTTGATTTTGGGCATGGACTGGTTATCCAGTAATGGTGCCGTTCTTGATTGTGAAAGGAGAGTTGTCAGGCTTATGACCCGCTTGGGTAATACTCTCGAGATCTCTTGTAATCCCATGGAATCTGTTTTGCTAAGTTATCTTGAATCGCTCGATGCTTCGGTCGAGAGTTTGCGTTCTGTCAGAGTGGTCCGGGAATATCCGGATGTGTTTGAAGAGGTGAAGGGTTTGCCTCCGAAGCGGGAGATAGATTTTCGAATTTATTTGGTGGATAATGCCAAACCAGTGTCTTTGCCAGTGCGCCACATGGCTCCTCGTGAGAGAAGAGAACTTCATAAGCAAGTAGGGGAGTTGCTTGAGAAGGGGTTCATAAGGCGAAGTATATCGGAGTGGGGAGCTCCAGTAGTGTTTGCCACGAAGGCTGATGGGTCCCTCAGACTTTGTGTGGATTATAGAGAACTTAATAAGCTCACAAAGAAGAATAGACACCCATTACCGAGGATAGATGATCTCTTTGATCAGTTGGTTGGCGCCTCAGTGTTTTCGCAGATGGACTTAGCTACAGGGTTTCATCAGTTGAGAGTGGCGGAGGGCAGTATAGAGAAAACTGCTTTCCAGACTCCGGATGGTTTTTTATGAGTGGCTTGTGATGCCATTTGGGTTGACAAACGCCCCTGCATACTTTGTTGATCTGATGAGTAGAGTGTTCAGAGAGTATCTGAATAAGTTTGTAGTAGTCTTTGTGGATGACATCTTGGTCTTTTCCAAGAGTGAAGAAGAGCATGCCTTACATCTCAGAGAAGTGTTGGAGACTCTTCGAGCACATAGTCTTAAAGCTAAATTCTCTAAATGTCATTTTTGGAGAAGAGAAGTACGATTCTTAGGGCATGTGGTCTCTAAGGAAGGGATAGCTGTGGATCCCGCAAAGATAGTATCTATCCAGGATTGGAAAGTTCCTAGAAATGCTACCGAAGTAAGAAGTTTCTTGGGGTTGGCAGGATATTATAGGAAGTTCATCAAAGACTTCGCGAAGATATCATCCCCATTAACCCGCTTGACGAAGAAGAATCTGGTTTTCTCATGGGACGTAGATTGTGATGATGCTTTCCGACGGTTAAAGAGAGCTTTGACCACCGCTCCAGTTTTAGTGCTTCCAGATGGGAGTAAGCCGTTTGTTGTTTATACCGATGCTTGTGGGACAGGATTAGGCGCAGTCTTGATGCAGGAGGGAAGGGTAATAGCCTATGGAGGGAGGCAATTGAGAGTGCATGAGAAGAATTACCCTACCCATGATCTAGAGTTGGCCGCGATTGTTTTCGCACTTAAGTCTTGGCGCCATTATCTTCTTGGTGAGAGATTCGAGTTGTTCACTGACCATAAATCATTGAAGTACTTATTCTCTCAGAAGGATTTAAACTTAAGACAGCAAAGGTGGATGGAGTTCTTAGCATCCTATGATTTCGAGATAGCGTATACCCCTGGCAAGGGTAACGTAGTGGCGGACGCCTTGAGTAGAAAAAGGCTATATTTGAGTCCATTGTTCGTGGAACAGCGAAGCTTGGAGTTTCTTTCTTTGTTCGACTTCAGACCTTCTGTTGACTTTGTACCTGGTTTGTTGGCATCCTTGGAGGTTAGACCTACTCTTTTGGGACGGATTGGCGAGGCTCAGCGAGACGACCCATAGTTGGTTGAGTTGGTAGAGAAGCTTATAAGGGGGGAGTCGTCCAGCCATTTGGGTAGATACACCATAGATGATAGGGGATGGTTGCATAGAGACGGTAGACTTTGTGTACCGCAAGATGAGGGTTTGAAGAAGGCTATTTTGGATGATGCACATCGTTCTAGGATGACTATTCATCCCGGTGGAGACAAAATGTACCAAGATATGAAGAGAGTTTTCTTCTGGGCCGGTATGAAGAAAGATGTGGCCGAATATGTGGCTAGATGCTTAGTGTGCCAACAAGTTAAAGCGGAGCAAAGGAAACCCGGTGGGTTGCTACACCCATTGGAAGTTCTGCAATGGAAGTGGGATAGTGTCTCGATGGATCTCATCGATGGGTTACCGAGATCGAGGAAGGGCAATACGGGAATTTGGGTTGTGGTAGACAGACTTACCAAGAGTGCCCATTTTATACCCGTAAAGAGTAAGAGGACCGCTCCATGGCTTGCTTCAGTCTATGTTAGAGAGATTGTTAGATTGCATGGCGTACCATCCAGCATTGTGAGTGATCGAGATCCTATCTTCACTAGTGAGTTTTGGAGAAGTTTGCAAGAGGCGGTAGGGACTCAGTTGTGTTTGAGCACCGCATATCATCCTCAGACGGACGGTCAGACCGAGAGGGTGAACCGTATCTTAGAAGACCTTTTGAGGCTTTGTATCTTAGATTTTGGAGGTACATGGGAAGAGCATCTTCCATTGGTGGAGTTCGCATATAATAACAGCTTTCAGTCCAGTATTGGTATGGCTCCTTTCGAAGCTCTTTATGGAAGGCCTTGTCGATCTCCTACATGTTGGTGGGAATCTACGGATAAGATCTTGCTTGGGCCAGATATGGTTAGAGAGACTTCAGAGAAGATTGATTTGATTCGAAGAAGGATGAAAGCAGCGCAAGATAGATAGAAATCTTATGCGGATCGGAGAAGGACGGATCTTGAGTTTGAGGTTGGGGACATGGTTTTTGTCAAAGTATCTCGGTTGAGAAATGTTGTTCGCTTTGGGTCCGTTGGGAAGTTAGCACCGAGGTTTGTTGGGCCGTTTCCTATTAAGGAAAGGATTGGACGGATGGCATATAGGGTGGAGTTGCCCGACAGACTTAGTGGTGTTCATGATGTATTCCACGTATCACATCTGAGGAAGTGCTTACATGAGACCGCAGAGGTGGTAGAGCCGAGCTTGCTTAGAGATGTAGAGGTAGAGCGTGATGCGACGATTCGACGAGCTCCTACTCGCATCCTTGAGTCAGAAACTAGGAAGTTGAGGAACAGAGAAGTTCAGCTAGTTAAAGTGCAATGGGGAGAAGACAAGGGCAATGCTACTTGGGAGACGGAAGCGAAGATGCGTTCTTTGTATCCATTTCTTTTTGAGAGTATGTCTTTTAACTTCTCCTTTATCGCTTGTCTAGTACTTATCTTATCTTTAGTATATCCTCTCGCTAGTACCTATGACCTTTAGATAGGGTAAAACCTATGGTTGAAACATGTGTTTGAAACATGTTATGGTTGATGGATGCATGTGGATGCAATTGTTTGCTAGTGGTTGCTCGTGGATGCATATACACACACATTAGGCACTAGATCGGCTCAGTCACTTCATGTTGCATATCGCATAAATGGATGTGGTAGTTAGATTGATGGATGTATCATGGTTGTGTTATCATGTGGATGATGCATTTTTGTGTATGGTTGTGCACGCATATAGAAATTGTATGTGTCAATAGGGTTTCGCATACATATTGGATGCATGGCACTATCATGGTTTGCATTAAGGAGGTCGACTGAATCAGTAGACCGCCTAATTTTGCATTAGACAGGGGACATATACACACACTTTCTGCATATGTTCATACATCATTAGAAGTTTCTAAGGATAATGGTTGCTTGTGGTTGATGGTTTAGTAGATGGTTGTTTGGTTGGTAGGATACGTTCTTCTTGACTTAGAGATTTCGAGGACGAAATCCTTTAAGTAGGGGAGAATGTAACACCCCGAATTTCAATTAACACTAATGGTTAGTAATTAAAGTATAATTAATCTCAGATATGAGAATCAGGGGAAACGGGCTGCGTCATTGCGTTCGTCTCGGAAAAATACGCAGAATAGAGTCCGAAATTTTGTAAATCGGAGTCCGTATGGCCCAGTTATGGCCCAATGAAGTTTGCAGAAAATTCAAAGTTCAAAACAGATTTAAAATTCAAATTAAGATTTCGAAATTGGAGCCAGCGGGGGCCAGGCGGGAAACTTCCCGCCCTAGCCATGTCGACAGGGCTGTCGACAGGCCTGTCGACTGGGGAGTCGACTGCCCTGTCGACTTGCCTGTCGACAGGGGTGTCGACACAGGGTGTCGGCCCTGTTGATCTAGGTGCACCAGATCTAGTTTTTGGGTTAGTCTTGGGCTGTGTTCTAGAGATTTCCGAAATCTAAGGGTCCTAATCTAATCTAGGGTTAATCTAAGGGCCTAAAACACTCACCTAATCTATAAATACACCCTAAACCTACCCTAATTCATACTAAAAATAGAAATGATGCCACCATGCCGCCAAATTAAATCTTAGAAGGAGCCTCCACTAATTTGTGAAGAGGGTTGCAAGCTAATCACTCTCTAATCAACCTCTAATCCATTCTAAGCATCTTAATCTTCTTCATTTGGAGTGCAAATTTGCTAGTTGTGAGTTTCTATCACTTTAATAACCGATTGCTAAATTAAGTAGATGAGATATGATGAGATCATATGGTTTTGTTTGGGGATTAATGGATTTTAAGTCATATGACATGATGTTAGTTTGCTAATGTATGTGGGTTATGCAAGTTTTGTGTTTTGTGATCATATGATTAATATGCAAGTTACATGTATGATAAAATGCAAGTTACATGTATGATAATTATGCAAGTTTATGAGTTTATATGCAAGTATGTTATGCAAGTTCATATGCAAGTTTATGAGTTTATATGAAAGTATGTTATGCAAGTTCATATGCAAGTTTATGAGTTCATATGCAAGTATGTTATGCAAGTTCATATGCAAGTTTATGAGTTTATATGCAAGTATGTTATGCAAGTTCATATGCAAGTTTATGAGTTCATATGCAAGTATGTTATGCAAGTTTATGAGTTTATATGCAAGTATGTTATGCAAGTTCATATGCAAGTTATGTGACATATTATATGCCAGTCATGTATTTGTTAATATGTAAGTTTATGTGACATGTTATACAAGATTATATGCAAGTTATGTGACATGTTATACAAGATTATATGCAAGTTATGTGACATATTATATGCAAGTCATGTATTTGTTAATATGTAAGTTTATGTGACATGTTATACAAGATTATATGCAAGTTATGTGACATGTTGTGCAAGTTCATATGCAAGTTATGTGTTTGTTAATATGCAAGATGGCACCTTTGAAACATGTTCATACATATGCAAGTTGACACCTTTTATATGTGTTATATCATGAGAACGAAATTACGTGGGAACGATGGGGTTAATTAAATGCATATGCTAATAAGATTGTGTGAAATTAATATAATTATGCATAACATAAAATAAATGAACATAGTATGGGAATTTGCCTATTAAGTTAGGTGTACCCATACTATGTGTTGGGAATTTGCCTATTAAGTTAGGTGTACCCACACTACGGAGTTGGGAATTTACCTATTGAGTTAGGTCTACCCATATTCTGGAAAACATGATTAATTAATTAGGGATAATTAATATAAACTAGGAGGGTGATTAATTAGGTGTAATTAATCGACTAAGACACGAGGTTGGACTCAGTTGTAGCGTAAAACTGCCCGGACCCAACCGGCTTAACCAGTTGCTACAAATGTTAGCCCAATGTGAGAGGTCTTAGGCACAAATTAAATACGTGATTAAAGTAAAGACACGAGGTTAGACCCTTTTTATGACGTAAGGCTGCCCGGACCCAACCGGCATATCCAGCAGTCATAAAAGATGGTCTAATGTGAGAGGTCTTTATGAGGTCATGATCTTAATTAATTAATTAAGAAACACTTAACCATATTAGCATGTAGAGGGACATGAGGGGTTAAGTGGGTGCCTTGGGTGGCATGAGGAATCTAGTGGGTTGCCTTGGGTGGCAATAGAAAATACGATTAGAATACTTAACCAAAGAGGAACATGTAATTAAACATGATTAAAGGGTTAAGTGGGAAACACTAGTGTGTGGGCCAAGCTTAGGGGGATGGCTTGTGCTGGGGGCCCATTTCAACCAATATCCCAAACGTATCTTAGTGGGCTCGACTCTAGTCGAGTGACGGGACACGCATATTGGGCTTGACTATAAGAGGCCAAAATGGGTTAGCGGTGGCAACGCATGACCAACGGGTTTCATATGCGTGTGTGGACCCGGGCTGGTAAATAAGACGTTGTTGCATCGTGTAGATATAAGCCGTGCACCGTTAATTTTATCAGGTTGCCACGTTGGGGAATGGTACACCCCACGGTGGGGCCAGCACGGGTATCTACGTTAGGGAGCCGATCGAATGGGGAGTAGTGTGTACACCTAGTGGATTGTAGGGCCCCGTGGCATCTACTTAGTCACCTAGGGGTACGCGAGAACTATTAAGTTAATTTTATAAGTCCATGGGTGGGATCAACCTTTAAGTTAGGAGCGACTGGTGTGGTGCAGTTTAGTAATTTACCTTTGGAAGGGTAGATGCGTCTTTATCTTTTATCTTAGTTTAGTTGACTGCTTAGTGTAGCCATCCATCCCCATTAGTTACCGTATATCAGTTTATGTCTTCTCTGGTTACTTTAACGATTGTATTGTTAAAGTTATAGGACTCGCTCAGACTTATGTCTGACCCCGTTGTTTTTATCTTTTTCCCAACCCTCAGGTCCTACGGTGGATCCTAGCACTAGTGGAGCTTGATCGGATTGCTGTTCCAGTCTTTAGGAGCTTGGATAGATGTAAAGCTCCAGTTACCCAGTTATCTTTTCTTTTGTCATGGCTATTGTATGAGAGTGGGATTATGTACTTCTTTATTTTGATGGATATTGTACTTGACTTTTATTGTGGTTTTATGATGTAACCAGACATGTTTTACTTCCGCTGTTATGAGATGATGTTTTAAATTTCAAGTACTATTTATATCTGTCTTGTTGTAATTTTTCTGTTCTATATTCACTAAAATACTCCACCGATGCTATGGCATTCCCTTAGTGAGTGATCATAGCGGGAGTGGGGTGTTACACCCACAGATTCTTAGCCTTGTGTGATGAGCGAGAAACAACTAAAAAGGTTAAGCACCAAACATAACATTCCTTGGGGAGACATATGAATTCCTAAGGAAGACAAATATCCTCATCATCCACCAAAAGGTTTCATGGCGCTGACTCGCCAAATGTGTACCATAGGAATCATCCCTCCGATCCATCCTTCAATGTTGATTTCTTGAGGGGTATGTGGCTGGTGCTAGTGCAGCTTCACCCCATTACATATGTCAACTTGCTGTCATTGTATGTTCTATATATGGAGTACCTTCACTAAGTCCCAACGTTCGAAGATTTAGTCTTTTTCTTCAACTTCAAGTACATAGAAGATTATACTCCTTCATTTCTTTTCTTTGAAGTTGCCCATCACAAAAACATCATAGAAGACATACCCAACAAATTAGAGATATTAGACACGACTGGTTCTTCATCCCTTAGTAACCAGGATGCGCCCATCATTGGCTCAAATGCAGTAAGTCTTACATTTCAATTAAACATGCCACAAAAGGAATTCTCACATCAACTGCTTTCCTGTTGGTGATGAACCAGCTAAGTCGATAGGTGGGGAGTTCGAAAAGCATCTGGACACTCTAGCTGGACTTGACTTAAAGCATTAATATAAAGATGCCCTTGATTGATGAGCTTCTACATCGATATCACCTACTTAGTCTCAGTAAGATGTTAGGATCTCCTGGGAGTCAAGTCCCATCAGTGGTCGACACATTTGGATGTACCCCAATTGGGGAGACTTCGTCGGTTGTTGCTAATGTGCCTCCAGTCGAGGGGTTGTCTACTCAACCTTCAGCCGGAGGTAATGTGGCTGATATCGTTCGCTCTCCAGCGAAGGGGAAGAAAGCTGCTAGGAAGAGGATTATTAAGGAGGTCGACCTGCTCATGACTCGGGGAGGTCGAGTGATAAGGGAAAAAGAGAAATTTCACGAGGAAGTGGTTGAGAAAAAATCTCAGCGTCTAAATGATTCTGACGTAGGAAAGGGTTGTCTTCTGCTCAGGGTGTTCGAGAAGAAGAAGTAGATTCTCCCTTTCGAGACTTGAAGGATTTGGATATCCTAAAAAATACCGTTTCCTCTCAAAATTTGGATTCTGCCTCTTTCTTCCCCAAGTCCGGGGAAGATACAACCCTAGTCAAATCTAAAAGAAGCAACAGCCATAAGCCAAGTTTCGAGCTCTAGTTCGTTCGGGGTATCACTTAGGGTATACACCGCACAAGCATCTCACGTCACATCACCATTTTTCTAATGTGTATGCTAAGTGCCTAAAGTTTTCTTGTTTTATTGCAGGTGCCATGAAAGGAGGATATTACTATGACCTCTTTAGCTCCTTTCTGAAAAAGGTGTTCCTGCTGGTCCGACCTCTTCACATGGAAGACGAGATTGAGAGAGTGATGATAGGAGAGCTCATGAACACAAAGAGAAGGAATGGGAGAGGAAGGAGAGGGAAGACCAGGAGAACCGAAATAGAGATAAAAGAAGAAGGACAACAGAGAGAAGGAGGTGCCCTCAGAAAAGAGCAAAGACAAGGAGCGTGAGACAAATAAACATTGCTAACCTTTCCATTCTAAAGATAGGACCCTTTGAGGCGATGGCAAAACTACCAACGAACACTCCCAAATCCCCCACATCCAAGACCTCCTGTTGATACCCCTTAAAAGTCACAACCTACTGTTCTCAGGGACAAGATCCTACTGCCTTCATCAGACGTTCTGTTAAAAGTCCTCAAATATAAGTTTCATCGTCCCAAGAGAGGAATCCTGCTGAAAGAATCGAAGAACTTGTGGAATCTTTCCTCCACCTTCGCTTTGTAAGTTTGTTCCCAACGTTCAACCATTCCCAAGATACTTTGGCAGTCATATTAGGTCAGGAGTTGATTTCGCTTTAAATCAGTATGATGCAATGTATACATATTCATGATGTATATGCTAGGTTGTCAATACCATGGAGTTTGAATTAGAGGGGATGTAGATGGAATGGGACTATGAAAAGGAAGCCCTTGTGACACTAAAGGAAGACTTGAATTAGCATGAGGCTAAGCTGGCCATTCTTGAAGAATAATTTGAAAAGACTAAGAGGGACCTGGAAAGTAAAATCGAGCGACTTAATATTGAACTCGACCACTGGTCACTCCTTACCAGGACGACTCAAGACGATATGAAATTGCTGAGGGAGCAATGCGATTCTCTGAATATCGAAAATGATATCTTAAGAACTGATAAGGGATGTCTAGAAATTAAAGTGAAAAATCTTGAAGCTCAACTCACTACTTCAGAAATGGCTAAACAACATGCAGAGGATAATACCAATGCTGCGATAGAGAATGCCAGTAATTCCTAGCTCCAACATGAAATTGAGATCCAAACTCTCTAAGATGACTATGCGATGAAAGTGGAAGAGATGCGTCAAGCATTTTCTGGTAATATGCTTCTGTTCTTCGCTCGAGTTCTTCACCATAGGTATCCTTCTTGGGTTGACGACTATTCGTGGACTTTGGCGGATGTGTGGGAGGTTTTTATGGAAGAAAAAAGGGTGGTAGCTGAGCTGCCAGTGGGTGAGGAAGCTCTGATAAGCCGGTTCTTGCGAGGTAGTGAACCGGAGGCATTAGCCGAGGGGAAGAAGTTGTCGAAGGAGGTAGTGGATGTCGAGCGGTACAAGATTAAGGGAAAATCGGTCATGGAAAAGGATACCAGCACAAGTAAAGGTGATGTATCCCTTTCCCATCCTGTCGGTGATCCTATTATCGTCAGTCAACCATTCTTCGCTCTTTCCCCAGCTAAACCTTCAGGATGTGTGGAAGAGTATAGTTCGGACGATCCTCTCTTGTTTTCGAATAAACTACTCTCTCCTATTTCCGAAGCAAGGACTCCCGCCACACCCAAGGATTCTTCGGCCGACGGTATATCATTTCTTTCCCCTCAATTCCAGAAAGTATTCGTACCATGTCTCTCAATGGATGGTCGTCCAGTCGGGGGTCATACTATTCCTCCAAGTCTAATTGTTGCTTTTTCTGACATAGGTACACCAACAACGAAGACTACCACTAAGTCAAAGACCAAAGTAACGGAGGAGTAACAAAAGACCCATGCTGCCGAGCCAGGAAAACACAAGGATATGATTGATGATTTGAAGGGTCTAGATGGCAAGGACACCTAGTTGGAAGAGGGAGAAGTGGTGTTCGTTGGGGATATTGTCAAGACTGGTCTATTGACCCTCATAGAGATGAAAGCCAGGGTTGAGGGAAATGTTGTCTCCCTAAAAGCCGAACCAGTTACTGATCCTCTTAACATCAGGCCTCTCCAAATTATCCCCCATCTAATACAATCTTGCTAGCCAAAGAAACTCCTCCTCTAGTTACAACTAATCAAAGCAAGTGGAAGCACGATGCACCGATGTTTGGGTATTCTAGTTCCTATGGTAGCAAGCCCAAGAAGCAAAGGCGCTTATTGAGGAGATTTTAGATTTGATCAAGACAAAGGAAATGGAGGAGAGTAAGAAGCCTAGTGATAAGCCACCTCAGGCTTAATGATCTTCTAGCTTATGTTGTTTTAGGCCATTTGGATGTCGTTGCAAGTGCGACCCTCGTGTTTTGTCTTGTTTAGCCCTGTACTTTGTAAATAAAGTTTTCGTCAATGTAAACAATGTTATTTTCTTTGAAAATTTATGTATTTTTAAGTTAAGCAAACTAAATATCACCGGGTCAAGTAATAAATAGCATGTCATAAAGTAAGAATTGTGACCAAGGCCCGGGGTATGGCATAGGTTCCCCCAACTAACTTCGAATTCCAGGACTTATCCGAGTTAAGTTCATAGTGAGTCCTTTAGCTTGTACTTATTCCCCTCGAGTCATAGAGGACTAAGCTTACATTGGTTTGGAAGTCCAGTCTTTTGCACTCTGCCAAGGCCGACCCAGGTTTAAATTGAGAATCAGACGACATTATGTCAAGGCATGCAAGTCTTTTGTACTCTCTCCTTAGTCACCAGGAGTTAGAGTTTTAGTGATCGACTGGTCGCCAATCTGGGTGCACCTATCACACTCGTCCATAGTTTTATACTCCTTCTCAAGTCATGAGAATTAGAGTCAACTAGGGGAATGGTCGTGCTATTTGCCTTAGTATTGTCTCCACAATTTTGTTTGTAAATTGGGGTTTGCTGATTTGAGCATCGACATTAAACTTGAATTTAATCAATCCCAGGTTCGGTCAATCATCGAGTTGGAGTGGCTCGTTGAAGCGGGAACCAACGAAAGCTGTCGGGGAGGTCATCACTCCCTTCGTTCGGACTTTGACTTTGGTTGGTCGAATGACAATGCATAGCCAAGGATGAAAGACAGTGGAAGGGGCATGGAAAAGAGCTTTCATTTATAGACAACAACAAATGGAAAAACTTGACTTATTACAGTGCCTAAAATAAATGAAATGAAGTAAAAGTTTTAAGAAAGGTAACATCATAAATGCTTAGCATTTCCTGCTCTTTAAAGAGGCTCGTCATCAATAGTCGCTAGCTTGAAGGCTTCATTATCAAGCCTCTGTTGGATGACATAAGGTCCTTCCCACTTCGGGCCCATATGAACGGGAGTCGGGAAGACCTATTTTAAAACAAGGTTGCCAAAGTCAAAGGCCTTGAGTCGAACCTTCTTGTTGTAGTATCGGATCACTCATCGCCGATGTGCCTCAGCATGTAAGTTAGCCACTTCCATTTTTTTCGTCAATCATATCTAATGATTCCAAGAGAAGCTCCTTATTTGACAATGGGTCGTAGTAGGTTGTTCCATGGGAAAGGACCTCAAGTTCTATCGGTATGACCGATTTTAAACCATAAGATAAAGCGAAAGCAGTGTGGCCCATGGCAACCTTATGCGTGGTATAGTATGCCCAAAGAGCTAAAGGTAATTCATTGACCCATTTTCCTTTGGCTCGCTCTAAACGCTTTTTCAGGATGGAATTGATAATTTTATTGCCAACTTCGACTTGTCAATTAGGCTGCGGATGCGTGACTATCATGTACTTCTTCTCGATACAATATCATTGGCAGAAATCTCTAAATTCTGAGCTATCATATTGAGTTCCATTGTCTGTTATGATGGTTCGAGGCAGTCCAAATCGACATATAATATTCTGACAATGAAATTGATGACCCGCTTTGTTGTGATCATGGTTAACTTTTTGGCTTCGGTCCACTTCATAAAGTAATCTACAGCCACGATTGCATACTTTGCGCCGCCCTTTGAGATTGGAAGACTCCCGATAATATCTATCCCCCAAATAAAAAACGACCAAGGACTGACCATCTGGGTGAGTTCTATTTGCGAAGCTCTTGGAATCTGGGAAAATCTTTGCCATTTGTCACATCGCTTGGAATAGTTGGATGTATCCTTGCTAATGGTAGGCCAAAAGTAAGCATGCCGTAACACCTTTTTGGCCAGGGTCTGTCCTTCCATATAAGTACCACATTCACCTTCGCGTACTTCCCACAATATTCTCTTATTATCGTCATTAGCCACACATCGAAGCATGGGGACCCAGAACCCTCTCCTGTAAAGCTCATCATGTTGGATGATATATCTTGAGGCTTGACGTATAAGGGATCACTTTTCGTTCTTTCTTTCTAGATGGGTCCCATGTTAGAGAAAATTCTTGGTGGGAGTCATCCATGATTCCTATTCGGGTTTAGTCTCCAAGGATTGATCGATTTCCATCTAATCTATGCTCGGAGTGCTTAAGGTCTTCATGAGGACTATTTCTGCTTCACTTGGGTTATCGGAGCTATCCAATTTCGCCAATCTGTGCCTTTCAGTTTTCTTCCCTAGGAATATGGGAGATGCTATGCTGATCAAAATTGCTTAATAGTTCATCAAACTGCTTGATATAGGTGGTAAGTTATGTCCCCTTGGTTTGGTATTCTTTCCGAACCTGAAATACAACAAGTTGTGAATCACATAAAATATCTAACACTGCTACCCTCAATACCCTCGCGAGCTTTAGCCCGACAATCAGGGCTTCATACTTGGAGCCGTTGTAAGTAGTAGGAAAATTTATTCTTAGGGCATAACTAATTGATCATGCTTCAAGAGTTAATAACACCACTCTGAAGTTGGAACGTCGATCATTGCGATCCCCGTCTGCGTATAGCTTCCAAGTGACCAACCTGGATTTGACGCTTGGGAGTTTAAAATCAACCTCTAAGATGTCATTCTATGGAGTAATGAACTTGACTATAAAATCAACTAATGCTTTCCCTCGGATGGACTTATGTGGGATGAAAGTAAGGTCTAATTGACTTAATTTGATGTTCTACTTAAGTAATCTCCCAGACACCTCAGGTCATTGGAGAACCTGTAGGAGCAGCAGGTCAGTATATACTTTTATGGGGTGAGCCTGGAAGTAATGACGCAGTTTTCTTAATACGATCAGTAAGTTGTAGGCGACTTTTTCAATATTTGGATAATTACGCTCGGCTCTTGTCAATTTCTTGCTTACATAGTAAACTGGTCATTGTATCTGATCCACTTCATGAACTAAGGCCGAGCTAATAACATGCATAGACACTGTTAAGTACATAAACAAGTCTTCATGATCGACGGGCTTATATAATATAGGAGGCTTCTCTAGATGATCAAGAAAATTCCAAAAGGATTTGACACAATCAAACGTCCAAGCAAGATTATGTTTTCCACTTTTTATCAATTCAAAAAATGGAAGGCACTTATTTGTAGTTTTGTATATAAATCGTCCCAGGGATGCAACCTTTCCTACCAAACTTTGCGCATCCTTGATCCCCCTGAATACCGTTGAGCGCTAAGATTTGATTGGGATTGATTTCGATTCTTCAAGAACTGATGATGAAACCCAAAAAATTTCTTGGTGTGACGCCGAAAGAGCACTTCAAAGGATTGAGCTTCATCCTATATCTACCGAGAACGTTGAACATTTATGATAAGTCTTTGACATGGCTAGAAGATTGCTTTGACTTTACCAACATGTTGTCCATGTATACTTCCATCGTCTTCCCGATCTGATCATGGAATATATGGTTGACCAGGAGCTGATAAGTTGCTCCCGCATTGTTCAACCCAAAGGGCATGACCACATAACAGTATAACCCAAGATCTGTTATGAAACTGGTATATTCTTGGTCTGGGACATGCATTGCGGTCTGGTTATATCCTAAATATGCATCCATGAACAAGAGGAGTTCATGTCTAATAATTGAGTCGACGAGCTAGTCGATACTAGGAGGCGGAAAACTGTCTTTGGGGCAAGCTTTATTTAAGTTGGAAAAGTCAATACACATCCTCCATTTCCCATTAGCTTTATTTACAAGTACTGGGTTGGAGATCCATTCGGGATAGATTGCGTCTCGGATGAACCCATTATTTTGCGGCTTTTCGATCTCTTCTTTCAAAGATGCCGACCTTTCCCAGTAGAGCATCCGTCTTTTGTGCTTAATAGGAACATATTTTAGGTAAACATTAATCGAGTAAGTCATGATGGAGGGTGAAATTCTGCACATGTCAGCATGAGTCCATGCAAACAAGTCAAGGTTTGCATGGAGGAATTCAGTCAACTCCCTTGTCCAAAGGGGGTCGAGATGGGATCCGATCTTTAAGACCTTAGTCGGGTCATCGTCATCGATCAAAATCTCCACCGTGGTTTCATTAGGTTCTCCTTCCTACATCCTGCCTCTTCGCCCTCTCTATGATCAATATCTTCGTGTTGGCAATCGGACTGTCCCGGACAATATGTTTTTTGTAGTAGTTATGTGGGTTCTGTACTCTCCTTGTCTTGGAGTTCTTCCCATTCTCCCAAGTAAGATGCTTATCCAGTCACTTGGTCTCCACGTACGGTTCTGATCTCGCCATCTGTTGGAAATTTTAAGAGCAACACCAAGGAGGATGCAAGCCCTAAATTGTGCTAAGGCCAGATGGTCCAAAAATGAATTGTAAGGAGAGATTATTTCCATTACAAGGAACGGGAGGATCCGCACCCTTCTGCGGTCTCCTTATCCCAACTCTATTGGTAGATCAACAATTCCAACTAGTTTGGTAGATGATCCATTAAAGCCGTGTATCTTGCCGGTGCATGGCTTGAAATATCCTAACTTCAACTTCATTTGATCATACGCTTGTCTGAATTGGATGTTCACCAAACTCCTACTTTCTATAAGTACCTTTCATATGATAACTGGGCCAATAATAGCCGTAATTACTAATAGGTCAATATTTTGGGTTTCTCCCCCTATCAGTTCACTTTTACGGAAGACAATGCCATCCGTCATTGTCCTTCTTTGCTTCATGGGGCTGGTAGTTTCAAGGATGCTAAACTCCCTCACCTCGAGATGTTTCATAGAATGAACATATCGCTCCATTGTCCGAATGCTATATCCTATCGCATGTGATTCTCCGACAACGGTGTTAATCATAATTTCTTTAACCTTTTCTTGGGCGATGGCCCTGGATGTTGCCTGACCTTTTTTGGGTATTGAGGTCCCCTGTCCTTTGCCTCTCGAGGCAACCTTGTACTCATCGAATTTTTCATTCCTGATCAGTTTCTCAATGATATCCCTGAGATGACGACACTCATTGGTTGCATGTCCGTAAATCTCATGGAACAAGCAGAAATTTCTTGTCACTTATTCTTTCTCCTTGGATTCCCGCGAGGGTGGTTTCTTGTACCGGACTATGCCACATGTGTCAAGGTAGATATTTTCTAGCATGTCATTCAACGCCATGAAGTTCTCAAACACTTGAAATCAAGGTCTTTTTCTAGACTTTTCCTTTTGAACATCGTTTCTACTAGCACCCTTCTGTTGGTTTTCATTTTTCTTACCACGATTCCCAAAATTTACTTCCACTTTCCAGAAATTGTCTCCGAATTGTTTGACCGCCACATTGCTCTGAATGGCTTTATTGGATGCTTTTTTTGATCTATCTTCCTCATCTACCTATGCATCCTCATGTTGTAGTCGTATGTTAGCTTTTTCGTAAAACAACTTGATTATTGTGGGCTACTTCCTAATTAGATATTTCCTTAACTCTGTCTTTTAATCGACTCCGTCCACTATGGCGATTAGGACTGTCTCATGGTTGGGGTTACTTACTTCGGTGGCGGCCATGTTGAATCGAATGAGGTAATCCCTCAAGGATTCACTCTTGCTTTCTTTATTGCCGAAAGGACCATGAAATGCTTTGCCATGGAGGAATGAAGGAGGAATTGATTCATAAACTTCTCACTTAAATCTTTGAAATTCAGAACCGATTTCGGGGGAAGTCGCGTGAACCACATGATTGCCACCCCCTTAAAGAAATATTGGGAAAGCTTTGCATTTGATTATGTCAGGGACTGTGGCTGCCTTCATGTACCATGAGTATCTCACTAGGTGTTGTTGTAGATCCGTCGTTCCCGTATAATGGCTTATCTGAGGCATATTAAATATTCTAGTAAATTCCGCCTGTAGAATGTCATCCGTAAATGGCATATGGCTACGATCGATTCCCCAATCTTCTTTCTTGTAGCCTATACTGTAATTCATGATTTTCCACACCATGGTGGTCAGGTCTGGAGTATTAAATATGTACCGATCAGCATCCTCATCCTACCGGGTTCCCCTTGCTCCCAGTTTAGGCAACGTCGCCTGAGTCGTCGTCCGGGCAGAACTTCCTTTCCCCGATTATCCCAGTTGTTCACAGGATACTCGAGAGGGAGAACAAGAGCTTGGGTTGTTCGAGTGGTACTACGGCAGGCTAAAGGAGATGCACTTCTATTATGTTGGATCATAGGGTTGATGTCCTTTGGGTCGACCTGTTCGACCCAGGTTGAATTATCCATGTCAAGCTGGCTTGTACGTCCTTCCATTCATAACTGCTGGACATTTTTAGGTCTTTCAAGTGGACGTTGTGGTTTTGCCCGACCTCTACTTTCTCAGGATAATGATGAGCCTTTTGAATCCTAATCCTGCAATTGAGGGAATGATTGCCATTTTCTGAATTCCCCTCATTATCTCGACATACATCTCATGTCTTGTCTAATCGCAACATTTTCCCATGCTTGAGCGTCCAGTGCTGCCGTCATTTCGTAGAGTTGAGTTAGTACAGTCATTAAGTCGTCACGAGTGGAAAATGCTGAGGAAGGAGCTTGATCCGATGCAGTTGGTTGTATTGGAGAAGGCAGTACAGGCTAGTTCGATATCGAACCTGGAATGGTCGGCTCGACTTGGGTCGAACCGAGTGCTGGAGCCGTCAATGGAGGTGCGGGAGCTTGTTGTTGTTGTTGCTTTCTGGAAGCACGCGCTGAAGCCTTGGAAACCATCGTTTGCAAATGTTAAAAGAAACTGGGGATTTTGTCTCGAACTTGGTAATCCAAAAGTTGAGCAAAATCTTTTACACGCTGAGTTCAATTCTTAGTGATAGCACCAAAGTATTGACCCCAGAAAATGTTACAACACCCAAGGAATGAGAATGTAGAGAATAAAAGTGAAGATAAATAAATGTAAAATGAAGAGAAATGCAATCACACACAAATTTATAGTGGTTCTGCGTTAACGAGCCTACGTCCACTTTATAATCCCTTGTTTATACGAAATATTCGAGTGCAAGTTACAACTTTATTTACTATTTGCGAGTATAGCTTGTGATAATACCGAGATGACAAGAGATTGGCCAAAAGTCCCTTCTTTGGAACCCTGAAGGGCTATTTATAGATGATACGGTGCCCGGGTCAACTGGGACATGTGTCGCTCATCCTAGGCCCATAGCAAAATATGAAGAAATAGTCTTTTCGCATGAAAAAATATGGTTTAATCCTACAACGATAGGTGGTAGCTGATCTAATGTCCTTGGAAGGCTGGAAGCAGTCAAACAGGAGTAGAAACGAGTCTCTAGGATGATACCTTGTGCAGGAATGGATTCGGCTCGACTTGATTTAACCAAACGTTGTAGGACCCGACCCACTTGCATATTGGACTTCAGTTTCTTGCAAAGAGGCTTTGGATTCGGGTCGAATTATGTCCCATTTGACCTGAGTGTTCATCGCGCCGGGCAGAAATGGTTAATTGTCCATAGGTCTATGTGGCAATAGCCCGGCTCAGCTAACTTCTTGGTTGATCCCATCTGAGAGACTACTCTTCATATTAATTCTACCAAGATCCCTAGCGCTAATACAATCCTGACGGCCTTGCGAAAAAGGTTAGTCAACAGTATTCTTATTGCCTTGAGTCAAATACTTCAATTTCATTCTTTTGGTTTCCTGGTAGTGATTGTCCTCATTAGATTAGAAAGGCGATGGAAATGTTTTCATAATATTTGATATTGCTTTCGTCTTGAGGGTTGTTCACCATTTTATCATAAAATTCATAAGCTTTTAACTCTGAATTGATCACATAACTCTTTCTTATTATAATGTAGTTTTTGCCAATTTTTGTAGCTTTTAACTTTCCTATAAGAATGTATAACGGGTTTCCATGCAAATTAATATTGAGGGAATGCTCCACTATAATTTGATAGTCATCACTAAAGAACCAATAATTATTATATCTGATAAGAACTCTTCCTTTCACTGATTAAATGGTGTTTTATCAAATATATATTTTGGTATGATAATTTAGAGAATGATTGCAAAATGAACCCCATATACATTTAATTTGGTCTGTAAAGATTACTTATAAAAACACTACCAATTTTTCTGTGGTCTGAGGAATTAAGATCATCTCTCCACATGCATAAATTCTCCAAATAATCAGGTCTGATAAGATTAGAATAATAGATACCACTCATGAAATCATTACACCCAAAGAGTTATGCATGCTGCTGTTAAGTCTATCAGTACTGTAAGGTACAATAGCATTGAAGTCTCCAAATATAATACTACGCAAGTTGATTTGAGTTTCTTTAAGGTTAATATAATGCCATAAACTCAGCCTATTATCAAGTGAGTTATGAGCATGAAATACTTTTGAAATCAGACTAAGACCATTCACGTTGTGAAGGATACAAGTAATGAACTGATCTTCTGAATATAACAGAATCGTGGACTAACAAAGAGCATCCGAATAACAATGACATTTTTCCACTGTTTTCTGGCCATCCAAACAATGTCTGTAGGCATTTTAGCATGGCTTAGAGATTGTAGTTCACGTGGTTGAAAATATTCCAGTGGAGTGGACATGGGAATACAATTATAAGATACAACTTCTTTCTATGCACGCGTAGTTTAGTGCAATTTGGAGATGTCTATATGATTTAACATCTTATTAGTAGTCCTGGATGCATGATTACATAGATTAAGGAAAGTGAAAATAAGGCTCAGGTCCCTAAAAGCAAACTTAATTAGGCTCACATCCTCTCCTTCTAAAACATAAAAATTACATCCCTATTTTCAAATGTGGATAAAATTTTCCCTAATTTGCCCTTTTCTTAATTATAGCCGCTATTAACTACTGTACATACACGTATTCCGGTTTTTATTTTCTCAGCAAAATATATTTTATTCTATAATGGCGGCGGGATTTTCATATTAGGGCTACGTCGATTTTTTTTTTTGTGGACGGCGGCGGATTTTCTTGCGGAAGGAGGAGGTACGGAAGGGTGCGTCCACGGCGGTTGGGCCATCGTTGGGCGGTGCGACGCCTATTGCGGCGGATTTTTTTGGTGAAGGCGGAGGTACAATAGGGGTTGACGAAGGCGGTGGGGCCATCGGTTGGGATGCGGTGGCTATTCCTAGAGGAACTATGGCGATGTCAGATCTCAGGTGGGGGGAGAGTGGTGTATTCAAGCAACCGTCTTCGTCTAGGTAATTTAAACCTTTTTTTTTTTTTGCTGATTTAAGTTTTGAATGTTCGTTGTATACAATTATGCTTCTTTTGATTTATACTAGCATGCTATAATGCAGAAATTTGTAATCAAATGCATTCATATGTTCGGATTTTTGAATTATTTGCATGAAGGTATGCATTTAATCTGGATATATGCATAATTGACTGCAATTATTATGTTTGTGCAGATTGTTTTAAACTGTTGTAGTTATGTGCATTTATGTATGCAATTTTTTTAAGATTCTGAATGCATGTATGCAAACTTGTATAAAACATGAAAAAATAAAACATAATTGTATGTATGAATGTTTTTTTACTGAATGCTGTTGAATGTAATTGTTTCAGAAATGTATGCAGTCTAACTTTATTTTTTACAGTCAAGTGTGCAGATATGGTTGTATAGTTTCATTTTGTTATGCAGGTTTTTGGAATTGTTGCATTAAAATGTACAAAAATGTGCAAATAACTCGAAATCCTATTAAGTATGTGCAACATATCTACAGGCTAAAACGTTTGCTGAATTTTCATTATGTAATAGTTGCATACATTTGTGCAAATATAGGCAATAGTTGCACTCATATATGCAACTTTTTTTTTTTAATTTGCGTGGCCTTCTTGGATTATTTTATGATTTTACAATTTTTTTTTTTTTATGCAGTGCCGCATTTTTTTTGGGTCAAGAAATGGAGGAGGCGAAGGATAAGGAGCAGGAGGCGGAAGTATTAATTATGATGTGGCGGCTGGCATGGGATTTTAATTTTCTTCCTTGAATGACTGCGCAAATTATGCAATGTACTGAGTGTTTTTAGGGTGTAAAGGACAGATGTGTAATTGTAATTGCCGCATTTCAAAAATAGGGATGTATTCTTTATTCTTTTTATCAGCGGGTTTTTTTTTATTTTGAAACTTAATAGGGACCTGTAAAAAACGCACCCTTAAGGAAAATTGGCTTAATTTGTATCGAAGGAAAATTTCTGACGTGCTTTGTTTGCAGGAGATGGGGGTCTATTAGGGCATATAGAAGGATTAGGGTTTCTAGGTGTACACAGGGCCAGTGCCAGTAGTTAGGTTGCCCAAGGCGAAGTGGTTGCTGGTTTTCCCTTCAAAATACTGTAAGAAAAAAAAACATAGAAAAAAAATTTGAAGTTGCCAAGGATTGAACAACATACCACAAGTGCAGCAAGTAAATAGAAACCAACATCCAATTAGACCAAACATAACTTCAATAAAAAGTATTGCAACAAAATTTTTAAAACATAATTTATTTAACCATTCTTCTTTTCTAGCCATGTTGCCCCCTGTCGGGGGGTTGCCCGAGGCGGAAATCTTACTAGCCTTGCACTAGGGCCGACTATGGGTGTACATCTCCACTTTTCTGATGAACTATGTTGAAGCCTACATCAAGAAGAGGCGGTTCTATGAGGGGATCTAGAGGAGATAAATCAAAGGGAGGATTCAGGATAGGCTGTGGCTATTGAGAAGACGAGGAGCCCATTGATAGGGTTTGGATCTGCTAACTTATCCTTTTATGTACGAATTTATTTTTAATATATAATGTCGATATACAATGTTGCAAGCCGCACCTTTTAATATACCACTATCAGGTGATGTCAAACAATATGAACCAACAAGGTATAGCTAAAACATGTACAGACTAAGATAATATGAGAAAAAAATAACTTCATTAAAATATTTCATAAAATTATTATTTCATTAATCATAATCGAATAAAAAGCCAATATATCAAAGTCTCAAATTACTGCAATATCAGAGTACATAATGTGTCAAAACATATTTCTCTTAAATCCAAATATGTTAAATAGAAAGGGCTAGATAAGATGTAAAAGAGAACATATAAGAATGGAGTGCCCATGCGATGCTCCAAATTTATCAAGAATCTTCAACTTTTTTGCATGCCTGTGGTGGGGAAGAAGAGAAAAGAGAATGGACTAGATCTAACATCGGGGACAGATTCGTCATCATCAGGATCACTATCAAGGTCGGAGAGAGATTGAGCAGTTAGGGTTCATCCAAATCTTGTCGCGATAGATGAATTGAAATAGGCTAGGACATGCGGTTCTTGTCCATGAGAATGGAAGAGAAGATGCATGGAGGTTAAAGAGTTGGTGAGAAATGGAGGTGCAAGAAAAAGAGAAACGTGGTCACCATTTTTTATGTTCCGTATAATACTTAGTCTAACAAATATGATTAATATCGTTGAAAATGTGTAAACTTAAAATTACTTTTAAATGTATATCTTTAATTTTCTTAATTCTAATATAACAACTTTCCACTCACTTGAGTCCCTAAGGAGCTAGGCATTCTCATTCCTCTTCCGCAACGGTGTTGTAATATTTTAGTAACTATCTTCAAATATTTAGTTTTCTTTTCAAACCTCTAAAATTGAGGGGGGAACTTGGGTATTGAGGAAGAAGAAAATGTGAGAATTAATTTTACACCTATATTTCTATTTATAGATTTACTAAAGGATTTTGAGCCATTGAATTCATGCAGATCAAATCTGAGGCAACCTTGTAACAGTTTTATTTTAAATCTATAGATTAACTTTTAGGTTCATATCTGACCTTAGAAAATTTCAGATTAAATCTGACCATTAATTTAACTCTTGGGAATTAAATCTGAATGTTCAAAATTTTGAGATTTCTAATTTGTCCTCCTTGTCACGTACCTGACCAGTTTTATAGCTAGGTACCAACCTCTCAGGTCAACTGCCGCTTATGGCGGTCAACTACCCACGGCCGACCTACCTAGTGGCGATCGACCTGTAAGGTCATATTATTATTATTTTATATAATTTCACTTTTTCGTTCTAGTTTTTTAATTCTCTCATAACTCTCTTGTCTTAACTCGGATTGAAACAAGTCTTATATGAAAATTGTCCATGAAATCGCCATGGACTCGATGTGAAACTTCCTTTGCAAAATTCAGGCACCATTATAAGTTTATTTTCTTACTTAATTAATTTCTTAATTAATCTTATTATTAAAATTGGGGGTATTCTATACAATCTTGGTTTTAAGACGATGAGACACATCCTATAGAATTTTCCACCTTTGGGTAGAGTAGCTTAGATTTCAAGGGCTATTGAGCACACTCTGTTGATTTCCAAGCTCAACTGCACTATATTAATTTATAGGCTACAAACACACCATTTTCAATAGTTGTTTATGGTTTGATAGAGTTTATAGACTTAGATCTATGGGCCTTTGATGAAAATTGATCCTATATGTAACACCCCGTATTTTCTGTGAACGTAAAAGTAACAAAACAAAGTATACTTAATTTTTAAAAGAAGTTTCAGAAAATTTAATTAAAACAACTCAGATTTAAGTTCGAAATTCAAATCACACACCCGGGCTAGGCGGGAAATTTCCCGCCCAGGACCTAGGTCGACTAGGGGGTCAGTTGGGGGTTGACCTGGGTCACATAGGTTGACCAAGGGGTCGACCTGGGCATTGACCTGGGTCACATAGGTCGACCAGGGGGTCGACATAGGGGTCGACCTCGCCCCATTTCCAGATCCGAGGACTGGTTCGTTTCTCTGCATTTGGACGCCCGTTCTGACCAGGTTCGTTGATCCCTATGCTATTTAAACACCCCCAAACCCCACATTCTCTCCACACCAAACCATTGCAATGCTATGCTGCCTCAGTTCTAGCTAAAATAAATTAATGGCGTCTTTACTCTACTGAAACCTAAGCTAGAACTAGTGCTTCTTCTTCATCCAATCTGAATAGGATTAAAAGAGAACAACTACAACCCTTTTTCTTTTAGAATCCAACCAAGGTGAGTAAATTTATTTTTAGACATGAAATTTAATTATGATCTTAACATAGTTATAAATATGAATTTGAGATTATGCATATTCTTGTTTATCAGATCTGTTTTTCTGTGTAGATCTATCTTATTAATATTATAGTAACTATTCTGTATCTATTCCTTCCTTCTGTTCTATAGCCAGGCTACCACGAGCCTGAGCCAAATCTCATAAGAGATTGACGCACGAACGCTAAATTTGGGGAAAATAGTGAATGATGCATAATTAGACATGACCGATTTGTGACTAATTTGAGAAAAGAACATATGTTGTAATTTAAGATCTGGATCTGGGCATACTATATATGATAGTCTGTGATTTGGAAGAAGGAGAATTATTGTGCATATGACTTAGGCGCAAAGATCTATATTATAATAGGATAACTATTAAATGTGAATACGCCTAAATGGGGATTTTGGTATAAGACTGATACTTTTGTACTTGGGTTTTGGTATTGTGATTTTGAAGGATGTAACCAAACTTATTTCTGTTTCTACTGTAATAAAGTTATAAATTTTTCAAGTACCACTTTACGTATCTGTCTTGTAATATTCTATTCTTTTTACTTATAATGCTTCATGGAAGTTAATGCATTCCCTTTGTGAATAACATTAACGGACATGGGGTGTTACACTATAACTCTGAATTGTACTTTGATCTTGAGAGATTGATGGTAGAATGGTAGAGAATCAAAACATAGATTTTTCAATAGAGTTCGGTTAAGAATTTCTTTAGAAAATGAGAGAAGATAAAGATAAGAGTATAATGGAATAGAGTAGTTGTGAAATTCGTTTGAAATGATTAATATGTATATTGGAATAAGATACATTTCTATTTGCAAAGGTTGTGACGAATAAACACTTCTGTTGAAAATTTGGTTTTTGAAAAAGTCGGCTGGTGTGTCGTCGTGTCGATATATACTTGTGTGTTTTGAATCATAATAAAACTTAATAAACTTTATGAAATAAGTTTTAATATAAAATATCAAATATAATCGAGATAACATATATAAAATTATTCAAAAAAAAGTATAAGAAAATTTAAAAACATAAAGATATAAGAAATTATAAAATTGAAATATAAAAGGTTAGAAATCAAAAATGGATGCTTCGAAAAATATCATTTTGAAAACAAGGTATATTTCGAAAATCATTTGAAAAATCATTTTGAAAAAGAAAAGGAAAGATCAAGTGCTATCAGAGTTTAGTTATATATTCTAAGACTCTAAACTTATCTGGAGCATTTATATTATTCGATACTCATGAATCTTCATTCTCTAACTCTTGAATCGTTCTGATAATCTTCATACTGTACATTCTAAATAATCAATATTGTCTGTATTCAGTACTATACAACATTTATCTAGATACACATTAGTATGTATATTTTACATTACTTCCTAAGGTTGTTGTCAGTAAAACCATTATCTATGGTACTAACATCTAATAGTGTCCTAATTATAATATGCATCATGGAACTTTCCGTTAGTGTTGGGACTCGTACCTCTCTAGGTATCCACTGAGGAATCTCCTATGAGTGATACTCTTGATCAAATCACTTGCATCGCATGCTGAATTCTCTGAATGAATAGGTCTGATTGCTTACATACATATTTGCATAGTCCCATACATCACTAAAAAGAACTAGGAAACTACTTACCCTACTAATGTACTATTATATACACGATAATAATCTATAAACTCATACATAGAACGAGGTTCAACCGATCGTAGAAAAATTGTTTACTGATCGACCACCTGCAGATGTAGCAATCGACCACTTATCATCGGCCGACCATAATGAGTTTGCGACTAGTCAGTTTTTATTGCTGTAAATTTTAACTATATAACCTTAATTTATTTAACCATCTTTTATTTAACCTTAATCAAACTTTTACTATATACTTTCAATAGCGACTAAATTCATAAATCTAACTAGAATTAGTCTATTTGTTTAAGTTTACAAATTCAATAATCCTCATGTATCACTTTTATTTCCTTTACACGATTTTAGTCTTATCATTTTTGTAATTATTTTGGTACATTTGCATCTCAAATAGTTTAATATCAAACTGGTGTAGTTATATAAGCATTAAATTCTAGATTCAATTCGAGTAAACAAATGGGTGTATGCATATTTCAAAATCATTTCCAATCCTATTTAACACCTATTTCATATCCAAAGCATAATTAAACATTGTACAAGTTATATCCAACACAGATTTAAATCGATTAATTACTACATGAGTTTAGGAATATTTTAAGGTTCATATAGCCTCTTTTATAGGTAGTCATCTATATTTAACCAAGAATGTTAGGGATTGAAGATGTGGGAGGTTAAGCGGGGTTCCCTCAAATATATTACCTTTCATTCACTTGTCTCTTTTGATAACATTTTTGATTGATAATAGATATCTATCTACAAACTAGACTAGACAAGCCTTGGAATATTCTCAAATCCTTATAGTATGTAATCTATTTAAATTCAATTTAATTGTTTTATTATATTATATATGAATATATACGTATATAACTTTTATATACACACAAAATACTAGTGGAATTCAAACAAATCAAAACGAAAGGTTAATTATTAACTGTCACAAATATCGATTAATTTGATCAACTCACAAAGATTATAAATTGAAAAAATATTGTAGTTTTTCAAAGCATTATCGTTTTGGTTATTTTGACTCAAAGATGTAAATTCAATTACCGATTAGTAATGAACAATTTGAATATTAACATTCACACATGATCTTAGCTGGTGACATGACATTTTGTTCAAATTTATCGTTTACACCTTACCTTGGTAAAATCCAATTTTATTATTATAAGCGGTAGTTACAGTAACAATTATTTACACAAGTTTCTCTTTGTCTATAGCAACCCGGAATTTCTGAACTAAATTAAAATTTTTATTTTATCCATTTTAATGGGTTTTGAATATTTAAAATGGTATATTTTAAATAATAACGACTAGAAATTTATTTGAATCGAAGTTAAAACGTATAAATTTATTTTAATTATAAAACAAGCCTAAAATGGCATTGTAGAAAATTCGATTTTAATTATCAAATGAATGTATAGAGTTCAAAATAAATCGGATTTCAGTAAAACAAGAAACTTTAGATTCCATTTGACTATATCTTTCTAACAAATGTAAGAAAATGAGATTTCTCTTTATAAGTTATAAGTTATGTCGAGTTTAAAATTCAAAATAGTCGCTATGGAATTTATATATTTTTTAATATAATATAGCCCTTAAAAATAGTCATTTCGCAAACAACCTCCGTTTTCGACGAAACCACTTTTGTTGGATCCGGAATATTAAATTATTGCTAGATTTCAATTTTCGTAATTTTTGAAATTAATATGTGAGCATAGTAAATTTAAACGTGTTTTCATTTTCAGTTTAAATTTAATCGACCAGTTAAAAAGGTCATTTTTCAAACGGTCTCCAAATTCGACAAAATTAGTTTTGTTGAAACCGTATTTGAAAAACAAAGCGAGAATTCCAATTTTTCTAATTTTTGGAGCTAGAATGTGGTTGTGAACAATAAATTGTGAATCGATCAGCCATTTAAACCAGAAACAGAGCTTTCGGAGCAAATGGACTCGGAATTCGACGAAATCAGTTTTGCTGGGACCGCATCATCAAGACATAGCAGCATGTCAATTTTCATCACCAACGGAGTTCGTGTGTGATCGTGGCATCGATAATTGTCGAACAGAGAGAGCGTGAACTAAGAATTTAATAAAATAATAAACCCCCCTATATAATATCTTTTCCTCTTCCCAAACCCTCGTTAATTCCTCTTCCTAGCAGCAGCCCCCAGGAAAATTTCAGAAAAGCCCCCAAAAACAAAACAATTTATATCTCTCAATCCACGAGCAATTATCCCAAACGGCTTCTGGGTATTGTACATCATGATGATCTCTACCTACCACAAAAATCATAGAACCTATCGTTGCACGGATTGGGAGAAATCGACGGTCAACTCACAAAAAGAAGTTTCGGTTTTTGGAGGATTGTGAGCAAATCGTCGAGTATTTGATAGTGGCACCAAAGGGAAAATGGTAGAGAGAAGGAAGCTTGACAGGTTTGTCTTTGGGTGCTCGGTCGAAAGATGATTGTGGTGGCCGGAATTTTTAGATGAATGGAGAAGTAGTTTTGGGTGCAGCAACGACGGAAGATGGACCCACAGTGGCCGCCATAGGCGGAATTAGGTCGAGGGGTCTGAAGCAAAGAGGAAGAGGGGAGTGTGGCGGTCCTTCCTGTGGTGGTGCGTGACGACGAAGTGTTCGGAGGAGGGAGAATTTCCGGTCGAAGCAGAATTGGAGCTCAGGTGAAATTCGTGATGACACAGAGGCTATAGGATATGGGACCGGTCGGAATCGGAGCGCCTCCGATCGCTGGTGGTTCCAGCTGGTGGGGGCGACGCCTAGGTGGGCCCACGGTGGCGCGCGAGGGTGTAGATTAGGAGGAACGACGGTGAACAGAAAATGTGAGGGTAAAATATTTTTTAATTAATTACGTATTTAAACTTCATAAGTCCATAACTTTTTTGCAGAACTCCAAATTGCATGAAACTGGATCCAATGCGATCGTGGAGTCGAGAGCTTCACAACAAAACTAACTGGATCCACTTTAGAGCTTGTTTGAATTTGGGGGTAAATGCAAACCCGTATAGTTCCAAAATCGCCAATTAAAGACTGGCGGAGTGGAAACCAAAGTTGAGAACTCTCTCACTCAAATCATTATTGTGACGTCATTATATCCTAGGTTGTAGATGGGGCTTAGTAGCTCCTGACACTACTTTTTGTACAAACCTTGGATGATTTGTGTGATATGATTGTGTTGTGGAAAAATTGATTGTATTGTGGAATTATTGGATTGATTGATTATGGTGTATGGCACGAGCCAGTATCAGGAGAGGGATAATGATAGACATTATTCCGGTTCTAATATCGCGCCGTTATAATGTCGAATTTTTTTTGAAATTGAAATATATAAATTATTTATATAAAATGTATATAAAATTTTCATAAAAAGAAATTGGAATAAATATTCATTTACAAGTCAGGCGGCTTGTTTATGTACGCCTATTTATCTGATATTGATTGGGACGATAAATTTTACACATCGCCCAACTGCACAAATAATAATTAGTATGTGTTGTTTGAAAACCCTACACGGGTATTGGGATGATATTTGACATACACTAATCCCAATATTTAGTTGTATGTCAATCGATAGGGCTGTCAATGAATACCCGAAAAATCCGATATCCGTCCGAGTCCGTATCCAAAATATCTGTTAGTCGGCATTATCCAAAAAGATGATACGGATATACGATATCCGAAAAGCTTTTCAGGTAAGATATGGTTATAGTGATGTCGGTATCCGAAAAGTATCCGTCTGACTGATTGATGTAATATATATAACTCAAAATAGAAAAATAGAGTTAATAATTATTTTGTACCTATTGGATGTTGCTATAATACAATTGTTTGTCCATTTTTAGTGAAAAATGGTAGTTTTAGTGTTTAATTTTGGAATATCTTTTAATATGCTTATGGATATTAGTATAAAACAATGTTTCCTCATTATACTTCTTTATTTCCTTGTTTGTTATAAACATTAATACAAAAATTATTTTATGCTAATTGAAACTTTTTTATTTATACTCTTAAATTTATTAATTACAGGCGGAGCAGATAAATATCTTATATCCGAAAATTAAACACATACGGATATCCAATATCCGAAAATAATTTCGGATACGGATACGGATGTGGCACTAATCTTATCCGAAAGCATCCGTTGACAGCCCTATCAATTGATGGGTTGACAGAATGTGATGAACGTTATTTATTTATTTTAATGCTTATATAGTTGTAAATTGCACTCTGGATGGTGTTTGAATAGTTAGTGATCATTTATCATTATTGTTGAATACATGCGATGTATGAAATCCATATAACGGAAATTATATGGCAATTGATTGAGTCACATTCCGATTCAGAAATAAAGAATATTTTAAAGTAACGAATATTTTCAAATAACGAATATTTTAAAATAATATTTAGAAAAGAATCAAAATATGATTTTGATGTCCGGTTTTGGATAGACACGAAAATATATGAAAATATGAAGCCTGGTTAAGTATTGAAACGCCATTTTAACCCAAACGGTTATCGATCAATTTTATTTATTTTATAATGAATATTGTAAAGAAGTGATTTCAAAATCTAATATTTTGAAAATATTATCATTTTAATATAATAATGACACGGAATATTCAATTTTGATTTAAAATTGAAAGTGAAGTTGAAATCGTTTTAAAATGAATTTGTAAACGATTCATAAAATACGTTTTAAATGGAAATCGAAGATATATATATATATATATATATATATATAATATAATGGCCTGAATATAACGCGCCGCGTAGCGATCGTTCGCGAATTTCGACCATTAACTTCAAATGAACTTAACGGGAGATCCGACCATCGGATTCTCCTAAACACGGAACCGTTGGATTTGTATCGAAAAGAGATTTCAATTATAATAAGAGATTTGAAATCTAACGGTTGGGTTTTAAAATATGTCCAAATCAGTTTTGGGAAAGGTCGTTGTAAATGCAGTTCGATAGCCATTCATGGAAATCGACTATACGGACCTTAATAAAATTATTAAACATATGGAAATTTTTTGTAAAATCATAATAAACGATTTTAAAAGAGTTTGGGTGAAAAATTCCAAATTTGGAAAGATAAAAAATATTTTTATCTAAATGAACTAGTTGTTAACTAGAATAATAATCCAAATGATTTTTAAATAAATAAACTGGATTTGTAACTGGGTTTTAAAATAACCAGAGTTTTTCCAACATACGAATTTGACTGGTTTTGAATGGAAATAATCTTCGGAATATTTCGGTATTGGATTCCGTGATTATACGGATATTGTTGAGGAATTTGGAAGATATATATATATATACATTGTTATTCCCAATACGATATTTGTTAGTTTCAGAATTTGATATTGAATATAAGCCGATATAATTTCTATTCAGAGCCTTGTATTTAATATCAAATTGGATTTCACGTTAGTCGTGAATGATGTCTTTAACAACACTATTCTTAAACCCAGTTAAGAAAAGAATAAATCTTTTAAATAAGATTTAGAGAAGTTTACCAATTAATTAATATTTATTTGGAGTTGAATTGAAATTGGATTTTTGGGTTTATCGTGAACAATGTTTTAAATAACATTCATTCTTTAACCCAATTAACAATGAAGAGATGATTTGGAATTTATAAATCTTGTTATTAAGATTTAAAGAAAATTTTCCAA
The DNA here is from genome assembly GCA_030737875.1 of Allium sativum. NCBI lineage: Eukaryota > Viridiplantae > Streptophyta > Magnoliopsida > Asparagales > Amaryllidaceae > Allium > Allium sativum. The sequence goes on from CM060913.1 coordinate 9,637,825, forward strand.
AGTGAAGTTTACCAATTTAATACATTAAATTGGAATTGAATGGAATTTGATTTGGTAATAATCGAGATGAACTGCTATAAAGGAAGACCGTTAATATATATGGAATTTAAAAGGCTTTGCCGTTATTCCATTTATATTATTCTGATACGGATGTTTGTATCGATTATATATTGATATATTTTCCGTGAAGATTCCATATTTAATGGAAGTAGATTTGGGTTTATTGCGAACTGTGTTTTTAATGACACTGATTCTTTAACCCGGTTAAAGAAAAGATTAATTTCTTAAAAGTTGAATAATCATAAAGTAAAGATTTTTAATACTAAAACCAAGTGGAGTTTTAATGAATCTTTAATTAGATTGGAAGGAGAATGGGATAATTAAATTTATTGAATTCATGAAATGATCGAGAATGGTACTCCACTAGATTTACTCCATGCGATAGTTAAATCTTTAATTAGATTTGAAATGGAAAATGGTAATTAATTTTACCAATAATACAGTGGGTGTTAGATATGGAGTACAACCAGTTTTTCACCATGGGATGAATAGGTTGGAATTGGAAAAATAAAATAGACGATGTAATAACCCGGAAATCTGAGCCAATTTAAAACTTTTATTTTGGCAATTTTAGTGAAATTTGAATATTTAAAATGAACAATTTTAAATAATAACGACGAGAAATTTATTTTGAATAGAATTAGAACGTATATATTTATTTGAATCGTCGTTATAATATAAATATTTATTTATAATTATAAAAGGAATTGAAAATGGCGCGGTAGTTTGAAAATTCGATTTTAAAATTCAAATGAATGTACAGGATTCAAAATAAACGAGATTTTAGCGAAACCAAAAATATTTGAATCAATTTGAGAATATCTTTCCATCGAATCCGAAAAATTGAAATTTCATAGCGGGAACCAAAAGTTATGCCCAGTTGAAATTTCAGAATAGTCGCTATGGAATTTTGAGCCCTTAAAATGGAAATTTTGCAAACAACCTCGGTTTTCGACGAAACCACTTTTTTTGGATTCATGATGTCTAGTTATTGCTAGGTTTCAAAATTCGTAATTTTCTGAATCAATATGTGAGCGTTGCAAAGGAAAATGCGTTTGACCAGTTTTAGTTGATTTTAATCGAGTGGAAAATGGCCATTTTTCAAACGGTCTCGGAATTTGACAAAAAATAGTTTTGTTAGGACCGTATCGTCAATACGAAGCTAGAAAATATTTTTTGGAAATTTTTCTAGTTAGTATGTGGGCCCGGTAAATTGAAATGCGCATTCAAATTCAATATATTGAGTTATATTTTGATTATGACGAAAACTGATCGAAACGATCGAATCAGCCTGCGATACATATCTCGTTGTGTTCAGAATGGGGGTAATTAGCTATGAACGATAGTTGGTGGGTTAGATTTCGAGTTTGAAACTAAAAGTTGCTTTTTGAAATCAAATAATTAAATAATTGAAAAAAAGAAAAGAAAACGGGGATCGACGGGGGAGGAAGCCGCCGCCCTCCTCCTCGACACTCCCCCCCTCACGCGATTCAGGTCGTCGCCCTCCTCCTCGACACCCCTCCCCCCTCACGCGTCTCCCTCTTCCAAATCAGCGCGCCCCCTATTTCCCCCAAAGCCCACGAACCCGCAACCGCAACCATCCCCTGGCGGGGCCCCGACCACCGCACCGCGCGCCGCTTCCTCTGGCCGACGCCGTCCCCCACCTGAAACCGCCATCCCAAAGAAAAACAGCCCCCTTTCCTCCAAATGAAAAGTAAGCATTTATTTTAATGATTTCCTTTGTTAATAATCAGATTAATTATATGTAGTGTACATGAAAGATGGTTTTTTTTATAAACATAGAAAGCTTTGATTTTTATTTATATTGTTAACATAGAAAGCTTTGATTTTTATGTTAATAAAAATAAAGATTTGTATGACAATGAAGTTATAATTTTTATATGTGAATGATGATAAAAAGATTTGATTTTCTTTTAATCGCATAAAAATATGATTTTTATATTATATAGATAATAAAAATTCGATCTTTATATCATAGAAAGAATAAAAATATGATTTTTATTCATGTAGAGTAATAGAAATATAATTTTTATTATATTACTAGCAAGATAAAAATATAATTTTTATCATGGAAGTAGCGTTGTAAAGGAGTAATTTTTACATGGGTAGTAGAGATATAAAAATACGATCTCTATATATAAAAATATGATTTTTATATAGAGAATAGCGTGATAAAAATATGATCTTTATTATATGAACACCGTTATAAAAATAGAATTTTATCTATATAGTAGCGGTGTAAAAATAATTTTTTTATCTATATAGTAGCGGTATAAAAATGTGATTTTTATCCATATAGAGTGAATATAAAAATGTGATTTCTATATACATAGCAACAATATAAAAATGTGATTTTTATATATGTAGTGGCTACGGACAATGTAATTGACAAAAGGCGAGAACGGCAAAGACTCCTACATATGAAGAGTCGTGGCTGTTGGTTTAGCTTATCGGTGAGAACTCCTCACTTTTATTTTTATTTCTAGTTTGAAATATATACTAGGATGCAGACGGTGCTTAGTAGCACCCGACACCCGTCGTCCACAGACCATGGATGACTTATTTTTTTTATTGTTGTGTAGTGAAATTTGTTTGTGTGATGGTGAATGAAATAAAATATTTTATAGTGGAAAATATTTTATAGTTAAAAATATGATTTTTAACATATATATAAAACAAATATTTATTAACAAATCGGACGATTTGTTTATATACACTGATTTGACTGATATTGATTGGGACGATAAATTTTACACATCGCCCAACCGCACAAATAAAATATGTGTTTGTTGATTTGAAACCTCACACGGGTATTGGGATGATATTTGACGTACACTAATCCCAAATGTTTAGTTGTATGTCAATCGATGGGTTGACAGACTATGTAAGCGTTAACTATTTATATTTAATGCTTATGCAGTTGTGTGGTGCACTCTGGATGATGGTTGATTATTTATCGTTGCTGTTATATACATGTGTTGCATGGAAATCCATATAATTAACGTTATATGGTAATTGATTGGGCCTCATTCCAATATTGAAAATAAATTCATGTGTTGAATTGAAAATAAATTCATGTGTTGAATTGAAAATAAATTCATGTGTTGAATTGAACATAAATTCATGTGTTGAATTGAAAATAAATTCATGTGTTGAATAAAAACCGTGTTGATTAGATTGCCGCCATTTTGACGTGAACGATATTTATATCGATTTTATTCATTTTTAAAATGAATATAGAAAAAAAGTGATTTCAAAATTTAACGTTTTGAAAATATTATCATTTGTATACCGATGATGTGGAATATTCAATTTCGACTAGAAGTTGAATATGAAGTTGAAATCGTTTTGAAAACAAATTTAAACCGATTTATAAAATATGTTTTAAAAGGAAATCGACGAAATATATATATATATATATATATATATATATATATATATATAATGGCCTGAATAGAGCGCGCCGCGCCGCGGTAGTTCGCGAATTTCTACCATTGACTTCGAATGGATATTACGGGAGATCCGACCGTCGGATTCTCCTTAAACCGGAACCGTTGGGTTCGTATCCAAAAGAGCTTTCTAACGAATATTAGAAATTTGAAATCTAACGGTTGGATTTGGAATTATGTCCAAATCAAATTAGGAAAAGGTCGTTGTAAGTGCAGTTCGATGGTCGTTGATGGAAATCGACTGTACGGGCCTTGATAAAATTATTAAAAATAGTAATAATTTGTGTAAAATCATAAGAAATGATTTGCGAAGAATTGGGATGAAAAACTCCAAATTTGAAAAGATAAAAATAGATTTTTATCGAAATGAACTAGTTTTGAACTAGAATTATAATTCTATTTATTTAAAAAATAAATAAAGTGGATTTGAAATGGTTTCGAAAATAACCAGAATTTCCAATAATTGAATTGGAATGGATTTGAATCGAAATTATCTTTGAAATACTTCGATGTTGGATTTCGTGATTGTAACGACCCGCAAATCCGTACTATATGAGTCGACTAATAACACCATACGTCCAACCCAAATTGCATAGAAATACGAATCATTATTAGAAAGAAGTTAGAGGATGAGAAATAGAAAGAAAGAAATATTAGTATAGAAGAAAACAAAGAAGACAAATCTCACAGCGGAATGAATAAAATATATTATATAACATAACTTTTGAAATACAAATCAGTAACTTTATATACATACCATCATTAGAGCACAATAGTTATTCCTGGAACAGTTATAAACACCTGTTTCCAGATACAACAAAGTACACAGTGGAAATATGATAGTCTATAGCTAACTGGTGAAGCCTTCTGCTTCCAGCTCTTCCAAGTGAATCTGTAAAATACCGACTACTTGACTGCCCGTACAAATTTGGGCACCCAAGAGTTTAGGGAAAACAAACAAAATAAACTCTGGGTCAGTCATGGGACTGGTGTGAGTAAACTCCAACCATTTGTTTAACTTTCAAAGTCCTTTCGAAAGGAAAGATAATAGTAAGACCAGCCCACACATAAATATGGACGGTTTTTACCTTACTATAACCCAAAACACATTGATAAAAAAATACAGTGATATTATAATAATGTCTAATCAAATAAAGCGAAACGCTTGCATCTCACGCTCCATATATAATATAAAATCAAAAACCGCAGGGTGCTTATTGGAGATTGGATTTCCAACATGACAAGGTATGGAACCACCTTCCGCTAGTGTATCTCTAGAGAGGAATACACTGGGTTCAACAAGAACATCTTGCAACCGTTTCCCGAATGGGACAACATCGAATAGAATAAGAAATTAAATGAATCTATAGATAGGTGATTATACACCCTAATGGGAGCGACCCACATAGCCATGCTGCCTGCCTGATTTTTGTCATTTCCCGGTTGTTGAGGCCTGAGGCCACGATTTCTTGTAATTCATTGATAGCACAATCACTTTGAATGCCACATTGTCAGGTCCGTTAATCAGTAATTGATTTACACAAATATATTATGGATATTATGCTAAGGGAATAAATCCGTTGCCACCATGTATATTTGTACAGAACAATCGTATTCGATTATTGGAAATACTCTGTCAGACATTCATCCATATACGTTCATTCTGGGATTGAACGAAACCGAAGGCACAATTTCTATTAATAGAAAAAGTCCTTGCACTTTACTCCGTCTTTGATTTATCTTTATATAATCTGATTCGCACGCTACTGCCAATACAGAGTGGTTCTCGGATAATAATCCAACCGGTCTCTCCATATTGACAACGATATTGGCAACCACTTCGATAGTCTGTTATTTAACTATCAAAGAAAAACAAACGTCCATTCAAAACAATCAAACAATCACTGGGCCCCTTGATTACCATTCATTAATTTTATCAACCTTTCCATTTCCTTATCAATATTTGTTAAACAAATATTTTCAATTATCACCTCGGTCTCTTACCTTCTTTGGAAGCATTTTTATATCTCGCATTCTTTTATTTTCTACACTTAGAAAATATATTCTATTTGAAATTGAAACAATTTCAATCACTTATCTCTTTCCCGACTCGGTTATTTTTATACTCAGGAAATATTTATGATATATTTCCAAAATTCCACTTACCTAGGTTAAAACGACTATTATGTAAAACATCGTTACAAACAACCCAAAATATTTTATTCAACCAACTATTATTCAAACACTTCTCTTCGAGGTTGGATCTTGCTATTTATCAATTAAAAATGAAATCAATCAAGTTGGGGTAAAATTACCTCTCAGACCTTGACTGAAAACATCCTCAACTTCAAAATAGGCAAAACCACTTACCTAGAATAAACACACCATAAAAACCAATTATTCATTTTTAAAACATGTAAATGGTTCGATTTCTATTTCTAATTTATAGATTTCCTTTTTGTTTACAATATTCTATTTTTAATTTCATTCCTTATCGAATTCTATATATATTGATACATTTATTACTAACTATCAGATTATCCTAAAAATATTCTAACTCCTTAAATTCCCGGAAAAATTCGCCATAACCTCCCTTGTACCGAGAGCATCGGGATATTTCAAATAGCCTCCCAAGGCCCTTTCCATTCAAAAAGAAAATCAAAAAGCCAAGTGGCTTGCCGATTCGGCGCATAAAACCTCATATGGAATTTAAACGTGTACCTTTTTGTCGGGCACATAAATTAAAATCTTAATATACTTCATCCCATACCTGTCTAACACATGTTCACCTGTTTTCAATTCAATTTAACTCAATCCAATCGTTGAATTCAGTTTCTCTCATTTATTATTTAATTAGTGATTTTGCATATTTCACTTCTTTGTTTGAACATAACATGTTCAAACAAAATATTTAACTTGCTTCTAACCAAATTGAATTTCAATTTCAATTCTAGTTTCCTTTTTTATTTCGAATATAAATTTTCAAACCGAATTCACTTATTCAAAGTCCAATATCAATTCAAAATCTCATTAACTAATTACTATTCAAATCAGTTAATTCTATTCAAAAATCAAAAATCTGATTTCTATTTCAAAAATCAACTCATTACTCCACTTGAGTTCCGATATATTTTATAACTCAAATCTGGATTTTTCTAAATAGAAATTTGGATTTTATTTGCTTAAAATCCTTTAATTTATTTAAATAAACCGTTATGGTTTTATAATGGTTTTGGTGCTGCCTTTCTGAAAATTTGATTTTGCCATAACTCAAAATCTATTCGACGAAATCCAGATTTTTCTCCTTCATTAGAAAACTATTATCAAATCGATCACGACATTTTTTGTTTTAAAGAATTCCGACTCCAATTGTGTTATGTATACTCAATTGAAGTTCGAAACGCCAATTTACGAACTGCCGCGCTGCGACGAGTTCGTTTTAATTATATTTATAAATATAAACGTTTGAACTTCGTTTATAATAAATTCAACTCCATTCTAATCTATTTTTAATATATACTAAACCAATTTTCCCAATTCAACTCAAAAATTCTGATTATCTAAAATCTTCGATTTTCACTTACTCTGTTATAATTTATTTATACTTTGATCTTCTATATTTAAATTCCAATTCAATTCTATTTAAATTTCCCATATTCAATTTCCAATTCAACTCTACTTAAATTCTATATTCGAATTCCCCTTTCAACTCTATTTGAATTATATATTCAAATTTCCATTTCAATTCTATTTGAATTTTATATTCGAATTCCATTTCAATTATATTTGAATTCTAGATCCAAATTCCATTTCAATTCCTTTTATTCAAATTTCCATTTGAATTTTCTTTATTTAAATTCCACTTGAATTTCTATATTCAAATCCCTTTCAATTTTCCTTATTTAAATTCTATGTTTGAATTTCCTTTATTCAAATCCCATTTGAATTTCTATATTCAAATTCTATTTAAATTTTCTTTATTTTTCTATATTCAATTTAACTTATATTTAAATAAATTCGAATTAATGGAATTCAAAATCATAAATCCTCACGGTATTTATTTAGTTCAATTTATATTCTGACATCAGAATAAATTTCATCGTTTATTTCTTTAAATGATTTTCCCCACTTCTGTTTTTAAATTCACATTTGAATTTAGATATTCAAATTATCCAAATGATAATTTTGCCATTTTTTTTTACAAATCCTATTTATTTTACTTGTTTATATATTTAAACAAGTCCCAATTTCAATTTCCTTTGAAATAGATATTCCTACTTTGGAAAAATAGTTTTTCCCTTTTCCAAATTCAAACTTATAATTTATTTCTGAATTATCCAATGATAATTCTCTTCCCTTCATTTATAAACTTCGTTTATAAATGAATTTCTTGTTTTATTCCTTTAAAACAAGTTAATATTTTTATTCCATTCAAATTTCAAATTCTATTTTAGAAAAATAGAATTTCCCCTTTTTAACTCTGGAAATTTCCCTTTTCGATATTTTCAATATCAACACTTAGGCCCAGTGATATTTAAACACCAAACAACCAATTATTTATTTCTGGTTTTCTAACACATCATATATGACAGTATATATGCAAACAAATAAACAAACAGATAATATATTTTGAGGAATCCAGTCGGATTCCTCCAACCTGTTTTTTCTGCATCCACAGACGTTAGTCAACATAAATAATACCCATCCTGCTTCGAGGCAGGATATCGCGGTATAGAAGGTCATCCACTATCATAGTGTGGGGCGTATAGGGTAATCATCTGTTAATGGTACCGCGGGCATCGGCTAATGATACTGCGGGAAATCCAACCACCAATATATATATATAATAGCAACCACCAAGCCTAAATAACTAATATATTTAATTATCATCATTGATAGCAAATAGATAAATGCATCTAAGCAGCCAACAATTTATTTTAACAATAAAAATAAATTTAAATAAATTTCAGAGTGAGAATTTACTCACCTTGACTTTCAATTTGACGATTCTACGCCATTTTAAATCTAGTCCCAAACATGCGTTTGAATATAGATAAAATCCCCGACAGCTCCAAATCCTATACAACTTGATTTGATTTGATTAACCTAAAACAATTTATTTATTTCCTTTATTAATTACACAACCGAATATGTAATTAATTTTGTAACTGCAGTTTGGTTTAACCGATTAAAATTAAATAATGAGTTTTTAATTAAAATCACTCACCTTAAAATATCTGGATTGATTAGCCTTTCCAAAAATCCGACTTGAGCTCCTCACCATTGTAACGCCCCGCCTCTATACCCACTATCGTCCGGTTCATTTTAGAGAAATGTTGCAGACCATAACGGAGAATGAGGTTTGTAAAGGGCGACCGATTGTATAATTGCTCCATGTGAGGAATTCACATCGAATTCTGGTACCGATTAAAATTTCAACATGACCATTCGGCACATAGGGCAACTACACAACGACTATATGCAATCCGGAAAGCAGTATAAAATAGCCAACAACAACAATATAAATATGGTATATCTCAAAGCCAGACACAGAATAATCATATCACAAAGGCGGAATAGATATGAATAAACCAAGGATGTGTACAAAAAGATAGTGGTTAACAAAGATCCACTAATCCCAAAAGAATAAATACATGCACCGTGATCTAAACAAAAGAATATGTACACAACAAGTGATAACGACATGGGTACAAAAGTACATAAAACTACGGAGACAGAGTAGCAAGCTGAAAGCGGAAGATCAATCCTGCGAGTAGTCCCAGAGGAGTACCTAAAATGACTCGGCCTGACCCGAGTATTATTTATAAGGAAATAAACAATAAACGGATCAGTCTAGCTGTACTTATCAAATAAACTGAGATAACAAGAGATATAACACAGGATGACATGATTCCACTAATACATCTAATCATAACTAAATATGAAACATGGCATGTCAACGCAACAATCTCTAAATGATCTCTTAGCTAATGTAGAATGTAACATTCCAATAATCATAAATCAACAAGAAATCATAAATCATCAAGTAATCATAAATCACCAAGTAATCATAAATCATCAAGAAATCATAAATCATCAAGTAATCATTAATAAATCACCAAGACATTTTAAATCACCAAGAAATCATAAATCATCAAGACATCATAGAAAACATCACCAAGAGGCAGGCCTGTTCACCAAGATGAGATACGATCTCTAGGTAGCGAACCTATATGTTTGAGCCGAAGCTCCCCACGAAGCCGGGTCGTGACCCCGGAAGAGAGAAAACACATAAATTGTGAAATCCCTAGGAAACATCATAAATCATAGAAAGTTGGACCGAAGTCCCATAGGTGAAATCCAAGAATCGTAAATCCGACTTGGGCGATCGAGGACCACAAAACACAAGTCGTAAAGGATCACATCGACCCGAGTGAATAGAAATTACTCCGAGCTAGTTAATATAAGAAAATAACAACATGTCCCATAACCACATGCTATTCTCGAATATTTACATACTCGTAATTGGTTCCTATTCAAAACAGAGAAAATCATAGAAGGGGCATTGCCACGGTTTTCGATCGGATGAGTCCAAGAATTAACCATCGAAGCAAAAGCAAGGGTTCATAGTCCTTGATTTTACTAAGACGTTTAATTAGATTTCTCATACGAACGAGAAAAAGGTTTATAAAATATATACTAGTAGATTTGAAGAAGGTTCATAAAACGATTTCGTAAATTAGCTTCCTATAATGAAGTAAGATTGGAAACCATTTTAGTACAAGAATTTGATATCTACTAATAACATAAAATCTCTTTATATAACTTCAAAGTGGCAATAAACAATAGTACGATTGCCGAGGCAATCGATCAAGGGGGTTCACGTCACAATGACGTGATCTCAAATCATAAATCATAAACTCACATCACGACAACATACATGAAATCAAGGGATAACGGTTGTAATTTCGATCAACGAACGAATCAAAATCCCAAACTAGCACCCGAAGGCTTTTAAACCACATCGGAACAGACTCGAAGGATATCGAGTCGATAATTCACGTTTTAGAGACATGAATCATATTAGCAAGAGTATCGAATAAACTCGATATACAAAGCGAACAGGCTTTAGAATGATCACTTATTCAATTCACATCATAAACAAATGCTAATCTACCAAGAAGGATCAACATTGGAAGAATCACATCAGAATCAAAGTCGAGGAATCGAGATGAAGAAATCTGCGAACCAGAGAAACTGACAAGTCACAAACGAAGTCGAAACGGGCCGAAACTTGGTCGGGAATGAGCTCAAACGATACCAAACTATTGAACATGGTCCACCGGTCAATAACAGTTTCAGGCAGACAGACGTCTGACCTGTAGTGACAGACGTCTGTCACTACAGGAAGCAGTTTTTTTTATTTTTCCCAAGAGCCGGGACAGACGTCTGACCCATTTTGGTCAGACGTCTGAGCTGAAGCAATTAAGATTTTTAATTGCCAATGAAGGTGCAATCGGCCTCGGACGAGTCCCGGACCAATGGTGATGGTATATGATGATTTCTAAGTGAAAATGAAGTGCCTAAGGCTCACCAAAACATCATATAACACCAACAAACATGCACACACACATACGAACATGAATTGCTACGATTTCGATTATATATTCAAAAATGAACTAATTCTCTAATCGAAGCAAATCAAATACAATTCAAACTATGGCACAATTGGGTTATATACATGCAAATGAGGCTTCAAAGACTTGTCGCGACAACTTATAACACCCAAATGCACATACAAAAACATTCACACAAGAGATTTGCAATGATTCAGCTCATAAATTCAAATGTGAACTAAATTCCAAACCAAAGCACACCAAAGCGATTCAAGCGACTTGTGAAGACTTAGAAATTTGCCGGGGGCAACGGAGCTTCACAACATCACCAAATCAACTCATATCATATACATTAGATTGTGTGAATAACATATGTCATGATTTCTATCCCAAATGAAATTCAAACTAATAATCCGGGAAGTGTAAATTATCATAACCAATTCAACAAGCAAATGCAGCATGATATGGTCCTAAATTACACTTGTACAAGCACAAAGGCTAGTGGCATAGATGTGAGTTCATAAACCTTTGCTTTCTAGAAGCAAGAAATCAACCCAAAGCTTTGCTAAATCAACCTCTCCTCAACAACACTCAAGAATCTTCAACCTAAACATGAATGCCCAAATTTCCTAGAAGTTAGGTCATAGGAAATACCACAAATTGAAGAGGAGACAAGGTGGAGAAGATGGAGAGGAGCTTACCTAAGCTTTTCCTTGAATTTGCGCTTGATTTCAAGAAGATGGATGCTTGGAATCAAGAACCCTAGCTTAGGAATTCTAATTTCCCCTTTCCACTCCCCATTTTCTATTTTCTTTGAAGTGTGAGGAATAATGAATGAAGGTGGAGGGAGCTAGGTGAGTTATAAGAGTTGGCTAGGTTAGCTAACCAAGCCCTAGCCCAAAGTCTCAAATCTCCGAAACTCAGAACATATCGAACCTTATAGTTTTCGAACACCTAAACGACGTTTTGAACTCGATAGAAGTAGTTTTGAGTCCAAACTCGTCCATATGTAGAAAGTGATATTTTGGTCTTATATCCAAACGAAAAAGACCAAAATCGCCCAACTCAAAAGGTATCGATGTTTATAGTCAAAAATGTCGTAAACAACGATCCAGACTCAATGGAAGTGGTCTTGAATCCTCATTTTATCGTTTGTGAAAAACGACATTTTGAGTGACACATAAGATACGACGATATATTTAGACAAAATATCTAAATCTATTATCATTGAATGAGCGGGTTGTTACAGACTTCCCCCCTTAAAAGAATTGCGTCACCGCAATTCCTTAAGAATGAAGTAGTAAGTAACAACCAAAAATAATACCACAGAGTGGTACCACAAGAATCGACACGAAATGGAAAGATCACACCAATGGCTAGGTGAGATCCCAATTTCGTCTCGCAAGATCATAAAAGCTAGAGTTCAATCTCGAACTTCATTACCCATAAAGGTAGTCATCCCAAACAGGTAAAATAATTCCTGAAAAATTCATAAGCGCTATGAATTCAAATAGACTCGCCTTTCTTTGTATGATTCTCAAGGGAATGAGAATCAATAGAATGCACAAAAACCAAGCGAATCTAATTTGGAAATTCGAGGAGCAACAGAACTGCGTCCTACAGACGCGAGATATCAATAGTAGATATTTCTCTTAGGATATGAAATGGGAATCTGCGGTGGTTGACTAATCCATTCCCAAACTCAATCACGATGAGGTGGAAAACATCAAACCTAAGCACTTTAATCTTGCGACAAGGTAGCTGACACCAACATAAGCACAACACAGAGATTCCAACGGATTTAGCTAAGGAGAGCAATTCTCGAAGGAGTAATCAATCTTAATATCAACGATTCAAGGTTGGTAACGGAATACCAACCAGCTAGAAACCGATAAACAAATATTGGTAACGGAATACCAATTAACTACAAGTCGATAATCAAATATTGGTAATGGAATACCAATAAACTAGAAACTGATAACAAATATTGGTAACGGAATACCAATGAACTACAAATCAATAATCAAACATTGGTAACGGAATACCAATGAACTACTCTGGGAAATCAATTTCTAACTAGGTACTAAATCTTATTTAGTAACCATAAGGACGAGTCATTAGGAATTATACTATTCCCAATATTCAGAAACTCGAGTATCGATTTTAGAAAATCAGAAACATCGAGAAGGTGATGGATAAGTAGTGCACAACTTATTACTTCGGAACAACATGATTCAAGATAATTTTCCGCCAAAAATCTCAAATCGTAGAAACATCGACAATTAACCAAAGAAGCAATACACAACTTCTCTAACAAGACGAGATTAAACCAAAGAGGTTGTAATCCCCAAAAATTTTGATTCAGAAGGGTTAACAAACATGCGGAGATAATTGTCGACCCAAATGATTCAAACAAACAAGGGATGAATATCAAAAGAGCTCATCCTTTCGATATTCATTTCTAAGAACAACGCAAGGCTAAGTCCATAAGTGAATTGACTATAGCACTTCCGGATGATCGACTAGATCATAGATTTGAAGAAAGGAATTATTGAGTTTGTCGTGGATCGCAAAATCTCAAATTTCCCTCCCCAACGGGAACTCTCATTCTCTCGAGTGATCGTTCACTAGAGAAAATAAGAAGACCCATGGAATCACAAGGATGCTAAATTCTCTTTAGCAAATCGAAACAAGGATTAATAATTACGCGAGATTCTCAATCACTAAGAATTCTCGAAAATCAAAGATCTGAAATCCAGAAACAAGAGACATAAATAAATAACTTTTTGGGTTGTTCCTGGAGTTATTTAATTTACTCAAAAAAAAGATTCAAGATAATTTCTAATTGAAAATATTGAACCACTCAAATTCTTGGAATTGCTTCAAGGAAATCTAGAAATAAATTATCTAGAAAGATAACGAACGATTACGAAAAATCGCAAAATCCCAAAATATTATTATTCTGATTAACTTATTAATGGTTAATTTAATTTTAGGGATCATTTCAAATGTCGGATTGTCACATAATGGTGTTTAGGAATTCCGAACTACCACATTACGTCCCACGTCTCGTTCGAGATCCTTGACGCACCTGATGGACAAGTTAACACAAGAATGTCCTCACAATTTCTAACGTTCACGCAGATCTCGCGAAAATATACAAGTTCAACAAATCATTCGGGATGGCATAAAGGAAATAAAATTCCTTTATCAACTTACGAATAAAATACAAATGATATCTTTTCATAACGAAGAACACATTCGATGTATATCAAAAGAACATAAATAAAATAATCTCTGAACAAGGTAAATGACATTAAGGAATTAATGGCACGTACATTGACTCAAGAAGAGGGATCAGAAGAAGCGGGATGCTTTCCCTCATTCTTGATCTTGAGTTTGGAATGCAACGAGGTAACACAAATGTATCATTGCGCATTTGTTGAGTCAATTTAGCACAAATACTTGGTGACTCACACCGGCGCAACGAGGTAACAAAGGAGTTGTTTTAGCCCGAAGGCTTGGTGATCTCACACCGAACTAGAACTACATAGCTGACAACAAGGGAGTAGATTTAGTCACAACGACATGGTATCTCCATACCAATCGACAAGAAACCAATAGACTATGTTAGGTACGTAACGACGTACGAAACAATCTTAACTAGAAAACACAAAATATCAGGATCAAAGGCGCTTACGACGTGCGTAACGACGCATGGGCAAGATATCCAATGATTGATCATCTACAAGGATCATAAATGATCAACAAGATAAGTGTGATACACGATAGTTTTCAAATGCACAAGTCTAGTAATTATCCGTCAAAGCAAACAAAAGGGTCCATAATCCTCATGTTTACTAAGGCGTTTAATTAAATTTCTCGTACGATTGAAGTAGTCATGACAATGTCGAAATACGATCACCGAAGCGATCGACAACTTGAAATTTATGTTCTAATAATGTAATTTATTCAAAGACAGACATCGGTTAGCAACTTGAGTCAAAGAATAAAACAGAAGCACCACTAGAGCACACGGGCCCTAGATGGACTATAGAATCAACCCGAAAGAGAACAAGTTGATAACTATTCTAAAAGACTAAAAACAGGACACTTGAGACATAATCACCCCTCCGTTAGAAGGTACACTGGTTGAACCGGCACTTGCATGGCTGCGACCAACTATTTCGCTTCTTTAAGGAAAAAGAAGGAAGACAAAGTTAGTCCCAAGTTGAATTCAAACGACTCGAATTCAATCAAAATGGAATCGTATAGGAAGATAAGCTATGACGGGTCTTAGGACTCTAACTAAAACCCTAAGGCACGATTCTCGAGAGAGGCTTAAGACAATACCATCGTCATGCTATCTTACACTGTTCCGAAAAGTTGCTCTGATACCAAACTGTAACGCCCCGCCTCTATACCCACTATCGTCTGGTTCATTTCAGAGAAATGTCGCAGACCATAACGGAGAATGAGGTTTGTGAAGGGCGACCGATTGTATAATTGCTCCATGTGAGGAATTCACATCGAATTCTGGTACCGATTAAAATTTTGGCATGACCATTCGGCACATAGGGCAACTACACAACGGCTATATGCAATCCGGAAAGCAGTATAAAGTAGCCAACAACAACAATATAAATATGGTATATCTCAAAGCCAGGCACAGAATAATCATATCACAAAGGCGGAATAGATATGAATAAACCAAGGATGTGTACAAAAAGATAGTGGTCAACAAAGATCCACTAATCAAAAAAGAATAAATACATGCACCATGATCTAAACAAAAGAATATGTACACAACAAGTGATAACGACATGGGTACAAAAGTACATAAAACTACGGAGACAGAGTAGCAAGATGAAAGTGGAAGATCAATCCTGCGAGTAGTCCCAGAGGAGTACCTAAAATGACTCGGCCTGACCCGAGTATTATTTATAAGGAAATAAACAATAAACGGATCAGTCTAGCTGTACTTATCAAATAAACTGAGATAACGAGAGATATAACACAGGATGACATGATTCCACTAATACATCTAATCATAAGTAAATATGAAACATGGCATGTCAACGCAACTATCTCTAAATGATCTCTTAGCTAATGTAGAATGTAACATTCCAATAATCATAAATCAACAAGAAATCATAAATCATCAAGTAATCATAAATCACTAAGTAATCGTAAATCACCAAGTAATCATAAATCATCAAGAAATCATAAATCATCAGGACATCATAAATCACCAAGAAATCATAAATCATCAAGACATCGTAAATCACCAAGAAATCATAAATCATCAAGACATCATAAATCACCAAGACATCATAGAAAACATCACCAAGAGGCAGGCCTGTTCACAAAGATGAGATACGATCTCTAGGTAGCGAACCTATATGTTTGAGCCGAAGCTCCCCACGAAGCCGGGTCGTGACCTCGGAAGAGAGAAAACACATAAATTGTGAAATCCCTAGGAAACATCATAAATCATAGAAAGTTGGACCGAAGTCCCATAGGTGAAATCCAAGAATCGTAAATCCCACTTGGGCGATCGAGGACCACAAAACACAAGTCGTAAAGGATCACATCGACCCGAGTGAATAGAAATTACTCCGAGCTAGTTAATATAAGAAAATAGCAACATGTCCCATAACTACATGCTATTCTCGAATATTTACACAATCGTAATTGGTTCCTATTCAAAACAGAGAAAATCATAGAAGGAGCATTGCCATGATTTTCGATCGGACGAGTCCAAGAATTAACCATCGAAGCAAAAGCAAGGGTTCATAGTCCTTGATTTTACTAAGACGTTTAATTAGATTTCTCATACGAACGAGAAAAAGGTTTATAAAATATATACTAGTAGATTTGAAGAAGGTTCATAAAACGATTTCGTAAATTAGCTTCGTATAATGAAGTAAGATTGGAAACCATTTTAGTACAAGAATTTGATATATACTAATAACATAAAATCTCTTTATATAACTTCAAAGTGGCAATAAACAATAGTACGATTGCCGAGGCAATCGACCAAGGGGGTTCACGTCACAATGACGTGATCTCAAATCATAAATCATAAACTCACATCACGACAACATACATGAAATCAAGGGATAACGGTTGTAATTTCGATCAACGAACGAATCGAAATCCCAAACTAGCACCCGAAGGCTTTTAAACCACATCGGAACAGACTCGAAGGATATCGATTCGATAATTCACGTTTTAGAGACGTGAATCATATTAGCAAGAGTATCGAATAAACTCGATATACAAAGCGAACGGGCTTTAGAATGATCACTTATTCAATTCACATCATAAACAAATGCTAATCTACCAAGAAGGATCAACATTGGAAGAATCACATGAGAATCAAAGTCGAGGAATCGAGATGCAGAAATCTACGAACTAGAGAAACTGACAAGTCACAAACGAAGTCGAAATGGGCCGAAACTTGGCCGGGAATGAGCTCAAACGATACAAAACTATTGACCGTGGTACACTGGTCAATAGCAGTTTCAGGTAGATAGACGTCTGACATGTAGTGATAGACGTCTGTCACTACAGGAAGCAGTTTTTTTTATTTTTCCCGAGAGTCGGGACAGACGTCTGACCCATTTTGGTCAGAGGTCTGAGCTGAAGCAATTAAGAATTTTAATTGCCAATGAAGGTGCAATCAGCCTCGGATGAGTCCTGGACCAATGGTGATGGTATATGATGATTTCTAAGTGAAAATGAAGCGCCTAAGGCTCACCAAAACATCATATAACACCAACAAACATGCACACACACATACGAACATGAATTGCTATGATTTCGATTATATATTCAAAAATGAACTAATTCTCTAATCGAAGCAAATCAAATACAATTCAAACTATGGCACAATTGGGTTATATACATGCAAATAAGGCTTCAAAGACTTGCCGCGACAAATTATAGCACCCAAAAGCACATACACAAACAATCACATAAGAGATTTGCAATGATTCAGCTCATAAATTCAAATGTGAACTAAATTCCAAATCAAAGCACACCGAAGCAATTCAAGCGACTTGTGAAGACTTAGAAATTTGCCGGGGGCAATGGAACTTCACAACATCACCAAATCAACTCATATCATATACATTAGATTGTGTGAATAACATATGTCATGATTTCTATCCCAAATGAAATTCAAACTAATAAACCGGGAAGTGTAAATTATCATAACCAATTCAACAAGCAAATGCAACATGATATGGTCCTAAATTACACTTGTACAAGCACAAACGCTTATGGCATAGATGTGAGTTCATAAAGAACTCACCTTTGCTTGCTAGAAGCAAGAAATCAACCCAAAGCTTTGCTAAATCAACCTCTCCTCAACAACACTTAAGAATCTTCAACCTAAACATGAATGCACAAATTTCCTAGAAGTTAGGTCATAGGAAATACCACAAATTGAAGAGGAGACAAGGTGGAGAAGATGGAGAGGAGCTTACCTAAGCTTTTCATTGGATTTGCACTTGATTTTAACAAGATGGATGCTTGGAATCAAGAACCCTAGCTTAGGAATTCTAATTTCCCCTTTCCACTCCCCATTTTCTATTTTCTTTGAATTGTGAGGAAGAATGAATGAAGGTGGAGGGAGCTAGGTGAGTTATAAGAGTTGGCTAGGTTAGCTAACCAAGCGCTAGCCCAAAGTTTCAAATCTCTGAAACTCAGAACATATCGAACCTTATAGTTTTTGAACACCTAAACGACGTTTTGAACTCGATAGAAGTAGCTTTGAGTCCAAACTCGTCCATATGTAGAAAGTGATATTTTGGTCTTATATCCAAACGAAAAAGACCAAAATCTCCCAACTCAAAAGGTATCGATGTTTATAGTCAAAAAGGTCGTAAACGATGATCCGGACTCAATGGAAGTGGTCCCGAATCCTAATTTTATCATTTGTGAAAAACGAAATTTTGAGTGACACATAAGATACGACGATATATTTAGACAAAATATCTAAATCTATTATCATCGAATGAGCGGGTTGTTACAACCATCAACTATCGAACATTCCATATTAACCCAATTCGTCATCAGTAAATCGCACCCCATCTCATCCATTATTAACTTCCGTTATGCTTGCTACTGTTGCGGCACCATCTCCCTGACCCAACGATACTGCTTGTTCAGTACCCACTACTGCTTCCGCCATGCCTCAACGTTGCAAAAACCCCTTGCACTGATACTTCTCTTCTTCCAACTGGCTATCACGCATCCTGATAACATTCATTGACTTCTCTGTTAGCATCGATATCCTAACTACACCAACGCATCACCTGTCACGACACCTCCCCGTTGATCGGAGTCTCCTCACGCGATGCCATCGCGATCCTGAAACTGCCAACCCCAAACTCAACTAATCGCTTGCCCTATCTCAGCCGGTTTGAGTTCGAACTTTCCTAGTGACATCGCACGAGATAACTTCGGATTCGGTTGCCACTTCTATTTGGCACGCACTCAAATTTAGGATTGGATTTTGAAGAATCGAACAAAGGAATGTGACGATTTCGATTTTTTTTTTTTTTTTTTTTTTTTTTGCCAGAATCGGTTTTCGATTGGGAAAGAAAATCAAAGGAATTGGCTTTAAATTATCTCATGAATGGAAATCGAGGAGTAGTGACCAATTTCCTTTCTAAATGAATTGATTTCTAAGTAAGAAGGAAAACAGACGGATTTATAGAAGGGAAGAAGAAGTCGCTTTCCCTTTTAGTACAGAATAGGGTCTAAAAATTCAAACTAGGCATGTGGGAATTAATTTGATTTGATTTAAGGAGATTTTTATTCTTTTAAAATAGATTTTGATTTGATTTTGATCCTATCCACAAATCAAATAAATCAGGGTCCATTAATTTAAACCATGAACCGCTATTTTAACGTAACCACTGTTATTTCAACAGTGTAACACTATTCTGAACTAACTGAATATATTTTGATATTTAATTCGAACGTAAATATAAATAACCAAAATAAATTAATATAATATAATTTAAATTCAAAAACAAATAAATTCTTTGATAATAAATTATTATTATTATTATCTTTTAAATTCAAATAAAAATTCATATAAATCATTTTGACTCCATTTCAAATTAAATTACTTAAGATCCTCGTATTACTATAATTATATCGATAAATCAAATATAAAAATCGATTTATATTATCAGCTGAATATTTTAAAACAATATTAAATATTTAAAATAAATTGACAAAAATCCGGGTCGTTACAGTGATTATACAAATATTGTTATGGAAATTTGAAAGATATATTTATATCGTTATTTCCAATACGATATTTGTTGGTCGTAGAATTTGATATTGAATATAAGCCGATATACTTTCTATTCAGAGCCTTGTATATAATATCAAATGTGATTTGGGTTTGTTGTGAATGGTGTCTTCATTAACACTGTTCTTAAACCCAGTTGAGAAAAAGATTAAATCTATTATTTAGATTTAATGAAGTGTACCAATTAAATGGTATTTAATTGGAATTAAATTGGAATTGATTTTTCGGTTTATCATGAATGGTGTTTTAAATAACACTTGTTCTTTAATCCGATAATAAATAGAATGTGATCTTGGGTTTATCGTGGACCGTGTTTTAAATGACATTGGTTCTTTAATCCAGTTAAAGACAGGAGGTGATTTCCTAAGTGAAACAATCGTTGAATTGATTTTTGGGAAGATTAAAACTAAGTGGAGTTTTAATGAATCTTTAATTAGATTGAAATGATCGAGAATGGAGTATCACCAGTTTTGCTCCAGGCGATAGTTAAATCTTTAATTAGATTTGAACGTGAAATGGTAATTGAATTTACCGATAACACCGTGGTGTTAGATATGAAGTATGACCAGTTTTACTTCATGGGATGCATAGGTTGGGATTGGGAAATAAAATAAATGATTACTTCGGTGTGGTTCGCTAATCCCGACTAGTTTGAATTGATATTCAAAGAAGATTAAAAAATAAATTTAAAGAATTTATCTTTGATAAAATTAATGGGAACCTTTCCCAAAGTATAAGAATATTTGAATAAAAGAATATTCTAAATTGGAATGAGGCTTATGTTGTGTTTGTGTAACACTTGTTTATTATATACGCGAGTTATTCAGAAAGGCCGGGTTTATCCCATTCTGAATAACTAATTCGACGTGGTGTCGAAGATGAAGACGGTGGTTAAAGACCGGAGGTCTTCACATCGTTTGGATAATTACTGATGATTTTGATTGGGCCGTACACCCAAGAGGAGGGAATCAGGTAGTGATCGTCCAGACATACTTGGTGATAGATGGATATGCGAGGTACCAGGTGCCTCCGGTTTCGTTCAGGCCCAGAATGGACTTGTAAATGGACTGTGTGTCTGACATTGGATTTTATTCTATGTGATTGATTTCTATTAAATATATATCTGTTTGGCGGTAGAGAATTTATTCTCTTGCTTAACGCCCTTCTCTGAGACGTACGAGCTCAGAGATTATATATTGATGGATATAAACTCATGGAGTGAATTGCCTGTGTGGCATGCTTAAGTGGCAATACGATCAAGGCTTTTGTTGAAAAGCAAAGTATTGCGGTTGATGATCAAAGCACCGCCTGTGTGGCATAGCTTTGTGTAACGTTGATTCGCGAGCCTCACACCCCGGTTGCGAACCAGAAACAGGAGAGGACATCAGGGAGGGCATGCATTTCCTTCTAGCTAGAAGTGGCGTCCGTGGTTTTACACGCCCTAACGATTTTGTCTTATGTGGTTGTTGCTGTTGTGAGGCGCCTCGGATATTTGGGTCGATCCGGGACCGATGGAGTAATTGGACTCATTGACACCCCAAAGGGTGGGGAAACGTAGTGTTCAGGCATTTTAATCCACATCGGTGGACCGGCCCTGACGATACAAGGGCCCACCTGAGTCTGGGTCCTTAGGGGCGGGCTAGAGCGTCTCGTAGCGATGAGGACTATCTTTTGCCTCAGTTCACAGATGGAAATCCAACTTCCAATACGTGATATTGCAGTTTTGATTGTAAACCTAAAGATGGCGACATGATATATGGTACCCATGCCATCTATGATTGATACTTATTATTGAAATTGTTTTGACACTGTGCACCTATAGTAATAATAAAATATGAAATTTAGCGTATCAAGCATTCTTTGGCTATTATAAGGTAAAACCCTATCCTCCGGTTTGTGTTGCATTGTGTGATGGGACATGGGTCTTATAATAGCTTCATTGTTCTTTATTTAGCATTGCACTGTTGTTTTATGCACTGATGTTCTTGGGAGGAAACCAGTTCCGTGTTATACGGCGTGGTCCCTTGATTTACCTAACTTTAAAATAAAGATTAATAACTATTTTAGTTCTCACACCAGTCCCATGACTGACCTGTAGTTTATTGTTTTAACCTAAACTCTAGGTGCCTTTATTTTGACACGGGCAGCTAGTAGTTTTGGTTTTGCAGATCTATATTCACAGGAACCTGGTTTACAGCTGGAACGATACTCGGAAAGCTCTGTATCCGTGTATTACTTTTAGTTGTGTTTTGTATTATTTTTCCGCTGCTATATAATTTATTGTAATCTCTGATAGTTTATGATGTGTAATATTTATTCATACTCCGTATATTCTTGTATTCTGATGGAATTGTTGTAATAAACAATGAAATGTTCTTCTGTTCGTGTTCTGATCTATCTTGTACGGACGGTAATTCATCCTTTCTCTTCTCTTCGGAGAATGGGGAAGTTCGGGTCGCTTCATTTTGGTATCAGAGCTTTGGTTTACAAAGCTCGAGAACAAAACACGTTAAAACCAAATGAAAGAATTCATCAGAAATTGGATTAGTAATATCCAATGAGAATGACTCGTTAGAGATTGGATTAGTAGTATCCTAGAACGAGTGTGAAGAGTATATTTTTAAAATGAAAACAAGTTTTGTTTTGAAAATTTAATTCAATTATTCATATTTGAATATTTATTTGTATTGATTTGGACAATCCAATATATAAAGACTTTGCATATACGTCTGATCCACGGGTATTCGAAGTTTTAATATACTAGATAGATATAGAATCACACTCTAGTCGCTCGAACATGATTCTGATGATTGACGCGTCATCATCAGAATTTATTTTCGTGTTTCGAAAGTGGGATTTCTATATATTTCCAATTGACTGGTGTGAGAACCAAAACTTGATAGGGCTTATTGTTGTGATTTGGCATCAAAAATCTGATTTTAGACTATGTATCAAAATTATGAATTTGAAATGATAATCAACTAATTGATTGATGGTTATGTTGTTTGATTATTGTTCTGATTAATTAAATGTTGAACCTTTAGCCAAATTGAACCAAATAGTGAATTGTATTGAAAATTTATCACATATGCATGCATGTACATGTACTTACATTGAACAGGTCATAGCAAAGGAGGCTAGAGAAGAGGAATAATTGTTTGCCCGACAAATAGGTACATGTTTATTGTATTTCTTGGGTTTGGATGATTTTATGAGCCGATTAGCTAGCCGCTTGGCTATTTCTTTTTCTTTTTGGATTGATGAGGGCCATGGGAGGCTATTTGAAATATCCCGAAGTCCCCGGTGCAGGGGAGGTTATGGTGAAATTTTTCGAAAATTTAGGGTGTTAGCCAAATTTTTGAAGAAATTGAAAAGTTCTTAGAAACTGAAAAGTTGAAGAACTTAAGCCGTAATGAAAATAAGGGAAGTTGAGTTGATTGGTTAAACAACTTTCGGCTTCATTCTTTTTCGGGGACGAAAAGTTTTTAAGTGGGGGAGATTGTAATAACCCGGAAATCTGAGCCAATTTAAAAATTTTATTTTGGCAAGTTTAGTGAATTTTGAATATTTAAAATGAAGT
Organism: Allium sativum; assembly: GCA_030737875.1. NCBI lineage: Eukaryota > Viridiplantae > Streptophyta > Magnoliopsida > Asparagales > Amaryllidaceae > Allium > Allium sativum. Next base: position 9,661,885 of record CM060913.1, read on the forward strand.
ATTTTGAATAATAACGACGAGAAATTTATTTTGAATAGAATTAGAACGTATATATTTATTTGAATCGTCGTTAGAATATAAATATTTATTTATAATTATAAAAGGAATTGAAAATGGCGCGATAGTTTGAAAATTCGATTTAAAAATTCAAATGAATGTACAGGGTTCAAAATAAACTGGATTTTAGCGAAACCAAAAATATCTGAATCAATTTGAGAATATCATTCCATCGAATCCGAAAAATTGAAATTTCATAGCGGGAACCAAAAGTAATGCCTAGTTGAAATTTCAGAATAGTCGCTATGTAATTTTGAGCCCTTAAAAATGGAATTTTTGCAAACGACCTCGGTTTTCAACGAAACCACTTTTGTTGGATCCATGATGTCAAGTTATTGCTAGGTTTCAAAATTCAGTATTTTTTGAATCAATATGTGAGCGTGGAAAAGGAAAACGTGTTTGACCAGTTTCAATTGATTTTAATCGACTGGAAAGTGGCCATTTTTCAAACGGTCTCAGAATCTGACGAAATTAGTTTTGTTAGGACCATATCGTCAATACGAAGCTAGAAAATATTTTTTGGAAATTTTTCTAATTAGTATGTGGGTCCGGTAAATTGAAATGCGCGTTCAAATTCAATATATAGAGTTATATTTTGATTTTGACGAAAACTGATCGAAATGATCAAATCAGCCTGCGATACATATCCCATCGTGTTCGGAATGGGGGTAATTAGCTATGAACGATAGTCGATGGGTTCGATTTCGAGTTCAAAATTAAAAGTTGCTTTTTGAAATCAAATAATTAAATAATTGAAAAAGAAAAGAAAAAGGGGATCGACGGGGGAGGAAGCCGCCGCCCTCCTCCTCGACACTCCCCCCCCCCCCCCTCACGCGATTCAGGCTGCCGTCCTCCTCCTCGACACCCCCTCCCCCCTCGCGCATCTCCCTCTTTCCTCCTCCCCCTTTTCCAAATCAGCGCGCCCCCTATTTCCCCCAAAACCCACGAACCCGCAACCGCAGCCATCCCCTGGCGGGCCCCCGACCACCGCACCGCGCGCCACTTCCTCTGGCCGACGCCGCCCCCCTCTTGAAACCGCCATCCCAAATAAAAACAGCCCCCTTTCCTCCAAATGAAAAGTAAGTATTTATTTTAATGATTTCCTTTGTTAATAATCAGATTAATTATATGTAGTGTACATGAAAGATGGTTTTTTTATAAACATAGAAAGCTTTGATTTTTATTTATATTGTTAACATAGAAAGCTTTGATTTTTATGTTAATAAAAATAAAGATTTGTATGACAATGAAGTTATAATTTTTATATGTGAATGATGATAAAAAGATTTGATTTTCTTTTATTCGCATAAAAATATGATTTTTATATTATATAGATAATAAAAATTCGATCTTTATATCATAGGAAGAATAAAAATATGATTTTTATTCATGTAGAGTAATAGAAATATAATTTTTATTATATTACTAGCAAGATAAAAATATAATATTTATCATGGAAGTAGTGTTGTAAAGGAGTAATTTTTACATGGGTAGTAGAGATATAAAAATACGATCTCTATATATAAAAATATGATTTTTATATAGAGAATAGCGTGATAAAAATATGATCTTTATTATATGAACACCATTATAAAAATAGAATTTTTATCTATAAAGTAGCGGTGTAAAAATATAATTTTTATCTATATAGTAGCGGTATAAAAATGTGATTTTTATCCATATAGACTGAATATAAAAATGTGATTTCTATATACATAGCAACAATATAAAAATGTGATTTTTATATATGTAGTGGCTACGGACAATGTAATTGACAAAAGGCAAAGAACGTCGAAGACTCCTACATATGAAGAGTCGTGGCGGTTGGTTTAGCTTATCGGTGAGAACTCCTCACTTTTATTTTTATTTCTAGTTTGAAATATATACTAGGATGCAGACAGTGCTTAGTAGCACCCGACACCCGTCGTCCACAGACCATGGATGATATGTTTGTTTGATTGTTGTGTAGTGAAATTTGATTGTGTGATGGTGAATGAAATAAAATATTTTATACTGGAAAATATTTTATAGTTAAAAATATGATTTTTAACGTATATATAAAATAAATATTTATAAACAAATTGGACGATTTGTTTATATACACTGATTTGACAGATATTGATTGGGACGAAAAATTTTACACATCGCCCAACCGCACAAATAAAATATGTGTTTGTTGATTTGAAACCCCACACGGGTATTGGGATGATATTTGACGTACACTAATCCCGATTGTTTAGTTGTATGTCAATCGATGGGTTGACAGACTGTGTAAGCGTTAACTATTTATATTTAATGCTTATGCAGTTGTGTGGTGCACTCCGGATGATGGTTGATTATTTATCGTTGTTGTTATATACATGTGTTGTATGGAAATCCATATAATTAACGTTATATGGTAATTGATTGGGCCTCATTCCAATATTGAAAATAAATTCATGTGTTGAATTGAAAATAAATTCATGTGTTGAATTGAAAATAAATTCATATGTTGAATAAAAGCCGTGTTGATTAGATTGTCTCCATTTAGACGTGAACGATATTTATATCGATTTTATTCATTTTTAAAATGAATATAGAAAAGAAAGTGATTTCAAAATTTAACATTTTGAAAATATTATCATTTGTATACCGATGATGTGGAATATTCAATTTCGACTAGAAGTTGAATATGAAGTTGAAACCATTTTGAAAACAAATTTAAAACGATTTATAGAATACGTTTTAAAAGGAAATCGACGAAATATATATATATATATATATATATATTATATATATATAATGGCCTGAATAGAACGCGCCGCGCCCCGGTAGTTCACGAATTTCGACCATTGACTTCGAATTGATATTACGGGAGATCCTACTGTCGGATTCTCCTAAAACCGGAACCGTTGGGTTCGTATCGTAAAGAGCTTTCTAACGAATATTAGAAATTTGGAATCTAACGGTTGGATTTGGAATTATGTCCAAATCAAATTTGGAAAAGGTCGCTGTAAATGCAGTTCGATGGTCGTTGATGGAAATCGACTGTACGGGCCTTGATAAAATTATTAAAAATACTAATAATTTGTGTAAAATCATAAGAAATGATTTGTGAAGAATTGGGATGAAAAATTCCAAATTTGAAAAGATAAAAATAGATTTTTATCGAAATGAACTAGTTTTGAACTAGAATTATAATTATATTTATTTTTAAAATAAATAAAGTGGATTTGAAATGGTTTTGAAAATAACCAGAATTTCCAATAATTGAATTGGAATGGATTTGAATCGAAATTATCTTTGGAATATTTAGATGTTGGATTTCGTGATTATACAGATATTGTTATGGAAATTTGAAAGATATATTTATATCGTTATTTCCAATACGATACTTGTTGGTCGTAGAATTTGATATTGAATATAAGCCGATATATTTTCTATTCAGAGCCTTGTATATAATATCAATGTGATTTGGGTTTGTTGTGAATGGTGTCTTCATTAACACTGTTCTTAAACCCAGTTGAGAAAAAGATTAAATCTTATTATTTAGATTTAATGAAGTGTACCAATTAAATGGTATTTAGTTGGAATTAAATTGGAATTGATTTTTGGATTTATCGTGAACGGTGTTTTAAATAACACTTTTTCTTTAACCCGATAATAAATAGAATGTGATTTTGGGTTTATCGTGGACCGTGTTTTAAATGCCATTAATTCTTTAATCTAGTTAAAGACAGGAGGTGATTTCCCAAGTTAAACAATCGTTGAATTGATTTTTGGGAAGATTAAAATTAAGTGGAGTTTTAATGAATCTTTAATAAGATTGAAATGATCGAGAATGGAGTATCACCAGTTTTGCTCCAGGCGATAGTTAAATCTTTAATTAGATTTGAACGTGAAATGGTAATTGAATTTACCAATAACACTGTGGTATTAGATATGAAGTATGACCAGTTTTACTTCATGGGATGAATAGGTTGGGATTGGGAAATAAAATAAATGATTACTTCGGTGTGGTTAGCTAATCCCGACTAGTTTGAATTGATATTCAAAGAAGATTAAATAATAAATTTAAAGAATTTGTCTTTGATAAAATTAATGGGAAACTTTCCCAAAGTATAAGAATATTTGAATAAAAGAATATTCTAAATTGGAATGAGGCGTATGTTGTGTGTGTAGCACTTGTTTATTATACACGCGAGTTATTCAGAAAGGCCAGGTTTATCCCATTCTGAATAACTAATTCGACGTGGTGTCGAAGATGAAGAGGGTGGTTGAAGACCGGAGGTCTTCACGTCGTTTGGATAATTACTGATGATCTTGATTGGGCCGTACACCCAAGAGGAGGGAATCAGGTAGTGATCGTCCAGACACACTTGGAGATAGATGGATATGCGAGGTACCAGGTGCCTCCGGTTTCGTTCAGGCCCAGAACGGACTTGTAAATGGACTATGTGTCTGGCATTGGATTTTATTCTGTGTGATTGATTTCTATTAAATATATATCTGTTTGGCAGCAGAGAATTTATTCTCTTGCTTAACGCCCTTCTCTGAGACGTACGAGCTCAGAGGTTATATATTGATGGATATCAAACGCATGGAGTGAATTGCCTGTGTAGCATGCCTAAGTGGCAATATGATCAAGGCTTTTGTTGACAAGCAAAGTCTTGTGGTTGATGATCAAAGCACCGCCTGAGTGGCATAGTTTTGTGTAACGTTGATTCACGAGCCTCACACCCGGTTGTGAACCAGAAACGGGAGATGACATCAGGGAAGTCATGCGTTTCCTTCTAGCTAGAACTGGCGTCAGTGGTTTTACACGCCCTGACGAGTTTGACTTATGTGGTTGTTGCTGTTGCGAGGCGCCTCGTATATATCGGTCGATCCGGGACCGATGGAGTCATTGGACTCATTGACACCCCAAAGGGTGGGGAAACACAGTGTTCAGGCATTTTAATCCACATCAATGGACCGACCCTGACGATCCAAGGGCCCACCTGAGTCTGGGTCCTGAGGGACGAGCTAGAGCGTCTCGAAGCGGTGAGGACTATCTTTTGCCTCAGTTCACAGATGGAAATCCAACTTCCAATACGTGATACTGCGGTTTTGATTGTAAACCTATATATGGCGACATGATATATGGTATCCATGCCGTCTATGATTGATACTTATGATTGAAATTATTTTGACACTATGCACCTACAGTAATAATAAAAGATGAAATTTAGCATATCAAGCATTCTTTGGCTATTATAATGTAAAACCCTATCCTCCGGTTTGTGTTGCATTGTGTGATGGGACCTGGGTCTTATAATAGCTTCATTGTTCTTTATTTAGCATTGCACTGTTGTTTTATGCACTGGTATTCTTGGGAGGAAACCCGTTCCGTGTTATACGGCGTGGTCCCTTGATTTACCTAACTTTAAAATAAAGATTAATAACTGTTTTAGTTCTCATACTAGTACCATGACTGACTTGGAGTTTATTGTTTTAACCTAAACTCTGGGTGACCTTATTATGACACGGGCAGCTAGTAGTTTTGGTTTTGCAGATCTATATTCACAGGAACCTGGTTCACAGCTGGAATGATACTCGGAAAGCTCTGTATCCGTGTATTACTTTCAGTTGTGTTTTTTATTATTTTTTCGCTGCTATATAATATATTGTAATCTCTGATAATTTATGATGTGTAATATTTATTCATACTCCGTATATTCTTGTATTCTGATGGAATTGTTGTAATAAACAATGAAATGTTCTTCTGTCCGCGTTCTGTTCTGTCTTGTACTCACGGTAATTCGTCCTTTCTTTTCGGAGAATGGGGAAGTTCGGGTCGCTTCAGATGATTACCTTGGTAAGGCTCGATAATCCCGACTAGTTTGATAAACCTTAATTTGGTTTAAATTGTGAAAAGAATATTAAAGTAAAATAATATTCTAAATTGGAATGAGGCGTATGATAAGTTTTTACATCACTTGATTATAAGACACGCGAGTTATTTGGAAAGACCGGGTTTAACCCATTCTGAATAACTGATACGGCGTTTAAATGTCGATGATGTGAAGATGGTGGTTAAAGACCAGAGATCTTCACATCGTTTGGATGATTACTGATGTCTTGATTGAGATGTACACCCAAGACAAGGTAATAAGTGGGGATCGTCCTAACGTACTTGGAGATCGACTGGATATGCGAGGGTCTCTCTCCTGTATTGGACATATGGGACAAGGAATATTGTGCCTCCGATTTCGTTTAGACCCAGAACGGACTTGCAAATGGATAGTGTGTCTGACATTGTATTCCTTTATACTGTATTTTTTGATCTCTGCTAAATATATATATCTTTTTGGTGGCGAAGAATTTATTCTCTTGCTTAACACCCTTCTCTGAGACGTACGAGCTCAGAGGTTATAAATTTGTGGAAACCAGTGGTACTGTATGGATTGACAGTGTGGCATGCTGATATGCAAATGATCAAGGCTTTTGTTGAAAAGTAAAGTTTTGTTGTTGATGATCGAAGCACAACTTTAATTAGCATAGTTTGTGTAATATTAATTCGTGAACCTCACATCTTTATATGAACCAAAAACGGGATAATAACTACATGGAAATGGACATATGTTAGTTCTAGCTACGAGTAACATCATGGTTTGGATCCCAGACTGTTTACTTATGTGGATGTTGCATATTATTTGATGGAAAGCGAGGTACCTCGAAATTCAGGCCGATTGAAAGGCGATTTGAGTCCCTAGTTGCTCTAGAGTGGTCGACATACTAACCCATTTTGGAGGTTCGATAGAACTGGCCAACATATAGTTTATGGTATAACTAATCATCGACAGATGACGGGCCATGAAGAACCAAGGGGTTCACTGCGGGGGATCCTGAGGCATTTGCTAGAATGTCTCGAAATCCATGAGGAAGATCCCTTGCCTCCGTTCATAGATGGAAATCCAATTTCCAATACGTGATTTTATGGTTTTAGTTGTAAAACTATATGGCGACGTAATATAATGGTACCTATCCCGCCTATGATTGATACATATATATTTGAAGTTGATTTCTTCACTTGTAGTAATAATAAAAGATGAAATTTCGCATATCCAGCACATTTGGCTATTATAAGGTAACACTCTATCCTCAACTACATTCATTGTGTGATGGGACTTGGGCTTATAATAGCTTCATTTTTCGCTTTAGAATTGCGCTGTTTATTTTTATGCACTGGTATCCATGGGGGATAAACCCGTTTCGTGTTATACAGCGTGGTCCCGTGATTTACCTAACTTTAAAATAAAAACTAATAACTGTTTTAGTTCTCACACCAGTCCCAAGACTGACTCGGAGTTTATTGTTTTAATCTAAACTTCGGATGCCTATATTTTCCATACGGGCAGCTAGTAGTTTTGGTTTTCGCAGATACTTCTTTTCATAGGATCCTGGATTACAGCTAGAGCTATATTCGGAAAGCTTTGTATCCGTATATCTCTTTCAGTTCTGGTTGTAGATGATTTCCGCTGTACATTATTATGTATTGTTTTTCCGCTGCTTTGTAATTTAAAACTCTGATACATTTCGCGGTAAATTATTTATTCATACTCTGATATATTCTTGTACTCTGATGTAAATTGTTGTAATAGCAACGAAATGTTCTAGTGTATGTTTCTAATGCGTCGTGTTCTCAAAGCAATCTGGTGTTTTCTGATAGGGGAAGTTTAGGTCGTTTCAGTTGAGTATCATAGCTTTGGTTTACAAAGCTCGAGAACAAAGCACATTAGAACCAAACGAAAGAATTCATTGGAGATAGGATTAGTAATATCCTATAAGAATGACTCGTTAGAGATAGGGTTAGTAATACCCTAGAATGAGTTTAAAGAGTGTTATTTTATAAAAACAAATTTAATTTTGAAAATTATTTCTCATTATTCGTACATGAGTATTTTATTTTAAATTGATTTTGGACTGTTGGGTATAAGAAGATTTTTAGTATACGTCTGATCCACGTGCACTGGAAGTCTCAAATATACTGGGTAGATATAGAATCATACTCTAGTCGCCCGGAGATGATTCTGATGATAGCTCGAGCATCATCAGAATTTATGTTCGAGTTTCAAAAGTGGGATATCTATATATTTCCAATTGACTTGTGTGAGAACCAAAACTTAGTTAGAGTTTACTGTTATGATTTGGCATTAAAAATACATTTTTTGAGAATATATATAATTGAAAATTTAATCAACAAGTTGATTGCTGGTTATGATGTTTGATTATTAGTATAACTAATAAAAATATTGTAATGATAATTAATTTAACCAATATTGAAATGAATGATAAATTTAGCTAAATCAGATCAAATATTGAACTGAATTGAAAATTGATTGAAATTGCATATATGTACATGTGTATATAATGAACAGGTCATAGCAAGGAAGCTAAGAAGAGGAATAAAATTGTATGCCCGACAAATAGGTACATATTTACTATATTTATTGGGGTTTGATGATTTTATGATCCGCTTGGCCTTTTCTTTTTCTTTTTGATTGATGTGGGCCCTGTGAGGCAAGTTGGGGTTTTATCGATCAACCCGTACAAAGGGGGTTATGGCGAATTTTTTCGAAAATTTAGGGTGTTACCCAATTTTTTGAGAAATTTGAAAATTCTTAGAAACTGAAAAGTTGAAGGATGAAAGCCAGAATGAAAGTTAAGTTGGTTAGTTAAACAACTTTCAGCTTCGTTCCTTTTCGAGGACGAAAATATTTTAAGTGGGGGAGATTGTAACAACCTGGAATTTCTGAACCAATATAAATTTTTTATTTTAGCTATTTTATTGGGTTTTGAATATTTAAAATGATTTAATTTAAATAATAACGACTAGAAGTTTATCTAAATCGAAGTTAAAACATATAAATTTATTTTAATTATAAAACGAGCCTGAAATGGCGCGGTAGTTTGAAAATTAGATTTTAAATTTCAAATGAATGTATAGAGCTCAAAATAAATCGGATTTTAGTAAAACAAGAAACGTTAGAATCCATTTGACTATATCTTTCTAACGAATATAAGAAACTGAGATTTCACTTTATAAATTGTAAGTTATGTCCAGTTTAAAATTCAAAATAATTGCTATGGAATTTATATATATTTTAATATAATATATAGCCCTTAAAAAGAGCAATTTTGCAAACGACCTCCGTTTTCGACGAAACCACTTTTGTTGGATTCGGAATATTAAATTATTGCTAGATTCCAATTTTCATAATTTTTGGAACTAATATGTGAGCACAGTAAATTTAAACGTGTTTTCAATTTCAGTTTAAATTTAATTGACCAGTTAAAAAGGTCATTTTTCAAACGGTCTCCAAGTTCGATGAAATTAGTTTTGTTGAAACCCTATTTGAAAAACATAGTGAGAATTCCAATTTTCGTAATTTTTGGAGCTTGTATGTGGCTATGCACAATAAATTGTGAACCGATCAGCCATTTAAGCCTGGAAAAGAGCTTTCTGAGCAAACGGACTTGGAATTCGACGAAACCGGTTTTGTTAGGATCATATCGTCAAGACATAGCAGCATGTCAATTTTCATCGCCAACGGAGTTCGTGTGTGACCGTGGCATCGATAACTGTTGAATAGAGAGAGCATGAACTAACAAATTAATAAAATAATAAACCCCCCTATATAATATCTTTTCCTCTTCCCAAACCCTCATTAATTCATCTTCCCCGTCAAATTTGGCAGCAACCCCCCCTCGGAAAATTTCAGAAAAGCCACCAAACACGAAGCAATTTATATCTCTCAATCCATAAGCAATTATCCCAAACGGCTTCTGGTATTATAGATCATGATGATCTATACCTACCACAAAAATTACAGAATTTATCATTGCACGGATTGGGAAGTCGACTGTCAACTCCAGAAAAGCAGTTTTGGTTTTTGGAGGATTGTGAACAAACCGTCGAGTATTTGATAATGGCACCAAAGGGAAAATGGTAGAGGGGAGAAAGCTTGATAGGTTTGTCTTTGTGTGCTCGGCCGGAAGATGAATGTGGTGGCTAGAATTTTTAGATGAACGGAGAAGTTGTTTTGGCCACAGCAATGAGGGAAGATGGACCCACAGCGGCCGCCACAGGCGGAATTAGGTCAGGGGATCTGAAGCAAAGTGGAAGAGGGGAGTGCGGCGGTCCTTCCTGTGGTGGTGCGCGATGACGAAGTGGCCGGAGGAGGGAGAATTTTCGGTCGAAGCAAAATTGGGGCTAAGGCGAAATTCGTGATGACGACGAGGCTATAGGGTTTGGGATCGGTCTAATCGAAGCGCCTCCGATCGCTGGTGGTTCCAGCAGGTGGCGGCGATGCCCAGGTAGGCCCACGGTGGCGCGCGAGGGTGTAGATTAGGTGGAACGACATTGACCAGAAAATGTGAGGGTAAAATAGTTTTTAATTAATTATTTAATTACATATTTAAACTTCATAAGTCCATAACTTTTTGCTACGAGCTCCAAATAGCATGAAACTGGATCTGTTGCGATCATGGAGTCGAGAGCTTCACAACAAAACTAACTCGCTCCAATTTAGATCTTTTTTGAATTTGGGGGCAAATACAAACTTGAACGGTACCAAAATCGCTATTTAAAGACTGGCGGAGTGGAAAACCAAAGGTAAGAACTCTCTCACTCAAATCATTTTTGTTACGTCATTATATCCTAGGTTGCATTTGGGGCTTAGTAGCTCCTGACACTACTTTTTGTACAAACCATGGATGATTTGTGTGATATGATTGTGTTGTGGAAAAATTGATTGTATTGGGTTGATTGATTCTGGTGTATGGCTCGAGCCAGTATCAGGAGAGGGATAATGGTAGACATTATTCCGGTTCTAATACCGCGTCATTATAATGCCGATTTTTTTGAAACTGAAATATATAAATTATTTATATAAAATGTATATAAAATTTTCATAAAAATAAATGGGAATAAATATTCGTTTACAAGTCGGATGGATTGTTTGTGTACACCTATTTATTTGATATTGATTGGGACGATAAATTTTACACATCGCCCAACTACACAAATAATAATCAGTATTTTTTGTTTGAAAACCCCACACGGATATTGGGATGATATTTGACATACACTAATCCAAATATTTAGTTGTTTGTCAATCGATAGGTTTACAGGCTGTGATGAGCGTTATTTATTTATTTTAATGCTTATACAGTTGTAAATTGCACTCTAGATTATGTTTGAATGGTTAATGATTATTTATTGTTATTGTTGAATACATGCGATGTATGAAATCCATATAATGGAAATTACATGGTAATTGATTGAGTCGCATTCCAATTCAGAAATAAAAAATATTTTAAAATAATGAATATTTTAAAAATAATATTCAGAAAAGAATCAAAATATGATTTTGATGTCCGATTTTGGATGGACACAAAAATATATAAAAATATGAAGCCGTGTTAATTATAGAAACGCCATTTAAACCGAACGGGTTTATCGATCGATTTTATTTATTTTATAATGAATATCGAAAAGAAGAGATTTCAAAATCTAATATTCTGAAAATATTATCATTTTAATATTATAATGATATGGAATATTCAATTTTGATTTAAAATTGAAAACGAATTTGTAAACCATTTATAAAATACGTTTTAAATGGAAATTGATGATATATATAATGGGCCGAATAGAACGCGTCGCACAGCGACCGGTCGCGAATTTCGACCATTAACTTCAAATGGACGTAACGGGAGATCTGACCGTCGGATTCTCCTAAATCTGGAACCGTCAGGTTCGTATCGAAAAGAGCTTTCCCGTTATAATAAGGGATTTGATATCTAATGGTTAAATTTAAAAATATGTCCAAATCAGTTTTGGAAAAGGTCGCTGTAAATGCAGTTCGATGGCCGTTTATGGAAATTGACTGTACGGAACTTAATAAAATTATTTAAAATATGGAAAAAATTGTGTAAAATCATAATAAATGATTTGAAAAGAGTTTGGGTGAAAAATTCCGAGTTTGGAAAGATAAAAGATATTTTTATCTAATTGAACTAGTTGTTAACTAGAATAATAATCCAAAGGTTTTTTAAGAAAATAAATTGGAGTTGTAAATGGGTTTTAAAATAACCCGAATTTTTCCAACATATGAATTGGAATGTTTTTGAATGGAAATAATCTTCGGAATATTTTGGTATTGGATTCCGGGATTATATGGATATTGTTGAGGAATTTAGAATATATATATATACACATATATATATCGTTATTCCCAATACGATATTTGTTGGTTTCAGAATTTGATATTGAATATGAGTCGATATAATTTCTATCCAAAGCCTTGTGTTTAATATCAAATTGGATTTTGGGTTTGTCGTGAATGGTGTCTCTAATAACACTGTTCTTAAACCCAGTTGAGATAAGAATAAATCTTTTATATAAGATTTAGAGAAGTTTACCAATTAATTAATATTTAATTGGAGTTGAATTGAAATTGGATTTTTGGGTTTATCGTGAACAATGTTTTAAATAACATTCGTTCTTTAGCCCAATTAACAATGAAGAGATGATTTGGAATTTATAAATCTTGCTACTAAGATTTAAGAGAAATTTTCCAAAGTGAAGTTTTCCAATTTAATATATTAAATTGGAAGCGAATGGAATTCGATTTGGTAATAATCGAGATGAGCTCCTGTAAAGGAAGACCAATAATATATATGGAATTTAAAAGGATTTTCCATTATTCCATTTATATTATTAGTTTGATACGGAAATTTATATCGATTATATATTGATGTGTTTTTCGTGAAGATTCCATATTTAATGGAAGTTGATTTGGGTTTATTGTGAACTGTGTTTTTAATGACACTAATTCTTTAACCCAGTTAAAGAAAAGATTAATTTCTTAAAAGTTGAATAATCATAAAGTAATGATTTTTGATATTAAAACAAAGGTGGAGTTTTAATGAATCTTTAATTAGATTAGAAGGAGAATGGGATAATTAAATTTATTGAATTTATAAAATGATCGAGAATGGAGCACCACCAGTTTTACTCCATGCGATAGTTAAATCTTTAATTAGATTTGAAATGGGAAATGGTAATTAATTTTACCAATAACACAGTGGGTGTTAGATATGGAGTACTACCAGTTTTGCTCCATGGGATGAATAGGTTGGGACTGGAAAAATAAAATAAATGATTACCTTGGTAAAGCTCGATAATCCCGATTAGTTTGATAAACCTTAATTTGGTTTAAACTGTGAAAAGAATATTTGAATAAAATAAAATTCTTAATTGGAATGAGGCGTATGATGTGTTTTTATAGCACTTGATTATAAGATACGCGAGTTATTTGGAAAGATCAGGTTTAAACTATTCTAAATAACTGACTAAATATCGATGATATGAAGATGGTGGTTGAATGCCAGAGATCTTCGCATCGTTTGGATGATTACTGATGTCTTGATTGGGATGTACGCCCAACACAAGGTAATAAGTGGTGATCGTCCAGACGTACTTGGAGATCGACCGGATATGTGAGGGCCTCTCTCTTGTATTGGACATATGGGACGAGGAATAAGGTGCCTCCGGTTTCGTTCAGACCCAGAACGAACTTGCAAATGGATAGTGTGTCTGACATTGTATTCCTTTATACTATATTCGTTGATCTCTGCTAAATATATATCTGTTTGGTGGCGGAGAATTTATTCTCTTGCTTGACACAATTCTTTGAGACGTACGAGCTTAAAGGTTATATATTGGTGGAAATCAGTGGTACTGTATGGATTGACAATGTGGCAAGCTGAGATGTATATGATCAAGGCTTTTGTTGAAAAGCAATGTCTTGTGGTTGATGATCAAAGCACAACTTTGATTTGCATAACTTTGTGTAGCGTTAATTCGCGAACCTCACACCCCGGTTGTAATGGCCTGCATTGGCAGAGGTATTATAATTAATTTATTTAATTATATAAATGGTGGTATAGTGAATTTAATGGTCGTGGAATTAAATAATGGTGAATATTTAATTAAAATAATAAATTAAATAATATATCTAATTCTGAATTAATCAGAATTGGCTGAAATGGCGATATGGTGTGAACTGGATCATCTGTGATATTTAATTTAACTTGGAATTGAATTAGAATAACGAATATATTATTTGAACATCAGCTTGAAACGTAGAATTATAATATAATTAAAATAGAGCTTGAAATGGCGCGGCAGTTCGCTATTTGGTGATTTGAACTTAAACTGAATATACAGAGTTCGTTTTAAATTGGATTTCTGTGAAACAAGAAACGTGTGGAGCTGGTGGAGTATATCTTTCTAGTGGAAGAGAAAAATCAGGATTTCGTTGTGTAGATTTTGAGTTATGTCCAAATCAAATTCTCAGAAATGCAGCGCCCTAACCATAACGATTTAATTATATTTTATATAAGGATTTAAATAGAAATCGAACATCGATATAACTCTGACGATGTAATATCGAGTTGTAAATTCATACAGGAATATTCTGGAGTTGTCGGGTATGCCACTGCGAATATATATACGATAATATTAATTTATTTACATTTTATTTAATTATATTTAAATATATTTATATATTTAAATGGGTCATCCAGAGCTTTAAAAATAGCCAGTTTTGCAAACAGAGTCGGAATCGATGAAACCAGTTTCGTTGGGACCGTAATGTCAACAATAACTGCATGTCCAATTTCGTGATTTTTGAATATCGTGTGTGATCACACAGATTTTTAGAAGACAGAAACGAATATAAAATAATAAAAAGAAAATATCTAGATATTTTATCGACCCTATAAATACCTCCTTAACACTGCCTAAACCTAATTTCTATTTTTCACAAGTGCGCCGCAGCCTTTTCTCTCTTACAGTAAAGTTTTGATTTTCATAAAATAAAAATAAATTCAAAATAAATTCCTAAAATCGAAAGAGTAGTATATTTAGAATCATGGGAGGATTCTCTTCGACTGGGGGTACTTTAGGAAGGGTTCGGTCGTATTTTTCATCGCTGAAAATTTCCAGCGATAGTCGGGCGTGTTCTAGGGTAGGAGTTTTTGGAGTTTTGAGGCATCAATACTTGGTTTTGTTGGTCGTTTGTGGTTCAAGAGGTCGAGGGGCGGCTCGAGACAGAAGTTTGGGAAATTCCGCACCCATTGGTGTCGTGCGATGTCTGCTCCAGCGTATGAGCTACTGTTCAACGGATTTTGAAAGTGGTGGACGAGTTGGGTATTTGGGGTACCAACGTGAAGAGGTTTGAGTGAGAAGAACAATGGTGATGTCGGTTTGGATGGAAATGTGGAGATGAAGGAGATGTGGTGGCTTGAAGATTTGTAAATGGCCATTATTTGGGTTCGGTTTTAAACGGCTGTGGAAGAAGAAGGATTAAGGAAGGGAGCGGGTTGGGTTGATGTGAATGGGCCGAGGTATTAAAATGTTAAGGCCCAATTTAAAGTTTTGAAATTTAGTTTAAGTTTTATTTATGTTAATAGCGTATAAACTTGTCGATATAATAACTCTCTCGTACGATATCAGATTGAAGAACCGTTAGTTGCGTTAGGATCGTACGGACGGTGACTACGTCATGGAACTGACTGAAAGTCCATTGGAGCTCGTTACAATTTATAGCAAAATAAATTGTCCAATCTGAATCAACGACAATTATCGTTAATTAATGATAACAGTCCAATGTGAGTAAATCTCACTAACTCTGAACAATTTATAATTTCATGTTGTATTTTTAGAACTGTTAAATATTGGCTGATTGACTGTGTGTTGACTGTTTGATTGAACTACTAGACAGTTAGTTGAATTTCTATATTGATTCTGTTTAACAGAATATATCATATGGAACTGAAAGTGATGTTATATTATATTGTTTATCTGTGATGCAGGGAAACAGGTTGGAGGAATCCAACTGGATTCCTCAACATTTATTTTACTGTTTTTCATATATAGTGATATATGATGTGTTATATAATATGTTATGGATTATGTGTGTTGGAATGATGTTGATCATTGTTATTCGATAACTTAAATATCATAAAAGACCCTGGGATGGAAAAAGAATTATTTCAATGTATATTGAAATAAAGGGATTTTATAAAATCAACAAATTTTATAAAAGGAAATATTTCGAAAGTAAATAAAAGGGAAAAATGTTTTTAAAACGAATAGAGTTTTATAAAAGGGAAATCATTTGTAAAGTGAAGAACTGTTACTAAAAGTAAATCTTTATCAAATGAATAGTTTAATCGAGTTAAAAGGAGTTAATTGATGTCAGTTTAATCGATTAGAGTTAAATCAAAAGGAATTAATCGATGTTAGGTTAATTGATTAGAGTTAAATCAAAAGGAGTTAATCGATGTTAGTTTAATCGATTAGAGTTAAAGTAAAATGAGTTAATCGAATATAGTTTATTCGAACAGAAAGTAAAATGAGTTAATCGAATAGAAAGTAAAATGAGTTAATCGAATATAGTTTATTCGAATAGAAAGGAAAATGAGTTAATCGAATATAGTTTATTCGAATAGAAAGTAAAATGAGTTAATCGAATATAGTTATTCGAATAGAAAGCAAATAAGTTAATCGAATATAGTTATTCGAATAGAAAGTAAAATGAGTTAATCGAATATAGTTTATTTTAATAGAAAGTAAAATGAGTTAATCGAATATAGTTTATTCGAAGAAAGTAAAAGGAGTTATCGTATATAGTTTATTCGAAAGGACTTAAGTGAAATGAGTAAATCAATAGCGTTAGTCAAATAGAGTTAATCCAATAGTGTTAGTCCAATAGAGTTAATTGATAAGGGTTAATCTAATAGAGTTAAGTGAAAAGAGTCAATCGAATATAGCTATTCGAAGGAGGGTTAAGTAAGGAAGTTAGTAAAAGAAATATAAAGTAAACTTTGCCTATTTCAAATTTAGAAATGTTGTTCAGTTAAGGTCTGAGAGGTAGTTCTACCCAACTTGATTGGCTTCATTTTTAACTAAGGAATAGTTAAGGTTCGGCAGTAAAGGAAATGGTTTGAGTTGGCATCGCGATGGTTTGTTTAAACATTTGTCTAAGTCCAATGAAGAAGCTTTGAAAATGTTTTCCAAATAAGAAACCAGAAATGTTTTCTAATAAGGAAACAAGAAATGGAAATGTTTTCCATTATTAATAACATATATTTTCCAAATTTAGAAAACAAGAAATATTGAATATAGGGAAACAGGAGATAAGTAAATTAATGAAATAAAGAGATAAATGTTGAATGATGTTTGATCGATATAAATTTCCATTTGGAAATAATATCGTTGTTTGCACACCTGTTTTTCTTCGATAGTTAAATCACAGAATATCGAAGTTTTGATCATTTGAACGTTGTTAATATGGAGAGACCGATTGGATTATTATTCAAAGAACCACTCTGTATTGGCATAAGCGTTGCGAATCATATATGCCAAAGGAAATTGAAGACGGAGTTATGCAAGGGCTATCCTGTTTACAGAATAGTGCCTTCGGTTCATCCTGTTCCTGGGTGACTTGTATGGATGAATGTCCGACGGAGTATTTCCAGAAAGGTCACGTATATTGATTTCTTCAACCGTACCAAGAGTGGAAGCGGAGAAGGAAACTTCTTTTAGCTAACACATAATGTATGGTTGAGGACGTCAATCGGTGATTTGATGGATTTAACGATGTGGCCTTCAAAGTGAATTTGGTATGATGATAAAGCGTAGCTTCTAGCCTCACATCCGGTAAATGACAGAAATCGGGCAGGCAACATGGCTAAGTTGGTCGCACCGAAGTAGGGTGTATAATCACCTACTCTAGAGTTTTCATTTATTTCTAAAAGTCTATTGTTGATGTTGTCCCATTCGGGAAACGGTTGCTGATCCCAACCGTTGATGATATACATTCGATACACTCAAGCGAAATGAGTGGTCGGTCATGTGTGGCCGGGTTGCAAGATGTTCTTGTTGAACCCAGTGTATTCCTTTCTAGAGGTACACTAGCGAAAGGTGGTTCCATACCTTGTCATAGTTGGAAATCCATTACCCAATACGTGCTTGCGGTTTTGATTGTATACTATATATGTAGAACGTGAGATGAAAGCGTTTCTGCTAGATGATTATTATATTGTGTTGATAGACATTATTATAATATCAAAAGGTTTTTGATATAAAGATAAATTTGGATTCTCATAAGGGAAAAAACCCGTTCCGTTATACGGCGTGGTCTTATGAGATATCGTTTACTTGTTCAAACTGTTTTAAACTATTTTACTCATACCAGTCCCATGACTGACCCGGAGTTTATTTTGTTGTTTTCCGTAAACTCTTGGGTGCCTAAATTTGTACGGGCAGTCAAGTAGTCGGGATTTTACAGATATAGTTGAAGAGCTGGAGCAGGAGGCTTCAGGATCATATAGCTATAGTTTATTTCCGTTGTGTTGTAAGTGATGAACTTTGAAAATGATATGTATATTCAAGTACAGATTTGTATTTCAAAGTTATGTTATGAAATATAATTATTCGTTCCGCTGTGAGATTCGTGTTACTATGATATTGTGTTCTTCTTCTTCTTCTTCTATTCTAAGTTTCTATCTTATCTTTCCTCACCCTCTAATTTCTTTCACTAGTGACCGGTATTTTTCGATGTTTGGTTAGTCATCATTGAGTTTATGGTGATAACCAAAGTCGTCAAAAACCCGGGTCATTACATTTTGTATCGGAGCTTAAGTTAAGTGAATTACCTTGGCTCTGTGGCGTGACTCAGTAGAGATGGGGTTAGTAATACCCTAGATTGAGTTGAGTGTATATATACGAGTGAACGTATTTGTTATTGTTATAAAAAAAATTATATTGTGGTGATTTATTGGTTGAGTTGTTTATGAGTTTTGGTCGAATGGTTTGATCCACTGTATCGGTAGGAGTTTATAAACACTCGAATACGATGGGTCGACACGATATGTTTTGAAAAGAGGGTAAATTAAAATAAGTTTACCCAAGGTATATCTTGATATAGAGAAGATATATATATATATATATATATATATCAAAATTATAGTATAATGGATATATTGATTGTTATTATAATCGAGTAAGATTATAAATTAAATGGTTATGTAAATAACCAATCAGAATTCATATAAGTGAAATACATGAAATCAGATGAGTTAAATCTGAAATTTAAACCACAAATTGAACTAAAATTCTGGAAAATTGGATAAGTGTTTGTAATTGGATTTGGATTAAAAATAAGGAAAATTTAAGATCCTGGGAGATTTTAAATTTGTTTTACAAGCAGTGTGAATTATATTTTGAAATGAATTTCAAAGTGGAAATGTTTAGAAATGGTTTTACAGTTTTGAACTCACTTCAATCACTGGAAAATAGATTCTGATGATGACACCTGCATCATCATTATTCATTTTCAAGTTGTAAGTGACAAATTACTACCAGAGATACTGTTTTGAATTTTTTTTGGAAAAGACAAGTTGTGTTGAATTTCAAATGGAATTTATAAAATAGATTTGAATATAGAGTTTGAATAAAGAGAATTCAAATAGATTTGAATATAGAATTTGAATAAAGTGAATTCAAGTAGAAATTGAATATAGAAATTCAGAGGGAGTTTGAATATATGAAATTCAATGGAATTGAAATAGAAATTGAATATAGAAAATTCAAAGGGAGTTTGAATTTATGAAATTCAATGGAATTGAAATAGAATTGAATATAGAAATTCAAAGGGAGTTTGAATATATAGAATTCGAATATAGAATTCAAATGGAATTTAAACTATAGAATTTGAATATATAGAATTTGAATATAAATTGAATAGAATTAACTAAGTTGAAGAGGAATTAGTTAATCGAGTTTTGATTTTGAAGTTGAACTTTGAAAGGTGAATTGGATTTGTAAATGGATATTTGAAATCGAATATAGAACTTAAGTTTGAAATTTGAATTCAAATTAGTTATTAAGCAAGTTAAAATATATTTGAACATGTCATGTTCAAATATAAAAGTGAAATAGACTGAAGAGTTAATTAACAAATTGAGTTAAAACGATCAGGTATAGTTAAAATAGATTGGGCAGGTATAAATATACATGAGATAGGTATGGATAAGGTATGAAGGTATATAAATAGAATGCTCGACGAAAAGGTATGTATTTAACTCATATATGAGATTTTATGCGTCGTATCAGCTAGCCGCTTGGCTTTTTCTTTTTCTTTTGGATTGGTGAGGGCCATGGGAGGCTATTTGAAATATCCCGATGCTCCTAATACAAAGGAGGTTATGGCAAATTTTTTCGGGAATTTAAGGAGTTAAAATATTTTTAAGATAATTTGATAGTTAGAAATCAACGTATCGATATATATATATATATATATATATATGTATATATATATATATATATATATATATATATATAGGAGTCGTTAAGGAAACAAACTTAGAATAGAATAGTAAAATCAAAAAGGAAGACTAAGAATAAAATCAAGTAAGAATAGAAAGAGGAAGCGTATACGTGTTTAAAAGTGAATAAGTAGTTGTATGGTATTGATTATTCGAGTAAGTAGTCATATCTGTTTTGACGTTATAAATGTTATTCAGTCAAGGTCTGAGAGGTAGTTATACCCCAACTTGACTGATTTCATTATTAACAAATAAATAGTAAGATTTCAGGCTCGATGATCAATGTTGAATAAGAGTTAGTTGAACATAGTATTTGGGTTGTCGTAACGATATTTTACACAACATCCGTTTTAACCCAATTTAAGTGTAAACTTGGAAATACAATAAAGAATATTTCTGAAGTATAGAAATAAACGAGGTCGGAAAATAGATAAGTAATTGGAATATTTTCCGATTATAAATAGCATATATTTTCAAAGGTTTAGAAAATAAAGGAAGGCGATATTCGGAAATGTTTTCCAAATAACATAAAAGGGCAATATGGTTATTGAAAATATTTGGTTAACAAATATTGATAAAGAAATAGAGAAGTGATTTAACTAATGGAATATTAATTAAGGGCTCAGTGACATGTTCAAAAGGAAAATTTGATTTTTGAAAAGAGTAAACTGTTTAAAAACTCTCAGGAAAAGACTGTTTGAATTAAAAACAAATTTAACAGAAATTTGTGAAAGCAAATTCAAATTAAAGTAAAGCCAGTAAAGTGGTAGCTGCGATTGAATTAGAATGATATTAAGACAAATTGGATTGTGAGATTCAAATTTGAAGTATAATGTGATAATCTAGTTAAGAGATGGGAATCGAGAAGAAACTCGAGTTAAAATCATTTTTGGCTCGGATATAAGCGAATGGTGGTGTTGTGGATAAAAGCAGATTGGAATTTGATTGGGATGACCCTTGTATCCGCTAAATTGATAACAGGTGGAAAGGATATAATGATATGCCCGACAAAAGGTACAAGTTTATAATTCATATGGTATGAGATTTTGATGAGCCGAATTGGCAAGCTGCTTGGCTGTTTGATTTTCTTTTGGGTTGGAGAAGGCCCAGAGAGGCAAGTGGTGGTTTGACGTATTGACCGGTACAAAGGAGGTGCTGGCGAAATTTTTCGAAAAAGTTAAGGAGTTAGAAAATTTTCAGGATTTTCGAAAATTTTCGTTGATAAGAATTAATTTATAATTCAATAGAAATTAAATTGGTTCAGTTGAAACTGAAGTTAAGAAGTGAACAAATATGTTCTAACCAGTCGATAGGGTCGTTCTCTACCTTTTAGCAATTTCGAGGACGAAATTATTTTAAGTGGGGAAGATTGTAATGACCCGCATTGGCAGAGGTATTATAATTAATTTATTTAATTTTATAAATGGTGGTATAGTGAATTTAATGGTCGTGGAATTAAATAATGGTGAATATTTAATTAAAATAATAAATTAAATAATATATTTAATTTTGAAATAATCAGAATTGGACGAAATGGCGATATGGTGTGAACTGGATCATCTGTGATATTTAATTCAACTGGGAATTGAATTAGAATAACGAATATATTATTTGAACGTCAGCTTGAAACGTAGAATTATAATATAATTAAAATAGAGCTTGAAATGGCGCGGCAGTTCGCTATTTGGCGATTTGAACTTAAACTGAATATACATAGTTCGTTTTAAATTGGATTTCTGTGAAACAAGAAACGTATGGAGCTGGTGGAGTATATCTTTCTAGTGGAAGAGAAAAATCAGGATTTCGTTGTGTAGATTTTGAGTTATGTCCAAATCAAATTCTCAGAAATGCAGCGCCCTGACCATAACGATTTAATTATATTTTATATAAGGATTTAAATAGAAATTGAACATCGATATAACTGTGACGATGTAATATCGAGTTGTAAATTCATATAGGAATATTCTGGAGCTGTAGGCTATGCCACTACGAATATATATACGATAATATTAATTTATTTATATTTTATTTAATTATATTTAAATATATTTAAATATATTTATATATTTAAATGGGACATCCAGAGCTTTAAAAATAGCTAGTTTTTCAACCAGAGTCGGAATCGATGAAACCAGTTTCATTGGGACCGTAATGTCAGACAGTAACTACATGTTCAATTTCGTGATTTTTGAATATCGTGTGTGATCACATGGATTTTTAGAATATAGAAATGAATATAAATAATAAAAAGAAAATATCTAGATATTTTATCCACCCTATAAATACCTCCTTAACACTGCCTAAACCTAATTTCTATTTTTCACAAGTGCGCCGCAGCCTTTTCTCTCTTACAGTAAAGGTTTGATCTTCATAAAATCAAAATGAATTCAAAATAAATTCCTAAAATCGAAAGAGTAGTATATTTAGAATCATGGGAGGATTCTCTTCAACTGGGGGTACTTTTGGAAGGGCTCGGTCGTATTTTTCATCACTGAAAATTTCCAGCGATAGTCGGGCGTGTTCTAGGGTAGGAGTTTTTGGAGTTTTGAGGCATCAATACTTGGTTTTGTTGGTCGTTTGTGGTTCAAGAGGTCGAGGGGCGGCTCGAGACAGAAATTTGGGAAATTCCGTACCCATTGGTGTCGTGCGATGTCTGCTCCAGCGTAGGAGCTACTGTTCGATGGATTTTGAAAGTGGTGGGCGAGTTGGGTATTTGGGTACCAACGTGAAGAGGTTTGAGGGAGAAGAACAATGGTGATGTCGGTTTGGATGGAAATGTGGAGATGGAGGAGATGTGGTGGCTTGAAGATTTGTGAATGGCCATTATTTGGGTTCAGTTTTGAACGGCTGTGGAAGAAGAAGGATTAAGGAAGGGAGCGGGTTGGGTTGATGTGAATGGGCCGAGGTATTAAAATGTTAAGGCCCAATTTAAAGTTTTGAAATTTAGTTTAAGTTTTATTTATGTTAATAGCGTATAAACTTGTCGATACAATAACTCTCTCGTACGATATCAGATTGAAGAACCGTAAGTTGCGGCAGGATCGTATGGACGGTGACTACGTCATGGAACTGACTGGAAGTCCATCAGAGCTCGTTACAATTTATAGCAAAATAAATTGTCCAATCTGAATCAACGACAATTATTGTTAATTAACGATAACAGTCCAATGTGAGTAAATCTCACTAACTCTGAACAGTTTATAATTTCATGTTGTATTTTTAGAACTGTTAAATATTGGCTTATTGACTGTGTGTTGACTGTTTGATTGAACTGCTAGACAGTTAGTTGAATTTCTGTATTGATTCTGTTTAACAGAATATATCATATGGAACTGAAAGTGATGTTATATTATATTGTTTAACATCTGTGATGCAGGGAAATAGGTTGGAGTAATCCAACTGGATTCCTCAACATTTATTTTACTGTTTTTCATATATAGTGATATATGATGTGTTATATAATATGTTATGGATTATGTGTGTTGGAATGATGTTGATCATTGTTATTCGATAACTTAAATATCATAAAAGACCCTGGGATGGAAAAAGAATTATTTCAATGTATATTGAAATAAAATAAAATCAACAGATTTTATAAAAGGAAATATTTCAAAAGTAAATAAAAGGGAAAAATGTTTTTAAAACGAATAGAGTTTTGTAAAAGGGAAATCATTTGTAAAGTGAAGAACTGTTACTAAAAGTAAATCTTTATCAAACGAATAGTTTAATCGAGTTAAAAGGAGTTAATCGATGTTAGTTTAATCGATTAGAGTTAAATCAAAAGGAGTTAATCGATGTTAGGTTAATCGATTAGAGTTAAATCAAAAGGAGTTAATCGATGTTAGTTTAATCGATTAGAGTTAAAGTAAAATGAGTTAATCGAATATAGTTTATTCGAATAGAAAGTAAAATTAGTTAATCGAATATAGTTTATTTGAATAGAAAGTAAAATGAGTTAATCGAATAAAGTTTATTCGAATAGAAAGTAAAATTAGTTAATCGAATATAGTTTATTCGAATAGAAAGTAAAATGAGTTAATCGAATATAGTTATTCGAATAGAAAGCAAATGAGTTAATCGAATATAGTTTATTCGAATAGAAAGTAAAATGATTTAATCGAATATAGTTTATTCGAATAGAAAGTAAAATGAGTTAATCGAATATAGTTTATTCGAAGAAAGTAAAAGGAGTGATCGTATATAGGTTATTCGAAAGGACTTAAGTGAAATGAGTAAATCAATAGCGTTAGTCAAATAGAGTTAATCCAATAGTGTTAGTCCAATAGAGTTAATTGATAAGGGTTAATCGAATAGAGTTAAGTGAAAAGAGTCAATCGAATATAGCTATTCGAAGGAGGGTTAAGTAAGGAAGTTAGTAAAAGAAATATAAAGTAAACTTTGCCTATTTCAAAGTTAGAAATGTTGTTCAGTTAAGGTTTGAGAGGTAGTTCTACCCCAACTTGATTGGCTTCATTTTTAACTAAGGAATAGTTAAGGTTCGGCAGTAAAGGAAATGGTTTGAGTTGGCATCGCGATGGTTTGTTTAAACATCTGTCTAAGTCCAATGAAGAAGCTTTGAAAATGTTTTCCAAATAAGAAACCAGAAATGTTTTCTAATAAGGAAACAAGAAATGGAAATGTTTTCCATTGTTAATAACATATATTTTCCAAATTTAGAAAACAAGAAATATTGAATATAGGGAAACAGGAGATAAGTAAATTAATGAAATAAAGAGATAAATGTTGAATGATGTTTGATCGATATAAATTTCCATTTGGAAATAATATCGTTGTTTGCACACCTGTTTTTCTTCGATAGTTAAATCACAGACTATCGAAGTTTTGACCATTTGAACGTTGTTAATATGGAGAGACCGATTGGATTATTATCCAAAGAACCACTCTGTATTGGCATAAGCGTTGCGAATCATATATGCCAAAGGAAATTGAAGACAGAGTTATGTAAGGGCTATCTTGTTTACAGAATAGTGCCTTCGATTCATCCTGTTCCTGGGTGACTTATATGGATGAATGTCTGGTAGAGTATTTCCAGAAAGGTCACGTACATTGATTTCTTCAACCGTACCAAGAGTGGAAGCAAAGAAGGAAACTTC
This sequence comes from Allium sativum, assembly GCA_030737875.1. Taxonomy (NCBI): domain Eukaryota; kingdom Viridiplantae; phylum Streptophyta; class Magnoliopsida; order Asparagales; family Amaryllidaceae; genus Allium; species Allium sativum. The sequence goes on from CM060913.1 coordinate 9,687,480, forward strand.
TTTTAGCTAACACATAATGTATGTGTAATAACCCGGAAAATACGAGCCAATTTAAAATTTTTAAATTGATTATTTCAAAGGAATTTGAACAATTGAAATAGAATATTTCAATAAAATATGGAATTAGAAATAGTGAGTCAATTTGAAGATTTGAATTCAAACTTTGACTGACTGTGCAGGGTGGAAAATATAATGGATTTTGGTGAAACCAAAAATATTTAAATCTGTTAGTCAATACCTTTCTAACGAATCTGAAAAATCGAAGTTTCATAACGGGAATCAAAAGTTATGGCCGAATGAATTTTCAGAGGGGTCGGTATATAGAATATATAGGCCTGGAAAATTGATATTTTGCATGCGACCTCGGAATTCGACGAAACCACTTTTGTTGGGTGAGACGACCCGATTTCCCGTTCTCACGGAAACAAGGTTATCTTTGGAATATAACACAGAAACATATAATAGCAGAACAGAATTAAATAAATACACCAGATAATGAACAACAAAATATACTGGATAAAAGTAATCATCAGAGTTACACAGTATACAGGATCTTACTTAGTACAAATACAGTTCAGCTATACATAAATGTCTACAGCGGAAATAAACAAAATATGTACAATAGGAGCTGAACAGCATAAAAAGAAATAAATGATAGAATCCATCTTCAGCTCCAGCTATCCATAAAGAACCAGCTAAACCTGAATACAAGGCTGCCCGTGTAGAAAAAGGGGCACCCGAGTTTGAGAGTGAAACAAACTACGAGTCAGTCATGGGACTGGTATGAGAAATCCACTCAACACATATATAATTGGCCAATCACAGGACCACGCCACTTTCGTGGAACGGGTTTACTCCATTGGATTGCCAGTGCTTTAAAACAAATCTTTCTTTTAAACATCGCTATGCTTTTTATAAAAATGAAGCCATTATAAGACTCAGTTCCCATCACACAATGCAACGCAAACCGGAGGATAGAGTTTTACCTTATAATGGCCAAAATATGATTGATACGAATAAAACAAAGGCATTTGATATTATTGCTAGTGTTTATATGTTTTGAAAACAATTTCAAATCATAACTATCAATCATAGACGGCATGGGTACCATATATCATGTCGCCATATATATATACAATCAAAACCGCACGATCACGTATTTGGAAATTGGATTTTCGTCATGAACCAAGGCAAAAGATAGTCCTTACCGAATTCGAGACGCTCTAGCCCGCCCCTCAGGATCAGAGCTCGAGTGACCCTTGGATCGTCAGGGCCGGTCCACCGATGTGGATTAAAATTCCTGAACACTGCGTTTCCCCGCCCTTTGGGGCGTAAACGAGCCAACGAATGACTCCATCGGACCCGGATCGTCCGATCAAACCGAGGCGCCTCGCAACAGCAACAACCACATAGGTGAAAAGTATATAAATGTCAGGGCTGGTAGGTCACTGACACCACCCTAGCTAGAAAGAAACGCATGTCCTCCCTGAGGTCCTTCCTCCCGTTTTAGGCTCAAACCGGGGTGTGAGGCTCGCGAATTCACGTTATACACAAAGCTACGCCACACAGGCGGTGCTTTGATCATCACCACAAGACTTTGCTTTTCAACAGAAGTCATGATCACTGCATCTTAGCATGCCACACAGGCAATTCACGCCATGCGATTGATGTCCATCGATATACAACCTCTGAGCTCATACGTCTCAGAGAAGGGCGTTAAGCAAAAGAATACATTCTCCGCCGCCAAACAGATGTATATTTAACAGAAATCAATCAACACAGAATAAACTCCAATGTCAGACACACAGTCCATTTACAAGTCCGTTCTGGGTCTGAACGAAACCGGAGGCACTAAATACCTCGCAAACCCTTCGATCACCACGTACGTCTGGACGATCACCACTCATTATCCATATTTCGGGATGCCTCCCAATCAGGACCTCGGTTACCATCCAAACGAGGTGAAGATCTCCGGTCTTCGACCATCGTCTTCATCTTCGAATTCCAATCGCCAGTCGATTATTCGAAATGAGAATTAACTCGGCCTTTACAAATAATTCACGTATATTTAGAATTTCAAATCGATTTATTTCAATGGTTAAATTATTCGACAATACCAATTGTGTTCTTTAATGTAATTTTCACACCAAACACATTCAACCATCAAAAGCCACACCAATCAAGCAAATTCAGTTTATTTCCATTCCATATCGTTTATGGTATTTTATAACTATTTATCGCTATTTTTATTTATTTTAAAATAGCCATTTTATTCAAAACGACGCTTCGGGCCATAAGGCGGCCGTGGCGCTGTTTTTCTTCAGATTTGTTTTACACATATCTGAAAATCTAACCGTTGGATCTTCACAAAATTTACATCATTAGAAAGGTCTTTTCAAAACGAACCCAACGGTTCCAGTTTCGGGAAAATCCGACGGTCGGATCTCCCGGTACAATCGTTTGAAATTTCGATTTCAAAATACGAACTGCAGCGTCGTTATTCGATTTAATATATAATTATATTTATATATATATATAAATATAATCGCTTCTGGCGCTGTTTTTCATCAAATTTGATTTAAACATTCCAGACAATCCAACCGTTGGATTTTTACAAAGTTGGTGCCGTTGGAAAGATCATTCCAAGGCGAACCCGACGGTTGAGGTTTCGGGAAAATCCAATGGTCGGATTTCCCGTACTAGTTGTTTGAAAACACGGTTTCAAAACACGAACTGCACGGCTGCGTTTCGTTTTAATTTTATTTATATTTATATATTTATATAAATATAGTTCATTCAATGATTTCCATATCGTTTTCACTTCAAATATTTTTCTAACACCTTAAATTTTGGAAAAATTTCGCCATAACCTCCCCTGCACCGGGAGCATCGGGAAATCGCAAATAGCGTTCCCGGTCCTTCTAATCTCAAAAAGAAAAAGAAAAAGCCAACAGGCTCAAAATCATCACCCAAACAAATCCGTAAATGTGTACCTATTTGTCGGGCACAAAATTTTATTCCTCTTCTCTAGCCCCTTTGCTATAACCTGTTCAATGAATATTGCATGTACATATATATATACAGTTCTTATCATTTATCAATTTCTATTCGACTTCATATTTGATTTCTATTCGGTTTAAAAACTCCATTCGTTCTAATGTTACATAAATAGGTGCAAATCATTTCATTAGCTAATTAATGAATATTTCGACTCATATATGTTTATTTTGAACAAGTGGCTATTTTTAACACTTCACATTTCAACGATTTATGCATTCAATAAAAATGTGATTTTTATTTTCGAACAATTTATTTCAAAATATGAATACCATTCAACACATGAATTTCTAAACAACGAATGAATATCAATTCAACACATGAATGTTTTCTATGGTTTCTATATATAGATAAAAATGTGATTTTTATTATCGAACAATTTATTTCAAAATATGAATACCATTCAACACATGAATTTCTAAACAACGAATGAATATCAATTCAACACATGAATGTTTTCAATAGTTTTTATATAGATAAAAATGTGATTTTTATTATCGAACAATTTATTTCAAAATATGAATACCATTCAACACATGAATTTCTAAACAACGAATGAATATCAATTCAACACATGAATGTTTTCAATAGTTTTTATATAGATAAAAATGTGATTTTTATTATCGAACAATTTATTTCAAAATATGAATACCATTCAACACATGAATTTCTAATCAACGAATGAATATCAATTCAACACATGAATGTTTTCAATGGTTTTAAGCATATGAAAATAATTCAAACATACAAATATTATTCAAAATTTTGGCAGCATAACGGCAGGGTAGTTACACCGGCACCGTCCCTAGTACGGCTCCTCGCTCTACCTTAAAACCTCGCGGTTTTTGACAATGGGGATCATGCATCTAGTTCGCACGCAGGCGGCATGTATATATTTATTTCATTTCCACAAACTAATCCTATGTGGTTTCAACCAAATATTTCACAACCACAAATGGGTATTTTTCAACCACAATCAACCAATATCCATCACAAACAATCCCAAACAACCATTCGCTATCAATCAGTTTTCACAACAATTTCAACCAATAAATATCGTCCATGGTTTGTGGACGAGGGGCGTATATATATATATATATATATTTATTTATTCATTTATTTATATATAGCAACTCACTTTTACTTCAACACATATATAATATTTTTAAATTAGAAATCTCACCAATAGCTATCCAACTACTACGACTCTTCTTCGCCAATCTCTCTTTCTGTTGCTTCGTCGCCCGTATTCTCTACATATGTAAAAATCGAATCTTTACGATGCTATTCAATATATAAAAATATGATTTTTTTACTTTGGCTTTCAATATATAAAAATATGACTTTTCCTATTTAAAGTTCAAATCTTTTTCCATTAAAGTTTAAACCTTTCCTATTTAATATTTAAACCATTTTTAAAAACAAAATCAGTTTATTTCTTTAAAACAAATCAGTTTTTAATACTTTAAAAACAAAATCAGTTTTATTTCTTTAAAAACAAATCAGTTTTATTTTTTTATTTTTAAAACAGTTTCAGTTTTTAAAATCCAAAAAAAATCAGTTTTAAAATTCTTTTAAAAATTAGGTTTTTATTTCCTTAAAAAAAATCAGTTTTTATTTCTTTTATAAAATCAGTTTTTATTCCTTTTAAAAAATCAGTTTTTATTCTTTTATACAAATCAGTTTTTATTTCTTAAAACAAATCAGGTTAAAATTCTTTTTTAAAAAAAAAAACAGTTTTAACCTTTTAAAAAAAATCAGATTTAATCTTTTTTTAAAAAAAAACAGTTTAAAATTCTTTTACAAAAATCAGTTTAGTTTTTAAACCTTAAACAAATCAGTTTATATAAAATCTTTAAAAAAAAATCAGTTTATATAAAATAAAAATAAAATAAATAAAAACAAACTTACAGAGGAGGGGGGGTTTCTGCAGTTCGTCGGCGGCAAGCTTCGAGGGTGGCGTTCGCTGGTTTGCTCGATGAGGTGCGGCGACGCTAGGGTTTCGAACGATGTGGCAGGAGGAGTTGCTTCGAGGGGGGGGGTGGCGCGACGTCTTCGCGAGCTTCGAGGGGGGGCGCCGAGGCTTCAGGGAGGTGCGGGATCTTCGTCGGCGACTTCGAGACGAGGCGGCGGCTCCGAGGGTTCAGGCGGCGGCTTCGAGGGTTTTTCCCTTTTTTTTTATTTCTGTATAAATGAATTCGGGCAGGGGGGGGGCAGAGGTATAGGAGGGAAAAGTATTTTTTTTATTATTATTTAATTATTATATTTTGTAAAAAGGTTGACTTTTACATATGACCTCGAAACGAGGCCCACCGCCTGTCGTCCATAACGTTCTACCCCAATTCCGAACACAATGGGATATGTATCGCAAGCTGATTCGATTGTTACAATCAGTTTCCTTTTGAATTTACATTTAAATCACTATATTGAATTTTAAACGTACTTTTCAAATTACCGGGGTCACATACTAACTGGAAAAATTCCCGAAAAATATTTTCTAGCTTCGTATTGACGATACGGCCCTAACAAAACTAGTTTCGTCGAATTCTGAGACCGTTTGAAAAATGGCCAATTTCCAGTCGATTAAAATCAACTGAAACTGGTCAAACGCGTTTTCCTTTGCCACGCTCACATATTGATTCGAAAAATTATGAAATTTGAAACCTAGCAATAACTTGACACTGCGGATCTAACAAAAGTGGTTTCATCGAAATCCGAGGTCGTTTGCAAAATGTCCATTTTTAAGGGCCTGAATTCCATAGCGACTATTCAGAATTTTCAACTGGACATATCTTTTGATTCCCGCTATCAAATTTCGATTGGTCGGATTCATTAGAAAGATATTACCAATTAGATCCTAATGTTTTTGGTTTCACTAAAATCCGGATTGTTTTGCACCCGGTATATTCAATTGAAGTTCGAAATCGAATTATCGAACTACCGCGCCACTTTCAATTCTATATATAACTATAATTAATTATATTCGTTTTCAATTGTCGATTTCAACTCAGTTTTCATCGCCATTATTTAATTTTTTTTTTAAATAATTAAAATCCATTATTTTAGCCAATTTAAAATTTTTAAATTGGTTCAGATTTTCTGGGTCGTTACAATCTCCCCCACTTAAAACTTTTCGTCCCCGAAAAGGAACAAAGTCGAAAGTGGTTTGATAAATTTACAATCACACAACACAACAACCAATCCAATTTTTTTTAACCTTTTTAACTTTTCAAACATATATCTTTTATATATTCAAAAATTATATTTCTAAAACCAGACTATATATAAATATAATCACAAATACGTTATTTAAAAACATATTACTCTCGACTCGTTCTGAGGCACTTCTGACCCCATCTCTAACGAGTTGTTCTGATTCTGCTATACTCATACTAGGATATTACTGATCCTATCTGTATAGAGTTACCCGTCCTAGAACACTACTGGTTCTATTTCTGACGGGTTCATTCAAATGTTATATTCCAGAACTAAGCTTAACCAAAGCTCTGATACCACGATGAGACGACCCGATTTCCCGTTCTCACGGAAACAAGGTTATCTTTGGAATATAACACAGAAACATATAATAGCAGAACAGAATTAAATAAATACACCAGATAATGAACAACAAAATATACTGGATAAAAGTAATCATCAGAGTTACACAGTATACAGGATCTTACTTAGTACAAATACAGTTCAGCTACACATAAATGTCTACAGCGGAAATAAACAAAATATGTACAATAGGAGATGAACAGCATAAAAAGAAATAAATGATAGAATCCATCTTCAGCTCCAGCTATCCAGAAAGAACCAGCTAAACCTGAATACAAGGCTGCCCGTGTAGAAAAAGGGGCACCCGAGTTTGAGAGTGAAACAAACTACGAGTTAGTCATGGGACTGGTATGAGAAATCCACTCAACACATATATAATTGGCCAATCACAGGACCATGCCACTTTCGTGGAACGGGTTTACTCCATTGGATTGCCAGTGCTTTAAAACAAATCTTTCTTTTAAACATCGCTATGATTTTTATAAAAATGAAGCCATTATAAGACTCAGTTCCCATCACACAATGCAACGCAAACCGGAGGATAGAGTTTTACCTTATAATGGCCAAAATATGATTGATACGAATAAAACAAAGGCATTTGATATTATTGCTAGTGTTTATATGTTTTGAAAACAATTTCAAATCATAACTATCAATCATAGACGGCATGGGTACCATATATCATGTCGCCATATATATATACAATCAAAACCGCACGATCACATATTTGGAAATTGGATTTCCGTCATGAACCAAGGCAAAAGATAGTCCTTACCGAATTCGAGACGCTCTAGCCCGCCCCTCAGGATCAGAGCTCGAGTGACCCTTGGATCGTCAGGGCCGGTCCACCGATGTGGATTAAAATTCCTGAACACTGCGTTTCCCCGCCCTTTGGGGCGTAAACGAGCCAACGAATGACTCCATCGGACCCGGATCGTCCGATCAAACCGAGGCGCCTCGCAACAGCAACAACCACATAGGTGAAAAGTATATAAATGTCAGGGCTGGTAGGTCACTGACACCACCCTAGCTAGAAAGAAACGCATGTCCTCCCTGAGGTCCTTCCTCCCGTTTCAGGCTCAAACCGGGGTGTGAGGCTCGCGAATTCACGTAATACACAAAGCTACGCCACACAGGCGGTGCTTTGATCATCACCACAAGACTTTGCTTTTCAACAGAAGTCCTGATCACTGCATCTTAGCATGCCACACAGGCAATTCACGCCATGCGATTGATGTCCATCGATATACAACCTCTGAGCTCATACGTCTCAGAGAAGGGCGTTAAGCAAAAGAATACATTCCCCGCCGCCAAACAGATGTATATTTAACAGAAATCAATCAACACAGAATAAACTCCAATGTCAGACACACAGTCCATTTACAAGTCCGTTCTGGGTCTGAACGAAACCGGAGGCACTAAATACCTCGCAAACCCTTCGATCACCACGTACGTCTGGACGATCACCACTCATTATCCATATTTCGGGATGCCTCCCAATCAGGACCTCGGTTACCATCCAAACGAGGTGAAGATCTCCGGTCTTTGACCATCGTCTTCATCTTCGAATTCCAATCGCCGGTCGATTATTCGAAATGAGAATTAACTCGGCCTTTCCAAATAATTCACGTATATTTAGAATTTCAAATCGATTTATTTCAATGGTTAAATTATTCGACAACACCAATTGTGTTCTTTAATGTAATTTTCACACCAAACACATTCAACCATCAAAAGCCACACCAATCAAGCAAATTCAGTTTATTTCCATTCCATATCGTTTATGGTATTTTATAACTATTTATCGCTATTTTTATTTATTTTAAAATAGCCATTTTATTCAAAACGACGCTTCGGGCCATAAGGCGGCCGTGGCGCTGTTTTTCTTCAGATTTGTTTTACACATATCTGAAAATCTAACCGTTGGATCTTCACAAAATTTACATCATTAGAAAGGTCTTTTCAAAACGAACCCAACGGTTCCAGTTTCGGGAAAATCCGACGGTCGGATCTCCCGGTACAATCGTTTGAACTTTCGATTTCAAAATACGAACTGCAGCGTCGTTATTCGATTTAATATATAATTATATTTATATATATATAAATATAATCGCTTCTGGCGCTGTTTTTCATCAAATTTGATTTAAACATTCCATACAATCCAACCGTTGGATTTTTACAAAGTTGGTGCCGTTGGAAAGATCATTCCAAGGCGAACCCGACGGTTGAGGTTTCGGGAAAATCCAATGGTCGGATTTCCCGTACTAGTTGTTTGAAAACACGGTTTCAAAACACGAACTGCACGGCTTCGTTTCGTTTTAATTTTATTTATATTTATATATTTATATAAATATAGTTCATTCAATGATTTCCATATCATTTTCACTTCAAATATTTTTCTAACACCTTAAATTTTGGAAAAATTTCGCCATAACCTCCCCTGCACCGGAAGCATCGGGAAATCGCAAATAGCGTTCCCGGTCCTTCTAATCTCAAAAAGAAAAAGAAAAAGCCAAGCGGCTAGCCAACAGGCTCAAAATCATCAACCAAACAAATCCGTAAATGTGTACCTATTTGTCGGGCACAAAATTTTATTCCTCTTCTCTAGCCCCTTTGCTATAACCTGTTCAATGAATATTGCATGTACATATATATATACAGTTCTTATCATTTATCAATTTCTATTCGACTTCATATTTGATTTCTATTCGGTTTAAAAACTCCATTCGTTCTAATGTTACATAAATAGGTGCAAATCATTTCATTAGCTAATTAATGAATATTTCAACTCATATATGTTTATTTTGAACAAGTGGCTATTTTTAACACTTCACATTTCAACGATTTATGCATTCAATAAAAATGTGATTTTTATTTTCGAACAATTTATTTCAAAATATGAATACCATTCAACACATGAATTTCTAAACAACGAATGAATATCAATTCAACACATGAATGTTTTCTATGGTTTCTATATATAGATAAAAATGTGATTTTTATTATCGAACAATTTATTTCAAAATATGAATACCATTCAACACATGAATTTCTAAACAACGAATGAATATCAATTCAACACATGAATGTTTTCAATAGTTTTTATATAGATAAAAATGTGATTTTTATTATCGAACAATTTATTTCAAAATATGAATACCATTCAACACATGAATTTCTAAACAACGAATGAATATCAATTCAACACATGAATGTTTTCAATAGTTTTTATATAGATAAAAATGTGATTTTTATTATCGAACAATTTATTTCAAAATATGAATACCATTCAACACATGAATTTCTAATCAACGAATGAATATCAATTCAACACATGAATGTTTTCAATGGTTTTAAGCATATGAAAATAATTCAAACACACAAATATTATTCAAAATTTCGGCAGCATAACGGCAGGGTAGTTACACCGGCACCGTCCCTAGTACGGCTCCTCGCTCTACCTTAAAACCTCGCGGTTTTTGACAATGGGGATCATGCATCTAGTTCGCACGCAGGCGGCATGTATATATTTATTTCATTTCCACAAACTAATCCTATGTGGTTTCAACCAAATATTTCACAACCACAAATGGGTATTTTTCAACCACAATCAACCAATATCCATCACAAACAATCCCAAACAACCATTCGCTATCAATCAATTTTCACAACAATTTCAACCAATAAATATCGTCCATGGTTTGTGGACGAGGGGCGTATATATATATATATATTTATTTATATATAGCAATTCACTTTTACTTCAACACATATATAATATTTTTAAGTCAGAAATCTCACCAATAGCTATCCAACTACTACGGCTCTTCTTCGCCAATCTCTCTTTCTGTTGCTTCGTCGCCCGTATTCTCTACATATGTAAAAATCGAATCTTTACGATGCTATTCAATATATAAAAATATGATTTTTTACTTTGGCTTTCAATATATAAAAATATGACTTTTCCTATTTGAAGTTCAAATCTTTTTCCATTAAAGTTTAAACCTTTCCTATTTAATATTTAAACCATTTTTAAAAACAAAATCAGTTTATTTCTTTAAAACAAATCAGTTTTTAATACTTTAAAAACAAAATCAGTTTTATTTCTTTAAAAACAAATCAGTTTTATTTTTTTATTTTTAAAACAGTTTCAGTTTTTAAAATCCAAAAAAAATCAGTTTTAAAATTCTTTTAAAAATTAGGTTTTTATTTCCTTAAAAAAATCAGTTTTTATTTCTTTTATAAAATCAGTTTTTATTCCTTTTAAAAAATCAGTTTTTATTCTTTTATACAAATCAGTTTTTATTTCTTAAAACAAATCAGGTTAAAATTCTTTTTTTTAAAAAAAAACAGTTTTAACCTTTTAAAAAAAATCAGATTTAATCTTTTTAAAAAAAAAACAGTTTAAAATTCTTTTACAAAAATCAGTTTAGTTTTTAAACCTTAAACAAATCAGTTTATATAAAATCTTTAAAAAAAATCAGTTTATATAAAACAAAAATAAAATAAATAAAAACAAACTTACAGAGGAGGGGGGGTTTCTGCAGTTCGTCGGCGGCAAGCTTCGAGGGTGGCGTTCGCTGGTTTGCTCGATGAGGTGCGGCGACGCTAGGGTTTCGAACGATGTGGCAGGAGGAGTTGCTTCGGGGGGGGTGGCGCGACGTCTTCGCATGCTTCGAGGGGGGGCGCCGAGGCTTCAGGGAGGTGCGGGATCTTCGTCGGCGACTTCGAGACGAGGCGGCGGCTCCGAGGGTTCAGGCGGCGGCTTCGAGGGTTTTTCCCTTTTTTTTTATTTCTGTATAAACGAATTCGGGGGGGCGGGGGGGGGGGGGGGGGGCAGAGGTATAGGAGGGAAAAGTATATTTTTTTTATTATTATTTAATTATTATATTTTGTAAAAAGGTTGACTTTTACATATGACCTCGAAACGAGGCCCACCGCCTGTCGTCCATAACGTTCTACCCCCATTCCGAACACAATGGGATATGTATCGCAAGCTGATTCGATTGTTACAATCAGTTTCCTTTTGAATTTACATTTAAATCACTATATTGAATTTTAAACGTACTTTTCAAATTACCGGGGTCACATACTAACTGGAAAAATTCCCGAAAAATATTTTCTAGCTTCGTATTGACGATACGGCCCTAACAAAACTAGTTTCGTCGAATTCTGAGACCGTTTGAAAAATGGCCAATTTCTAGTCGATTAAAATCAACTGAAACTGGTCAAACGCGTTTTCCTTTGCCACGCTCACATATTGATTCGAAAAATTATGAAATTTGAAACTTAGCAATAACTTGACACTGCGGATCTAACAAAAGTGGTTTCATCGAAATCCGAGGTCGTTTGCAAAATGTCCATTTTTAAGGGCCTGAATTCCATAGCGACTATTCAGAATTTTCAACTGGACATATCTTTTGATTCCCGCTATCAAATTTCGATTGGTCGGATTCGTTAGAAAGATATTACCAATTAAATCCTAATGTTTTTGGTTTCACTAAAATCCGGATTGTTTTGCACCCGGTATATTCAATTGAAGTTCGAAATCGAATTATCGAACTACCGCGCCACTTTCAATTCTATATATAACTATAATTAATTATATTCGTTTTCAATTGTCGATTTCAACTCAGTTTTCATCGCCATTATTTAAAATATTTATTTTAAATAATTAAAATCCATTATTTTAGCCAATTTAAAATTTTTAAATTGGTTCAGATTTTCTGGGTCGTTACATTGGGTCCGGGATGTCAAACTATTGCTAGGTTTCAAATTTCATAATTTTTGAAGCTAGTATGTGAGCGTGGCAAAATAAAATGTGTTTGGTCGATTTCTGTTAAATTGGATCGACCAGAAAATGGCCATTTTTCAAACTACCTCAGAATTCGACGAAACTAGTTTTGTTGGGACCGTAGCGTCAAAACATAGCTAGATTTATTTTTCTGGAATTTTTCGAATCAGTTTGTGGCCCTGGCAAATTGAAATGTGCGTTCAGAGTTAAAAATTAAATGTTTTATACTTTAATTTGAAAAATAACTGACTGTAACAGTCGAATTGGCCTACGAAACATATCCCGTTGTGTCCGGAATGGGGGTATTTAGCTAGGGGCGACAGTCGTTGGGTTTAAAAAGGAGTTCGTTTAAGAAAACACTATTTAAAAATTTTAATATAGTCTCGGCCAATCATATTTTTCCATTCATAATTAAAAAAAAATAACAAAAAAACCCCGACCCTCCAGATCGAACGGCGGCTTCCTTTTTCCGCCTTCTCTCCTCCAAATCTCCACATCCGCTCATCAAAACACCAGGGCCCTTTGGAGTTTTTCGTAGAGCTCGAGACGAGCTTCAAATCCATACCAACCTCGCCCAGCATCGTCGAGTATTTCGCCGGATCCGCTCCTCCAAAGTTCGGCCGTTTCGAGGTCGATTCCGCCGCCCAGAGGCCGTCGAGTTCAATGCCGTGGGGCCCGCACGTGCGCCTCTCCTCCGCCTACAACCCTGCACTGGCCGATCATCCAACCGCTACACGGTTTGATCAAAAATCGCTGACCTAGTTTCGAAACCTTTAGCTGAGGTAACGGCCTGTTTAATTAAATTGTTTTACGACACTTTAAAACCATTGAAAACCGTTTGAAAATCATATCTTTTGGGTATGTTGACGAAATTCGATGAAACAGGAAACATCGAGACCGCAAGGAAGCTCTCTACCCAATAGAAGAAGCTGCGGATTTTTCTGACATCGTATCGATTTTTAGCGCTCAGAAAACCAAGGTGAGAAATCTAAATTAACGTGAAATTGAATGGAAAATGTCGTGTATAATTTATATAAGCGAAATATAAATTACATACGTGTTGTATACCTCATGTACATGCGTAGTGTAAGCTATATAAGCGAAGTATGAATTTTTACATGCATAGAATAATTGATATATGTGTCGAAATGCAAGTGAAATATAGCAAATATATCATATATATATATATACTCCCCTCGTCCACAAACCATGGACGATATATATTGTGGTGAATTGGTGTGAAATATTGGATGAAAAATACGAATGGTTGAATAATTGTTTGTGGTTGATATTGTTTGGTTGTGGTTGAAAAGTACCCATTGGTGATTGAAATGAATTGAAAATATTTGTAGAAATAAAAATAAACATGCCGCCTGCGTGCGAATTAGATGCATGAATCCCCATTGTCAAAAACCGCGAGGTTTTAAGGTAGAGCGAGGAGCCGTACTAGGGACGGTGCCGGTTTTAACTACCCTGCCGTTATGCTGCCGAAATTTTGAATAATCTTTGTGTGTTAGAATTATTTTCATATGTTGAAATTATTTTCATGCATAGAAATTAAAGTCATATATGAAACTATGTCCATGTGTGGAAATATTCATGTGTTGAAAAGTGTTGTATGAAAATTAAATTCATTTGTGAATGAATGAAGTGTTAAACAATAAAAATCACATTTTTATATATATATGAAGTATGAAAAATATTCGCCTTATATAAATAGTTTCAACAATCAAAATTTCATCTTTCTAATAAGAACAACATAAATAAAATGTCCATGTGTGGAAATGCTCATTTGTTGAGAAGTGTGTGTAGTGGAAAGGTTCATGTGTTGAATAAAAAGATTGAATTATAAAAATTACATTTTTATTGAAACTATGAAGTGTTGAAACCATACATTGGTTGAATAAATATTTTAAATGATAAAAATATCATTTTTATCATATGTGTGATATGCTAAAGATATGCGGACGTTGAAACAAATATTTGTGATAGAAATATTATTTTTAACATGCATAAGAACTAAATAAAATAGTCATGTGTTGAAATCTATTTTAGTTCGCCAAAATTATCATCTTTGAAATGTGAAGTGTTAAAAATAGCCACTTGTTCTAATAAACGTGCATGAGTTGAAATATACGTTAACTAGCTAATGATATGATTTTAGCCTATGCATGCAACATTAGAATGAATGGTGTTTTTAAACCAAAGCAAATCGAATATGAAATTGAATGGAAAAGGATAAATGTTAGGAATTGTATATATGTACATGCATATCTATTGAACAGGTTAAAGCAAAAAGGGGCTAGAGAAGAGAAATAGAATTTTGTGCCCGACAAATAGGTACACATTTACCGCTTTGTTTGGGTGATGATTTTATGAGCCTGTTGGCTAGCCGCTTGGCTTTTTCTTTTTCTTTTTGATATGAGACGCCCGTGTGGCAATTTGGGAATTTTCCCAGACCCTCCCGTACAAAGGAGGTTATGGCGAAATTTTCCAAAAATTTGAGGCGTTAGTGAAATAATTGAAGTGGAAACGATATAGGAATTTTTGAATGAACTATATTTATATAAATATATAAATATGAATAGAATTAAAACAAAACGTGGTCGTGCAGTTCGTGTTTTGAAACCGTGATTTCAAACGACTAGTGCGGAAGATCCGACCATTGGATTTTCCCGAAACCTCAACCGTTGGGTTCGCCTTGGAAATATCTTTCTAACGGCACCAACTTTGTGAAGATCCGACGGTTGGATTGTCTGGAATGTTTAATTCAAAACTGAAGAAAAACAGCGCCAGAAACGATTATATTTATATTTATATATATATATATATATATATATATATATATATATAATTAAATTAAATCGAATAACGCGCTGCAGTTCGTAAATTGAAATCGTAACTTCAAATGGTTGGTGTGGAAAATCCGA
This sequence comes from Allium sativum, assembly GCA_030737875.1. Taxonomy (NCBI): domain Eukaryota; kingdom Viridiplantae; phylum Streptophyta; class Magnoliopsida; order Asparagales; family Amaryllidaceae; genus Allium; species Allium sativum. The sequence goes on from CM060913.1 coordinate 9,702,819, forward strand.
CCGTCGGATTTTCCCAAAACTGAAACCGTTGGATTTGTTTTGAAATGACCTTCCTAATGATGTAAAATTTGTGAAGATCCAACGGTTAGATTTTCAGATATGTGTAAAACAAAATTAGTGGAAAGCAGCGCCAGTGCATCGACATGACCTGAAACGTCGTTTAATTAAATATGGCTGTTTTAAATTAAATAAAAATGGCGATATATCGGTATAAAGTGCTATAGACGATATAGAGTGAAAATGAACCAATTTTGTGGTGTTTGCTTGAGATGTGATGGCTGAATGTATTTGACATGAAAATTTTAACTAAATAACTGAAATGTGAATGTTGAATAGTTCAACCATGTGATTAATTGGTTTGAAATTCTAAATATACGTAGATTATTTGAAAAGGCCGAGTTTATCTCATTTCAAATAATCGATCGACGTTGAGAAGTCGAAGAGTCGAAGATGGTTGAAGACCGACGATCTCCATATTGGATGGATGGGCGCTACTGATGATCGTGATTGGAGTAGCTACCATGAAGGAATTGAAGTAGTAGCCGTCCAAACATAGTGTTGATTGTACGGATATGCGAGGAATTGGTGCCTCCGGTTTCGTTCAGACCCAGAACGGACTTGTAAATGGACTGTGTGTCTGACATTGGATTTTGTTCTGTGTTGGTTGATCTCTGTTAAATATATATCTGTTTGGCGGCAGAGAATTTATTCTCTTGCTTAACGCCCTTCTCTGAGACGTACGAGCTCAGAGGTTATGTATTGACAAAAATCAGTCGCACGGAGTGGATTGCCTGTGTGGCACACCTAAGTTGCATATGATCAAGACTTCTGTTGCAAAGCAAGGTCTTGTGGTTGATGATCAAAGCATGGTCTGTGTGACATAGCTTTGAGTATAACGTGAATTCGCGAGCCTCACACCCCGGTATGAGTCAAAAACGGGAGAAGGACCCAAGGAGTGCATGACGTTTCCTTCTAGCTATGGTGGTGTCAGTGACCTCCCAGCCCTGACATTTATATCTACTTTTCACCTATGTGGTTGTTGGAATACGAGGCGCCTCGATTATAGGTCTGTAAGGACCGGGAAACGTATGTTCAGGAATTGCTAATCCTCAAAAGTAAGAGAGGACCGGCCTTGGAGGATCCAGGGGATTGCTGTGTGCGGTCCTGGGACATTTGCTAGAGTGTCTCGAACGGAGAGGAGCTTGCCCCTTGCCTCGACTCATGAAGGAATCCAATTTCCAATACGAAATATGCGGATGTGATTGTATTACTAGTATGGCGACATAGTAGATGGTAGCTATGCCGCCTAGGATTAATATTTATGATTGAATTGCTTTTGAAACATATATGCACTAGTAATAATATCAAACTCTTTTGTTTTATTCGTATGAAGCATCTTTGGCCATTATAAGGTAAAAACTCTATCCTCCGGCTTGCGTTGCATTGTGTGATGGGACCTGAGTCTTATAATGGCTTCATTTTATAAAAAGCATTGCGTTGATTTAATAGTTATTTTATTTCATGCACTAGCACTCATTGGAGTAAACCCGTTCCGCGAAAGTGGCGTGGTCCTTTGATTTGCCTTATTATTGTTGTTAATAAGTTGAGTAGATTTCTCATACCAGTCCCATGACTGACTCGTAGTTTGTTTCACCTTGCAAACTCGGGTGCCCTCATTTTCACATGGGCAGCCTAGTTACAGGTTTCTGACGCACCTTTTGGCTCATGGCGAGGCTTGACTACACCGTGCTGACTTGGATTTTCTCCGCCATTATTGTATCTATATTATGATTCCGCCACTGGCGATGTAGACTGATATTCCTTTTGTGTACTCTTTATGTATGATTCCGCCTCAGGCGATGGTGGCTGATTATGTATCATTATACACTAAGTTGTATCCTGTACTGTGCTCTCTGATGTGATGATATCTATATGATTCCGCTATCATATGTGTGTAAATTATTCTATTTTCTGTTTATGCTATTATCTGTGATCTGCTAATGATGATTTATGTGTTATATTCCAATGATTATCCTTAACACCGTGTCACGGGTTTTGGGATCGTCACAGCTGGTTTCAGAGCTTTGGTTAACCTTAGTTCTGGAGTGTAACACATTAAACACTTCGTCAAAATAGAATCAGTAGTATTCTAAGGCGAGTCGCTCATTAGAGATAGGACTAGTAAAGTCCTAGAATGAGCTGAGCAGATTAGAAAAAACAATTGATCAGTCCATCGTTATCTTTCCGTAGAATTTCTGCTTAATTATGCAATAGACTATCATTTCTGTTAGCTGACTCTTTCGTTGCTTATACAGAATCTGACAAATGGCTACCAGAGTAGCCGCCGCTAGAGGAGGCCGTGCCGGCCGAGGCCGAGGAAGGGGAGAAATCCCAGCTCAGGAAGGACCTTTGATACAACCTCCGGCAGCTCAATACTTCGAGCTCGACCGTGTAGCTAAGAGATATAAGAACTTAGGAGGCAAGACCTTCTCGGGAACTGGCACCGTAATAGAGGCCCTTGCATGGCTCAAAACATGCGAGAAAATTCTTGAAGGCCTAAGGCTAGGAGACGAAGACAAAGCTGTTATGGGCGCCTGGCTTATGCAGGAACAAGCTGAATTATGGTGGGAATCTCTTACCGCCGGGAATAGAGAAGCTGGAAGAACATGGGATGGATTTAAAGAACTCTTCAAGGAGAAATATGTCCCAGAACAAGCTCTAGAAAGAATGCACGATGACTTCGCCAATCTCCAGCAAGGGGATCTTTCCGTGCAAGATTATCTGAGCAAATTTACAATGCTGTCGCCCTATGCTCCAGAGCTCGTTGCCACTGCGAAATCCAAAAATAAGAGGTTTATCTTTGGACTAAGACGACAATATCATGATAGAGCCATGGCCCATGTCAAGCTGGATTTCAATGAGCTAGTGGAAATGACATGCAACTATGAAGACCTGGATCAAAGGCATCTGGATCAGGATCGCGCTAGAAGCCAAGCCGGAAACAAGCGCAAGCCTGCTGTAAATCAGGGCGAGTCAAGCCAAGCAGCATCTTCCAAACCTCAGACTGGCAAGCCGCCAAGAGGAAGTTGCTTTAACTGTGGTAAGCCGGGGCACTACTCAAACGTCTGCACAGCTCCGAAGAAACAGAAGACGGATTCTCAAGGCTCGAGCCAAGGCTCTCAGAACCCTCGCTCGTGCTTCAATTGTCGCAAGACCGATCATCTGGTCAAGGACTGTCCTTTGTTGAAGAAAGCTACTGTAGCTCATGTCTATGACGGGTCTAGCCCGCCAGCTGCTTCCGACGGAGCAGGTAAACCCGATGTTTTGGGAGGTACCCTTACAATTAAAAATATTCATGTTTCTGTATTGTTTGACACAGGTGCATCGCGTAGTTTTATTGCTAAAAACACAGTGCACAAATTGAAGTTAAAACAACGAAAGCTTAAAGAATCGGTTGAAGTTCATAACCCGATAGGGGGTCCTGTTACTCTCGGTTTATATTGTAGAGTGCCAATCTCCTATTTTTTCTACAAATTTCCTTTTGATTTAATCGTTATGGATTTTCCCGAATTCGATATTATTCTCGGGCTAGATTGGTTAACGAAATACGAAGCTGAGGTAAAGTGTGCGGAAAGAATTGTTAAAATCCGAACGGAGCTTGGACATATATATATTCCCTGTCATGGTTCGAATCCGAATAGAGAAGAATTTTGGTCAGCATTGGAACTTATCCCCACTTCCATAGAAAAGATTCCGATTGTTAGAAACTTTGCGGATGTGTTTGAAGAAGTTGAAAACTTACCTCCGCAAAGAGAAATAGAATTCCGAATCGATCTAATTCCTAATGCCAGACCAGTGGTGCATCCAATTCGTAGAATGACTCCGAAAGAAAAAGAAGAATTAGGCGATCAAACTCGTCAACTATTGTGGAAGGGTCTAATCAGACCGAGTTTTTCCAATTGGGGTGCAGCTGTTGTGTTTGTCCCGAAGTCAGACGGTACTCTTAGATTATGTGTTGATTACCGAGACCTCAACAAACAGACGCTTAAAAATAAATATCCACTACCCCGCATTGATGATTTGCTAGACCAATTGAATGGGGCGAAAGTATTTTCCCGAATGGACCTAGCTACAGGTTTTCATCAATTGAGAATAGCAAAAGAGTGTGTTCCTTTGACCGCTTTCAGAGGCCCAGACATATTTTATGAATGGTTAGTAATGTCGTTTGGCCTATGCAACGCTCCAGCATACTTTGTCGATCTAATGAATAGAGTGTTCAGGGGAGTTCTGAATAAATTTGTCCTCGTATTCATCGATGATATTTTAATCTACTCCAAATCAAAACCCGAGCATGAAAAACACTTAGAACAAGTATTGGAGATTCTAAGGAAGAACGTCTTCAAAGCCAAATTCTCTAAATGTGTCTTCTGGCAAGAAGAAGTTAAATTTCTTGGCCATGTCGTGTCAGAGAAAGGAATTTCTGTTGACCCAAGCAAAATAATAGCGATTCAAGACTGGAAATAGCCCACTACTCCGACAGAAGTTAGAAGTTTTATGGGGTTGGCTAGTTATTATCGAAAGTTCGTTAAGGATTTTTCGAAGATATCCGGTCCGTTAACGAAGCTCACGAAGAAACATGAGAAGTTTAAGTGGACTTCCGACTGTGAAGAAGCTTTCCAGGAATTGAAATCGAAGCTGACCACCGCTCCAGTGTTAACAATTATTGATGGCAATCAGGATTTAACGGTTTGGATAGATGCTTCTATTAGAGGTCTTGGTGCAGTGTTAATGCAGAGAGGCCAGGTAGTCGCTTATGCAAGCCGCCAATTGAAACCGCATGAGAAGAATTATGTGACTCATGATCTTGAGTTGCTAGCCATCGTATTTGCCTTGAAAATCTGGAGACATTACCTATTGGGCGAGAAATTTATACTATACACAGATCATCAATCATTGAAGTATTTATATACCCAAAAAGATCTGAATCTGAGACAGCAGCGTTGGCTAGAATTTCTTGCAGCGTATGATCTTGATATCCTGTATACGCCGGGGAAAGCTAACGTAGTAGCGGATGCACTTAGTAGAAAGACCGCAATCGTTGCCCATCTTATAATTACACCTGGATTGATTCATAGGATTTCAGCCCTTCAGAAAGACGATGAATTCATTCAGAGAATCAGTAAGAGAGTCAAGGAAGGTGAAACCACGAGTTTCCGTATTGACAATAAGGGGGTTCTCAGGTTAAATAATAGGATTTGCATCCCAAATATTCCAGGCCTTCGAAGAGAAGTGCTGGACGAATGCCATAAGTCCAAATTTTGTATCCATCCTGGGGTGAGTAAAATGTACAACGATATCAAACGCACTTTCTGGTGGAAGGCAATGAAAAGAGATATTTCTCTGTATGTTAGCAGATGCCCTACTTGTCAATTGGTCAAGAGTGACCAACAGAAGCTAGCTGGATTGTTGCAACCGTTGGAAGTCCCAGGCTGGAAATGGGAACAGATTTCCATGGATTTCATAGATGGTTTGCCGCGAACCAAGAAAGGTAATGACAGCATTTGGGTAATCGTAGATCGCTTCACGAAGACTGCCCATTTTATACTTGTCAGATCCAATAGAACTGCCCAAGTCTAGCACAGATATATTTCAAAGAAATTGTTAAGCTGCATGGAATTCCCATCAGCATAGTCAGTGATAGAGATCCCCTATTTACTAGCAAGTTCTGGGAGGCTTTCCAGATAGAATTGGGAACAAAACTGAATATGAGCACCGCTTATCACCCACAAACAGATGGCCAAACTGAGCGGGTGAATAGAATTCTGGAAGATTTATTGTGGGCTTGTATAATCGATTTTGGTGGGTCATGCGAAGATCATTTGCATTTGGCAGAATTCTCATATAACAATAGCTATCAAGCAAGTTTGAGAATGTCACCATTTGAAGCATTATATGGCAGACCATGCAGATCTCCAGCATGTTGGGTAGAACCTGGCAACAGACTTGTGTTAGGACCCGATATGATTAGAGAAGCATCTGATAAAGTCGACTTCATCAAAAAGCGATTGAAAACCGCCCAAAGCCGACAGAAAAGTTATGCAGACTCTAGAAGGAGAGATTTGACATTTGCTGTTGGTGATCATGTTTATTTAAAGGTTTCTCCGATGAGAGGAGTAATCAGATTTGGAAAGACTGGGAAGTTGGCACCGAGATTTATTGGTCCCTTTCCTATACTTGAGCGAATTGGAACTCTTGCTTATAGGGTTCAATTGCCAGATTGGTTGCCTGGAGTGCACAATGTTTTTCACGTATCTCAACTTAGGAGACATGTGCATGATCCGGATCTTTTTGTAGAAGAAGCAGCACAACGGGATGTGGAGATAACTCCAGAATTAGCACTCAAAAGAGAGCCATTAAAAATTGTTGGCAAAGAAACTAGAGAACTCAGAAGCAAAAAGGTTCATTTAGTTAAAGTGCAGTGGAGCAGTGATCCTAGAGACTGTACTTGGGAAACTGAGGAAAGCATTAAGCAAGCTTACCCCAAATGCAGAGTGGATATCTCTGACTAACTCCGGTGCAAGGTACCTTTACCATACTTTGCATTTACATTTTATTTTCTACTTTACTGTTGTTTCCTTTTCGAGGACGAAAAGTTTTAAGTAGGGGAGATTGTAATAACCCGGAAAATACGAGCCAATTTAAAAATTTTAAATTGATTATTTCAAAGCAATTTGAACAATTGAAATAGAATATTTCAATAAAATATGGAATTAGAAATAGTGAGTCAATTTGAAGATTTGAATTCAATCTTTGACTGACTGTGCAGGGTGGAAAATATAATGGATTTTGGTGAAACCAAAAATATTTAAATCTGTTAGTCAATACCTTTCTAACGAATCTGAAAAATCGAAGTTTCATAACGGGAATCAAAAGTTATGGCCGAATGAATTTTCAGAGGGGTCGGTATATAGAATATATAGGCCAGGAAAATTGATATTTTGCATGCGACCTCGGAATTCGACGAAACCACTTTTGTTGGGTCCGGGATGTCAAACTATTGCTAGGTTTCAAATTTCATAATTTTTGAAGCTAGTATGTGAGCGTGGCAAAATAAAATGTATTTGGTCGATTTTTGTTAAATTGGATCGACCAGAAAATGGCCATTTTTCAAACGACCTCAGAATTCGACGAAACTAGTTTTGTTGGGACCATAGCGTCAAAACATAGCTAGATTTATTTTTCTGGAATTTTTCGAATCAGTTTGTGGCTCTGGCAAATTGAAATGTGCGTTCAGAGTTAAAAATTAAATGTTTTATACTTTAATTTGAAAAATAACTGACTGTAACAGTCGAATTGGCCTATGAAACATATCCCATTGTGTCCGGAATGGGGGTATTTAGCTAGGGGCGACAGTCGTTGGGTTTAAAAAGGAGTTCGTTTAAGAAAACACTATTTAAAAATTTTAATATAGTCTCGGCCAATCATATTTTTCCACTCATAATTAAAAAAAAAATAACAAAAAAACCCCGACCCTCCAGATCGAACGGCGGCTTCCTTTTTCCGCCTTCTCTCCTCCAAATCTCCACATCCGCTCATCAAAACACCAGGGCCCTTTGGAGTTTTTCGTAGAGCTCGAGACGAGCTTCAAATCCATACCAACCTCGCCCAGCATCGTCGAGTATTTCGCCGGATCCGCTCCTCCAAAGTTCGGCCGTTTCGAGGTCGATTCCGCCGCCCAGAGGCCGTCGAGTTCAACGCCGTGGGGCCCGCACGTGCGCCTCTCCTCCGCCTACAACCCTGCACTGGCCGATCATCCAACCGCTACACGGTTTGATCAAAAATCGCTGACCTAGTTTCGAAACCTTTAGCTGAGGTAACGGTCTGTTTAATTAAATTGTTTTACGACACTTTAAAACCGTTGCAAACCGTTTGAAAATCATATCTTTTTGGTATGTTGACGAAATTCGATGAAACAGGAAACATCGAGACCGCAAGGAAGCTCTCTACCCAATAGAAGAAGCTGCGGATTTTTCTGACATCGTATCGATTTTTATCGCTCAGAAAACCAAGGTGAGAAATCTAAATTAACGTGAAATTGAATGGAAAATGTCGTGTATAATTTATATAAGCGAAATATAAATTACATACGTGTTGTATACCTCATGTACATGCGTAGTGTAAGCTATATAAGCGAAGTATGAATTTTTACATGCATAGAATAATTGATATATGTGTCGAAATGCAAGTGAAATATAGCAGATATATATCATATATATATATATATATATATATATATATACTCCCCTCGTCCACAAACCATGGACGATATATATTGCGGTGAATTGGTGTGAAATATTGGATGAAAAATACGAATGGTTGAATGATTGTTTGTGGTTGATATTGTTTGGTTGTGGTTGAAAAATACCCATTGGTGATTGAAATGAATTGAAAATATTTGTGGAAATAAAAATAAACATGCCGCCTGCGTGCGAATTAGATGCATGAATCCCCATTGTCAAAAACCGCGAGGTTTTAAGGTAGAGCGAGGAGCCGTACTAGGGACGGTGCCGGTTTTAACTACCCTGCCGTTATGCTGCCGAAATTTTGAATAATCTTTGTGTGTTAGAATTATTTTCATATGTAGAAATTATTTTCATGCATAGAAATTAAAGTCATATATGAAACTATGTCCATGTGTGGAAATATTCATGTGTTGAAAAGTGTTGTATGAAAATTAAATTCATTTGTGAATGAATGAAGTGTTAAACAATAAAAATCACATTTTTATATATATATGAAGTATGAAAAATATTCGCCTTATATAAATAGTTTCAACAATCAAAATTTCATCTTTCTAATAAGAACAACATAAATAAAATGTCCATGTGTGGAAATGCTCATTTGTTGAGAAGTGTGTGTAGTGGAAAGGTTCATGTGTTGAATAAAAAGATTGAACGATAAAAATTACATTTTTATTGAAACTATGAAGTGTTGAAACCATACATTGGTTGAATAAATATTTTAAATGATAAAAATATCATTTTTACCAGATGTGTGATATGCTAAAGATATGCGGACGTTGAAACAAATATTTGTGATAGAAATATTATTTTTAACATGCATAAGAACTAAATAAAATAGTCATGTGTTGAAATCTATTTTAGTTCGCCAAAATTATCATCTTTGAAATGTGAAGTGTTAAAAATAGCCACTTGTTCTAATAAACGTGCATGAGTTGAAATATACGTTAACTAGCTAATGATATGATTTTAGCCTATGCATGCAACATTAGAATGAATGGTGTTTTTAAACCAAAGCAAATCGAATATGAAATTGAATGGAAAAGGATAAATGTTAGGAATTGTATATATGTACATGCATATCTATTGAACAGATTAAAGCAAAAAGGGGCTAGAGAAGAGAAATAGAATTTTGTGCCCGACAAATAGGTACACATTTACCGCTTTGTTTGGGTGATGATTTTATGAGCCTGTTGGCTAGCCGCTTGGCTTTTTCTTTTTCTTTTTGATATGAGACGCCCGTGTGGCTATTTGGGAATTTTCCCAGACCCTCCCGTACAAAGGAGGTTATGGCGAAATTTTCCAAAAATTTAAGGCGTTAGTGAAATAATTGAAGTGGAAACGATATAGGAATTTTTGAATGAACTATATTTATATAAATATATAAATATGAATAGAATTAAAACGAAACGTGGCCGTGCAGTTCGTGTTTTGAAACCGTGATTTCAAACGACTAGTGCGGAAGATCCGACCATTGGATTTTCCCGAAACCTCAACCGTTGGGTTCGCCTTGGAAATATCTTTCTAACGGCACCAACTTTGTGAAGATCCGACGGTTGGATTGTCTGGAATGTTTAATTCAAAACTGAAGAAAAACAGCGCCAGAAACGATTATATATATATATATATAATTAAATTAAATCGAATAACGACGCTGTAGTTCGTAAATTGAAATCGTAACTTCAAATGGTTGGTGTGGAAAATCCGACCGTCGGATTTTCCCAAAACTGAAACCGTTGGATTCGTTTTGAAATGACCTTCCTAATGATGTAAAATTTGTGAAGATCCAACGGTTAGATTTTCAGATATGTGTAAAACAAAATTAGTGGAAAGCAGCGCCAGTGCATCGACATGACCTGAAACGTCGTTTAATTAAATATGGCCGTTTTAAATTAAATAAAAATGGCGATATATCGGTATAAAGTGCTATAGACGATATAGAGTGAAAATGAACCAATTTTGTGGTGTTTGCTTGAGATGTGATGGCTGAATGTATTTGACATGAAAATTTTAACTAAATAACTAAAATGTGAATGTTGAATAGTTCAACCATGTGATTAATTGGTTTGAAATTCTAAATATACGTAGATTATTTGAAAAGGCCGAGTTTATCTCATTTCAAATAATCGATCGATGTTGAGAAGTCGAAGAGTCGAAGATGGTTGAAGACCGACGATCTCCACATTGGATGGATGGGCGCTACTGATGCTCGTGATTGGAGTAGCTACCATGAAGGAATTGAAGTAGTAGCCGTCCAAACATAGTGTTGATTGTACGGATATGCGAGGAATTGGTGCCTCCGGTTTCGTTCAGACCCAGAACGGACTTGTAAATGGACTGTGTGTCTGACATTGGATTTTGTTCTGTGTTGGTTGATCTCTGTTAAATATATATCTGTTTGGCGGCAGAGAATTTATTCTCTTGCTTAACGCCCTTCTCTGAGACGTACGAGCTCAGAGGTTATGTATTGACAAAAATCAGTCGCACGGAGTGGATTGCTTGTGTGGCACGCCTAAGTGGCATATGATCAAGACTTCTGTTGCAAAGCAAGGTCTTGTGGTTGATGATCAAAGCATGGTCTGTGTAACATAGCTTTGAGTATAACGTGAATTCGCGAGCCTCACACCTCGGTATGAGTCAAAAACGGGAGAAGGACCCAAGGAGTGCATGACGTTTCCTTCTAGCTATGGTGGTGTCAGTGACCTCCCAGCCCTGACATTTATATCTACTTTTCACCTGTGTGGTTGTTGGAATACGAGGCGCCTCGATTACAGGTCTGTAAGGACCGGGAAACGTGTGTTCAGGAATTGCCAATCCTCAAAAGTAAGAGAGGACCGGCCTTGGAGGATCCAGGGGATTGCTGTGTGCGGTCCTGGGACATTTGCTAGAGTGTCTCGAACGGAGAGGAGCTTGCCCCTTGCCTCGACTCATGAAGGAATCCAATTTCCAATACGAAATATGCGGATGTGATTGTATTACTAGTATGGCGACATAGTAGATGGTAGCTATGCCGCCTAGGATTAATATTTATGATTGAATTGCTTTTGAAACATATATGCACTAGTAATAATATCAAACTCTTTTGTTTTATTCGTATGAAGCATCTTTGGCCATTATAAGGTAAAAACTCTATCCTCCGGCTTGCGTTGCATTGTGTGATGGGACCTGAGTCTTATAATGGCTTCATTTTATAAAAAGCATTGCGTTGATTTAATAGTTATTTTATTTCATGCACTAGCACTCATTGGAGTAAACCCGTTCCGCGAAAGTGGCGTGGTCCTTTGATTTGCCTTATTATTGTTGTTAATAAGTTGAGTAGATTTCTCATACCAGTCCCATGACTGACTCGTAGTTTGTTTCACCTTGCAAACTCGGGTGCCCTCATTTTCACACGGGCAGCCTAGTTACAGGTTTCTGACGCACCTTTTGGCTCATGGCGAGGCTTGACTACACCGTGCTGACTTGGATTTTCTCCGCCATTATTGTATCTATATTATGATTCCGCCACTGGCGATGTAGACTGATATTCCTTTTGTGTACTCTTTATGTATGATTCCGCCTCAGGCGATGGTGGCTGATTATGTATCATTATACACTAAGTTGTATCCTGTACTGTGCTCTCTGATGTGATGATATCTATATGATTCCGCTATCATATGTGTGTAAATTATTCTATTTTCTGTTTATGCTATTATCTGTGATCTGCTAATGATGATTTATGTGTTATATTCCAATGATTATCCTTAACACCGTGTCACGGGTTTTGGGATCGTCACAGTATGGTTGAGGATGTCAATCGGTGATTTGATGGATTTAACGATGTGGCATTCAAAGTGAATTTGGTATGATGATAAAGCGTAGCTTCTAGCCTCACATCCAGTAAATGACATAAATCGGGCAGGCAACATGGCTAAGTCGGTCGCACCGAAGTAGGGTGTATAATCACCTAATCTAGAGTTATCATTTATTTCTAAAAATCTATTGTTGATGCTGTCCCATTCGGGAAACGGTTGTTGATCCCAACCGTTGGTGATATACATTCGATACACTCAAGCGAAATGAGTAATCGATCATGTGTGGCCGGGTTGCAAGATGTTCTTGTTGAACCCAGTGTATTCCTTTCTAGAGGTACACTAGCGAAAGGTGGTTCCATACCTTGTCATAGTTGGAAATCCATTACCCAATACGTGCTTACGGTTTTGATTGTATACTATATATGTAGAACGTGAGATGAAAGCGTTTCTGCTAGATGATTATTATATTGTGTTGATAGAAATTATTATAATATCAAAAGGTTTTTGATATAAAGATAAATTTGGATTCTCATAAGGGAAAAAACCCGTTCCGTTATACGGCGTGGTCTTATGAGATATCGTTTACTTGTTCAAACTATTTTAAACTGTTTTACTCATACCAGTCCCATGACTGACCCGGAGTTTATTTTGTTGTTTTCCCTAAACTCTTGGGTGCCTAAATTTGTACGGGCAGTCAAGTAGTCGGGATTTTACAGATATAGTTGAAGAGCTGGAGCAGGAGGCTTCAGGATCATATAGCTATAGTTTATTTCCGCTGTGTTGTAAGTGATGTGCTTTGAAAATGATATGTATATTCAAGTACAGATTTGTATTTCAAAGTTATGTCATGAAATATAATTATTCGTTCCGCTGTGAGATTCGTGTTACTATGATATTGTGTTCTTCTTCTTCTTCTTCTTCTATTCTAAGTTTCTATCTTATCTTTCCTCACCCTCTAATTTCTTTCACTAGTGACCGGTATTTTTCGACGTTTGATTAGTCATCATTGAGTTTATGGAGAAAACCAAATCTTCAAAAACCCGGGTCATTACACCGGTACAAACCAAAAACGGGATAGTGACTGCATGGAAATGGACATATGTTAGTTCTAGCTACGAGTAACGTCATGGTATGGAGCCCAGACTGTTTACTTATGTGTATGTTGCATATTATTTGATGGAAAGCGAGGTATCTCGGAATTCGGGACAATTGAAAGGCTCGAATATGATTTGAGTCCCTAGTGGCTCTAGAATGGTCGACATACTGACCCATTTTGGAGGTTTGATAGAAACCAGCTAACATATAGTTTATGGTATAACTAATCATAAACAGATGACCGGCCATGAAAATCCAAGGGGTTCACTGTGGGGCTGTGCAGTTAAAGCGCTTAGCGGTTCTATAGCGGTAGATATATAAAAGGTGTAGCGAGGATAAAGCGGGGATATAGCAGATGTGCAAAAAATGTTAATTAGATGTGAAACTATATAATTAAAATTAATTAACTGTAATTCTCGCATCATTTTTATAGAAGAAATGAATATTAATTAATATTATATAACAAAATTAAAGAATATCATGGTTATGCACACTATATTCGAGGATTACTACAGATTTCTATCTTATATAAGGCACTTATGACTTAAAATTATCTCTTTGTATTAACTTTTTGATTTATTTTATAAGAGAATTGGTCAAATCATCCTTTGTATATTAATATTTCTAAAGCGGGTGCTAACTAGCGTAGATTTAGCGGACAAAGTGGAAAATAGCGGGGATTTAAGCGGAGCTACTGTTCATCAGTGCTAAATTGAAATAGTGTTACGGCCAAAGAGCGCTACGAGCTATAACAGAGATTTTCTGGGGCATTAGCGGGGCATTAACTACATAGCTACGGGGGATCCTGAGGCATTTACTAGAATGTCTCGAAATCGATGAGGAAGATCCCTTGACTCCATTCATAGATGGAAATCCAATTTCCAATACGCGATTTTATGGTTTTAGTTGTAAACCTATATGGAGACGTAATATAATGGTACCTATGCCACCTATGATTGATACATTCATATTTGAAGTTGATTTCTTCACTTATAGTAATAATAAAAGATGAAATTTCGCGTATCAAGCATATTTGGCTATTATAAGGGAAAAATCTATCCTCGACTGCATTCGTTGTGTGATGGGACCCGAGTCTTATAATAGCTTCATTTTTCTCTTTAGCATCCGCTATTTATTTTTATGCACTGGTATCCATAGGGGATAGACCCGTTCCGTGTTATACAGCGTGGTCCCATGATTTACCTAACTTTAAAATAAAAGCTAATAACTGTTTTAGTTCTCACACCAATCCCATGACTGACTCAGAGTTTATTGTTTTAACCTAAACTCTAGGTGCCCATATTTTCCACACAGGCAGCTAGTATTTTTTGTTTTCGTAGATACTTCTTTTCACAGGATCCTGGATTATAGCTGGAGCTATATTCGGAAAGCTTTGTATCCGTATATCTCTTTCAGTTGTGATTGTAGATGATTTCCGCTGTACACTATTATGTATTATTTTTCCGCTGCTTTGTAATTTAAAACTCTGGTATTTTCCACTGTAAATTATTTATTCATACTCTGATATATTCTTGTATTCTGATGTAAATTGTTGTAATAGCAATGAAATGTTCTAGTGTTTGTGTTCTGATGCATCGTTTTCTCAAAGCAATCCGTGCTTTCCCGATAGGGGTAGTTTGGGTCGTTTCAGTTCGGTATCAGAGCTTTGCTTTACAAAGCTAGCAAGACCAAATGAAAGAATTCATTGGAGATAGGATTAGTAATATCCTATAAGAATAACTTGTTAGAGATAGGGTTAGTAATACCCTAGAACGAGTTTGAAGAGTAATATTTTAAAAAAAAATTAATTTTGAAAATTATATTTCATTATTCGTATATGAGTACTTTATTTTAAATTGATTTTGGACTATCGGGTATAAGAAGATTTTTAATATACGTCTGATCCACGTGTACTGGAAGTCTCAAATATACTGGGTAGATATAGAATCACACTCTAGTCGCCCGGAGATGGTTCTGATGATAGCTCGAGCATCATCAGAATTTATGTTCGAGTTTCGAAAGTGGGATATCTATATATTTCCAATTGCTTGGTGTGAGAACCAAAACTTAGTTAGAGTTTATTGTTGTGATTTGGCACTAAAAATATGATTTTTGAGAATATATTATAATTATATGATTGAAAATTTAATCAACAAATTGTTTGTTGGTTGTGATGTTTGATTATTAGTATAAATAATAATAATATTGGAATGATAATTAATTTAACCAATATGAGAATAAATGATAAATTTAGCCAAATCGGATCAAATATTGAACTGAATTGAAAATTGATTGAAATTGCATATATGTACATGTGTATATAATGAACCTGTCATAGCAAGGAAGCTAAGAAGAGGAATAAAATAGTATGCCCGACAAATAGGTACATATTCACTGTATTCATTGGGGTTTGATGATTTTATGAGCTGATTGGCAAGTCGCTTGGCTTTTTCTTTTTCTTTTTTATTGATGAGGGCCTTGTGAGGCAAGTTGGGGTTTTACCGATCAACCGTACAAAGGAGGTTATGGCGAAATTTTCGAAAATTTATGGTGTTAGCCAAATTTTTGAGAAATTTGAAAATTCTTAGAAACTGAAAAGTTGAAGGATGAAAGCCAAAATGGAAGTTGAGCTGGTTAGCTAAACAACTTTCAGCTCCGTTCCTTTTCGAGGATGAAAATATTTTAAGTGGGGGAGATTGTAACGACCCGGAATTTCTGAACCAATTTAAAATTTTTATTTTAGCTATTTTAATGGGTTTTGAATATTTAAAATGATTCATTTTAAATAATAATTACTAGAAATTTATTTAAATAGATGCTAAAACGTATAAATTTATTTTAATTATAAAACAAGCCTAAAATGGCATGGTAGAAATTTTGATTTTAAATTTTAGGAATGTACAGAGTTCAAAATAAATCAGATTTTAGTAAAACAAGAAATATTAGAATCCATTTGACTATATCTTTCAAACGAATGTAAGAAACTGAGATTTCACTTTATAAATTGTAAGTTATGTCCAGTTTAAAATTCAAAATAGTCGCTATGGAATTTATATATTTTTTAATATAATATATAGCCCTTAAAAATAGCCATTTTGCAACCGACCTCTATTTTCAACAAAACCACTTTTGTTGGATCCGGAATATTAAATTATTGCTAGATTCCCATTTTCATAATTTTTGGAATTAATATATGAGCACAGTAAATTTAAAGTATTTTCAATTTCAGTTTAAATTTAATCGACCAGTTAAAAAGGTCATTTTTCAAATGGTCTACAAATTCGACGAAATTAGTTTTGTTGAAACCATATTTGAAAATCATAGAGAGAATTACAATTTTCGTAATTTTTGGAGCTAGTATGTGGCCGTGCACAATAAATTGTGAATCGATCAGCCATTTAAGCCAGAAACAGAGCTTTCTGAGCAAACGCACTCGAAATTCGATGAAACCAATTTTGTTGGGACCGTATGGTCAAGACATAGCAGCATGTCAATTTTCATCTCTAACGGAGTTCGTGTGTGACTATGGCATAGATAACTGTCGAACAGAGAAAGAGTGAACTAAGAAATTAATAAAATAATAAAAACCCCTATATATAATATCATTTCCTCTTCCCAAACCCTCATTAATTCCTCTTCCCCGCAAAATTTGGCAGCAGCCCCCTCGGAAAATTTCAGAAAAGCCCCCGAACACAAAACAATTTATATCTCTCAATCCATGAGCAATTATCCCAAACGACTTCTGGCTATTGTAGACCATGATGATCTCTACCTACCAAAAAAATCACAGAACCTATCATTGCATGGATTAGGAGAAATTAACGGTCAACTCCAGAAAAGTTGTTTTGTTTTTTGGAGGATTGTGAGCAAACCGTCGAGTATTTGATAGTCGAACCAAAGGGAAAATGGCAGAGGGGAGAAAGCTTGACGGGTTTGTCTTTGGGTGCTCGGCCGGAAAATGATTGTGGTGGCCATAATTTTTAGATGAACGAAGAAGTAGTTTTGGGCGCAACAACGAGGGAAGATGAACCCACGGCGGCCGCCGCAGGCGGAATCAGGTCGGGGGTATGAAGCAAAGTGGAAGAGGGGAGTGCGGCGGTCCTTCCTGTGGTGGTACGCGACGACGAAGTGGTCGGAGGAGGGAGAATTTCCGGTCGAGGCGGAATTGGGGCTCAGGCGAAATTCATGACGATGGCAAGGCTATAGGATGTGGGACCAGTTGGAATCAAAGCGCCTCCAATCGCCAGTAGTTCCAGCAGGTGGCGGCGACCATCAGGTGGGACCATAGCGGCGCACGAGGGTGTAGACCAGGAGGAACGATGACGAACAGAAAATGTGAGGGTAAAATAGTTTTTAATTAATTATTTAATTACGTATTTAAACTTCATAAGGCCATAACTTTTTGCTACAAATTCCGAATTGCATGAAACTGGATCCGTTGTGATCGTGGATTTGAGAGTTTCACAACAAAACTAACTGGGTCCAATTTGGAGCTTGTTTGAATTTGGGGAAAATATAAACTCGAACGGTACCAAAATTGCAAATTAAAGACTAGCGGAGTAGAAACCAAAGGTGAGAACTCTCTTACTCAAATCATTTTTGTTACGTCATTATATCCTAGGTTTCAGATGGGGCTTAGCAGCTCCAAACACTACTTTTTGTACAAATTTTGGATGATTTGTGTGATATGATAGTGTTGTGGAAAAATTGATTATATTGTGGAATTATTGGACTGATTGATTGTGGTGTATGGCGCGAGCCAGTATCAGGAGAGGGATAATGCTAGACATTAATCTGGTTCTAATATTGCGTTGTTATAATGCCGAATTTTTTTGAAACTGAAATATATAAATTATTTATACAAAATGTATATAAAATTTTCATAAAAAGAAATTGGAATAAATATTCATTTACAAGTCGAATGGCTTGTTTATGTACACCTATTTATTTGATATTGATTAGGACGATAAATTTCACACATTGCCTAACTGCACAAATAATAATCAGTATTTGTCGTTTGAAAAACCCCACATGGTTATTGGGATGATATTTGACATACTCTAATCCTAGTATTTAGTTGTATGTCAATCGATGGATTGACAGGCTGTGATGAGCATTATTTATTTATTTTAATGCTTATACAGTTGTAAATTGCACTTTGGATGATGTTTGAATGGTTAATGATTATTTATCATTATTGTTGAATACATGCGATGTATGAAATTCATATAAAGGAAATTATATGATAATTGATTGAGTCGCATTCCAATTCAGAAATAAAGAATATTTTAAAATAATGAATACTTTAGAATAATGAATATCTTAAAATAATATTCAGAAAAGAATCAAAATATGATTTTGATGTCCGATTTTGGATGGACACGAAAATATATAAAAATATGAAGCCGGGTTAAGTATAGAAACGCCATTTTGACCCGAACGGGTTTATCGATCAATTTTATTTATTTTATAATGAATATTGAAAAGAAGTGATTTCAAAATCTAATATTTTGAAAATATTATCATTTTAATATTATAATGATATGAAATATTTAATTTTGATTTAAAATTGAAAATGAAGTTGAAATCATTTTAAAATGAATTTGTAAACGATTTATAAAATACATTTTAAGTTGGAATTGATGATATATATATTACATATATAATGGCCTAATTAGAACGCGTCGCGCAGCGACTGTTTGCGAATTTCGACCATTAAATTAAATTGGACGTAACGGGAGATCCGACCGTCGGATTCTCCTAAACCCGGAACCGTTGGGTTCGTATCAAAAAGAGCTTTCGGTGATAATAAGAGAATTGAAATCTGACAGTTGGATTTTAAAATATGACCAAATAAGTTTTGGAAAAGGTCGATGTAAATGTAGTTCGATGGTCATTTATAGAAATCGATTGTACGAGACTTAATAAAATTATTAAAAATATGGAAAAAATGTGTAAAATCATAATAAATGATTTGGAAAGAGTTTAGGTGAAAATTTCCAAGTTTGGAGGGATGAAAGATATTTTTATCTAAATGAACTAGTTATTAATTTGAATAATAATATAAATGATTTTTAAATAAATAAATTGGATTTTTAAATGGGTTTTAAAATAACCAGAATTTTTCCAATATATGAATTGGAATGGGTTGAATGGAAATAATCTTTGCAATATTTCGGTATTGGATTCCGGGATTATACGGATATTGTTGTGGACTTTGGAAGATATATATATATATGTATATATATCGTTATTCCCAGTACGATATTTGTTGGTTTCAGAATTTGGTATTGAATATAAGCCGATATAATTTTAATTCGGAGCCTTGTATTTAATATCGAATTGGATTTTAGGTTTGT
The DNA here is from genome assembly GCA_030737875.1 of Allium sativum. Classification (NCBI taxonomy): domain Eukaryota; kingdom Viridiplantae; phylum Streptophyta; class Magnoliopsida; order Asparagales; family Amaryllidaceae; genus Allium; species Allium sativum. The sequence continues at coordinate 9,722,367 of CM060913.1, forward strand.
CGTGTATGGTATCTTTAATAACATTGTTCTTAAACCCAGTTGAGAAAAGAATAAATCTTTTAAATAAGATTTAGAGAAATTTACCAATTAATTAATATTTAATTGGAGTTGAATTGAAATTGGATTTTTGGGTTTATCGTGAATAATATTTTAAATAACATTCGTTCATTAACCTATTAACAATGAAGAGATGATTTGGAATTTATAAATCTTGTTTAAGATTTAAGGGAAATTTTCCAATGTGAAGTTTTCAAATTTAATATATTAAATTGGAATTGAACGGAATTCGATTTGGTAATAATCGGGATGAGCTCCTGTAAAGGAAGACCGTTAATATATATGGAATTTAAAAGGCTTTGTTGTTGTTCCATTATATTATTAGTTTGATACGGAAATTTATATGGATTATATATTGATGTGTTTTCCGTGAAGATTCCATATTTAATGGAAGTTGATTTGGGTTCAATTTGAACTGTGTTTTTAATGACACTGATTCTTTAACCCAGCTAAAGAAAAGATTAATTTTTAAAAGTTGAATAATGATAAAGTAATGATTTTTGATATTAAAACCAAGGTGCGGTTTTAATGAATCCTTAATTAGATTGAAAGGAGAATGGGATAATTAAATTTATCGAATTCATGAAATGATCAAGAATGTGTACCACCAATTTTGCTCCACGCGATAGTTAAATCTATAAATAGATTTGAAAAACAGGAAATGGTAATTATTTTTACCAATAACACATTGGGTGTTAGATATGGAGTACTACCAGTTTTTCTCCATGGGATGAAAATGTTGGGATTGGAAAAATAAAATACCTCGGTAAGGCTCGATAATCCCGACTAGTTTGATAAACCTTAATGTGGTTTAAATTGTGAAAAGAATATTAGAATAAAATAATATTCTGAATTGGAATGAGGTGTATGATGTGATTTTATAGCACTTGATTATAAGATACGCGAGTTATTTGGAAACACCGGGTTTAACCCATTCTGAATAACTGATACTACGACTAAATGTCGATGATATGAAGATGGTGGTTGAAGACCGGAGATCTTCACATCGTTTGGATGACTACTGATGTCTTGATTGGGATATACACCCAATACAAGGTAATAAGTGGTGATCGTCCAGACGTACTTGGAGATCGACTGGATATGCGAGGGCCTCTCTCCTGTATTGGACATATGGGACGAGGAATAAGGTGCCTCCGGTTTCGTTTAGACCCAAAACGAACTTGCAAACGGATAGTATGTCTGACATTATATTCCTTTATACTGTATTCGTTGATCTCTGCTAAATATGTATCTATTTGATGGCGGAGAATTTATTCTCTTGCTTAACATCCTTCTCTTAGACGTACGAGCTTAAAGGTTATATATTGGTGGAAATCAGTGGTATTGGATAGATTGACAGTGTGACATGCTGAGATGCAAATGATCAAGGCTTTTGTTGAAAAGCATAGTCTTGTGGTTGGTAATCAAAGCGCAACTTTAATTAGCATAGCTTTTTGTAGCGTATTGGCGAACCTCACACCCCGGTTTGAACCAAAAACGGGATAGTGACTGCATGGAAATGGACATATGTTAGTTCTAGCTACGAGTAACGTCGTGGTATGGAGCCCAGACTGTTTACTTATGTGGATGTTGCATATTATTTGATGGAAAGTGAGGTACCTCGGAATTCGGGCCGATTGAAAGGCTCAGATATGATTTGAGTCCCTCGGGGCTCTAGAGTGTTCGACATACTGACCCACTTTGGAGGTTCGATAGAACTAGCTTAGTTTATGGTATAACTAATCATCAACGGATGACCGGTCATGAAGATCCAAGGGGTTCACTGCGAGGGATCTTGTGGAATTTGCTAGAGTTTCTCGAAATAGGTGAGGAAGATCCCTTGCCTCGGTTCGTAGATGGAAATCCAATTTCCAATACGCGATTTTACAATTTTAGTTGTAAACCTATATGGCGATGTAATATAATGGTACATACGCCGCCTATGATTGATACATTTATATTTGAAGTTGATTTCTTCACTTATAGTAATAATATAAGATGAAATTTCGCGTATCAAGCATATTTGGCTATTATAAGGGAATATACTATCCTCGACTGTATTCATTGTGTGATGGGACCTAAGTCTTATAATAACTTCATTTTTCTCTTTAGCATTGTGTTGTTTATTTTTATGCACTGTTATCCATGGGGAATAAACCCATTACGTGTTATACAGCATGGTCCCATGACTTACCTAACTTTCAAATAAAAGCTAATAACTGTTTTAGTTCTCACACCAGTCTCATAACTGACTCGGAGTTTACTGTTTTAACCTAAACTCTGGGTGCCCATATTTTCTACACAAGCAGCTAGTAGTTTTAGTTTTCGCAGATACTTCTTTTCACAGGATCCTGGATCACAGCTAGAGCTATTGTAACACCCCGTAATTTTAAAACATGACATTAGGGATAATTAAAGAATAATTGATTTTTAAAAGAAGAAATAAGTGAAAGAGTTAAGCCATTACGTTCATCTCGAAATTCTACTTGAGATAGAGTCCGAGTTTGCGTAAAACGGATACCGTATGAAGGAGTTATGAACGATGGAAGTTGGGTAGAAAAATCCGGAAACATGACAGGATTACTGGATCGCACTTGTGAAGTGCGCCAGAAAAAAAATGCACTGGCGCACCTGGGAAGTGCGCCTGGGCCGAGCCAGATATGCAGGATTCTGGAGAGTTCCATGATGACGTGTCTTTCTGGGATTGGCTGGATGACATGTTTTTTTGGCCTGAATGGTTCAGATGGTTAATCTGAAGGTCCTAATTCACCTCATACATCTATAAATAAACACCTAAACCTAACCCTAATCTCATTGTTATCATCCATAGCGCCTCTATGCTGCTCTAATCTAAACGAGCCTTTTTTCTCCACCAAAACAAATCAGAATAGTAGTATTCCAATTAGAAGATCAGATCTACGAATCAAGGTAGAGATTATTCAAGATCAAAATTGCTACAACAACTCCTAATTCTCTTTTCTAAGAATCCTATCGTTGTGAGTCTATGTTACTTTGACATATAATTAAATTAAGAAGTAATTGTGATAGGATTGTAAATTGGATATAATGTATATACCTGTAACTAAGATGAATCATATCAAGTTTTGTAATTTGTTATCCTTCAAATTCATGCCCAATTGTTATTATCATATGCCTGTTTGATTTATTTTGTCGTTATTCATTTCACATGCCTATTTACATGTTTATTCCAATTTTGATGTTTTGATTCTCTTCCCCTCTCCTTTTCCTTTTTCCTTTTGAGATTAGGCTAACTTTGAGTCTAAGCATATTGCATTGAGATTTACGTACGATTAACGTTGGAATGATTGGGAAAAGTTGGGGAATATGTGACAAAATGAGATTTGGCATAAATTGTTGATGAATATGGAAATTGGTTTGGGCATAATTGAGTATAACTTGTATACATGAGATTTGGCATAAATTGTTGAGCATAATTGAGTATAACTTGTATACATGAGATTTGGCATAAATTGTTAATAACAATGAACGCAAATTTATTTGGGTATAAATTGGTATAACTTGTATACATAGGGTTAAAGGCATAAATTGGATTAGAATTATAAGCATAAATTGGATTGGAATTTATGGATAATTGGAATTCACTATAATCCAAGATTTGAAACTGGACATGAATTAAGGAAGAGATAATGAACGCCTAAGACACGAGGTTAGATTTGGATTGCGGTAGAAGTCTGACCGGAACCGTCCGGCATATCCAGCAACCACAATTTGGTAATCTAATGTGAAAGGTCAAAGGAAGAAATTAGATGCATAATAATGCTAAGACACGAAGTTAGATTCGGATTGCGGTAGAAGTCTGCCCCGAACCACCCGGCATATCCAGCAACAGCAAACGGTAATCTAATGTGGGAGGTCTTGCACAATTACGGGTATAATAAATCAATAAGCACTTAACCAAGATAAGACATGTGGTAAGACATGGGAATAGTAAAGGGGTTAAGTGGGTGACAAGGATAGCATGTGAAACACAATTAAAAACACTTAACCAAGATAAGACATGTGGGAAGACATGGGAACAGTAAAAGGGTTAAGTGGGTGACATGGGTAGCATGTATAACATAAATAATGAACACTTAACCAAGATAAGACATGTGGTAAGACATGGGAATAGTAAAGGTGTTAAGTGGGTGACATGGGTAGCAAGTGAAACATAATAAAAGCACTTAACCAAGATGAGACATGTGATAAGACATGGGGATAAAAAGGAGTTAAGTGGGAATTCTTAGTGGGGACCAAGCTTAAGAGGGAAGCTTGTGTCAAGTGTATGGACCCTTCTCAACCAGTAACCCATTTCAGTATCTATATGAGCTCGAACTAGGTCGAGGACAGGGACACTGTAACACCCCACCTCCGCTAGGGTCACTCACAAGGGAATGCACTAGGTTTGGTGAAGCATTATCGAGGTAAACATGCACAGAAATATTACAAGACAGAACATATATATATATATATATATAACAACGGAAATAAAACAAATTTCATTGCCTTATAAAATAAGGTCTAAAGCCTTTTACATCAGAATACATCAAAACCTGTCTTGCAATAGTAAAGAAGCATAAACCATTTCATAAATTATTCCCCAAGTAAAACAGTAAAGTAGCCATAGCCAAGAAAAGTCCAAGCCATGCGTGATGACCTTCAAGTAGAAGAAGTCCGAACTAGATAACAGTGTTTCCTCCCTGAAAACCTGGGGGGGAAACGGAAGACAAGAGGCGAAAAAAAACGGGGTCAGTCATAAAGACTGGTAAGTCCTATCTACTTCCAGTATAAAAACAGGTAAAGGTAACATGACATGCATAAACTGAAAGTAAACATAAGGATGACTGCAAGATAGATAAACTAAAACAGGCTGAACTACTGTAGCAAGGTAAACTAGGATATCATGATAAACTATGGTGTCATGATAAGTCAAGGTATCACATCGTCCGGTTTCTATCAAGTATAATATCCCAAGGCATCTATCCTGTATTACATCCCACGGTATCTATCATGTATATTTCTCATGGTCCTAACATGTATAATTGCTCTGCACCTCTCGTACTAGTATCCCAACCCGCGTCATGTGTTAACCATGAATGTCCCTTACCCAATGTCATGTAATGGTCCATGTCAACCTAATATATAGCATATGTAGGTTTTCCCCAACTCGTATGTTTCTTTCCATGTATAAGTTCAGTCCTTTGCCGTAGGTCATACGGGCTTTCCCATGTAAACGTTTTATCCTTGAGGTTATTTTGGACTGCTATCCTTGATCTAGCTATGTTTCCTTACCATGAACTATCCCGCGTTCACTTAGGATTTATGCTGCCTAGGACCACTAGGGATTATGGTACCTAATGAACGTTTCCGTGTCCCGGTTTGGGTTCAGCCACCTAGGACCACTAGGGATTATGATACCTAATGAACGTTTCCGTGTCCCGGTTTGGGTTCAGCCACCTAGGACCACTAGGGATTATGCCACCCGTCAACCGCGACCTTTATCCCACGTATGTATCGTGAATCGTTTTCCATGTCTAGATGCACATGTTCCTCAATGTGCCATCCGAGTTCCGTGCCAGGACAAATCAAGAAATACAGAACTCGGTCAGGAGCTTTAAGTCGTCTGCAGATGCAGATATCAAGGTCTGTTTTTGTACCCGTGGCTATGGTCCAACGTGACCCCTCCCTCAACTACTGAAAGGCAACCCAAGAAAAATCATGTATGAGAACTACACTAAGGCCCATCGATGCCCATTTCCAGATAGCCAACCTCACCCATAACTTGATAGCCAGTATATGGTCTTTTGGGAGTTCCCTGCCTTTCCGTTCGTACACGATTGACTAAAGATGGTAGGTAGTCGGCGACGTGCTATCCCGGGGCAAAATCAAGTACCATCGACTCCACGCTAATCCATCCCAGTCTTTAGGTCGCTCGCATAGCAACCAAGGCATACTCTTGGCTCTTCTACCGCAGACCTTAACCTCTGTGAGGCCGGGTTTCATGGACCACTCGCCACCTCACAGAGGGATACCAAGAGTACCCTCGCGTTCCCCGAAGCTTCCGCTTCGTCACCCAGTTCGCTGGAGCTTTTATCCAAGTCAGATAACTTGCTCCTCCTCGTATACTAAGTGATGACCTACCGTATCAGGTTACTCATCTCGTTATGAACTGGTCCCATGTCCTTAGCTAAGAATTATTACTTAGTTACCCTTAACTAAGGTTTACCACTTAGCCCCTCTTTCCGCTATCCTTGTTAACTACGATTTCCAACCTAGTCCCCTGAGTTAGGGTTTTGTCAAATGGGTTAAGTGTTGTCATCCAAGTTCATGACTTAACCCACCTACGAATCATGTCAAGATTGGCTAAGTACTCAAGTTCAAGGCTTAGCCCCACAAGTTGGTTAAGTGTACCAAGAAGCTCATGACTTAACCCTATAAAGTCAAATTGGTTAAGTATTTATTTGTCTTAACCCTATCAGATTATCATGTTAGATTGATTAAGCATAGATTATCTTAATCCCATCAGATTATCGAGTCGGATTGGTTAAGTATGGGTTAGCTTAACCCCATCCACTAATAATATTAAAATGGTTGAGCCTACTTTTAAAAGGTCTTGTGACTTAACCCTATCAGGTCTACCTATTAGATTGGTTAAGTATAGGTTACTTAACCTCATCAAATCATCACGTATAATTGGTTAAGTATAAGTTACTTAACCCCATTAAATTACCGTGTTAAGTTGGTTAAGTATTGGTTACTTAACCTCATTGAATTACCGCATTTAGATTGGTTAAGTGTTTAACTTAACCCCATCAAATTACCGTGTTTAGATTAGTTAAGTGAAGGTTACTTAACCCCATCTAATTACCGTGTTTAGATTAGTTAAGTGAAGGTTACTTAACCCTATCTAATTACCGTGTTTAGATTAGTTAAGTGAAGGTTACTTAACCCCATCTAATTACCGTGTTTAGATTAGTTAAGTCTAAGTTACTTAACCCCATCTAATTACCGTGTTTAGATTAGTTAAGTGTGGATTACTTAACCCCATCTAATTACCGTGTTTAGATTAGTTAAGTGAAGGTTACTTAACCCCATCTAATTACCAAGTCGGATTAGTTAAGCGTAAATTACTTAACCCCATCCACTAATTGTCTTGTATGGTTAAGTGTCATTAAGAAATCAAGTCCGGTCCCACGTAACCAACCCATTTGTGTCATATCGGTTAAGTGTCATTAGTCAAATTTACTTAACCTTATCATGTGGCATTAATTTAATTAATGCACTCTCAACCTCTCACATTAGACCTTGTTGTGGTTACTAGTTAAGCCGGGCGGGTCCGAGTAGTTTTACACCACAACCTAGTCTAACCTCGGGTCTTAAGCGCGACATGACCAACTTCTCACATTGGATCCTATTGTTTGTAGCCACTAGTTAAGCCGGGCGGGTCCGGGTAGATTTATGCTACAAACTCAACCCAACCTCGAGTTGGCCACTTTCATGTTTGGTCTAGTGTCTTTTTACACTTACAACCCACCCATGTCTAGTTCAAGTTCCATGTTTTCCCACGTGTCATGATCATATTTAAATGTATCATGAATGTCATGTTCTCATTTTGGTTCAACTTACATGTCGTGTTCACATGTAACCTTAAATCAAGTTTTTCGTGTCATTCTCATGTTTGTCTATTCTACCCCAAATCGTATTTTCACTTGAGTAAAAGAGAGTCAACATAGTAGGTATACTATGGCTACATGTAGACCCAAAACATGCATGATTCCACAAAAGGGATTGGCTCCAAACATGCATAACATAAAAGGGTATTGGCCACAAGCATGCATAATGTCATAAAGGATTTGGCCACAAACTTGCATATTATCATAAAGGGATTTGACCTTACATAAACATGATATCATAAGTTGGTTTCATTTACATGCATAAGCCCCAAAGTCAAGTCTTTGCCAATGTTTTCACAAGTCAAGTGGTTCCCAAAGGTTCATGCTAACATCCCATAGATAAAGATTCAAATTTGCAAGATATACTAGGTTATACATAACATGAGTGGCATGATTAAGTTGCTAAAACATAACCCAAAGTCATATGTTCATTATAAAGGGGCAAACTAGGTTTACATGGGTTAACATACTCATGTTACATCTAATTTTATCCCATGTCACATTAGAACCACCGTTAAAATCTACAAGTAGTTAGAACTTACATAGCGAGGCTTAGGAAAAGGATCATGCATCATCTTGACGAAGAAAGGTGGCTCCTTTGTCGAAGAACCATCATGAAACTCGCATAGCAACGTTGATTTGGCCTCTATTTGGTGTAGCAAGCTTGCACCTTTTGATTTGAACCCGATTTGAATGCATAGTCTCTAGGAATTTGGGGATGGAGGCCATGATCAATGTAGATTTGGGCAGTACTTCGTTGCAAGAGTGATTTGTGAGGGTTTAGGCAAGTCTAGGGGTGTTTTCATAGAGATTAGGGTAGTTTTAGGCCGTTAGATTAACCCTAGGATAGATCCCAGCCCTCAAAAATCGTCACAAGCCTCCAAAACCGAGCCAAACAGCAAAACAGGTGCACCAGGTTGCCTGGGTCCGACCAGGCAGGTCGACCCTGGGGTCGACTCCCCAGTCGACCTGGGGCAGGGGGGGTCGACTCCCCAGTCGACCTCCCCTGGTCTGGCCGGAAATTTTCCCGCCTCTTCTGAGTTCTGAAATTTGAATCTGTTTTCGTTTTCGAGTTTTTCGTGAAACTTCGCGAGGCCATATCTTGGTCATACGGACTCCGATTTACGAAATTTCGGACTCTATTTCGCGTATTTTTCCGAGACGAACGCAATGGCACAGCCCGTTTTATCTGATTCAGATTTTATAATTTAATTCTGCCTTGATTCTTGATTTAACATGTTGTTTAAAATTCGGGTTGTTACATTCTCCCCTCCTTTAAGGATTTCGTCCCCGAAATCTCCAAGTTAGGAAGAACGCATCCTACCCTCCATCATCCATCTACTCAAAACATCATCCACAGGCAACCATTGTCCTTAGACGATTTCTAATGCCATATGAACATATGCAGAACGTGTGTGTATGTGCTCCTTAGCTAATGCTAATGATCAGGCCTGAATGATCTTGCTAATGCAAAATATGTTTAGTGCCATGAGTCCAACATGTATGCAAATAGTCCTAGTCATATAAGTACTATATGCGTGCACAAACATTCATTCATATGCAACATCCGCATGATAACACATTCAATTTCATCCATAAACAAGTATAAATACTCGTGCATATGCAACATGAAACGTGACCGCGTCAACCTAGTATCTAATGTGTATTCGCGCATCCACGAGCAACCACTTGCAACCATTTGCAACCATATCAATCATAACATGTTTCAAATACATGTTTACATCCACAGAGTTCTATCTAAGGTTCCCAAGATAAGATCGAGGAGATAAACAAGACAAACTCCTTACGGGTTTGTAACAGAAACAGGACCGAGAGAATATCCACCAAGCGATAGCATGTAAGTAAGCTCTACAGGAGAACCAGGGATCAATGATATATTCTTACAAAGGGACATGATGTGCGCGTCTAAGCCGCATTTCCTTGAGCTTAATTCCAGTGTGCCTTGACTGCCTTTGACTTCATGATTTCGTAGTTCCTTGATTCATATTTCCAAGGTATGAGTCGGAACTCTTTCCATTGTCGCCTCTCGTTCCACTTTCATTTATTCTTTCCCTAGTATACTTGGCTCAACCATATCTACGTACTCATGCAAGCTCTCCAAAATTCACTAGTGAATTCTGGATCTCGTTTACCAATGCCAATCCATGTTACCGCGTGCACTTACTAGGGTGATTCCTATAACCCATGCTCAAGCGAAACGAACCATCCGCCTTAGCGGCGAATTCTATTCGAACGGATTACCAACAACTGCATCCCGAGATTCTAGGTAACTAACCATGACAGAACCCAAAAGGTTACACGAGACTTCGAGGGTATCACCAAGGTGAGTCGAGAGTCTAACTACCCTCTTTCCTAAAACCGAGAATGGCACCCCTTATTGGGTGACCATTTTATCCCTAGAATCCATTCGTAGCTGAGACATGTCATTCCCAAATCCAAACAAGTCATGAAGAAATGGACCAACTCTCCAACCAGATTTTTGGGACAAAAACTGGGATCCTCTACCATGCTAGTACTAAGGTGCAGAGACTCAACTATCCAAGCAGACTTAAATGATTCGATGATCAAGACAAAGTCTGGACGGGATGATAGAACGACTAAACCTTTACCAGAAACGGTACCATTTCTTTTAGGTACCCTAGAAATGGGAGCGTACAATTTCCCTTTCCGATGATCTTGTCCTTTTCCTTCTTGATGGACTAAGCCATAGCAACAGTTGCTTATCCTTAAGCTCGCGTCCTTTATCCTTACTCTTATTATCCTTCCTTGTACCACAGCAACAGGTCTCTCGAGAACCACCTCCATCGTACGGGAAACACCTACGTGGCTAGACAAAGATTGGTCACAGCTAGAACTACTGTGACCACAGATGGAGGAAAGAAAGGAAATTAAATCAAGGAAACAAAGAATAGTGCTAATGGCCTTTGGGGAATAGCCTTTTAAAACAAAACTTTTCTTTAAAAATGCTTCTTCGTAAACGGTTTTTCAAATAGTTTTCAGAAGGTTTTAAAAACTTTTGCCCAGTCTGGTAACCATCTGCTCTGATACCAAATGTAACACCCCACCTCCGCTAGGGTCACTCACAAGGGAATGCACTAGGTTTGGTGAAGCATTATCGAGGTAAACATGCACAGAAATATTACAAGACAGAACATATATATATATAACAGCGGAAGTAAAACAAATTTCATTACCTTATAAAATAAGGTCTAAAGCCTTTTACATCAGAATACATCAAAACCTGTCTTGCAATAGTAAAGAAGCATAAACCATTTCATAAATTATTCCCCAAGTAAAACAGTAAAGTAGCCATAGCCAAGAAAAGACCAAGCCATGCGTGATGACCTTCAAGTAGAAGAAGTCCGAACTAGATAACAGTGTTTCCTCCCTGAAAACCTGGGGGGGGGGGGAACGGAAGACAAGAGGCGAAAGAAAACGGGGTCAATCATAAAGACTAGTAAGTCCTATCTACTTCCAGTATAAAAATAGGTAAAGGTAACATGACATGCATAAACTGAAAGTAAACATAAGGATGACTGCAAGATAGATAAACTGAAACAGGCTGAACTACTGTAGGAAGGTAAACTAGGATATCATGATAAACTACGGTGTCATGATAAGTCAAGGTATCACATCGTCCGGTTTCTATCAAGTATAATATCCCAAGGCATCTATCCTGTATAACATCCCACGGTATCTATCATGTATATTTCTCATGATCCTAACATGTATAATTGCTCTGCACCTCTCGTACTAGTATCCCAACCCGCGTCATGTGTTAACCATGAATGTCCCTTACCCAATGTCATGTAATGGTCCATGTCAACCTAATATATAGCATATGTAGGTTTTCCCCAACTCGTATGTTTCTTTCCATGTATAAGTTCAGTCCTTTGCCGTAGGCCATACGGGCTTTCCCATGTAAACGTTTTATCCTTGAGGTTATTTTGGACTGCTATCCTTGATCTAGCTATGTTTCCTTACCATGAACTATCCCGCGTTCACTTAGGATTTATGCCGCCTAGGACCACTAGGGATTATGCTACCTAATGAACGTTTCCGTGTCCCGGTTTGGGTTCAGCCACCTAGGACCACTAGGGATTATGCCACCCGTCAACCGCGCCCTTTATCCCACGTATGTATCGTGAATCGTTTTCCATGTCTAGACGCACATGTTCCTCAATGTGCCATCCGAGTTCCGTGCCAGGGCAAATCAAGAAATACGGAACTCGGTCGGGAGCTTTAAGTCGTCTGTAGATGCATATATCAAGGTCTGTTTTTGTACCCGTGGCTATGGTCCCACGTGACCCCTCCCTCAACTACTGAAAGGCAACCCAAGAAAAATCATGTATGAGAACTACACTAAGGCCCATCGATGCCCATTTCCAGATAGCCAACCTCACCCATAACTTGATAGCTAGTATATGGTCTTTTGGGAGTTCCCTGCCTTTCTGTACGTACACGATTGACTAAAGATGGTAGGTAGTCGGCGACGTGCTATCCCGGGGAAAAATCAAGTATCGTCGACTCCACGCTAATCCATCCCAGTCTTTAGGTCGCTCGCATAGCAACCAAGGCATACTCTTGGCTCTTCTACCGCAGACCTTAACCTCTGTGAGGCCGGGTTTCATGGACCACTCGCCACCTCACAGAGGGATACCAAGAGTACCCTCACGTTCCCCGAAGCTTCCGCTTCATCACCCAATTCGCTGGAGCTTTTATCCAAGTCAGATAACTTTCTCCTCCTCGTATACTAAGCGATGACTTACCGTACCAGGTTACTCATCTCATTATGAACTGGTCCCATGTCCTTAGCTAAGAATTATTACTTAATTACCCTTAACTAAGGTTTACCACTTAGCCCCTCTTTCCGCTATCCTTGTTAACTACGATTTCCAACCTAGTCCCCTGAGTTAGGGTTTTGTCAAATGGGTTAAGTGTTGTCATCCAAGTTCATGACTTAACCCGCCTACGAATCATGTCATGATTGGCTAAGTACTCAAGTTCAAGGCTTAGCCCCACAAGTTGGTTAAGTGTACCAAGAAGCTCATGACTTAACCCTATCAAGTCAAATTGGTTAAGTATTTATTTGTCTTAACCCTATCAGATTATCATGTTAGATTGATTAAATATAGATTATCTTAATCCCATCAGATTATCGAGTCGGATTGGTTAAGTATGGGTTAGCTTAACCCTATCCACTAATCATATTAAAATGGTTAAGCCTACTTTTAAAAGGTCTTGTGACTTAACCCTATCAGGTCTACCTATTAGATTGGTTAAGTATAGGTTACTTAACCTCATCAAATCATCACGTATAATTGGTTAAGTATAAGTTACTTAACCCCATTAAATTACCGTGTTAAGTTGGTTAAGTATTGGTTACTTAACCTCATTGAATTACCGCATTTAGATTGGTTAAGTTTTTAACTTAACCCCATCAAATTACCGTGTTTAGATTAGTTAAGTGAAGGTTACTTAACCCCATATAATTACCGTGTTTAGATTAGTTAAGTGAAGGTTACTTAACCCCATCCAATTACCGTGTTTAGATTAGTTAAGTGAAGGTTACTTAACCCCATCTAATTACCGTGTTTAGATTAGTTAAGTCTAAGTTACTTAACCCCATCTAATTACCGTGTTTAGATTAGTTAAGTGTGGATTACTTAACCCCATCTAATTACCGTGTTTAGATTATTTAAGTGAAGGTTACTTAACCCCATCTAATTACCAAGTCGGATTAGTTAAGCGTAAATTACTTAACCCCATCCACTAATTGTCTTGTATGGTTAAGTGTCATTAAGAAATCAAGTCCGGTCCCACTTAACCTACCCATTCGTGTCATATCGGTTAAGTGTCATTAGTCAAATTTACTTAACCTTATCATGTGACATTAATTTAATTAATGCACTCTCAACCTCTCACATTAGACCTTGTTGTGGTTACCAGTTAAGCCGGGCAGGTCCGGGTAGTTTTACACCACAACCTAGTCTAACCTCGGGTCTTAAGCGCGACATGACCAACTTCTCACATTGGATCCTATTGTTTGTAGCCACTAGTTAAGTCGGGCGGGTCCGGGTAGATTTATGCTACAAACTCAACCCAACCTCGAGTTGGCCACTTTCATGTTTGGTCTAGTGTCTTTTTACACTTACAACCCACCCATGTCTAGTTCAAGTTCCATGTTTTCCCACGTGTCATGATCATATTTAAATGTATCATGAATGTCATGTTCTCATTTTGGTTCAACTTACATGTCGTGTTCACATGTAACCTTAAATCAAGTTTTTCGTGTCATTCTCATGTTTGTCTATTCTACCCCAAATCGTATTTTCACTTGAGTAAAAGCGAGTCAACATAGTAGGTATACTATGGCTACATGTAGACCCAAAACATGCATGATTCCACAAAAGGGATTGGCTCCAAACATGCATAACATAAAAGGGTATTGGCCACAAGCATGCATAATGTCATAAAGGATTTGGCCACAAACTTGCATATTATCATAACGGGATTTGACCTTACATAAACATGATATCATAAGTTGGTTTCATTTACGTGCATAAGCCCCAAAGTCAAGTCTTTGCCAATGTTTTCACAAGTCAAGTGGTTCCCAAAGGTTCATGCTAACATCCCATAGATAAAGATTCAAACTTGCAAGATATACTAGGTTATACATAACATGAGTGGCATGATTAAGTTGCTAAAACATAACCCAAAGTCATATGTTCATGATAAAGGGGCAAACTAGGTTTACATGGGTTAACATACTCATGTTACATCTCATTTTATCCCATGTCACATTAGAACCACCGTTAAAATCTACAAGTAGTTATAACTTACATAGTGAGGCTTAAGAAAAGGATCATGCATCATCTTGACGAAGAAAGGTGCCTCCTTTGTCGAAGAACCATCATGAAACTCGCATAGCAACGTTGATTTGGCTTCTATTTGGTGTAGCAAGCTTGCACCTTTTGATTTGAACCCGATTTGAATGCATAGTCTCTAGGAATTTGGGGATGGAGGCCATGATCAATGTAGATTTGGGCAGCACTTCGTTGCAAGAGTGATTTGTGAGGGTTTAGGCAAGTCTAGGGGTGTTTTTATAGAGATTATGGTAGTTTTAGGCCGTTAGATTAACCCTAGGATAGATCTCAGCCCTCAAAAATCGTCACAAGCCTCCAAAACCGAGCCAAACAGCAAAACAGGTGCACCAGGTTGCTTGGGTCCGACCAGGCAGGTCGACCCCCAGGTCGACCCTGGGGTCGATTCCCCAGTCGACCTGTGGCAGGGGGGTCGACTCCCCAGTCGACCTCCCCTGGTCTGGCGGGAAATTTTCCCGCCTCTTCTGAATTCTGAAATTTGAATCTGTTTTCGTTTTCGAGTTTTTCGTGAAACTTCGCGAGGCCATATCTTGGTCATACGGACTCCGATTTACGAAATTTCGGACTCTATTTCGCGTACTTTTCCGAGACGAACGCAATGGCACAACCCGTTTTATCTGATTCAGATTTTATAATTTAATTCTGCCTTGATTCTTGATTTAACATGTTGTTTAAAATTCGGGTTGTTACAGACACGCTTACTGGGGTTGATTGTAAGAGGTCAATAAAGAGTTACCAATGGCAGTGCAAGTCCAAAGGAGTCATGTGCGTGCGTGGGTCTGGACTGGTAGGTAAAACACTGTTGCATTGTGTAGGTATAAGCTTTGCATTTCAGTGGTATCGGGGTTGCTACCATAGGGAGTGATACACCCTATTGTGAGACTAACACAGGTATATACGAGTTAGGGAGCCAATCGAAAAGGGAGGGTACATCTAGTGGTGATGGGTGCGTATTGATTACCTATGATATCAGCTAGAGGTACATAATCGACTAGGGAGGGTACATCTAGTGATGATAGGTGCACACTGGTTACCTATTATAGCAGCTAGAGGTAGATAATCGAATAGGGAAGGTACATCTAGTGGTAATAGGTGCATATTGGTTACCTATAATAGCAGCTAGGGGTACATAATCGAACAAGGAGGATAGTTGATACATCTAGTGGTGATAGGTGCATGTTGGTTACCTATGATGGCAGCTAGAAGTACATGAAACTATCATCATTCTATTTAGCCAAGAGGGATCATCTTTTAGTATGAAACTAGTAATGGTGCGGTGTAGAGAATATCTTACAGTGGTTAGAAGCACGGTCAATGTTACATCTTGTTCATCTTGTTACCTTGTCATACCTGCTTATGTTATAGTCATCTCTTATATCCAGTTTATGTTCTTATCATGTTGCTTTACTAATTATATTGTTAAAGTCACTAGATTCGCCAAACTTTATGTCTGACCTTTTTTGTTTCACCTCTTTTCTTTCCGCCCCTCCCCCCCACCCCCACAAGGTTCTTAGGGTGGGCACGTTGAAGCTTTATTCAAACTTTCCTGCTTGAAGTGTTGAAAGTAATGCTTAGCTTTGTTTATCTTTCATATGGCATTTTGGATTGGGGATTATGGTTTTAAATTTTATGTACTCTAATGGCTTTTGTACAAGACTGATACTAAGTACTTGGTTCTGGTGCGATGGGTTTGAAGATGTAACCAAATTTATTTCTGTTTCCGTTGCAATAAAGTTATAAATTTTTTAAGTACTATTTTATGTATCTGTCTTGTAATATTCTGTTCTGTTTACTTATAACGCTCCACGAAACTTAATGCATTCCCTTTGTGAGTGACATCAACATACATGGGGTGTAACACGTGGTATCAGAGCTGAAGGTTACCGGATCATATAAAAAAATTTGAAAGCTGGTTTCAAAATGGTTTTAAAAGAAATATTTTCAAAAGAAAAGTTTGTTTCGAAAGACATATTCCCTAAAGCCATATGCATTATCTTTTGATTTTTCTATTTGAATCCTTGTTTCCTTCTTTTCTGAGTCTCTGGGGCTCCTGGCTTTCTGGGAGGCAACCTCATCACGGCATGGTTCCGTAGGCATGATGAGATTACGACACCTGTCAAAGGGCAAATAAGTGCCTAACTTCCATCTATAGCCGTAGTAGTTTCACCTATGGCTAATTTTCTTTCAAGCTTTGTAGGGTTTTCTGCGCGATGGAAGCAGCTTTAGAGAGAGACTGGTTAACATGTTTCACAAGGATGAGAAACTCATGTATATAGCCTTGATGCATAAACAAGACAAAGGAGAAAAGAAGGAGGTCAAGGTTGAAGAATCACATAATAAGGAAGTGGAACCTAAGAAGGGTGGAAAGAACTATAGACCCCGAGAAAAGAGGAAGTTTCATTACTGAGGAATGGTGGGTCATATGAAGCCAAAGACCGTAGGAAGAAGAAGAAGACTAGTTGTTGTCATTGCGGAGAGACAGGACATCTTATTAGGGATTGTCCAAAGAGGCAAGGGCAAGGGAAAGGGCAAAATACAGGATTTTCCGGAGGACAGATGCGTGCTCTCACGGCTGACATACCTGATAGAGGTAGAAAAGTTTCTGTTGAAAGTTTGATTTTCCTTTTTGATCATCATGTTAGAACCTTGTTTGATTCTGGCACTTCACTTTCGTTTATATCTGCTTCTTTAGTTGAAACTCTGCACCTAAATACTAGTTTAGTCATGGATCCTGTTGTAGTCTCGAATCCTGTTGGTGGTTCGGCTCATTTATCTGTGAATTGTCGGGATTTAAGAGTGTCTATCTTGGGCGTTAAGTTTGAATGCAACGCTTACGTTCTTGGTTTCATGGGATATGGTTTGATTCTAGGGATGGATTGGCTAGCCAGGTATGGTGCCATCCTAGACTGTGAAAGGAGGGTAGTTAGATTATTGACTCGTTGTGGAAGGACCCTTGATATCTCTTATGACCCTAGGGGTTCAGTGATGCTTAGCTACCTAGAATCATTTGATGCATCCATCGATGATTTGCAATTTGTTCGAGTAGTCCGTGAGTATGATGACATCTTTGATGTGGTTCGGGGTTTACCCCGAGGCGCGAGATAGACTTCTGTATATACTTAGTAGATAATGCAAAGCCAGTTGCATTGCCAGTGCGCCACATGGCTCTGAGAGAGAGGAAGGAACTTAGTAAACAAGTAGGGGAGCTGCTTGAGAAAGGGTTCATAAAAAGAAGTATTTTGGAATGGGGTGCTCCAGTTGTTTTTGCTACGAAGGCGGACGGTTCGCTTAGATTGTGCATGGACCATAGGGAGCTAAATAAACTCACGAAGAAAAATAGACACCCATTGCCAAGGATAGATGATTTGTTCGATCAGTTGGTTGGTACTTCGATTTTCTCGCAGTTGGACTTAGCTACAGGTTTTCATCAGTTGAGGGTAGCTGAGGATAGTATAGATAAGACTGATTTTAGGACTCTTGATGGGTTTTTTTCGAGTGGCACATCATGCTTTGTTTTGACGAATGCACCCGCCTATGTTGTAGACTCGGTGAGTAGGGTGTTTAGTGAGTTTCTAAACAAGTTCGTGGCGGTCTTTGTGGATGATATCTTGATATTCTCTAGAAGCAAGGAAGGGCATACCTTACATCTTAAAGTAGTCTTAGAGACACTTCGACTACATCAGCTTAAGTCAAAGTTTTCCAAACGTCATTTTCGAGGAAGGAGGTCAGATTCTTAGGGCACGTGGTCTCTAAAGAAGGGATAGCAGTAGAATCCCGTGAAGGTAGTGGCAATCTAGGATTGGAGGATTCCAAAGAATACAACGGAAGTTTTCTTAGTTGGGCGAAATATTATAGGAAGTTCATTAAGGACTTTGCGAAGATATCAGCCCCAGTTTTGACTTTGCCAGATGGGAGAGGTTGATATGCAAGAGGCAGTAGGTACACAGTTATGTTTGAGCATCACTTATCGCCCTCATAATCCTTGAAGATCTTTTGAGGTTATGTATCCTAAATTTTGGAGGAACATAAGAAGTGCAACTTCCATTTGTGAAGTTCACTTATAACAACAGTTATTAAGCTAGTATTGGCATAGCACCTTTTGAGGGTTTTTATGGACGACCATGCCGATCACCAAATTGTGGGTAGGAATCTACAGATAAGATTTTGCTTGGGCCCGAGATGGTTAGGGAAACTTCGGAGCAGATAGAGTTGATTTGAAGACGCATGAAGACGGCACAAGACTAGCAAAAGTCATGCATTGATAAGAGACGAATCGATCTTGAGTTCGATGTTGGAGACACGATTTTTGTTAAAGTGTCACCATTAAGGAATGTAGTTCGCTTTGGATCTGTAGGGAAATTTGCACCAAGGTTCATAGGGCCATTCCCCATTACAGAAAGAATTGGACAGATGGCCTATAGAGTGAAGTTGCCTGAGAAGCTTAATGGTGTTCATGACATATTTCACTTGTCACATTTGAGGAAGTGTTTACATGATACTGCGGAAGTAGTAGAGCCGATCATGCATAGAGAAGTGGAAGTAAAGCGAGATGCCACAGTTAGACGAGTTCCTACATGCATCCTTGGATCAGAGGTCAAGAAATTATGCAACCGAGAGGTCAAGTTGGTTAAGGTCCAATGGGGAGATGATCAAGGAGACGCGACTTGGGAAACGAAAGACAAGATACGTGTGTCGTACCCTTTCCTTTTTGAGGATATGTTCTTAACTTCTCCTTTTTTCTACCGCTTTGTTTAAACTTGTTCTATCGTTTAGTGTATCCTTTCGATTATGTCTTTGATATTTAGGTAGAAAATCCTATGGTTGTAAACATGTGTTTGAGACATGTCATGTCTGGTGGATGCAAGTGGATGTAAGTATTTGCTAGTGGTTGCTCGTGGATGCATTTACACACACACTAGGCACTAGATCGGCTCAATCACTTTCATATTGCATATGAATGAGTGTGCATATTTAAATCAATGGATGTATATTGAATGTGTTATCATATGGATGTAGCATTTGAATGAATGGTTGTTCACTCATATAGAAATGATATGTATCATTAGGATTCTTTTGCATACATAATGGACGCATGGCACTATCATGTTTTGCATTAAGGAGGTCAACTAAATCAGTAGACCGCCTGATTTTGCATTAGGATAAGGACATATACACACACTTTGCATATAAAACATAAGAAATCTTTTTAAGGACAATGGACGCCCATGATTGATGGATGAGTAGATGGATGATGGATGGTAGGACATACGTTCCTTTCAACTTCGAGATTTCGGGGGAGAAATCCTTTAAGTATGGGGGAATGTAACACCCCGTAATTTTAAAACATGACATAAGGGATAATTAAAGAATAATTAATTTTTAAAAGAATAATTAAGTGAAACGGGTTACGCCATTGCGTTCGTCTCGGAATTTTGCTTGAGATAGGGTCCGAGTTTGCGTAAAACGGATATCGTATGAAGGGGTTATGGACGATGGAAGTTGGGCAGAAAAATCCGAAAACAGGCTAAGATAACTGGTGCACTTGTGAAGTGCGCTAGAAAAAAATTGCACAAGCGCACCAAGGAAGTGCGCCCAGGCCAAGCCAGATCTGCAGGATTCTGGAGAGTTCCATGATGACGTGTCTTTCTCGGATTGGCTGGATGACATGTTTTCTGGTCTGGATGATTCAGATGGTTCCTAATCTAATCTGAAGGTCCTAATTCACCTCATACATCTGTCAATAAATACCTTAACCTAACCTTAATATCATTGTTATCATCCATGGGGCCTCTATGCTGCTCTAATCTAAACTAGTCTTTCTTCTCCACCAAAACAAATCAGAATAGGAGTATGCCAATTAGAAGATTAGATCTACAAATCAAAGTAGAGATTATTCAAGATCAGAATTGCTACAACAACACCTAATTCTCTTTTCTAAGAATCCTATCGCTGTGAGTCTATGTTACTTTCACATATAATTAAATATAAAAGTAATTGTGATAGGATTGTAAATTGGATCTAATGTATATACCTGTAACTAAGATGAATCATATCAAGTTTTTTAATTTGTTATCCTTCAGACTCATACCCAATTGCTATTATCATATGCATCTCTGATCTATTTTGTCGTTATTCATTTCACATGCCTATTTACATGTTTATGCCAATTTTGATGTTTTGATTCTCTTCCCTTCTCCTTTTCCTTTTTCCTTTTCAGATTAGGCTAACTTCGAGCCTAAGCATATTACATTGAGATTTATGTACGATTAACGTTGGAATGATTGGGAAAAGTTGGGGAATATGTGATAAATGAGATTTGGCATAAATTGTTGATGAATATGGAAATTGCTTTGGGCATAATTGAGTATAACTTGTATACATGAGATTTGGCATAAATTGTTGAGCATAATTGAATATAACTTGTATACATGAGATTTGGCATAAATTGTTAATAACATTGAACGCAAATTGATTTGGGTACAAATTGGTATAACTTGTATACATGGGATAAAAGGCATAAATTGGATTAGAATTATAAGCATAAATTGGATTGGAATTTATGGATAATTGGAAATCACTATAATCCAAGATTTGAAACTGGGCATGAATTAAGGAGGAGATAATGAATGCCTAAGACACGAGGTTAGATTTGGATTGCGGGGCATGAATTAAGGAAGAGATAATGAATGCCTAAGACACGAGGTTAGATTTGGATTGCGGTAGAAGTCTGCCTGGAACCGCCCGGCATATCTAGCAACCGCAATTTGGTAATCTAATGTGAGAGGTCAAAGGAAGAAATTAGATGCGTAATAATGCTAAGACATGAGATTAGATTTGGAATGCGGTAGAAGTCTGCCCCGAACCGCCCGACATATCCAGCAACCGCAAACGGTAATCTAATGTGGGAGGTCTTGCACGATTACAGGTATAATAAATCAATAAGCACTTAACCAAGATAAGACATGTAGTAAGACATGGGAATAGTAAAGGGGTTAAGTGGGTGACATGGATAGCATGTGAAACACAAATAAAAACACTTAACCAAGATAAGACATATGGGAAGACATGGGAACAATAAAAGTGTAAAGTGGGTGACATGTGTGGCATGTATTGCATGGGTAGCATATATAACATAAATAATGAACACTTAACCAAGATAAGACATGTGGTAAGAGATGGGAATAGTAAAGGGGTTAAGTGGGTGACATGGGTAGCATGTGAAACAAAATAAAAGCACTTAACCAAGATGAGACATGTGATAAGACGTGGGGATAAAAAGGGGTTAAGTGGGAATTCCTAGTGGGGACCAAGCTTAGGAGGGAAGCTTGTGTCAAGTGTATGGACACATTTCAACCAGTAACCCATTTCAGTATCTATATGAGCTCGAACTAGGTCGAGGACAGGTACATACTTACTGGGGTTGATCGTAAGCGGTCAATAAATATTTAGCGATGACAGTGCAAGTCCAACAGAGTCATTTGCGTGCGTGGGTCTGGGCCGGTAGGTAAGACATTGTTGCATCGTGTAGGTATAAGTTGTGCATTTTAGTAGTATCGGGGTTTCCACCTTAGGGAGTGATACACCCTATTGTGGGACCAGCACAGGTATCTACGAGTTAGGGAGCCGATCAAATAGGGAGGGTACATCTAGTGGTGATAGGTGATATTGGTTACCTATGATAGCAGCTAGAGGTACATAATCGAATAGGGAGGGTACATTTAGTGGTGATAGGTGCACATTGGTTACCTATGATAACAACTAGAGGTACATAATCAAATAAGGAGTGTACATTTAGTGGTGATAGGTGCATATTAGTTACCTATGATAGCAGCTAAGGATACATAATCGAACAAGGAGGATAGTGGATACTTCTAGTGGTGACAGGTGCACGTTGGTTACCTATGATGGCAGCTAGAAGTATACGAAACTATCATCATTCTATTTAGCCAAGAGGGATCATCTTGTAGTATGAAACTAGTATTGGTGCGGTGCAGAGAATATCTTATAGTGGTTAGAAGCGCAGTCAATGTTACATCCTGTTCACTTTGTTACCTTGATATCTGCTTATGTTACAGTCATCTCTTATATCTAGTTTATGTTCTTATCATGTTGCTTTGCTAATTATATTGTTAAAGTCACTAGACTCGCCAGACTTTATGTCTGACCCTTTTTGTTTTGCCTCTTTCCTTTCCTTTTCCCCCCAGGTTCTCAGGGTGGGCACATTGAAGCTTGATTCGGACTTTTCTTCTTGAAGTACTGAAAGTAATGCTTAGCTTTGTTTCTCTTTCATATGGCATTTTGGATTGGGGATTATGGTTTTAAATATTATGTACTCTGATGGCTTTTTACAAGACTGATATTAAGTACTTGGTTTTGGTGCGATAGGTTTGAAGATGTAACCAAACTTATTTCTGTTTCCGCTGCAATAAGGTTATAAAATTTTCAAGTACAATTTATTTATCTATCTTGTAATATTCTGTTTTGTTTACGTATAACGCTCCACGAAACTTAATGCATTCCCTTTGTGAGTGACATTAATGGACATGGGGTGTTACAGCTATATTCGGAAAGCTTTGTATCCATATATCTCTTTCAATTATGGTTGTAGATGATTTCCACAGTACATTATTATGTATTATTTTTCCGCTTCTTTGTAATGTAAAATTCTGATATTTTCCGCTGTAAATTATTTATTCATACTCTGATATATTCTTGTACTCTATTGTAAAATTGTTGTAATAACAATGAAATGTTCTAGTGTTTGTGTTCTGATGCGTCGTGTTCTCAAAGAAATCTGGGCTTTCCCAATAGGGGAAGCTTGGGTCGTTTCATTGTCAAAACTGAATCACTTCATACATATGCAATTTCGTAATTTTCAAAATTCAAATATTTTCTACGTTTAATTTTATTGTCCAAAAACAAAATCTTTTGTTAAATATTAACAATCATTATCAACCTATCTCAAAGAATGTATTGATCCAAACTGAATGTGAGTTGGTTTCTGTTAACCACAATGATATTCTCATATAACCAAGAAAACAAATTCTCTCTTGAATAGTGTTTCATTCTAATTCTTTTGCTTGACCCATTTATATTTTATCGACAGATATCGTGCTATGATTTAACTACTAATAAAATGAATTTTTCATATTAAAGATTAAATGTATTCTCAAGTTGCCATTTTCTAATGTTAGGAGAACTATGTAAATTAGTCACTTTGATATAATTTATTTGGCCCTAGTTATGTTAAACAATTAAACACTATCAAGTGAAACATTCCATGGTTATCCAACAACTATTAGTATATAATATTTGGTGCCTCTCGTTGTTATGGACAATATACCGTTCAACATTTCGAGAGTTTTACATACTCTAGTCTCAATGGATGTATTGATATCCAATCTTGAAACATATCGACTATGAATATTTAAAATGATACGCATATTTTATTGTGATTAATCCCTCAAATTACAAAACCTTATTACAATTCTCATAGAATATACCATTTATAAATTTCCAATTTGTTAAAATTTTAATTAATTAATGTAACACATTATATTAAGTGTGCATAAAAAAAGACCTATTTTTCAAATGAGTTCATTATCATGTTAGATACATGTAGCAAACTACATAACTACTATAGAGCATACCCTGACTTTTTCAAAGAGATCTATAGATCTTAAGTGTCTAAACTATAATTTTCATGTGGTTAATCGCATGAGTTCATTGGTCTTGTTGTGGCCATAGCTAGGTGTTACTTGAAAATTAAACACTGCCCAAGAGAATCTTTTTGTCATACGAAGTAAAAAGTTAGCATCAATGCAATTGTCAACTCAAAATATTTGATCAAAGTAAATCGGTTAATTGATGAATGTTATTATATTGAAGCAAGGGATTTAGTGTTGTACGTTTGAAGTTAAATACAAAAATTATTAAATTTTTGACCTTTGATTGAGCTACTAATATATAGTCAATGATAAACAAAAAGAACATATAATACATCCTTGATTAAGGGTATAGCTAAAATGATTAAAAGGTGGACTTCACCTAAATAATCAATAAGTAATTAAACTCATGACCATAACTTCAATTCAACAATGACCGAACATGCTTTTAATATATAATTAATTTAATATTATCAAGAATTAAGTCCATACGTGTATAACACCCAATAATTTTTTGCATTTGTTTTATAATTAATTAGTTATGGTCCAAATATGGAATTTGTGCAAATGATGGAATTTTACTATGAAATTTACGCCATTGCACTCATTGTAAAATTTTGAGCAACTATCATATTTAAACTTTAAAAAAAATCCATATGAAGAAGTTAAAGGCAAAATACAGATACATAATGAAATAATGTAGTAAATATATTAACAGATATACATACACATTTGATTCACGAGGCTACAGGTCGATCCATGGTTAGGCACGATCGCTATCATTCGGTTGACCGGTATAAAGAGGGGTGGTCGACCGCTCCATGCAGTCGGGAATGAATTTGTGACATACCTAATAGCCTAGATTTAATATATTTAAATCAGATAGATATGATTAATTCTTGCACTAATAAATTGAGGTCTAACTCTTCATTCTCTTCTCATATTTTCTGTAGGCTCTAGTGAAATTCTACCATTTATTTATCTCTATTTTCTTCTCAAAACTTACCAGATCCAATATGCTTATCCAAAATCATTCAAATTGGAGAAGGTTAACATATATGATTTATAAAGAAATGAAATGAATCAATCTTTGCGCTATGAGGTAATAATTCTCAGATATAATATGATCTACTGTATTTTATCTTTCAATCTCAAATCTCTTTTCAAAATTGTAATTCTAATATACATATATTACCTTTTTATACTTATTTCCTTAATTTAAAAGAGACTAAAGTTAAATCAAGAAATCTAATTTAGATCTAGAATTCAGGGGATCTTCTTTTCTATAAATGGAAAATTGCCGTAACGACCCGATTTTTGCTCAGTCCGAATCAATTGCTAAACCGACCAAGACCATTCAAAATGGCATATTGTTATGAGAACACAATGCATCATAACACACAACAAGAGAACTTTTCATTGCTATTACAACAATATTACATTAGTGTACAAGAACATCAAAGTGCGGAAAATTAAAGATACACAACGGAAAAATAAATATTAGAGAATAAATTAATTACAACAATGCAGCGGAAAACATACAACTAACACAGCCAAGTATCGTAAAAATATCGAGAATACAGCTCCAACCATAATCCAGAATCCTGTAAATAGAAAATCTACAAAAAAAACAAAACTAGTGGTTGCCCATGTGGAAAATATGGGAACCCAGAGTTTAAAGAAAAACAATAAACTCCAGGTGTAACAACCCTGAATTTTGGGGATCAATTTAAAATTTTATTTTAAGTTATTTTAATGGATTTTTGAAATTTAAAGTAATTTATTTTAAATTATAATGAATGAACTTATTTGAATTATAAAAGGAGTTTGAAATGGCACGGTAGTTCGAAAATTCGATTTCAAACTTTAACTCGATGTACGGGATTCAAAATAAAACGAATTTTAGTAAAACCAAAAATATTTAAATCTGTTTAAGAATATCTTTCTAACGAATCGGAAAAATTGAAATTTTACTTTAAAAGTTGTAAGTTATGTCCAGTTTAAAACTTAGAAAAGTCGCTATAGAATTTATATATATTTTAATTAAATATATGGCCTTAAAAATAGCCATTTTGCAAACGACCTCGGTTTCCGACGAAACCACTTTTATTGGAACCGGAATGTCAAATTATTGTTAAGTTTAATTTTCCAGAATTTTTCGAGTTAATACGTGAGCGTGGAAAAGGAAAATGTGTTTTGCCAGTTTCAGTCAAATTTAATCGACTGAAAAATAGCCATTTTTCAAACGGTCTCAGAATTCGACGAAATTAGTCTCGTTGGCACCGTATCGTCAATACGAAGCGAGAAATATATTTTTTGGAATTTTCGAAGTCCGTATGCGGCCCCGGCGTATTTAAATGTACGACAGAAATTAAATTATAAATTTAATATTATAATTTTAATAAAACACGCAACAGACTTCAGAATTGGGCCACGGGGCATAGCCCATCGCGCTCAGAAGGCGTCAAAACCTTAAGTTTGACACTAACTGGGCCTGATTTGGAGACAGTCCAAAAACCACCTTTAAAACACGTTTTTTGAGAAATTATATTATTAAATAAAAAAAACCTAATGTCTAGTTCAGCCGCCACCATCAAATTCGATGGCCGAAAATCTCTGAATTTCAAACCTCAATATTTTCCAATCCACTCAACGAAAATTAACAAACTATATATCAAATCGAAGAGTTTCTCGAGGGCTTTCAATCCGTATGGGGATGATCAGGTTTAGTGGAGCGTGGCGGCCGGAATTTGGAGACAAAGTCGCGGCGGTTGGGTGGCTTTTTCCAGCGCTAGGGAACGGCGAGTGGGGCCCACTTCTGGGCGCTAGAAGGGGGGCGACGGCGCACGAGTTGAAGGCAGTTGATCGGCGGCCAGGTGCTTGGGTTGGCGTGCGCGGGGGGGGGGGGGGGGGGGGATTGGCGATGAAGAATGGGTTCAGTTGGTTACGACGAGGAAGAAGGATTAAGGTTAACTCCTTAATTAAGAAATTATTTAATTTATTATATAATATTTCAAAACTTTAAACATTCGTAACTCTCTCATACGAGGTTCATTTCACAAACCGTAAATTGCGCTGGAATCAGAAAATTATGATCTCGCGATGGCACCAACCGCAGCTGAAACAAAGACGGTTGAAATTTCAGCCAAAATGCGAGGTGAGAACTCTAATTTTTATTATTTAATTAATTATTAATTATTTTTCTTGCTTTAAAATGATTGCATTGTGATATTAGTTCAGATCTGAAATGTTCTGTGTTCTATAAATTGTTGATTGTCGCTTTTGGTGTGTTCTGTTGTCCATGGTTGAAATTTCATATATTGTTGAATTTTATTTGCGATTGGATCTAGTTGTTCTAATTTATTTTATATTGTTAAAATATTGTTTTTATCTGAAAATAAACAACAGAAATTGGTCGACAAATAAAATCTTATTTTTATTTGTTTATATAACAATAGAATTTGAACAACAAATAAAATATATTTTTATTTGTTTACTTTACAACAGGATACAAATAAAATTTTACTTTTATTTGTTTACATTAAGATCAAGATTTGTGAATTACAGTAAAAAAAATTCTTTTTACTGTCACCTTAAGCAGAGGATGCTATAAAATTAGAATAACAATAAAATATTAAAATTTATTGTTAATATTAAAAACATATTAGTAAAACAAAACTTTATTTACATTGTATTTGTAAATTAAAGGTAATATTGGGAAAAACACATAAGCATTTACATTTTACTTGTAAATAAAAATACACCTTTAAGAGTGGTAGTTTTAGTTCACATTTTTATATATATGTAAGAACCTATTTTTGTGTTAATTTCTTTTTAAATTAAAGATCATATTTTTATTGCCAATTTGTACAATAAGGAAAATGATATTAAAGGTTCACACTTTTATTGTCGATTTATTGCAATAAAAGAAATAGACCGTTAAGACTGCACTTTTATTTAGAATTTGTTCATTATAAAAAGATTGAACTTTAAAAGACTGCCTTTTATTGACAAATTGTTACAATAAAAGATTTAACATTTTTCTTGGAATTTGTTCAATAAAAGATAGGACATTGAAATTACATTTTTATGTAATACCATTTTATGAGAAGATTATGTTTATATTTTATTTTGTTCATTCGAATAATTTGACATTTTAGTGATAAAAATGTTCAGTAGAATAATTTGACATGTTAGTTATAAAAATGTTCATTAGAATAAATTGACATTTTTATAAGATGTATATTAGAAATGAAAATGGCATTGTAGTATAAGATGTAGCAGTAGAGAAAATTTACATTTTCATTATAAATGGTAGCAGTAGAGAAAATTAACATTTTCATTAGAAAATGTACATGAGAATAAAAAAAAACATTTGTTTATAAAATGTTACATTGAGGATTAAAATAACATTTGTTTATAAAATGTGGTATCAGGATTAAAATAACATTTTTGTTAACAAATGTTACCTTAGAAATAAATACATTGAGTGAAAAGTTATATTTTATTTACATTCTAGGTGTAAATAAAAGAATACATTAAAGAGTTACCTTTTTATTTACAATTCAATTGTAAATAAAAGATTTCATTTTTATTTTGAATCATTTTCAAAGTTTAGAATTGGAATAAAGAATTTCATTTTAATTTTCAATTAGTTGAAATGAAATAGTGTTGGAATTTAAGAAGGACACTTTTGTTGTCATTTTATATAAAATAAAAATGTAAATTTAAAGGGTAATATTTTATTGTCATTTTATACACAATAAAAAGGAAAGATTTAAGAATCACAGTTTTATTGTTATTATTTACACAATAAAAGGTTGTAAATTAAAAGGTAGTATATTTATTGACGTCTTATTTGCAATAGAAATAAAAGCACTGAAAAGATGTATCACTACATTTTAAACTAGAGTCATTGACAAAATGAAATTTTACATTTTAATCATTTTGTTGAAATAGAATTGTCAACAAGATGAATATATCATCTTTATACATTTTTGTTGAAACAGTTTTTTTTTATGCTAATAAAATAATCATTTTTATTCGCATAATGAATAGTAGGATAAGTTTGCAATAATAATTATCATTTTGAATTGCATATCATACGATTGAATTTATAGGCAGATATGAAAACCATTTTATTTGCATAACGTATATTGAAAATTTATGTGCAAAGGTAATAACCAATTTTATTTGCATATTATACATCAAGATTTGGCGTAAATTTAAAGGATCATTTTTCTTTGTCAAAATCATATATCTGAATTGGGCATAACTTTAAGGACATTTTATTGTTAAAATTTTACGATAAAAAAAAAACTTGCACACCTATAAAGGAAAATGAAAATCATCTTTCTTTGTCATTTGAAATAATGTCATATAGGTAAATTATATTTATTAGATATTAGAAATATGTATAGAGAAATCATTCGAGCAAAATATTTTTTTTCACTCGACATTAGAAATAAATGACTTATTTGATTTATTAACATCAACTTGTTAGTAGAATTTAAATTGGTTAAACCCATTAACCAATTATTTATTTGTATATTTATATGAATTGTTGTTGGCTGAAAACCCCACACGGGTATTGGGACGATATTTGAACTACACGAATCCCAATATTGAATTGTATGTCTACCGATTGGTCGACAGGCTGCGGTGAGCATTATTATTTCATTTTAATGCTCACATAGTCGGAAATTGCACTCTGGATGTGAATAGATGTGAATGGATGATTTGATGAGTATTTATCACTTATTGTCATATATATGAGATGTGTGAAATCCGTATAATTCAAATTATATGGTACATGATTGAGTCGCATTCCGATTCAGGTTTTCTTTTAAAAGAGAATATTTTACCTTTAAAATATTTTTATATAAAGAATAATTTTTAATGTTTATTTTAAAATATTTTTTATAGTAATGAATAAATATTTAGAGAGCAAATCTTTCATTTA
This sequence comes from Allium sativum, assembly GCA_030737875.1. NCBI lineage: Eukaryota > Viridiplantae > Streptophyta > Magnoliopsida > Asparagales > Amaryllidaceae > Allium > Allium sativum. Next base: position 9,752,650 of record CM060913.1, read on the forward strand.
AGATCATTAACATTTCTAATTATATTTTATGATTGAAATAAAATGATTTGTAGGTTGGATTTACTGTGGACAGCGTTTTCAAATGACACTTGTCCTTTAATCCAATTTACATTGAAGTTATTATTAGAAATTTATAAATCTATTTTATAGATTTAAAAAGGCATTTTCTAAAAGTCAAGTTTTCCCAATTTAATATATTAAACTGGAATTAAGTGGGAATTCAATTTATAATAATCGAGATGGACTTCTGTAAAAGAAGACCGATATTATATATGGAATTTAAGAGGCCTTGCCGTTATTCCATTTATATTATTAGTCCGATACAGAGATTTATATCGATTATGTATTGATTTGATTTTGGTGGAATTACATATTTTGGAAATTGATTTGTGGGTATATCGTGAACTGTGTTTAAAGGAAACTAGTTCTTTAACCTGCTTAAGACAATATTTATTCCTTAAAATAAATGATCTTGTAATAATGATTTTTGATATCAAATCAAAATTGGAGTTTTAATAAATCTTTTAAGGAAGATTTAAGATTTTATTTTCAGATTTTATCTTTGATAAAATTAATGAGAATCTTTTAATATGAATATCTTATTAAAAGTATATTCGGAGTTGGAATGTGGCGTAATGTGTGATTTTCCAATATTTGCTTTTTAATCACAAAATACGCGAGTTACTCAGAAAGACCGGGTTTAACCCATTCTGAATAATCATCACGATGATCAAGAGTCGAAGATGAAGGCGGTGGTTGAAGACCGAAGGTTTTCACATCTTTGGGATGATGATGACTGTTATCTTGAATTGGGACTGGCCTTCCAAGGCAAGATATTTGGTAATGATCGTCCAAACGCATTTGGAGATCAACGGACACGTTGTTTCGCTCAGACCCAGAGCATAAGCTTATAAATGAAATGTGTGTCTGACATTGTACTCCTTTATATGTTGTACTTATTTATTTTCTGCTGAATGTATGAATGCTTGGTGGCGGAGAATTTATTCTCTCGCTTAACACCCTTTTGTATATTTTGGCAAAGATTAATAGTATGATATGGATTGACTGTGTGGCATACCAAGATGCAATGATCAAGGCTTTTTGTTGAAAAGCGGGACTTGTGGTTGATGATCAAAGCATAGCCTGTTTAGGCAAAGCTTTGTGTATGGCGTGACTTCGCGAGCCTCACAACCCGGTTGAGTCTAAAACGGGAGAAGGGAACGCAGGGAGAGCAACACGTTTCTTTCTAGCTAGAAGTTGTGTCGGTGCTTAAACTGGCTGATATTTACTTATGTGGATAATGGAATGAGGCGCCTCAGATGATAGGTCCAATAGGATCGGGAAACGTGTGTTCAGGAATTGCCAATCCACGAAGCTGTATATGTGGACCGGCCCTGCAGCTTTCCAAGGGTTCTCTGCGGGGAATCCTGAGACATTAGCTAGAGTGTCTCGAATCGGTAAGGAGCTCCTCCTAGCCTTGACTCATGATGGAAACCCAATTTCCAATACGACCTCATGCGGTTTTGATTGTATTACTAGTACGGAGGCATAGTATATGGTAGCTATGCTTCCTAGGATTGATATATTTATTTTGAAATGTTTTTTATATACACTAATAATAATATCAAATTCGTTTTATCGTACCTAGCATGTTTAATCACCATAAGGTAAAACTCTATCCTCTAGTTTGTGTTGCATTGTGTAATGGGACTTGGGTCTTATGGCGATTCCATGTTTCTCAAAAGCATAATGTTGTTTTACGATTTACTTATTGTTAGCTCTGCCACTTTAAATCATGCACGACAATCTATTGAAATAAACCCGTTCACGTTAGCGGCGTGGTCTTTGGATTTGCCTTATTATTAAATAGATTAGTTAAGAATTCTCACACCAGTCCTTGTTTGGCGTGCCTGGTAATAGGATGCATCATGATGGGGGGTTCTCGCTTCGCGGTTTGGTAGCGAATGAGAGACTCTTACCCCCACATGTCCCTTTTTAGGGTTGGTAGGCTGCGCCCGGGGGATCCCGAAAGGGTCGCCGTAAAACAAGGTGTCTGGGGTACCACTGTATGCCACGACGGGTTTTACCTGTTGTACTGGAGGATGAAGGGATGGTTGAAAAGCCTAACGGATTTCGCCGGGTCGTTACAGTTGGTATCAGAGCTTTGGTTAGCTCAAAATCTTTGGGGTACAACTCGTTAGAACGGAACAAAAGACTCGTCAGAGATTGGATTAGTAATATCCAATAAGAATACTCATTAGAGATAGGATCAGCAGTATCCTAGAATGAGCAAACTCGTTAGAGATGGGGTTAGTAATGCTCTAGAACGAGTTAAGAGTTACGAGTTTATAACTAGAGTATTTTTGAATATATTTATAATCTATTCTTTGGAAATATGATTTTTATATATAAAGGTATTTATATTTTGAAAAGATAATCAACCAATAAATTTTTAAAATTAAGACTAGTTATTAAACAACTTTTAGCTTCGTTCCTTTTAGAGGACGAAAAGATTTTAAGTGGGGGTGAATGTAACAACCCTGAATTTTGGGACCAATTTAAAATTTTCCTTTAAGTTATTTTAATGGATTTTTGAAATTTAAAGTAATTTATTTTAAATAATAACGAATGAACGAACTTAATTTAATTATAAAAGGAGTTTGAAATGGCGCGGCAGTTCCAAAATTTGATTTCAAACTTTAACTGGATGTACAGGATTCAAAATAAAACGAATTTTAGTAAAACCAAAAATATTAAAATCTGTTTAAGAATATCTTTCTAACGAATCGAAAAAATTGAAATTTCACTTTAAAAGTTGTAAGTTATGTCCAGTTTTAAAACTTAGAAAGTCGCTATAGAAATTTATATATTTTAATTAAATATATGGCCTTAAAAAATAGCCATTTTGCAAACGACCTCGGTTTCCGACGAAACTACTTTTATTGGAACCGGAATGTCAAATTATTGTTAAGATTAATTTTCCAGAATTTTTCGAGTTAATACGTGAGCGTGGCAAAGGAAAATGTTTTTTTGCCAGTTTCAGTCAAATTTAATCGACTGAAGAATAGCCATTTTTCAAACGGTCTCATAATTCGATGAAATTAGTCTCGTTGGAACCGTATCATCAATACGAAGCCAGAAATATTTTTTCTGGAATTTTCGGAGTCCGTATGTGCCCCGGCGTATTTAAATGTACTATAGAAATTAAATTATAAATTTAATATTGCAATTTTAATAAAAACACGCAAGAGACTTTAGAATTGGGCCACGGGGCATAGCCCATCGCGCTCAGAAGGCGTCAAAACCTTAAGTTTGACACTAACTCGGCGCTGATTTGGAGACAGTCTGAAAATCCACCTTTAAAACACGTTTTTCGAGAAATTATATTATTGAATAAAAAAAAAACCTAATGTCTAGCTCAGCCGCCACCATCTAATTCGATGGCCGAAAATCTCTGAATTTCAAACCTCAATATTTTCCAATCCTCTCAATGAAAATTAACAAACTATATATCAAATCGAAGAGTTTCTCGAGAGCTTTCAATCCGTACGGGGATGATCAGGTTTAGTGGAGCGTGGCGGCCGGAATTTGGAGACAAAGGCGCGGCGGTTGGGTGGCTTTTTCCAGCGCTAGGGAACGGCGAGTGGGGCCCACTTCTAGGCACTAGAAGGGGGCGACGGCGCACGAGATGAAGGCAGTTGATCGGCGGCCAGGTGCTCGGGTTGGCGTGCGCAGGGGGGATTGGCGATGAAGAATGGGTTCAGTTGGTTACGACGAGGAAGAAGGATTAAGGTTAACTCCTTAATTAAGAAATTAGTTAATTATTTAATTTATTATTTAATATTCAAAACTTTAAACATTCGTAACTCTCTCATACGAGGTCCGTTTCACAAACCGTAAATTGCGCTGGAATCAGAAAATTAAGATCTACGTGATGGCACCAACCGCAGCTGAAACAGAGACAGTTGAAATTTCAGCCAAAATGCGAGTTGAGAACTCTAATTTTTATTATTTAATTAATTATTAATTATTAATTATTTTTTCTCGCTTTGAAATGAGTGTATTGTGATATTAGTTCAGATCTGAAATGTTCTGTGTTCTATAAATTGTTGATTGTCGCTTTTGGTGTGTTCTGTTGTCCATGGGTTGAAATTTCATATATTGTTTGAGTTTTATTTGCGATTGGATCTAGTTGTTCTAATTTATTTTATATTGTTAAAATATTGTTTTTTATCTGAAAATAAACAACAGAAATTGGTCGACAAATAAAATCTTATTTTTATTTGTTTATATAACAATAGAATTTGAACAACAAATAAAATATATTTTTAGTTGTTTACTTTACAACAGTATTTGGCTAACAAATAAAATTTTACTTTTATTTGTTTACATTAAGAACAAGATTTGTGAATTACAGTAAAGAAAAAATTCTTTTTACTATCACCTTAAGCATAGGATGCTATAAAATTAAAATAACAATAAAATATTAAAATTTATTGTTGATATTAAAAACATATTTGTAAAACAAAACTTTATTTACATTGTATTTGTAAATTAAAGGTATTATTGGGAAAGACACATAAGCATTTACATTTACTTGTAAATAAAAATACACCTTTAAGAGTGGTAGTTTTAGTTCACATTTTTATATATATGTAAGAACCTATTTTTGTGTTAATTTCTTTTTAAATAAAAGATCATATTTTTATTGCCAATTTATACAATAAGGAAAATGATATTAAAGATTCACACATTTTTTGTCGATTTATTGCAATAAAAGAAATAGACCGTTAAGACTGCACTTTTATTTAGAATTTGTTCATTATAAAAAGATTGAACTTTAAAAGACTACCTTTTATTGACAAATTGTTACAATAAAAGATTTAACATTTTTCTTGTAGTTTGTTCAATAAAAGATAGGACATTGAAATTACATTTTTATGTAATACCATTTTACGAGAAGATTATGTTTATATTTTATTTTGTTCACTAGAATAATTTGACATTTTAGTGATAAAAATGTTCAGTAGAATAATTTGACATGTTAGTTATAAAAATGTTCATTAGAATAAATTGACATTTTTATAAGATGTATATTAGAAATGAAAATGGCATTGTAGTATAAGATATAGCAGTAGAGAAAATTTACATTTTCATTATAAATGGTAGCAGTAGAGAAAATTAACATTTTCATTAGAAATTGTACATGAGAAAAAAAAGAATATTTGTTTATAAAATGTTACATTGAGGATTAAAATAACATTTTTGTTAACAAATGTTACCTTAGAAATAAATACATTGAGTGAAATGTTATATTTTATTTACATTCTAGGTGTAAATAAAAGAATACATTAAAGAGTTACCTTTTTATTTACAATTCAATTGTAAATAAAAGATTTCATTTTTATTTTGAATCATTTTCAAAGTTTAGAACTGGAATAAGGAATTTCATTTTAATTTTCAATTAGTTGAAATGAAATAGTGTTGGAATTTAAGAGGGACACTTTTGTTGTCATTTTATATAAAATAAAAATGTAAATTTAAAGGGTAATATTTTATTGTCATTTTATACACAATAAAAAGGAAAGATTTAAGAATCACATTTTTATTATTATTACTTACACAATAAAAGGTTGTAAATTAAAAGGTAGTATTTTTATTGATGTCTTATTTGCAATAGAAATAAAAGCACTGAAAAGATGTATCACTACATTTTAAACTAGAATCATTGACAAAATGAAATTTTACTTTTTAATCATTTTGTTGAAATAGAATTGTCGACAAGATGAATATATCATCTTTATACATTTTTGTTGAAACAGTTTTTTTATGCTAATAAAATAATCATTTTTATTTGCATAATGAACAGTAGGATAAGTTTGCAATAATAATAATCATTTTGAATTGCATATCATACGATTGAATTTATAGGCAGATATGAAAACCATTTTATTTACATAACGTATATTGAAAATTTATGTGCAAAGGTAATAACCAATTTTATTTGCATAATATACATCAAGATTTGGCGTAAATTTAAAGGATCATTTTTCTTTGTCAAAATCATATATCTGAATTGGGCATAACTTTAAGGACATTTTATTGTTAAAAGTTTACGATAAAAAAAAAACTTGCACACCTATAAAGGAAAATGAAAATCATCTTTCTTTGTCATTTGAAATAATGTCATATAGATAAATTAGATTTATTAGACATTAGAAATATGTATAGAGAAATTATTCGAGCAAAATATTTTTTTTTTTCACTCGACATTAGAAATAAATGACTTGTTTGATTTATTAACATCAACTTGTTAGTAGAATTTAAATTGGTTAAACCCATTAACTAATTATTTATTTGTATATTTATATGAACTATTGTTGGCTGAAAACCCCACACGGGTATTGGGACGATATTTGAAATACACGAATCCCAATATTGAATTGTATGTCTACCGATAGGTCGATAGGCTGCGGTGAGCGTTACTATTTCATTTTAATGCTCACACAGCTGGAAATTGCACTCTGGATGTGAATAGATGTGAATGGATGATTTGATGAGTATTTATCACTTATTGTCATATATATGAGATGTGTGAAATCCGTATAATTCAAATTATATGGTACATGATTGAATCGCATTTCGATTCAGGTTTTCTTTTAAAAGAGAATATTTTACCTTTAAAATCTTTTTATATAAAGAATAATTTTTAATGATTAATTTAAAATAGGTTTTATAGTAATGAATAAATATTTAGCGAGCAAATCTTTCATTTAAGATCATTAACATTTCTAATTATATTTCATGATTGAAATAAAATGATTTGTGGGTTGGATTTACTGTGGACAGCGTTTTCAAATGACACTTGTCCTTTAATCCAATTTACATTGAAGTTATTGTTAGGAATTTATAAATCTATTTTATAGATTTAAAAAGGCATTTTCTAAAAGTCAAGTTTTCCCAATTTAATATATTAAACTGGAATTAAGTGGGAATTCAATTTATAATAATCGTGATGGACTTCTGTAAAAGAAGACCGATATTATATATGGAATTTAAGAGGCCTTGTCGTTATTCCATTTATATTATTAGTCCGATACAGAGATTTATATCGATTATGTATTGATTTGATTTCGGTGGAATTACATATTTGGAAATTGATTTGTGGGTTTATCGTGAACTGTGTTTAAAGGACACTGGTTCTTTAACCTGCTTAAGACAATATGTATTCCTTAAAATAAATGATCTTGTAATAATGATTTTTGATATCAAATCAAAATTGGAGTTTTAATAAATCGTTTAAGGAAGATTTAAGAATTTATTTTCAGAGTTTATCTTTGATAAAATTAATGAGAATCTTTTAATATGAATATATTATTAAAAGAATATTTGGAGTTGGAATGTTGCGTAATGTGTGATTTTCCAATATTTGCTTTTTAACCACAAAATACGCGAGTTACTCAGAAAGGTCGGGTTTAACCCATTCTGAATAATCATCACGATGATCAAGAGTCGAAGATGAAGGCGGTGGTTGAAGACTGAAGGTTTTCACATCGTTGGGATGATGATGACTGGTATCTTGAATTGGGACTAGCCTTCCAAGGCAAGATATTTGGTAATGATCGTCCAAACGCATTTGGAGATTGACGGACACATTGTTTCGCTCAGACCCAGAGCATAAGCTTATAAATGGAATGTGTGTCTGACATTGTACTCCTTTATATGTTGTACTTATTGATTTTCTGCTGAATGTATGAATGCTTGGTGGCAGAGAATTTATTCTCTCGCTTAACACCCTTTTGTATATTTTGGAAAAGATTAATAGTATGATATGGATTGACAGTGTGGAATACCAAGATGCAATGATCAAGGCTTTTTGTTGAAAAGCAGGCCTTGTGGTTGATGATCAAAGCATAGCCTGTTTAGGCAAAGCTTTGTGTATAGCGTGACTTCGTGAGCCTCACAACCCGGTTGAGTCTAAAACGGGAGAAGGGAACGCAGGGAGAGTAGCACGTTTCTTTCTAGCTAGAAGTAGTGTCGGTGCTTAAACTGGCTGATATTTACTTACGTGGATGATGGAATGAGGCGCCTCGGATGATAGGTCCTATAGGATCGGGAAACGTGTGTTCAGGAATTGCCAATCCATGAAGCTGTATGTGTGGACCGGCACTGCAGCTTTCCAAGGGTTCTCTGCGGGGAATCCTGAGACATTAGCTAGAGTGTCTCGAATCGGTAAGGAGCTCCTCCCTAGCCTTGACTCATGATGGAAACCCAATTTCCAATACGACCTCATGCGGTTTTGATTGTATTACTAGTACGGAGGCATAGTATATGGTAGTTATGCTTCCTAGGATTGATATATTTATTTTGAAATGTTTTTTATATACACTAATAATAATATCAAATTCGTTTTATCGTACCAAGCATATTTAATCACTATAAGGTAAAACTCTATCCTCTGGTTTGTTTTGCATTGTGTGATGGGACTTGGGTCTTATGGTGATTCCATTTTTCTCAAAAGCATAACGTTGTTTTATGATTTACTTATTGTTTGCTCTTCCACTTTAAATCATGCACGGCAATCTATTCAAATAAACCCGTTCCGCATTAGCGGCGTGGTCTTTGGATTTGCCTTATTATTAAATAGATTAGTTAAGAATTCTCACACCAGTCCCATGACTGACCCGTTGTTTGTTTCCACCTTTGCAAACTCGGGTGCCCTCTTTTCCACATGGGCAGTCGAGTAGTTTGTCTACAGGTTCTTATCCCGAGCAGGATGCTGGATTGAAGCTTAAAGCTGTGTCCAGAGCATAGTCATCTTCCGCTGTATCTATTTTATTGTTTCCGCTGCAATGTATTAAAATATTGTAATTTATCTTCCGCTGTAATTTATCGATATACTCTGATATTCTATACTCTGATGTTACGTTACCATGATGTAATAAAAGTTTGTTGTTATTGTTATGATGTTGTTGTATTCCCTAAGTTAACATACTCGGGTTTTGACCGGTCTTGTTCGATTTTTCGATCGATCGGGTCGGGCGAAATCCGGGTCGTTACACCCGGTCAATCACGGGACTGGTGTGAAAACTATAAAGTCTTAATAAAAATTCTATTTTGAAAGTCGGGTACATCAAGGGACCATGTTGTATGACACAGAACAGGTTTCCTCCACATGAATACCATTAAAATAAACTCGTAATGCTTTTTAAAAAATGAATCTATTATAAGACTCAGGTCCCAATGCACAATGCAAGCACAAGCCGGAGGTGAAGTTTTACCTTATAATAGCCAAACATGCTTGATACGTGGAATTTCTCTATTATTATTATTATTATTATTATTATTATTATTATTATAAGTGCATAATGCTGAAAATAATTCCGAAAATAAATGTATCAATCTTAGACGGCACAATACCCCATCTTATTATGTCGTCGTAGGTATACAACTAAAACCGAAAAATCACGTAATAGAAATTCGGTTTCCATCATAAGACGAGGCAATGGATCTTCCTCGCCGAATTCGGAACATCTCTAGCAAAATGTCCCAGGGAACTACCTATCCCCTTGGAGCTGCAGGCCCGATCAGTAGTACGTCGCTGATTAGCATTTCCTGAACAATATGTTTCCAAGTCCTATTGGACCACTTGGTCAGTACATCGACCACCGTAGCCTGGTCGGGCCACATCCGAGGGCCCTTGATTCCAACATCCACATAAGCAAAAATGTATGGGCTACATACCATGACATCACTTCTAGCTAGAAAGAAACGCATGTCCTCCCTACGGTCCTTCATCCCGTTTTTGACTCATACCGGGGTGTGAAGCACGCGAATTAACATCATACACAAAGCTACTTCATATTGGCCATGCTTTGGTCATCAACCACAAAGCTCCGGTTTTTAACAAAAACTTTGATCCGTGCGTCTCCGCATGCCACATTGTCAATCCATACCATACCATTGATTTCCACAAATATATAACCTTTAAGCTTATATGTCTCAGAGGAGGGTGTTAAGATCAGAGAATAACTTCTCCGCTACCAAATAGATATAGATATTTAGTAGAGATCATTGAATACAACATATATTACAATGTCAGACATACAATCCATTTGCAAGTTCGTTTGGGGTCTGAACGAAACCGGAGGCACCTTGTTCCTCTCCTATATGTCTGATATAAAAGAGAGGTCCTCACATATCTGGTTGATTTCCATGTACGTCTGAACGACCACCACTTATTACCTCATCTTGGGTGTATGATCCAATTGAGACATCAGCAATAGCCTAAACGATGTGAAGATCTCCGTTCTTCAACCACCGTCTTCAATCTTCAACTTTTAATAGTTGTAACAGTTATTCAAAATGGATTAAACCCGGTCTTTCCGAATAAATCACACATCTTTAAAATCAAGTGATAAATAAAGATAACACACATCTCATTCCAATCTAGAATAATTTTTTTACTCAAATATTCAATTACTCTGGAAATGGTTCCCATTAATTTTATTAAAGATTATCTCATTTAAACTCATTATTTAAAAACTTTGTTTGAAATCATTCCAAAGGATTTCAGATATCTTTTCACGCATCAAGGTTTATAAACCTTATCGGGATAATCGAATATTACACGAATGACAATATTTTATATCGATATCTCATTCCCAACCTATTTATCCCATGAGGCAAAACTGGTAATACTCCATATTTAATGCCCATCGTGTTATGATAAACTTATTTACCACTTTGAATTCAAATCTAATTAAAGGTTCAATTAAAACTCTATTATAGTTTTAATCTCATAAATCATTAGTTAATGAGTATTCAACGTTAGGAAATTAATCCAGCCTTAAACTAGGTTAAAGAACAAATGTCATATTAAAACATCGTTCATGATAAACCCAAAATCAATCTTCCATTTAATTCCAATTTGATTTATTAAATTGGAAAACTTCACTTTACTTTAGAAATATTCCACTAAATCTTAATTTAAAGATTTATTCTATAAATTCCCTTCTCAACTGGGTTTAAGAACTATTTAAGACACTATCCATGGCAAACCCAAAATATAATTTGATATTAAATATAAGGCTTTAAATAGTAATCATATAACGACCCAGATTTTTACCCATTTTATTTAATTTATTAAAATGGTTTTAATTTTTGTTTTAGAATTTAATTAGCTTGAATTCAATATTTTTGAATATTTTATTAGTATAAATAATAAAATAATAATTTAAATTTCGGAATGGTCAGGATTTGTTGAATTTGCAATATAAGGTGAACTGGATATTTAAACGAAATTAATGATGCTTCTTTTGAATTTATTTTAATGATTTCGTTTATTTAAATTCGTTTGAACGTTTGATTTATAGTTTAATTATAAGGCATGGTAGTTTGTAATATAATGTTTTCAACTTTAAATGGTTGTACAAGATCCAATATAAGCCGAATTTCTTTGAAACAAGAAACATCTGAATCTGTTGGATAATTTTTTCTAATGGAATAGAAAATTCGAGTTTTCATATAATAGATTTTGTTGTATGTCCAAATTAAATTTTCAAATAGTCGCTATGGAATTCGTTTATAAAATTTAACATTATTTATATTGAATAAAGGGATTTTTAATATATTTTAAATTGATTTGGCTTAAATTTGACTGGAGATAATTAATTATGAAACTACATGAAATTCTGGCCAAGTATGGCCGATTATAAAATTATTATATTGCGGTATTTTTAAATTAATTTATTTTAATTTAAAATGGTCCCTTAAAAGGGGACTTTATTCAAACGGCCTCCGTTTTCAACGAAACAAATTTTATTAGGACCGTAATAGCGAAGTATTGCTAGATTTCAAGTTTCACGTCAATCGGAGTTATTTTGTGAGCATAGCAAAATTAAATAAATAAATCGACCATTTGAGCTCGAATAGCGCCATTTGAGCAAACGAACTTGGAATTCGACGAAACAAGTCTCATTAGGACCGTAACATCGAATTATACCATGACGTCCATTTTTGTCATGAAAAGTTTGTATATAATCACAGGAATCAATAAACAGTGTTTAGATTTGCGATGGACACGAAATAAAAATCGCTAGTCGTCATCGTTCGTCACATCAACTTAAAATATATTATTTCTACATTATATAAACACCTATAATCAGAACCCTAATTTCTCCAACCCATTTCCATCAGCAATATTTTTGCATAAAAAAACCTAGCCACTAAATAATTTATTTCACCATATCCGCAGTGAATTGGTCGGGGTGACCAAAAGGAAAGCCGTGGGGGATGTCAAGGAGAAGCTACGTTTAAAATTTGGTGGCCAAACATTGGCTGTGTTGACCGGAAATAGCGGTGGACAACAGTTTCGTTTTTGTTGAAATTAGGGATGATGGAGGCCGATTCAGGTGTTGGTGCTTAAAGGAGAGTTGTAGAGGAGAAGGAGTGGGACATTTTCTCTTTTGGGTCGAAGGCCTGACATTGAACGTGGTGGTCGGAAAATCAAGATGGCCGGAGGAATCCATTTTCATGTTTTCGAAGTTGATTTCAATTGGAATTTGGATATTTTCCGGTGATGGGTGGCGAATTGGAGGGGACGGTCTAAAGATGGAAGAAGAGCGGTGGCGAGGAGTTCAGGATAGCGGAGGCCTGACATGCTACAACGACCGATGGTCGGAGAAATTGGCCTCCGTCCTTTTTCCGTTCAAGTGAGAAATCAGGACAGTCATAGAGGTGTTTGGGTCAGGGCTTCTAGTCGATGAGCGCTGGCGGGGCGGTGGTGTCGGTGTTAGTGTCAGGTGGGGGTCTGAAGTTGTCAAGGAGGCGTAGGGTGGTCAGAAGGTTTCGTGTTCATTATGGTTCATAAAGAGGAACATGTGTTTGAATTTCAGGAAGGGACGATCGGGGTTCAGAGTATTCCAATAGGGAAACCGCGTTTACACTGTACAAGATTGACGTGGATCATAACAGGTTTTAACGTGGAGATTTTAAAGGTAAATAATTTGTTTAGTATTTAATTTAAGTTATAATTAACGAAATGTCCGGTTCTTTGCTTCAGAAGGTATCGGTTATTTACTATGAATGTGAAATCGGGTTTCAGAAAGATGTATTGGGGAAGACGCATAATTAAGGATGAGGTGGCAATTAATTCACGGTAAAACTTAATTAATGGTTAATATAATCAATTAATCAAATTGTTTAATTCATATATATATATATGTATGTATTAATCACGATATCTTGGTCGTTCATTATCAGAATTCAGCGAAAATGGTTCCATTGGGATCGTGGTGACGGAGGCTATGCGTACAAGCTAGTTTGGAAAAACAGAAGTAGTTGGAATTTCATGTAATTTCAAATGTCTGTTTAAAATTATATGAAACCATGTAACAACCCTCAACTAAAAATAAATTGGTGAGTTAATTCTCACACTTTTCTAGATAACTGTGATGTGGTAAATTCATATAATTATAATCAATAATATAAAATTGGGCAGTTGGATGCTATTGGTTGACTATTGTTTGTTATGGGTTGGTGTTAATTATATTTACACCATTGAATTAAATTTTTGCCTCATATAATATTATAAATTGTTATAACGAGCTGTGATGCAAGGAAGAACAGGTTGGAGGGATCCGACCAGATTCCGTAAATATTATGTATGTTGTTAGTTTTATATTGTTTATGTATGAATTGATTGATCCCCAATGATATTGAAAACATGTTATTGATGTTGAATTTAAATACAAAGTTGTTGTGATTTGAATCAATATAAGGTATTAATTAAGGAATTGGCCGCGGATGACCTGAAATTCACATTTTTATTTAAAACGTTGATTTGCCATTTGGCAAATTAACGAAAATAAGTCATAAAATTTACATTATAACTGAAATGATATTTTTAATTATATTGTATACATTATAATGGAGTTTCAAAAATAAGTCGTTTTTTATAAAAGAGTTTTATCAGAATTTGACGTTTAAGTCGGTTTTATAAGCAACAGAAGCCATAATTGATCTATAGGTTAAGTTAAAAAATAATTATTTTTAAATAAATAATTAAGTAATATTATTATAATAATTTTACTAATCTAATAGGAAGGGATAATTGAATCGATTAACGAATTAATCGATAAGTTTAAGTTGACTGAGTCAACTGTTTGATCAAAAAGTGGTTATTAATAAATATTGTTTAATTTAATAAGATTTCTTCAATGTAATTTATTTTTAATCAAAGATGCTTAAAGATTTAAATTATAATTAGTTATTGTTTAATGAATTCAAAGGTGATTAACTGGGCTGTTTAGTTAATGAAGGAATAAACTGTTTTACTTCGATAAACAATGAAGTTAATTAGATTTGAAGTGATCTTCTTCTTAAATGAAATATATTTAAGAATAAAGTCGATGATAGGATAAGATTAGTTAATTCTAAAAAAGGGGTTTATAAAGAGATCGAATAATAGATGAAGTATAAAAAGAGAGTGAGCAAATGTGATAAGTTTAAATTAAATATTTGTTTAAACTCAAGTCGAGCTAAGAAGAAAGGGGTTTGCAAGTGTAAAGGAAATTAATATTTAATTTTAACAAAAAAGGTGATACGTGGATTTCAGTTTTAAAACCCAAGAAATTAGTTTATAATATGTTCTAAAATGGTTTTGGACAAAGTATCTTTGGAAATGGATTAATATATTTTCAATTATAGATGGAATGGTAAAAAGGGTTTAAAAGCAATGTACTTAATCAAGGATTAAGTAAAGAGGTTATAATTGACCAAGAATTTTCCAAAGTAAATGTGTGGTTTATAAAACCATATTTTAATAATTAATAAGATATAGTTGATATGTTTTTGAGTTACAAACTTCTACCTATTCTAAGATAAGAACGTTGTTGATCAAGGTCTGAGAGGTAAATAAAATACCCCAACTTGAATGGCTTCACTATTATCAAGGAATGGTATTAGTTTGTGATGTAAAGGCTGTTCAAATTAATTTATTATTTCCATATAATATATTGCAACGTTAGTTGCGAAATTTGAATAGAATATTATCGCAATATTTGTTGTGGATTTTGAAATGGAAATAATATTGCAACATTTGTTGCGAGATTTGAAATAAGATGATATTTAAAAGTCAACTATGTTTTTTACGTAAGTATTAATGTAAAATCAGCGAAGTTCAACGAAACCATTTGGGTTATATGCAAATGAATATGTCTTTTGTCACTATCTTAGTCATTTGGAAATCGAGCTTATAATATATATAGTGATATTTCTGACTTAAGGAGTACAAGATATTTTTATGAAATATGACGACAGAAGGGAAGTTGGGTAAATACGATCAATTTGGAAAAGTTAAAGTTATTATTTTCAAATAATGGAACACAGAGGATGTTCTGCTAAGATAAGTAAATAAAATCGATGTTAAATCGATGAAATGATTTCCATCGTTAAGAGATTTAAAGAGAGATTTGAAATAATGAAAGGGTCAGAGCTGCCAATGAACTCGATAGCACTATTATAATTAATAGTTAAAACACCAAACTATCAATGTTATATAATTGGACCTTTTTGATGTGTTGTTTCGAAAGAGAACAGGATGGGAACTAGACCAAAAACCACTTTGAATCAACATTGCATATGAAACTAACCTGCAGGGATATATATACGAAGACGGAGTAAAATGCAAGGGTTGTTCTGTTATAGGATAGTGCCTTCGGTTTGTCCAGACCTAGGACAACTTGTATGGACGAATGTATGATAGAGTGTGCCAAACGGAACACGTAAGACGATCTTTTCAAAGTATTACGTTTGGTGGCGAAGGAATTCATTTCTCTTAGCTTTTGTACCCATAATATTTTTGAGAAGATCAACTGGTGGTATGACGGGTTTGACGATGTGACATTCAAAGTAAATGGTGGTGTACTGTTCTGAAAGATAAAACATAGCCTCAAGCCTCACAATCGGGAAATGATAAAAATCGGATAGGCTTCATGGCTAGTTGGGTCGCACCCAAGTAGGGGATATTGTCACTGATCTAGAGAAAATTCATTTCATTCTTCTTTCGCTTCTGTATCTCCCAGGAGCGGTCATGTCGGTACCGACCGTTGGTGACAATATAGTCGATACACTCAAGCTGAATGAACGGTTGGTCATGTGTGGTCGGGTTGCAAGATGTTCTTGATGAACCCGAGTGTACTGCCTCTGGAATACGCTAATCGGAAGGTGGTCGCATACCTTGTCATACTTAGCCAATCTCCAATAAGCGCCCTATGGTTTTTGATTTTGTACTATGTATGTAGAGCGTGAGATGCAAGCGTTCTACTATTTGGTTATTTATTTGTGATTTGATAGAAACTTTTATAATATCACCGAATTTTGATATATCAAAAATGTTTTGGGTTATAGCAAGGTAAAAACAGTCCGTGTTTATGTGTGGGCTGGTCTTACCATTATTCTTTTCTTTCAAAAGGGTTTTCTAAAGTTAAGCAGGTTGTTTGTCATACGAATTTATCACTGATTGATAGTATTCCAGACTGACCCGGGTGAATTTTGCTTTGCTTCAAATGTGCTCGGGTCAGACCGAGTATATTTCCAGGTTAGGTTTCGCTTGGATTTTCAGAAGAGGAGCTGGAGTCGGGACGTATTCCTATATTTATTGGTACTAGTTTATTCCGCTGTGTGTATTAATTGAGATGTATGTACCTTGATGTTGTAATATATATACGGTTCTTTTGTATAAAGCATTTGATATTTGATATTTTGTCCATTTCGCTATGAGACTCTGATCTTCTTATTCTTCTATTCTAATATTTCTTTCTATCTTCTCTCATCCTCTAACTTCTTCCTATTAATAATCTTCTTTTTCTATGTAATTTGAGTTGACACAAGTTGTTAGGTGTCGGCTTAAACTGTGTGGAAAAAGTGGGTCATTACATTTGGTATTAGAGCTAAAGGTTGAGTAGTAACTTTGGCTCTGTGGCGTCACTCAATAGAGATGGTATTAGTAATATCCTAGATTGAGTTTGAGTGAATATATACGAGGGAGCGTATTTGTAGATTTGTATTAAAAAAATGGTAGATTATGTTAGCTGATCTGTTTAGTGGTATATAAATTCCAAATCATTGCATTTAGCTGACATGGTCAATAGGGATTTATAAACATTTAAACAAGGCAAATTGACATAATATTGTTTCAAAGATGAGTAAATAAAATAATTTTACCCAAAATTATATTATAATATAAAGGATTATTTTTTTGGAAATTATTAATGTGATTGGTTGTTATTATTATAATCAAATTAGATTATAATATGGAGATGGTTATTTATAACAAGATTGGATTTGTATAGAATAAAATATACAAATAAGTCGAATTAAAATTGAATTCATACCAGTATTGAGAATTTAAATCCCGGATATTTGGAAAAATATTTTCTAAGGTATTACGAGATAATATAATATTATTTTGGAAGTTTTATTGGATAAAATCATTTTTAAATAGATTTTAAAGGTGATTAAGCACTGAAATCACTTCAATGGCTGGAAAATACTTCTGATAATGGATTGCAACATTATCAGTATTCATTTTCGAGTTTCTTAGTGACGGATTGCTACCTTTACAAAATTGGTTAATGGAAATTTGTTTGAGAAAGCGAGTTCAAAAATTCAATTATTTTGAATTGAATTTAAAATTTTAACTTATGTGAGTTAAAATTAAACGAGTCAATAAGAATTTGACTTGTGAATAAATACCAAATGTGAAATTTTGATTACATGATTGGAATATATTGGTTGGATATGGATTTTGAATTGAAACTTCAAATATGGAAAGTACAAATAAGAAGCTTGACTTGAAAATAGAAATATGTGCAGATAATGAATCCAAACAAATTATTTGGAGACCAGTTTGGTTATATGGTTGAAAATGATTGCATGGTTTTTGAATAAACTTGATTGAAAACAAATCTTGAGTGAATGAATTGAAATTGCTGAAATGAACTCAAGATGATGAACCTGAAATGGATTGTTAAGAAATGGTTATGAAAAAAAATCATATTAATTGGATTACATGTAAAATCTGTTTGGGATGATTGACTTGAATGTTTAAATTTAACTTGATGATTGTGAGACTAATGAATCTCATCTAAGTTGAGAACAGGTGCAGAGAATAGTCCATCTTTAAACCTGTCCAAGAGGATTTGGAAGCTGATTGAATCCATTAAGTTTAAACCTGCATAATAATTGAGCAAGCTCGAGTATAGGTTATCGCTTATCAAATAATAATGCTCGCAAAAAGGTACGCCTATACAAAATATGAACTTTGGGTTTTTGATTTGGGTTTTTTATTTGATTTTTCGATCATGTAGGTCAATGTATATATTTTTATTTTTCCTGCAATATTGCAGAAGTCCCTCCGTACATGGGAGACTCTGCTAAAAAATTTCCAAAATTTAAGGTGTTAAATATTTTTAGTAATTTTGAATTGGGTATTTTATTGAAATTAATTGAATTAGTTAAACTAGAAATTTAAGAAGTATAACTGAAGATATTTGGCTAATAGATTTTTGAAAATTACTGTGTTCGTAGCATTCTTCCATTCTTAGTAATTTCGGGGACAAAATTCTTTTAAGGGGGAAAGAATGTAACGACCCATATTTTAACCCGTTTTATTTAATATTTTAAAATGGTTTTAATTGTTGCTTTAGAATTTAATTAGCTTGAATTCAATAATTTTGAATATTTTATTTATATAAATAATAAAATAATAATTTAAATTCCGGAATGGTCAAGATTTGTTGAATTTGCAATATAAGGTAAACTAGCAATTTAAAGGGATTTAAAGATGCTTTGTTTTGAATTTATTTTAATGATTTCGTTTATTTAAAATCGTTTGAACGTTTAATTTATAATTTAATTATAAAATGAACTGCAGCGGCGCGGTAGTTCGTAAAACGTTTTCAACTTTAAATGGTTGTATAAGATCCAATATAAGTCGGATTTCTTCGAAACAAGAAACGTCTGAATCTGTTGGATAATCTGTTCTAATGGAATAGAAAAATTGAGTTTTCATATTGTAGATTTTGTTTATATCCAAATCAAATTTTGAAATAGTCGCTATGGAATTCATTTATAAATTTTAACGTTGCTCATATTAAATAAACGGATTTTTAATATGTTTAATATTGATTTGGCTTTAATTTCAACTTGAGATAACTTATTATGAAACTACATGAAATTCTGGTCAAGTATGGCCAATTATAATATTTTAATATTATTATATTGAGGTATTTTTAAATTAATTTATTTTAATTTAAAATGGTCCCTTAAAAAGGGAATTTATTCAAACGACCTACGTTTCAACGAAACAAAATTTATTAGGACTGTAATAGCTAATTATTGTTAGATTTCGAGCTTCGCATCAATTGGAGTTATTTTGTGAGCACAGCAAAATTAAATGTAAATAAATAGACCATTTGAGCTCGAACAAGCGCCATTTGAGCAATTGAGCTCGGAATTCGACGAAAAAAGTCTCATTAGGATTGCAACGTCGAATTATACCATGAATTCCATTTTGGTCACGAACGGAGTTTGTTTTTAATCAGAGGAATCAATAAAAAGGTTTCAGAGTTTGCGATGGGCAAGAAATAAAAATTGCAAGCCATCATCGTTCGTCACATCAACTTAAAATATAGTATTTCTACATTATATAAACACCAATGATCAGAACCCTAATTTCTCCAACCCATTTCCATCAGCGATATTTGTAGAAAACACCCCAACCACTAAATAATTTATTTCTCCATATCCGTAGTGAATTGGTGGGGTGACTAAAAGGAAAGTCATGGGGGATGTTGAGGGGAAGCTATGTTTAAAATTTGGTGGCCAAATGTTGGCTGTGCTAACCGGAAATCGCGAAGATAGTAGTGAACAACAGTTTCGTTTTATCGAAATTGGTGGTAATAGAGGTCGACTCAGGTGTTGGTGTTTAAAGGAAAGTTGTACAGGAGTAGGAGTGGGATGTTTTCTCTTTTGGGTCGAAGGCCTGACGTTAAACGTGGTGGTCGGAAAATCGAGATGGTTGGAGAAATCCATTTTCGTGTTATCGAAGTTGATTTCAATCGGAATTTGGATATTTTCCGGTGATGGGTGGCGAATTGGAGAAGACGGTCTGAAGATGAAAGAAGTGCGGTTGCGAGGGAGTCAAGATGGCGGAGGTTAGACATGCTACAACGACCGATGTTAAGAGAAATTGGCCTCCATCCTTTCCCGTTCAAGTGAGAAATTAGGACAGTCGGAGAGGTGCTTGGGTCAGGGCTTCCGGTCGATGAGCGCCGGCGGAGCAGTGGTGTCGGGGTCAGTGTCAGGTGGGGGTTTGAAGTTGTCAAGGCGACGCAGGGGTGGTCAGAAGTTTTCGTGTTCATTTTGGTTCATGGGGAGGAATGGGTGTTTGAATTTTTGGAAGGGACGATCGGGGTTCAGTTTATTCCAAAGGTGAAACCACCCGAACTTCCCCGTAAAGGAAAGCCCGGATTTCTTTGAGAACACGACAAATCAGAACACAAACAGAAAAACATTTCATTGCTTATTACAACAATTTCATCAAAATACAAGAATATACAGAGTATGAATAAATATTACACATTTACTAAATATAAGAGATTTACAAGTTACAATGCAGCGGAAAATAATACAAAACACAACTGAAATTAAGATACGGATACAGAGCTTTCCGATATCATTCCAGCTGTAAACCAGGATCCTGTGAATATGAATCTGCAAAACCAAAACTACTAGATACCCGTGTGGAAAATAGGGGCACCCAGAGTTTAGGTTAAAACAATAAACTCCAGGTCAGTCATGTGACTGGTGTGAGAACTAAAACAGTTATTTAAAACTTTACTTTAAATCAGATATATCAAGGGACCACGCCGTATAACATGGAACGGGTTTCCTCCCAAGAATACTAGTGCATATAACAAAACAACGCAATGCTTTTTGGAAATATGAAGCTATTATAAGACCTAGGTCCCATCACACAATGCAACGCAAGCCGGAGGATAGGGTTTTACCTTATAATAGCCAAATATGCTTGGTACGTTAAAACAAATCATTTGATACTATTATAAGTGCATAGTGTATAAAACAACTTCAAATGTAAATGTATCAATCCTAGATGGCATGGGTACCATATATCATGTCGCCAATACTAGGCTCTACAATCAAAACCGCAAATGTCACGTATTGGAAGTTGGATTTCCATCTGTGAACCAAGGCAAGGGATCGTCCTTACCGCTTCGAGACAATCCAGCCCATGTCCCAGGAACAGCCGCAACTGCACCTTGGATCTTCAGGGCCGGTCCACACGGAGTGGATTAAAATGCCTGAACAATGCATTTCCCCGCCCTATGGAGCGTAAACTGGTCATATCCTGACCAAACTATCGGCCCAGGAATGACTGATATAACCGAGGCGCCTCGATATCCATCATCCACATAACTAAAATGTCAGGGCTTGCAAAACGCTGACACCACTCCTAGCTAGAAGGAAACGCATGCCCTCCCTGCAGTCCTCTCCCGTTTCTGGTTCACACCGGGCTGTGAGACTCACAAATTAACGCTACACAAAGCTACGCTATTTTAAAGCCGTGCTTTGATCATCAAGCACAAGACTCTGCTTTTCAACAGAAGCCTTGGTCATTTGCAACTCAGCATGCCACACAGGCAATTCACGCTATGCAACCGATGTATATCAATCACGCAGAATGAAATTCATTGTCAGACACACATCTATTTACAAGTTCGTTCTGGGTCTGAACGAAACCGGAGGCATCTTATTCCTCCCCCATATGTCCAATACAGGGGAGAGGCCCTCGCATATCCGTCGATCTCCAAGTACGTCTGGATAATCACCACTTATTACCTCGTCTTGGGTGTACAGCCCAATCAAGACATCAGTATTCATCTAAATGATGTGAAGACCTCCGGTCTTCAACCACCGTCTTCATTCTCGAGACATCGTCGAATCAGTTATTCAGAATGGGATAAACCTGGTCTTTCTAAATAACCCGCGTACATAATAAACAAGTGCTATAAAAACACAACATACGCCTCATTCCAATCCAGAATATTCCTTTATTCAAATATTCGTATACTTTGGGGAAGGTTCCCATTAATTTTATCAAAGATAAATTCTTTAAATTTATTCTTTAATCGTCCTTTGGATATCATTTCAATCTAATTAAAGATGCATTAAAACCCCACTTGGTTTTAATCTTCCCAAAAATCAATATTAACGATTGTTTAACTTGGGAAATCATATCCTGTCTTTAACTGGTTAAAGAACCAATGTCATTTAAAACACGGTTCATGATAATCCCAAAATCACATTCCATTCCATTAGCCTTTAACCGTAAATTAGCAAGTGAACAATTCCCTAAGTATTAACCGCGAAGGCCGAAACCAACATTAGATCAATACCCAGGAAACCATTCAACTTAAGTAATCTCCAGTTAGTTTCTGATTTTCTTAACTCCATTGGGTCTAAGAACAGTATTATTAAAGATGCCATTCACGAAAACTCAAAATCTTATTCCTGTCTTTAACTGGGTTAAAGAACCAATGTCATTTAAAACATGGTTCACGATAATCCCAAAATCACATTCCATTCCATCATCCTTTAACCTTAAATTAGCAAGTGAACAATTGCCTAAGTATTAACCCCGAAGGCCGAAACCAACATCAAATCAATACCTAGGAAACCATTCAAGTTAAGTAATCTCCAGTTAGTTTCTGATTTTCTTAACTCCATTGCATCTAAGAACAGTATTATTAAAGATACCATTCACGACAACCCAAAATCTTATTCCTGTCTTTAACTGGGATAAAGAACCAATGTCCTTTAAAACACAGTTCACGATAAACCCAAAATCACATTCCATTCCATCAGCCTTTAATCGTAAATTAGCAAGTGAAAAATTTCCTAAGTATTAACCCCGAAGACCGAAACCAACATCAGATCAATACCTAGGGAACCATTCAACTTAACTAATCTCTAGTTAGTTTCTGATTTTCTTAACTCCGTTGGGTCTAAGAACAGTATTACTAAAGATACCATTCACGACAACCCAAAATCTTATTCCATTGTTAATCGGGTTAAAGAACAAGCGTTATTTAAAACACCGTTCACGATAAACCCAAAGACCAATTTCAATTACATTCCAATTAAATATTAATTAATTGGTATACTTCATTAATCTTTTCTCAACTGGGTTCAAGAACAGTGTTAATGAAGACACCATTCACGACAAACCCAAAATCACATTTGATATTAAATACAAGGCTATGAATAGAAAATATATCGGCTTATATTCAATACCAAATTCTGGAATCAACAAATACCGTATTGGAATAACGATATATGTATCTTACAAATTCCTCCACAATATTCGTATAATCACGGAATCCAATATCGAAATATTCCGAAGATAATTTCGATTCAAATCCATTCCAACTCATATATTGGAAATTCTGGTTATTTTTAAAACCATTTCAAATCCAATTTATTTATTTAAAAATATTGGATTTCATAATTCTAGTTCATAACTAGTTCATTTCGATAAAAATCTATTTTTATCTTTTCAAATACGGAATTTTTCATCCCAATTCTTTCCAAATTACTTCTTATGATTTTACACTAATTATTGTTATTTTTAATAATTTTATCAAGGCCCGTATAGTCGATTTCCATAGACGGCCATCGAACTGCACTTATAGCGACCTTTTTCAAATTTTATTTGGACATAATTCTAAATACAACCATTAGATTTCTAATTTCTTGTATTCGTTAGAAAGCACTTTTCGATACGAACCCAACGGTTCCGGTTTTAGGAGAATCCGACGGTCGGATCTCCCGTAATGTCCATTCGAAGTCAATGGTTGAAATTCGCGAACTGCCGCAGCGCGACATGTTCTATTCAGGCTATTATATTATATATATATAATATATAATATATATATTTCATAGGTTTCCATTTAAAACGTATTTTATAAATCGTTTTAGATTCGTTTTCAAAACAATTTCAACTTCACATTCAATTTCAAATCGAAATTGAATATTCCATATCATTGATATATAAATGATAGTATTTTCAAAACATTATATTTTGAAATCAATTCCTTTTCGATATTCATTATATAAGTGAATAAAATCGATATAAATATCGTTCACGCCAAAATGGCGTTAATCTAATCAATACGGCTTCATATATTAAAATATATTCGTGTCCATCCCAAATCGGACATCAAAATCAGATTTTGATCTTTTACTGAATATTATTTTAAAATATTCTTTATTTCAAAATATTCGTTATTTTAAAATACTCATTATTTCTGAACTGGAACCAGACACAGTCAATCACCATATAATGTTATTATATGGATTTCATACAACACATGTATACAACAATAGTGATAAATAATCATCCATATTCCAGAGTGCATTCTACACTGCATAAGCATTAAATACAAATATTTAACGCTTACAACAGTCTTTCAACCTATCGATTGACATACAACTAAATAGTTGGGATTAGTGTACGCCAAATGTCACCCCCAACACCCGTAAGGGGTTTCAATCAACAAATAATGAATTTTATTTGTGCAGTTGGGCGACGTGTAAAATTTATCGTCCCAATCCATGTTAGTCAAATGGGTGTACATAAACAAATCGTCTGATTTGTAAATGAATATTTATTTTATTTATATAGACGTTAAAAATTATATTTCTAATGATAAAATATTTATTCGGTCCATTTACACAATAAAAATGATGTTTTTATTTTTCTAACATATTTTAGAAAATTTCAGCGGCATAACGGCGCGATATCAAAATCGGGTAATGTCTAGCATTACCCCTCTCCTAATATTGGCTTGCGCCATATATATATAACAACTCTAATCAATTCATTTCACCCAAACAACCAATTTCAACCAAATAATCTAATCAACCAAACCAAACAATCAAACAAGTCGTCCATGGTCTGTGGATGACAGGGAATAGTTCATATATGCAGTTATAAAAATAAATAACTATATAAGAAAATATGGTGAGGAGTTCTCACCTTTGGTTTCCACTCCGCCATTTTTATTTCTGAATTTCAGAAAAGTCCTGACTTGCCTGAAATTCAAACGCAATCTTCTTCAATTTGTTCACAGAAAAAATCACATTTTTATTTCAATTCTAAAAATTATATTTTTACTTCGCTAAAAATTATATTTTTAATACTCCACATATATAAAAATCATATTTTTATAATGCTACTACATAGGTAAAAATCATATTTTAACACGATGTTTACATTATAAAAATCACATTTTTATATCGCTACTACATATATAAAAATCGGATTTTTAGCCAACTAATAATTATTTCTTTGTATCACCATTTTATAAATAACATATATAATCTAAAAATCATATTTTTATCTTTCTAAAAACATTCTCATGCCATACACTAGTTAAAAATCATATTTTTAATCTTGCCAAAAATATTTCCTTCCTACGTTAAAAATCCTATTTTTAACTAACCAAAAATGATATTTTTACATAACTAAAAATCATAACTTTATGTAATTAAAAATCATAACTTTATATGAATAAAAATCATAACTTTATATAAATAAAAATCATAACCTTATATACTTCATACATCAAAAACCATAGAAGCTTTAAAGCGGAGAAAACACACATCTTTTCTATCGCCTGGATTTGCTGTTCTGATTTCAGAATTTGCAAACGAGCTCCAATCTTCATAGTATCTTTTTTTTCCAGCTTAAACGCGCCATTCCGGACAACTTTCGCCCAGTGGTCTTCCTTTCGAAAATGTGTCATTTCGCCGGAAATCGCGAAAAGACAGCATTTGGACAGTGTTTGGACAGCAGACTTTGAACACGTTTTCCCGACAGCTCCGCAATTTAAAATAGGACTATCATATACCAAATCGAAGAGAAAATCATGCTATTCGAATTTGGTACTGTGGAGTTTTGGCCAAAAGCGCACCGTTTGAGAGTTATTGGTGAAATAGTGACAGGGGGTTTATGCAAAAATGGGAATTTGGAGAAAATGGGTTTTTGGGTGAAATGGGGCCCACGGTCGGAGCTGGGCTGAGGGGGTGGCGGCTCAGGGCTTGATTGGGTGTGGGGGAGGTGCAGCCAGGTAGTGGTGGCGCTGGAGGGGCCCACGGCGGTGGTGGTTTGCAATTTGGGGCTTAGGGTTTGCAAATTTGAAGAGAGAAAGAGGAGGAGAGAGAGAGGAGGAGAGGACGAAGAAGGGGGTGCGATGTATGTGGTGGCGCTGCTGCAGGGGGGTAGCGACGCGTATTTTATTTTATTTTTCTTTTCCTGAAAAACGACGTGAGGGAGAGAAGTGAAGGGGAGAGAGAGAGAGAGTATAGAGTTTGACCAAGTATATAATTTATTATTTTTAATTCCAAAATGTAACTTTTTAATTCCGACTCCAAATCGAACTCACCGACTGTCGTCACTAACCAAATACCCCCATTCCGGACACATTGGGATATGTCCCGTAAGCTAGTTCGATTGTTTCGATTAGTATTTCTTTAAATTAAAATATAAATCAATATATTGCATTTTAACGTACATTTTAATTTACTGGGGCCACATACTGACTCCAAAAATTAAAAAAAAATTCTAGCTTTGTATTGATGATACGGTCCTAACAAAACCAATTTTGTCAAATTTGGAGGCCGTTTGAAAAATGGTCTTTTTCCAGTCGATTAAATTTGACTGAAATTGACAAAACACGTTTTCTTCTGTCACGCTGACACATTGATCCCAAAAATTATGAAAATTGGAATCAAGCAATAATTTGACATCCCAGATCCAACAAAAGTAGATTCACCGAAAACGGAGATCGTTTACAAAATGGCTATTTTTAAGGGCTATATTTCCATAGCGACTATTCTGAATTTTCAACTGGGCATAACTTTTTATTCCCGCTATGAAATTTCAATTTTTCGGATTCATTGGAAAGATATTTTCAAATAGATTCTAATATTTTTTGTTCGCTAAAATCCTGTTTATTTTGAATCCTGTACGTTCATTTGAAATTTGAAATTTGAAATCGGATTTTCGAACTACCGCGCCATTTCCAATTCCTTTTATAATTAAAGTAAATATTTATACTCTCACTTCGATTCAAATAAATATATACGTTCTAATTCTATTCAAAATAAATTTCTTGTCGTTATTACTTAAAATAAATTATTTTAAATATTCAAAATTCATTAAAATTGCCAAAAAAAAAATGGTTCGGATTTTCTAGGTTGTTACAATCTCCCCCACTTAAAATCTTTTCGTCCTCGAAAAGGAACAGAGCTTAAAGTTGTTTAACTAATCAACTCAACTTTCAGTTTGGCTTTCATTCTTCAACTTTTCAGTTTCTAAGAATTTTCAAATTCTTCAAAAATTTGGCTAACACCCTAAATTTTTGAAAAATTTCGCCATAACCTCCTTTGTACGGGAGCACCGGGAAAATCCCCAAACCGCCACACAGGCACTCTCATCTCAAAAAGAAAAAGAAAATGCCTAGCGGCTAGCTAGTCCGCTCATAAAATCATCCAAACCCAATAAATTAGTAAACATGTACCTATTTGTTGGGCATACAATTTTATTCCGCTGCTCTAGCCTCCTTACTATGACCTGTCCAATGTATGTACATGTATATACATGCAATTTCAAACAATTTTCAATTCAGTTCAACATTTGATACAATTTGGTTAAATTTACCTTACATTCACATAATGGTTTAAATGAATAATCACACAACACAACCATCAATCAATTAGTTGATTATCGTTTCAAATTCATAATTTTTATATATATACAGAAAATCATGTTTTTGAAGCCAATTCACAACAATAACCTTATCTAGTTTTGGTTCTCACACCAGTCTAATAGAAATATATAGATATCCCACTTTCGAAACTCGAATATAAATACTGATGATGTCATGACAATCATCAGTACCATCTTCGAACGACTAGAGTGTGATTCTATATTTAACTAGTATATTAAAACTTCGAATATACGTTCATGACGCGTATATGCAAAATCTCATATACTCGATTGTCCAAAATCAAATAAAATAATATACTCAAATACGTATAATTAGATTAAATTTTCACAACAAAAATTGTTTTCATCTTTATTTGAAAAACAACACTCTTCTGACTCATTCTAGGATAATACTGATCCTATCTCTAACGAGTCATTCTCATTGGATATTACTAATCCAATCTTTGATGAATTCTTACGTTCGGTTCTAAAGTGTCTTGTTCTCCGTGCTCTGTAAACCAAAGATCTGATACCAAAATGAAACGACACGAACTTCCCCGTAAAGGAAAGCTCGGATTGCTTTGAGAACACGACAAATCAGAACATAAACTAAAGAACATTTCATTGCTTATTACAGCAATTCATCAGAATACAAGAATATACAGAGTATGAATAAATATTACACATTTACTAAATATTAGAGATTTACAAGTTACAATGCAACGGAAAATAATACAAAACACAACTGAAAGGAATATACAGATATAGAGCTTTCTGAATATCATTCCAGCTGTAAACCAGGATCCTGTGAATATAAATCTGCAAAACCAAAACTACTAGCTGCCCATGTGGAAAATAGGGGCACCCAGAGTTTAGGTTAAAACAATAAACTCCAGGTCAGTCGTGTGACTGATGTGAGAACTAAAACAGTTATTTAAAACTTTACTTTAAATCAGATATATCAAGGGACCACGCCGTATAACATGGAACGGGTTTCCTCCCAAGAATACTAGTGCATATAACAAAATAACGCAATGCTTTTTGGAAATATGAAGCTATTATAAGACCTAGGTCCCATCACACAATGCAACGCAAGCCGGAGGATAGGGTTTTACCTTATAATAGCCAAATATGCTTGGTACGTTAAAACAAATCATTTGATACTATTATAAGTGCATAGTGTATAAAACAACTTCAAATGTAAATGTATCAATCCTAGATGGCATGGGTACCATATATCATGTCGCCAATACTAGGCTCTACAATTAAAAACCGCAAATGTCACGTATTGGAAGTTGGATTTCCATCTGTGAACCAAGGCAAGGGATCGTCCTTACCGCTTCGAGACGATCTAGCCCATGTCTCAGGAACAGCCGCAACTGCACCTTGGATCTTCAGGGCCGGTCCACACGGAGTGGATTAAAATGCATGAGCAATGCGTTTCCCCGCCCTATGGGGCGTAAAGTGGTCATATCCTGACCAAACTATCGGCCCCGGGATGACCGATATAACCGAGGCGCCTCGCTATCCATCATCCACATAAGTAAAATGTTAGGGCTCGCGAAACGCTGGCACCACTCCTAGCTAGAAGGACCCTACAGTCCTCTCTCGTTTCTGGTTCACACCGGGCAGTGAGACTCGCGAATTAGCGCTACACAAAGCTACACTATATTAAAGTCGTGCTTTGATCATCAACCACAAGACTCTGCTTTTCAACAGAAGCCTTGATCATTTGCAACTCAGCATGCCACACAGGCAATTCACGCTATGCAACTGATGTATATCAATCACACAGAATGAAATCCAATGTCAGACACACATCCATTTCCAAGTTCGTTCTGGGTCTGAACGAAACCGGAGGCACCTTATTCCTCCCCCATATGTCCAATACTGGAGAGAGACCTCGCATATCCTCGATCTCCAAGTACGTCTGGACGATCAACACTTATTACCTCATCTTTAGTGTACATCCCAATCAAGACATCAGTAATCATCCAAACGATGTGAAGACCTCCGGTCTTCAACCACCGTCTTCATCCTCGACACATCATCGAATTAGTTATTCAGAATGGGATAAAGCCAGTCTTTCTAAATAACTCGCGTATATAATAAACAAATGCTATAAAAACACAACATACGCCTCATTCCAATCTAGAATATTCCTTTATTCAAATATTCTTATACTTTGGGGAAGGTTCCCATTAATTTTATCAAAGATAAATTCTTTAAATTTGTTCTTTAATCTTCAATTGGATATCATTTCAATCTAATTAAAGATGCATTAAAACCCCACTTGGTTTTAATCTTCCCAAAAATCAATATTAACGATTGTTTAACTTGGGAAATCATATCCTGTCTTTAACTGGTTAAAGAACCAATGTCATTTAAAACACGGTTCATGATAATCCCAAAATCACATTCCATTCCATTAGCCTTTAACCGTAAATTAGCAAGTGAACAATTCCCTAAGTATTAACCGCGAAGGCCGAAACCAACATTAGATCAATACCCAGGAAACCATTCAACTTAACTAATCTCTAGTTAGTGTCTGATTTTCTTAACTCCATTGGGTCTAAGAACAGTATTATTAAAGATACCATTCACGACAACACAAAATCTTATTCCTGTCTTTAACTAGGTTAAAGAACCAATGTCATTTAAATCACGGTTCACGATAATCCCATAATCACATTCCATTGCATCAGCCTTTAACCATAAATTAGCAAGTAAACAATTCCCTAAGTATTAACACCGAAGGCCGAAACCAACATCAGATCTGTAACACCCCACATCCGTTAAGGTCACTCACAAAGGGAATGCCTTAACCTCGGTGGAGAGTTATAGGTAAAAGATACAGATAAATTACAAGACAGACAAAATTAAAACAGCGGAAAATAGGGCTTTACTTTATTGATAAAATAGTTTGTACAACAATTGTTTTCCAACATGTTATGTTAAACTGGTTAAGTGTTATCAGTAGTTCATGTTGACTTAACCTTACCACAAATCAAGTTATATTGGTTAAGTATTTCTTATTACTTAACCCCACCCCTTCATCTTGTATTGGTTAAGTGTTCCCTTAGTTAACTTAATCCTAACATTTGTTTAATTCACATGTTCTAATGGTTAAGTATTGTCCCTTCATGTTTTAACTTAACCTTGTTCATTTGTCACACTATGATGGCTAAGTGTTATAAGTTTACTTAACTCCACCTTCTAGTCTAGTTAACATGTTAAATTGGCTAAGTGTATTTTACTTAACGCCACCTTCTAGTCTAGTTAACATGTTATAACGGTTAAACCTTTTCTTATCCTTACCCACTTGTCTAGTCAACATGTTATAACGGTTATTTAACCCCTACAAGTCTTGTCTTGTTAACATGTTAAGTTGGTTAAGTGTTCCTATGGAATTAACCCCCCCCCCCATTCTAGCTTAACTATTTCTTAGCTTTAAATTATTCACTTAAAGCACCAACCACTCACATTAGACAGATATTGTTGCGGTCGCTGGATGTGTCGGTTGGTTCCGGGCAGATTTACACTGCAACTCAGTCTAACCTCGGGTCCTTTTTGGGCTCAATGCTCTAACCACCCACATTAGATAGGTATTGTTACGGTTGCTGGATTTTCCGGGCGGTTCCGGGTAGTCTTATACCGTAACTCAATCTAACCTCGGGTTAGGCATATTCGTCTTTCCTAGATTTGCATATTTATCCTTTTTTGTCTATATGTAAATTGCTAACAGCTCTTTTAAACAAATTTGGCCTATAACATAGTTATTTGTCATGCCCACTAACATACCTATATTCTAGGCCCAAATCTTGATTTACCTATCATTCAACCCAACTTGCAGTTCATGCCAAATTAGATCAGTTCATGTTAAAACTAGATTCAATATTCTAGTTTACAGTTTATGCCCAAAACTTGGCTTACATGCCAATTACATACTTTGCGGCCAATTAACAATTTACCATTATACGCCCAAGTTTAATATGCATGTAATATTTACTATTATAGCCAATTCATATTTATATCAACATATTTATTATGCCAAATTATATAAATTAAGCTACGCCCAAATTCCCCCGCCGTAGTCGTACGTATAACATGATTTCACAAGTTTCTAGGTACCTATGAAATGAAACTAACTAAAGGAACAGGGGATAAGCACGAGAATTGACAAAAGAGAATAGGCATGAAAAAGCGAACATAAATACAAAGATAATGGATCCAATGGGTTTGGTGTACATAATAGCGAACCGGAATAAACTAAGCAAATTACACCCTAAGTATGAGATCCAACATAATCATAGGTGATTTGATCCAACGTAATGCTAGTTCGGTATACAATCATGATTTGTAACTAAATGTTATGGGCATAAGCAACTAACCATAATAGTCATAGGCAATTAACCACAATAGTCCTAGGCAATTAACCACAAAATAGTCCTAAGCAATTGACTGTAACAGTCATAGTCATGGTCTCATAGTTATGAATCTTAGTCATAGGAAATAGTCTTATGTTCATAGTCATAGGCATAGTCTTATGTTCGTAGTCATAGGCATAGTCTTATGTTCGTAGTCATAGGAAATAGTTTCATAGGCCACGGTTTCATAGTCATAGTCTTAGGCAAAAAGTCCCATAATCATAGTCATTGACAATTAGCCATAATAAGTTCTAGGCCAGAATCGAGAATCAGATCCAAAGGCATATACAAGCACCGATTCAAACGAAAGGGTTAGACATATTCTCATATCCATTTAATTACATGTCACAAATAGATCTAGCATTGAAATCTAAAAAGTAACTAACTTACATTGATTGGTTTTAGAAAAGGATAATAACACTGAGGTGATTTGCTATGATTCGCGCGATGTTGCTCAAAGCCGTTGAATTAGCCTTTGCTTCCTTTCTTGAAGCCTTAACTTTATTTGAATCTCCAATTTGCGAGCCTCGCATTGCTTGAAGAAGAAGGTAGAAGGACTCTCTTAATTTGATTAATTTTGTTTTAATTAAATCATGTAGTCTTTGGAGAAGAAGAAGTCATCTTGTTCATTAAGAATTTGTGCAACATAAGGATAGAGAAGAATGGTGTGAGGAGTAGTGGGGATTAGGGGAGGTTTATATAGGTTTAGGATTACGAATCTTGTCAGAAAACACGTCTAAATACATCGCAATGCATCAGGTTCAAAAACTGGAATTCGGCACCAGGTCGACCCCCAGGTCGACACTATGGTCGACCTGGTCCTTGGGAGGTCGACACTATGGTCGACCCCTAGGTCGACCTGTTCCTAGGTGGGAAATTTCCCACCCATCCTGTTCTGGGTTTTGAATTTGAATTCGAATTTCGAGTTGTTTTTCTATTCTGAAAATCCTTGAAACTTCGGAGGGTCATATCTCCCTCATACGGACTCCGTTTCTCGAAAATCGGACTCGTTTCCAAGCAGAATTTCAAGACAAACGTAATGGAGCAACCATTTCCCTTGATTATTATTTTAAAATTTATTTATACTTTAATTTGTGAAACTTAATGTTATAGAATTATAGGGTGTTACATTCTCCCTCTCTTAAAAGGATCTCATCCCCGAAATCTTCAAGTTAGGAAGAATGTATCCTATCATCCAATCACCCATCTACTCAACCATTCAATTACAGGCATTCATTGTCCATAAAAAGATTTCTAATGCGTTCATGTTCATATGCATAGTGTGTGTATATGTCTTTATCTAATGCAAAATCAGGAGGTCTACTGATTCAGTTGACCTCCTTAGTGCGAATTATGTCAGTGCCATGCGTCCAATCATGTATGCAAGCATCCCTAGTTATGTCAATACTACATGTGTGCATAGCCATTCATCCATATGCAACATCCATATGATAACATATCAAGTTAAATCTGTTAAGCAAATACATATATACGAATGCAATATGAAAGTGACTGAGTCGTTCTAGTGCCTATGGTGTGTATATGCATCCACGAGCAACCATTTGCAACCATTAATCATAACATTTTTCAAATACATGTTTACATCCATTGGCTTCTACCTAAGGATCGATGATACGCCCCAGAGGATATACCTTAAAAGCTAGAAAGTATGCATAAAATTCCTAGAAAAAAAGAGATCAAGGATGTACCCTTAAGAAAAAGGGTATGATGCGTGTATCTAGTCTTCAGTCTTCTAAGTCGCATCTTCTTGAGCTTCACTATTCTGTACCTTATCTAATTAATCTTCATTATTTCGAAGCTTCTTGACCTCCATTTCCAAAACTGTCATTGATCGGATAGCTGGCTTTTCATTGTCAACTGGATACATGCGGAAGTCTATCCCGCGTTTTAGGGGTAAACTCCTAACCTAATCAATAACATCTGCGTACTCATGGACTACCCTAACGGATTGCAAATCGTCGATAAATGCATTAAGCGATTCTAGCTAGCTAAGCCTAACTGGTTTTTTTCTACATGGAATCTCAAGGGTACCTCTGAGGTGAATCAAAAGTCTAACTACCCTCCCTTCACAATTACTAGCTAACCAACCCATAGCCCATGAAACCCAAAAACATAAGCATTACGCTTAAACCCAATACTTAATTATAGCTATTCTCAAATCCTTACAAACCAAAGATAAACGGGTCGAACCACCAATTGGATTTGAGACTAAAATGGGATCTTCTACTATACAAGTACTAAGGTGCAGAGACTCAGCTATGGAAGTAGATATAAACAAATGCGAAGCACTAAGATCAAAAGAGTACTAACTAGTTGATCAAAATGAAAAGCTAAACTTTTCCAATAGAGACTTTTACTATCTCTCTCTCAGGTATTCTGGTGGTGGAAGCATGCACCCTCCCTTTTGAAAATCCTGTCCCTCATCCTTGCCCTTGTTCTTAATTATATGCCCCATTATACCATGGAAAAGATACTTCCTCTCGTCTTAGGTTTTATAATTCCTTCTTTCTTCGTGAGTCGAGTTTATATCCATGAATTTCTCATCCTTGCGTTGAACTCCCTAGCCAAACTCCCTCATCCTCATCTTTACCATCCCTGTGTAATCATATTGACAAGTTTCTCAAAAGCTGCCTCCATCGCATGGAAAACCCTCCAAAGCTTGAAAGAAAACTAGCTACATGTGAAACTACTATGGCTATAGATGGGATTCGGGCACTACTTTTCCCTTCGATAGGTATCGTAGTCTTATCAATCCTACGGAACCGTGCTGCGATGAGGTTACCCCCCAGAAAGCCAGGAGCCCCGAAGACTCAAGAAAGAAGGGGACAAGAATTCAAACAGAGGATCAGAAGAGAGTGTGTATGGCTTTTGGGGAATATGCCTTTAAAACAAATCTTTTCTTTTGAAAAATGCTTCTTTAAAAACCGTTTTGAAAATAATTTTTTTTTCAAATCTTTTATCTGATCTGGTAACCTTCATCTCTGATACCACATGTAACACCCCACATCCGTTAAGGTCACTCAAAAAGGGAATGCCTTAACTTCAGTGGAGAGTTATAGGTAAAAGATATAGATAAATTACAAGACAGACAAAATTAAAACAGCAGAAAATAGGACTTTACTTTATTGATAAAATAGTTTGTACAACAATTGTTTTCCAATACCAGAATATATGTCTTACAAAATAAAGAAGCATAAAATAACATTTATATTCCCCAATGTAGCGTGAGCCAGCCATAGCAATGGAAAAGAGAATCCCCGCAAAACTTCGACTAATCTTCAGCTTGGAAAGAAAACTGGACTAAGTAGTAATATTCCCTCCCTGCGAACCGGGGGGGGGACGAAAGATAAGAAAGCGAAAGAAAACGGAGTCAGACATAAAGTCTGGTAAGTTCAGTAACTTTCAGCATGTGAATAGGTAAAAGCAACATGACATGGATTTAACTGAATACAAGACAACACCATGATGACGGGAATCATAAGGTTAGCACAAGATATGATAAGGTAAGATAAACTGGATGCACTTCTACACTTTCTCTGCTTCGCTACTACCTTGTTATTCTAATTTCTATATCTCTGCACCACCTAACTAGTAATCTATATAAACTGATAAGAACATATACGTGGTCCCAATTCCCGCAATTTTGGTTGTTTCAGGTGTACATCTATTATTTATTACCTAGATCTAATCTAGGGTTTTCTATCGAGCGCATTCTAGATCCAACCAGGGTTTACACTACCCAGGGCTACTGGGGTTTATGCTACCTGTAACGGCGCGATTTTCCATGCTTGGGAAACCGTGTCATTATTGAAAGAATTTAGAAGATGAGATAGAAAAGGTAGAACTTTTATAATAGAAGAGTAAAAAGTTATCAGAATCTCACAACGGAATTTCACAAAATACTTATATATTACATCACAAAGCCTGATACATCAGAGTACATAACATATTACATCATCATGGTTCATACAATACCATATTACAATACCATTGGTAATTAAACTGAAAATTAAAACACATATACTACTGGGTCTTGAACTGGTTCAGCATCATGTTCCACTTGCTTTGCCTGAACCTACTTGTCTACTCATAATAAATATTATGAGTACCCAAGAGTTTAAGAAACAAAAATAAACTCTGGGTCAGTCAGGGGACTGGTGTGAGGAAACATAGTTAAACAGTATTAACAGGAAAATAAGTGTCAAGGTGTTTATATTGATCCATGTTTCACTTTTGAAAATCATTAGATCCATCCATGTCTAATATCTGGAAATGATCTAATCTCTTTTATATCAAACATTTGATATTATAATAGTTCGTAACAGATAATTAAAAATCTAGTGAAACGCTTGCATCTCACGTTCACATATATAGTATACCACCATAAAAGTCGCAGAGCGCGTATTGGAGTTTTGGATTCCAACATACAGGGTATGGGAGCACCCACCGATCAGTGCACTCTAGAGAGGATACACTGGGATTCAACAAGAACGTCTTGTAACCCGGCCACACATGACCGTCCACTCATTTAGCTTGAGTGTAACGAATATATTATCACTCCTACGGTTGAGCTCGATTTACCGTTTCCAAATGCAACAGCAGCAAAATAGATTTAAGAAGTTAAATAAGGAAGTCCTCTAGATGGTGATAATATACCCTGCTTGGGTATGACCCAACTAGCCATGTTGCCTAGCCCAACTTCTGTTACTTCCGGGTTGTGAAGGTTTGAGGTCACGTTCACTTCTGACAGATTATTTCTTTACATTCTTTGAATGCCACATCGTCCCATCTGTCAGAATTACTCATTCGATTACCCAAATATATTACGGGTAATAAAGCTAAGAGAAACGAATTCCTCCGCTACCAACGTACTATACTAACGTAAAACCGATGTGTAAAATCTAACTGACATACGCTGTCAGACACTCGTCCATTCGGGTATGTTCTGGGTTTGAACAGACCAAAAATATCATTTAAAATAACGCTTGCATCTCGTTGACTTCATCATCTCGATATGCGTTGTATACTTCGAATCGAAGTGGAATCGTTGATTCCGGACTCTTCGAACGATGTACGAAATCTATTTACAGTCGATAAATGTTCATCGATCAAATCAGAAGTATAACTTCGTTCCAGATAAATTATTATTTTTAAATCAGCGTTCGCTTATCTGATCTACACTAGTACAGTCAATTCATCCCTTAAATAAATCTGTTAAGGTATATATATATATGATTTCATAGTGGTTTGTTCATCATTTACAATTTCCCGTGCTTCGCACACAGTATGATCTTTTCTTTTGTCAATTTGCTTTTGGAAATGTTTTTTTCGAACTTTTCCCTTTTTATGCTTTTTCTTTATGATTATTTAATTTATAAAAAATTTAAATAATGAATTTAAATCATTTATTCTTGTATATTTTCCGTTTAAATCTTGCATCGAACTTCTACCGAATCTTGTCGGCCAAATCAGATGGCACTTCATCATCTTCCCCGCCCAGTATCAGTGCACGGTGTGCACGTGCACGCCTCCCCACGTCACCGTGCCACCACCGAACCATCACCCACAAACTCCACTTCCTCCACTGACCCCAACCGACGCCTTGCCACCACCGTACGTCGCCTCCTCCTCGATTTCGTCACTCCACCAGACTACCAGTAAACTGCTTCGAAAAGCAGTCCACCAAAACCGAGCTTGACCCATCGCCTCAGACCACCGGAGCACCTCGCACCACCGCCGTCAGCTTCGCCATGTCCCAACGCCGCTCCACGCCCAGCCTCGGCCAACTCGCACCACCGTGGGACCCGTACGTCGCCTCCAAACCGATGAACCCATTTACACCCAAAAACCCTAAATCGAATCTGTTTACATAACCTATGTATTAGAAAAATCAGATTACATTTTTCCCTGATGCCCCAGTTCCCAACGCTCCTTCCCTCGCAACCGCTCGGTCTCCACTGTCGCCGATGATCGGAATTTGATCAAAACCCAATTTTCGTTCATGTTCAAACTTCTCGCAATGTACCAGCTTAAAAATCGTCATATTCATTTTAAAAATCATCATTTTCATCCGTGATTCTATTCATATTATCAAAATGGGTTTTCATTACACTTGAATCTCGACTTTGATTTTTCTTTTACAGAGAACATTACTGTGTTCTTTTATTTTTGAACAAAACTTTTTCAAATGTATTTTCTTTGATCTTACATGTATAAATATGATATGTTTGCACTAGAATCACATACTTTTAACAATCAAACTGCGGATCATCCTGAATTATCTTTAAATGAACAAGTTCTGTATTTAACAGAACATATGCAGGAGGTAAATACTGGTAATTATCAAATCATACATACACACATACTATGATGAACGCTACATGATGGATCAATCTATAGGAAGGGAATCAAGTGGTTCTACATCTTATTTTCTAGTTGACAGTAACAAACAGGGATCAAAGAAAACATTGCAGTTTTTACTTAACAAAGAAAATCTGTTTTACTGTATTTTTAAAAACAAGAAAATTTAGGATTAGTTTCACTCACCGAATGCTTTCCAAGATCCCAGAAATTGCTTCAGATTTTTTTAGAGATGAATTTCAGTTTTTGTTTGTGAAGAGAAGGTGAAAGATTTGTGTGATATTTATAGGAGAACTCATGCACTTAAAAAATGATTTCCTGCACATGTTTTCTTACAGTAAACTCTCTTAGCCTCACCCCTCATATTTTAGAACCTACGGCCTTAAATTGAGGAGCACATGCATTGAACATTTTGTTTTATTAAGGTCCCTAGCCAATGAGGGTGTCCTAGGTGATGGCTTCTAGAAGATTGGACCTTACCTTCATT
Source organism: Allium sativum (assembly GCA_030737875.1). Lineage (NCBI taxonomy): Eukaryota > Viridiplantae > Streptophyta > Magnoliopsida > Asparagales > Amaryllidaceae > Allium > Allium sativum. The sequence continues at coordinate 9,791,801 of CM060913.1, forward strand.
AAATGCAAGGATCATTCCTTTGGATTTTAAAGCCTTAAACAAATGTTTTTATTTGTTTCTTCTTGCTGAGATATTTCCTTCTTTCTTAAGATATGCACATGCTAATTCCATTTTAGGATATTAGGGAATGGTTTTACAAATCCTAGGTTACTATTCAAGTAACTTGCATTAAATGTTTTTGTCTTTCTAGGAATTTGGTTTTTGTCTTTTGCCTTGATATTTTTGATGATCAAAGAACAATATCTTTATACATCATATACTTCATGTTGTAGCCGATTTGTTTTTTATATTTCAAATCCTTAAGATAAATCAAGTATATACAATACATATGCTTATGCATATATATGTATCAAAAACCCTTTTTGTTTTTTTTTTGTTTTTAAATGGCAAATCGCATTTTAATCCCTCATTAAAATGATTTAAAAATAGTCAGAAAAGTCGGGACATTACAATCCACCCCCTTATAAGAATTTCGTCCCCGAAATTAAAAGTAAGAAAGATAGAATGATTTTTCCAAAGATGATATTCCATATCATACTCACTTAGTACACTCTAATTATACATTAGACTCAAACTCGTACTAGGCATACACACATACTATCATACTAGTGCTACACTTGACTGATTCAAGTTGTAGACTATCATATCATATACGTAGATATATATATAGTCCAACTCATTCCTCCATCCTACTCCTCTGACACTGTGTAGGTGCCTTTCACGATGCCTTTTCCTTTTATGTCCCCAGAAGTTGACGGCTCATTCATGATAGCGTAAACATTAGGCTGTGGTGCCTTCTTCATCAGTGGGCAGTTCCTGACCATGTGTCCAGGCTGATGACAGTTGAAACAGAGGTTCTTCGCTACCATCTCATTCCTCTGATTCTGATTCTGCTGCTGTTGTTGTTGAGGTTTCTGTTGCTGCTGGGGTTGTTCTGGCTCCTTATCCTTTGACTCCTTACAGAATCTAGCTATATGTCCCTTCTGCTTGCAGTTGTGACACAAAACATTCTTGAAACAATTTTCATACTTCTCCTCCCCTGTATTTCCCTTTTCCTTGTTCTCCCAATTTGGATTAAATTTCCTCTTCCGGGAGTTCTCACCACTAATTTCTCCAGTCTGACCCTTTGCTGCTGTGGGTTTCTTAGCATTCAAGGCTTCATACCTGAGTGCTAAATCCACTAATTCAATAAATGGGTCTTTCAGATGTCCCATCATACGGCCTTGCAGACTATCCTTCAATCCAGCTACGAACATCTCATTCTTTTTCAGCGAGGTATTTACCAACTCTGGTCCAAAGCTTGACAGTGCATTGAACTTGTTTTCATACTCAGTGATAGTCATGGTTTCTTGTTTCAAATCAATAAAGTCTCGATACATCCTTGTTTTCCCAGTTGCTGGCAGATACTGAGCTTCAAAAGCTTCTTTAAACCTAGCCCAAGTAAAATTCTCCTCTGGAGTATTTGCAGTCTGGGCATCCCACCAGATAGCTGCAGCTCCTTCCAGATTCCATGAAGCTAACAGACGTTTGTACTCGTCATCCAGTTTCAGTCCCTTGAAAATCTTTTCACAAGATCTAATCCATGCTTGGACGTTGACCAGTGATTCTGTTCCCTTAAAAGTTTTTCCTCCCAGAGTAGTGTAGTTCTTACAAATCATAGCGAAGTTTGGCTGCGTTGGAGCTTGGACTACTTCAGTCGTTTCCACTTGGGTCAGATTAACAGTGTGCCCATTTGTCGTAGTCGCCCGACTTGCTCCTCGGCCTTGCCTTGCTTGAGAACTCATTGTCAACTTCTGAGTAAATGATTCAAGAGTTAATACTCATTCAGAATCCAGTCTTTAGGGGTAACTTAACCAAATAACTAGGGTTGATAACTAAGGTTAATAACTAGGGTTGAGAACTAAGGACGACCCATACTAAAATAGTTTTTAGTAAAAATACGCTCTCTCGATGCTCACTCTAAGCCTAGGTGTTCAGAAAACCTAAGCTTTGATACCAACTGTAACGGCGCTATTTTCCATGCCTGGGAAACCGTGTCATTATTGAAAGAATTTAGAAGATGAGATAGAAAAGGTAGAACTTTTAGAATAGAAGAGTAAGAAGTTATCAGAATCTCACAGCGGAATTTCACAAAATACTTATATATTACATCACAAAGCCTGATACATCAGAGTACATAACATATTACATCATCATGGTTCATACAATACCATATTACAATACCATTGGTAATTAAACTGAAAATTAAAACGCATGTACTACTGGGTCTTGAACTGGTTCAGAATCATGTTCCACTTGCTTTGCCTGAACCTACTTGTCTACTCATAATAAATATTATGAGTACCCAAGAGTTTAAGAAACAAAAATAAACTCTGGGTCAGTCGGGGGATTGGTGTGAGGAAACATAGTTAAACAGTATAAACAGGAAAATAAGTGTCAAGGTGTTTATATTGATCCATGTTTCACTTTTGAAAATCATTAGATCCATCCATGTCTAATATCTGGAAATGATCTAATCTCTTTTATATCAAGCATTTGATATTATAATAGTTCGTAACAGATAATTAAAAATCTAGTGAAACGCTTGCATCTCACGTTCACATATATAGTATACCACCATAAAAGTCGCAGAGTGCGTATTGGAGTTTTGGATTCCAACATACAGGGTATGGGAGCACCCACCGATCAGTGTACTCTAGAGAGGATACACTGGGGTTCAACAAGAACGTCTTGTAACTCGGCCACACATGACCGTCCACTCATTTAGCTTGAGTGTAACGAATATATTATCACTCCTACGGTTGAGCTCGATTTACCGTTTCCGAATGCAACAGCAGCAAAATATATTTAAGAAGTTAAATAAGGAAGTCCTCTAGATGGTGATAATATACCCTGCTTGGGTATGACCCTAGTAGCCATGTTGCCTAGCCCAACTTCTGTAACTTCCGGGTTGTCAAGGTTTGAGGTCACGTTCACTTCTGACAGATTATTTCTTTACATTCTTTGAATGCCACATCGTCCTATTCGTCAGAATTACTCATTCGATTACCCAAATATATTACGGGTAATAAAGCTAAGAGAAACGAATTCCTCTGCTACCAACGTACTATACTTACGTAAAACCGATGTGTAAAATCTAACTGACATACGCTGTCAGACATTCGTCCATTTGGGTATGTTCTGGGTTTGAACTGACCAAAAATATCATTTAAAATAACGCTTGCATCTCGTTGACTTCATCATCTCGATATGCGTTGTATACTTCGAATCGAAGTGGAATCGTTGATTCCGGACTCTTCGAACGATGTACGAAATCTATTTACAATCGATAAATGTTCATCGATCAAATCAGAAGTATAACTTCGTTCCAGATAAATTATTATTTTTAAATCAGCGTTTGCTTATTGGATTTTAAAGCCTTAAACAAATGTTTTTATTTGTTTCTTCTTGCTGAAATATTTCCTTCTTGCTTAAGATATGCACATGCTAATTCCATTTTAGGATTTTAGGGAATGGTTTTACAAATCCTAGGTTACTATTCAAGTAACTTGCATTAAATGTTTTCGTCTTTCTAGGAATTTGGTTTTTGCCTTGATATTTTTGATGATCATAGAACAATATTTTTAGACGTCATATACTTCATGTTGTAGCCGATTTGTTTTTTTATATTTCAAATCCTTAAGATAAATCAAGTATATACAATACATATGCTTATGCATATATATGTATCAAAAACCCTTTTTGTTTTGTTTTTGTTTTTAAATGGCAAATCTCATTTTAATCCCTCATTAAAATGATTTAAAAATAATCAGAAAAGTCGAGACATTACACTACCTATTGAACGTTTCTCCGATTTTATGGTTTACGCGACTTATGTCCAACTAGGGATTATGCTACTTATCGAACGACGCCCCTAATCTAGGACACACTACCCAAAGTGGTATATGTTCCAAGACTTTCCCCACGTATGTGTCATGGATCGTTATCGCTGTCTAGATGCACATGTCCTCTATATGTGCGACCCGAGTCTCGTGGCAGGGCAAATCAAGAAACACGGAACTCGGTCGGGAGCTTTCAAATATCTGCCGATGCAGATGCTAAGGTCTGTTTTTCCAGTAGCTATGGTCCCACTTGGCCCCTCCCTCAACTAATGAAAGGGACACCTTGAAAAATGAGAACTATACGCAGGCCCTCTATGCCCCCACCAACCTATGGCCATCCGCACCTATAACTAGATCGCAAGTATATGGTCTTTTGGAGTTCTCCGCCTTTCCGCTGTACGTATCTCGACTGAATCAAGATGGTAGGTAGACGACGAGTTGCTATCACAGGGCTACTGGTCTCGCCGAATCACGCTGGTCCATCCTAGTCTTTAGGTTGCCTTATATTGCAACTAAGGCATACCCTTGGTTCTTCTAACACGGACCTTAACCTCTGTGAGCCCAGGCGGATCATCTGCAGCCTCACAGAGGGATACCAAGAGTACCCTCACGTCCCCTCGAAGTCGCGTGCTTCGTAACCCAGATTGTTGGAGCCTTCTTTAAGATCAGATGGACGCTCGCTCCTTCTTGTATTCTACTAAGGTTTACTACTTAGTTTCCTGAACCGTCGTTTTCTTAACTAAGGTTTACAACTTTGTCCTCTTAACTAAGGTTTACTAGTTAGTTCTCTTTATCGTCAAGTTGGTTTGGTTAAGTGTCATTAGTCAATTCAAGTTAACTTAACCCATTCATTTGTCATGTTAAACTGGTTAAGTGTTATCAGTAGTTCATGTTGACTTAACCTTACCACAAATCAAGTTATATTGGTTAAGTATTTCTTATTACTTAACCCCACCCCTTCATCTTGTATTGGTTAAGTGTTCCCTTAGTTAACTCAACCCTAACATCTGTTTAATTCACATGTTCCAATGGTTAAGTATTGTCCCTTCATGTTTTAACTTAACCTTGTTCATTTGTCACACTATGATGGCTAAGTGTTCTAAGTTTACTTAACTCCACCTTCTAGTCTAGTTAACATGTTAAATTGGCTAAGTGTATTTTACTTAACCCCACCTTCTAGTCTAGTTAACATGTTATAACGGTTAAACCTTTTCTTAACCTCACCCACTTGTCTAATCAACATGTTATAACGGTTATTTAACCCCTACAAGTCTTGTCTTGTTAACATGTTAAGTTGGTTAAGTGTTCCTATCGACTTCACCCTCCCATTCTAGCTTAACTGTTTCTTAGCTTTAAATTATTCACTTAAAGCATCAACCACTCACATTAGACATATATTGTTGCAGTCACTGGATGTGCCGGTCGGTTCCGGGAAGATTTACACCGCAACTCAGTCTAACCTCGGGTCCTTTTTGGGCTCAATGCTCTAACCACCCACATTAGATAGGTATTGTTACGGTTGCTGGATTTGCCGGGTGGTTCCGGGCAGTCTTATATCGTAACTCAATCTAACCTCGGGTTAGGCATATTCGTCTTTCCTAGATTTACATATTTATCCTTTTTGTCTATATGTAAATTGCTAACAACTCTTTTAAAAAAATTTGGCCTATACCATATTTATTTGTCATGCCCACTAACATACCTATATTCTAGGCCCAAATCTTGATTTACCTATCATTCAACCCAACTTGCAGTTTATGCCAAATTAGATCAGTTCATGTTAAAACTAGATTCAATATTCTAGTTTACAGTTTATGCCCAAAACTTGGCTTACATGCCAATTACATACTTTGCGGCCAATTAACAATTTACCATTATACGCCCAAGTCTAATATGCATGTAATATTTACTATTATAGCCAATTAAGATTTATATCAACATATTTATTATGCCAAATTATATAAATTAAGCTACGCTGTAACATCCCGTAGTTTTTACCAAGTTGATTAGGATTTTTAATATATGAATTTGGATTTTTATTATATAATGTTGGATTTTCTGAATATATATTTGTTTTATAAAGTTGGAATATAGGAATTTTTAATTTTGAATAAAGTATCTTGTTTTATTTTATAAATTATGATTTTGTATAAGGAAAATTTATTTTAAAAGTTTATATTTAATTTATAAGATTTCATGTTTAAGTTATAATATTTTTTAATTTTGATAATATTGAATTATAAAATATAAATTTGTTAAGAAATAATTTATTTTTTTGATTTTTCAAGAATTTTATTACTTAGGTAAATTATAATGATGTTTATAAAATTTATTTAGCAATTGTTTTGAACTATTTAGTATAAATTTTTGTAAAGGATAATTTTAAAATATTTCATAATGATTTTTACAACCATAAGTATTACAAAAATGTAACTAAATTAAATTAAATTTTTAAAAAAGCCTTAAGATGAGAATTAGGCCAAGTGTCCTCTTACTTGTCATGGTGCATGAAGAGATTTATGTCATGAAGACAAGTAGCCATACATGCGTAATTTTGCATGTAATTAACATCATGAATTGATCCATGTGTCCATAAGGAAATTTACTATTTTGCCCTGAAACTACCCTATATAAGGAGAGGCAAACCCTGTTGTAATGCATACTTCAGCCATTAAGAACTTCACGACTTCTTCTTGATTGTTCTTTCCAGTAAACGAAATTTCATCTCCTTCCACATTAAAATCAAAAGCTCCCAATCCAACCACTGTCAACTCATATGATTCACGAGAAAGTTGTTTGGATCACCATTTAGGTTTTTTAGAAATCAACGGATTCATATTTCATCCATCGGTGAAGAAGAAATCGTTAAATTACAGTAAACATGAAGAATGGGTTCCGAAACTTCGAAAAATCAAATCTCACAAATTAAGAAGAATTAGATCGCGCCTTCTACGCCGTTGAGATCAGCAAAGGATGTAGTATTTTTGAAGTGAATCTGGTTCGATTCCATGATGATGATTGGAAAAGTTGAAATTTAGGTTTTAGGATAATCGGTAAATCAGGTGACGAAGTTCGAATCGAAGAATGGTGTTGTGATGAGGTTGGAGAGGGCTTCGCGGTGACAAAAATTGGTGAAGAATGGTGTACGAATGAGAGGTGCGATATTAGGGGTGCGCGCAATTTTTTTGGGTTCCTGTTACGATCATGATGATCGGATTTCAGGGGAGGGGCTCGAAGGCGATACGAGTGGTTGCAAAGGAAAAAGGAGGTGAAGAGAAATCTGTGGGTGGTCTCGGATGTTGGTTCGGTGGAGATTTTGAGGTGTGCATATGCACGGCGGGTACACGGTGAATGGGTTCCAGGAGGTGGGTGACGCAAAGAATAGGAGGAGGAGGAAGAAGAAGGTGCGGACCGGGTTGGATTTGGTTGGGCTTTGGGCCAAGACCTATGGGTATGGGTTTATTTTTCATAAATTTAAAGTTTAAATTATGTAAACTTTAAGAACCAGTATCTCACTCAATTTAAACAAGATTTACTCACCGTTGGATCCGTTTGGATCGTATCGGAAAATAGAATGCAAAGGTATATAGTTTTGATAATTTTAGTTAAGTAAAAATTTATAAAAAAATAAAATAAAAGTAAATGGCCTTATATATTTAATAATATATAATGAACCTCGTTATTTATTTTCTATATATATTATTAGCAGAAAAAATCCCCAGCTGTTAATAGAGGTGAACTGAAAACAGTACGAGTAGCAGTGGCAGTATTCGTTGGTCTATTCGCTCTGGTAATGAAGATTTTTAAAGCTCACTGGTGAGAACTTCTAATTTAAATTCTTATTTAAATTAGTTAATTATAATTAGCTGAGATTAATTACAATTTGTTGATGATAATGGTGTGATGGATGTTGAGGTTTGAATGTTTGCTCATGTAATTAGATAATACACTGAACATGAGTAAGCGTTATTGACTGTAACGTTTGTGCACAGTTAAAAATGTTGTTGTGATTATGAATTTGTATCCATCTGATCGTATGGTTCATTTGGATATATATGATTGCATTGTATGATATCACACACACAAACACATCGTGGTTGTGGAAAATATTTGGGTGATCGATTTAGAATCTCCTTCCTATATACAATTTTGTTTAATTATTAAATAATATTTAAATTTCGGTTTTTAAATTTAATATCAACTTTTAAATATTAAATTAGGATTTGGAAAATGATTTGGATTATGTATTGATTTTTATATCTATTTGAAATTTGGTTTTGGTAAAAATATTTTCAATTTAAATTCAAAATAAGATTTTTGAAATTTGAATATGGGTTTTATATATTATAATAATGATATAATATACACCAGAACGTTCTAGGATGACAGAGAGGATGGTGTCTAGGCTTGGGTTTGGAAATTCAGTTTCCTGCTCTCCCTGGCTATCCCTAACTGGTCCGACAACGGGATGGTAAATTAGAAATCGAATTTGAAATATAATTTGAAACTGTCTTCTAAATGATTTGGATATATAAATTAGATTGAAAAGGACGTGGAAATTTATAATCATTATACGATTGAATAGAACGCACTATGATGCGACAATTCGTAAATGCCGATTTCAAACTTCGAATGGTTATGATTTGATTATTTTAATTTAACTTGACTTGAAATGAGACGCGTTGGATTTCAAATAATAATAGTATTTGAATAGAAAGGAAATTTCGATTGTCGACATATGATTTTTGAAGTTATATTCAAACAAGTTTAAAATACGTGTAGTTGCCGATCATAATCGAATAAAACGTGTAACACCCCGTGTATTCTATAACAGTGAAATTCACAAATTAAAGTATAATTAATTTCAAATCAAAGAATTAAGGGAAACGGGATACTCCATTGCGTTCGTCTCGGAATTCTGCTTGAGATAGAGTCCGAGTTTGCGTTAAGCGAACTCCGTATGAGGGAGATATGGCCTCCGGAAGTTTCAGAATTCATTTTAAAATTCAAACAGATAGAAACAGCTCAGAAAACCAATTCAAATTTCAAAAATCGGACCAGATTGGGCTGGGCGGGAATTTTCCCGCCCAAGGCACCCAGGTCGACTGGGTAGTCGACCTGGGGCACCCAGGTCGACTACATAGTCGACCTGGGGGTCGACTGGGGAGTCGACCTTGCCCCTAAGCCAGGTCGAACCCAGCCCCTCCTGGCTGGCCTGGTCTGTGCTTGGCCGAATTTATGAGCCTTGCCTTGTCACTAGGGATGGGTGTCAGCTCCTGATTGGTTTCTCCTTCAAACGAACGGCTAATATTAATCCAAGCTTCATCGACGGTTCTAATCAATTCACAAACTCTATAAAAAGGACCTAAGACTCCACCTAATTCATACAAATAAAAATGAGAATGAGACCGTCATACTGCTGAGGAGAGACTAGGAGTAGCCGTCAAAATTGAGAGACGATTAGGAGACAATTCAAAAGCTTAAAGCAACGACAACTAAATCAAAACAACGCCTACAACAAAGGATAGCATCTCCAAATTCAGAGTTCAGAATCCTGAATTGAATATTCGTCACACATTGTAAGTAGAGTGCTATTCCGATGTGAATGAATAATTGTGTTTTGGTTTGTGTGAAATGAGAAATGGAATTTTACTTAATTTGTGGTGATGATAATTCATAATCGTATGTTGCTATGACTCTAATTGTGAATAGATTTGGGATGTTGTTGTATAATGATGTTAGACCTATTGGATATTTGCAAATATATGATTCATGTTGAAAGTTAACGACTATATTTTTGTGGTAGTTTATCACAACACCTATTGGATATTTGCAAGTATATGATTCATGTTGAAAGCTAACAACTATATGTTTGTGGTAGTTTATTTCAACAAAGTAGAGATTCATGCAAGTATGTGATTCACTATTTATGCCAACATGACTTTAGACCCTTCTATGTATATTTTTATGATCATGTTTAGTGTAGTTGGATACATTTGGGTATTATGATTCATATGAATTTATGATGAAATAGGAATTATGATTCTAGTGTAAAAACATACTATTGTATTAGTGATAAAAGTAAGCATTCTTCGTGAACTTGTGTTGACTCTATGAACATGACTAGATTACGTTTGGTGTTATGCCTAATTGAAAATATGTTTTAGGCCTATGTTGTTATCAAAATCATGTGATAATATATGTGACACATAATGCAAGTTTACATGACTAGATAAAAACCATGATTCATGTTTAAGTATGTTTTATGTCATGATTTTATGCAAGTTCACAAGTGCCTAATTTATGTTAATTAGATCGTTAAGTTGCAAGTTCATGCGTTCACACTCCCCTTTTTGATATTACATAGAATATATAAACACCATGTTCTAAGCCTCCCCTTTTTATGTGGCTAAGTTGGGTTTAAATGTTAAACCCAACATATGTTATAATATAGCGAATGTATAAAACGGGGGTAATGACGTTGGGTTAAAAATATAAAACATATGTGTTGGCATGTCTGACGCATGCCAATGACCTTGAGAACATTTAAAGGGTATAAATTAATTTTACCCAATAAAGATGAATTTGAATAATGGGCTGCAAATATTTACATATAAAAACAAAAAAAGACAAAATATGTAAACTTAGAAAATACGATGTGTTTAACCCGAGGTTGGATTGAGTTGTGACGTAAACCTGCCCGAAACTGCCCGGCTGTCCAGTAGTCACAACAATACCTATCCAATGTGGGTGGTTAAACACCGAGCCCAATAAAGACCCAAGGTTAGACTGAGTTGTGACGTAAGACTGCCCGGAACCAACCGGCAACAGGCAGTCACAACAATACCTGTCTAATGTGAGATGTTGAGGCTTTAATAAGATAATTAAGGCTGAGTCATGATTGATAGGATTAAGTAAATTAAATTAATACTTAATCAAATTGAACATGCTAAACTATACAGACTGATTGGGGGTTAGGTTTACAAAACACTTAACCAACTTAGCATGTTGGCTAGAAATAGAAAACCTAGTAGCGGGGGACCCTTTTCAGCAGTAACCCTACAAGGTGTATCAGGATACCCTGAACTAGGCAGGGTGGGGCACGATTACTGGGCTGACTGTAAGAGGTCAAATCGACGGCGGTGGTGCAGCAGTGTAGGTTCTAACGGGGTGCGGGCGTGCACACACTCCGGCTTAGAAAAATTAGGCACTGGGCACCAGTAGTATACCTGTGCATTCTAAAAATTGTGTCAGGCCGCCACCATGGGACGTGATACACCCCATGGTGGGACCAGCATAGGTAACTACAACATCGGGGGTCGTAAGACACATATAACTATGCAAGTAGGAGCCGGTCATTAGAAATGGATCACTTCACCCTGATTATGGGGTGCCTGTTGGAAACCAGTTTATAGGGGTGAAAAGATTAATATGGGGTACGATAGTACGTTCGACTCTAGACAACTTAACTTAGCTTATAGTGCTTTCCCATTTCCAGTTTATACTTATCATGCTCATTTCTTTATTCATAGACTGAATAGTCCTAGACTTACTCAGGCTTTATGTTTGACCCTACTTTTCTTTCGTCTTCTTTTCTTTCGTCTTCTTTTCTTTCGTTCCCCCCCCCCCTCAAGGTCCACAGGGAGGGAATACCGCAGCTTGACTAGTTTTTACATCCAGCTTGAAGAGAAAGAATGTATTGCTTGGATCTCTTTCGTTTTGGACTATGGCTTTGGACAGCAATTATAGGACTTATGCAGTTTACTTATGTTTTTATGCTTCTTTAAATAATGAAATCAAGACAGTTATGAAAATGTAATGTTTTTGGGAGTATTGTAAGACAATTATGGCATGGTTTGTGTAACACGTATTTTTGATGAAATAAAAGTTGATGTTGTTTCCGCTGTTCAAAAATATGTGTATTTATATCTGTCTTGTGTATCTGTGACTTATACTTATAAACCTCCACCAAAATTAGGGCATTCCCTTTGAGAGTGACCCGAACGGAGGTGGGGTGTTTCAAAACAAGTTTATTAAGTTGGAAATTTATGAAAATTCCCAAAAAGGTGATTAAAATTGGAATACTTGCATTTCGAGTAATTTTAAACCTACTTGATTTAAAGGGCTGGTTTTATTAGCAGTACTTTGGTAACATTTCCAATTGTTATTATTGGTTTGAAATTTAAAGCTTGAACTATTATTTGACTATGAGAATGATTATAAAATAGTTCGAAGATTTATTAAAGTAATTGGAAATATTGTATATGGAATTTGAAATGGGCTTTTCCAAAGTAAAAATTTGGATATGGTTGGAGATAAATCTTCGGATGTTTAATATTAATTCGGTAAATGAAAACTCGTATTATCTGAAGAATTAAAAAAGCAATTCACCGTTATTCTGTTTATGATATGAGTTGGATACGGTAATTAATATTAAAGATAAGTTGATGGTATTTCTATCCAGATCTAATGTCGAAGAGTTGAATAAATCTTTTATTTAAGATATGGGTTTCTCCACCTGATTGGAATAAGTTAGATAGAAATAATCTTCAATATTGGGTATAAAAATTTCATGGCGTAATTTAATACTATCTGGGGAATTTGGAAGATATTATTATATCGTTATTTCACTTATAGTATTCATTGATTATGAGAATATATATCGAATATAAGTGGTAAAATTTTCTGTGTAATTTATGATTCAATATCGATTGATCTGGGTTTTGTCGTGAATCGTATCTTCAATAATATCATTCTTGAAACCCGATGAGATTGAATGGTGTGGAAATTCATATCGTAATTGGGATTTAATCAAATCTTTGATTCAAAGGAATTAAAGGTAAGAAATTAAAGCGAAGGTATAATCTTTGATTTCAAAGAAGAGATAAGAGGATAATGAGATGTATGAAATTTAAAATAATTCAAATCTTGAGTCGCAAATGAATTGGTAAATATTTGGAAGGAGATTTGAATTGAAAGCCTATGTAAACCATAGCTACTGTTTAAAGTACGCTTATTACTTGGAAAGACCGGGATCGAATATATGTTCGAAACCCATTCCAAGTAATAATATGACGACTCGGTAAACGACGAATGAAGACCGGGAATATTTAAAAAAAATTAGATTGATTGTGATTAATATCTCGGTTAGGTAGGCCACCGATACGAGGTATGAGTTACATAAGACCTGAACATATTTAAGTATTTTCGGGTTGTTGTTCCATTCAAACCCAGAACGGATTTGTATGGATGGTGTGTCTGACATTGAAATTGACTGCATAGCACTGATTTCTGTTAATGCATACCGGATTTGTGGCAATATATTATCCTCGTCTCTAAGTCATATGAACTTAGAGGGTATGCATTGATTGAAATCAGTGATATGTCGTGAATTGTCAACATGGCATACCCGAGTTATGAAACGAGCTAATGATGATCAAAGAATGGCTTATCGAAGCATCGCTTTGTGTATGACGTGACATCGACAAACCTCACACCCCAGATTGATGAGAAACTGGCGGTTAGGTTTTATACTTATATATGAATTGATGATGTTGTGCAGCAGTGGGAAACCACTTATGAACCTGGGGAGTTGGGTATGTTCAAGGGGTCGTGTCAGATTGAAAACCGTTGATCTGTCCTGACGGTGTGTAGTCGGTGTCTGCATGATAGATGAAAAAGCCGTTGAGGCACTTCGTTTTGTATCCCTGATTGATCTTTCGTGCCAGGAATCATCAAGTTGGAAATCCAATCTCCAATACGAGCCATACGGTTTTGGTTTGTATATATATGGCGAGATAATATTAATGGTATTATGTCGTCTAGGATTAATACATTTATTTGCGAAATTTGTTTTCCACACTATATGATAATATTAGAAGAGGATTTTCACGTATGAAAGCACGTTTGGTTATCATAAGATAAAACTCGCCCATCTGGTGTGCGCTTGCATTGTGTGATGTGAGCAATAAACCCAAAACCATCTTCCATTAAACATAGAACATTCACAGAAATCAAACCAATATATGATCGATATAAATTTCCGTATTAGACCACTAATATAAATGGAATAACGACAAAGCCTTTTTCAATTCCATACGTAGTAAAAGTCTTCCTTTACAGAAGTCTATCTCTATTGTTATTGGATCGAATTTCCATTCAATTCCAATTTAATATATTAAATTGGAAAACTTGACTTTAGAAAATTTCTTTTTAAATCTTAATAAAAAGATTTATAAATTCTAACTCATATTTTTACTGTTAATTGGGTTAAAGAACAAATGTCGTTTAAAACACAGTTCACAATAAACCCAATTCACATATCATTTTATCCAAGTACTAGATATAATTGGAAACTCTAATAATTTTAATTAAAAGATTTATTCCTATCATACAGGGTTTAAGAACAATGTTATTTAAGACACCATCCACAACAACCCAAAGTCTAATTCTTTTATTTAATTCCAATTAAATATTAATTAATTAGAAGGCATCATTAAATCTTAATCTTAAAAGATTTATTCCTAGTTAATAACTAGTTTATTTCGATAAAAATATATTTTTATCCTTTGTCCATCTAAAACGGACATAAAAATCATCATTTTATTCTTCGCTGAATAATATTTTAAATATTCATTCTTTAAAAATATTCTTTATATAAAAAGATTCTTTATGTAAAATTATTCTTTATATTACAATGTTCTTTATTTTAAAATATTCTTTATATAAAAGATATTCTGAATCGGAATGCGACTCAATCATTTACCATATAATTCCGGTTATACGGATTTCATACATCGCATGAATATGACAAAAAATGATAAATAATCATTAAGCAATCAATTCACATCCAAAGTGAAATTTATAACTGTGTGAGCATTAAAATGAATAAATCATGCTCATCGCAGTCTGTCAATCCATCGATTGACATACAACTAAATATTGGGACTAGTGTATGTCAATTATCATTCCAATACCCATGTGGGGTTTTCAGCCAACAACAATTCATATAAATAAATAATTGGTTAATGGATTTAACCAATTTTAATTACACTAACAGGTTGATGATAATGAACAAACATGTTATAATATTCCTACTGCCGAATAAAAATGTATTTTTCTTGTATCATTTCCCTATACATGTTTTCTAGTGTCTAATAAATGTAAGGTATCTACATGGCATTGATGTTGATGACAAATGAAAAGATAATTTTCATCCTCCTTTATTTGTAGGCAAATTTCTATTTTTAACTTTAGTAAATAAAAGAAATGTATTTATTTGTATGTATAGTTTTAATGTACAACCTAACACATAAAAATGTTTATTTTAAATTGCATACAAATTTTACTGTGTACATTAACACATAAAAATGTCACTTTTACTTACATACAAATTCTAAGGTGTGTTGTGACAATACAAATGATTCTTTATTTCACATACAAATTTTAATGTATGTTTTGCAAATAAAGATGATTTTTATATTTGCATATAACTTCTAATGTATGTTATGCAAATAAAAGTGATTCTTATATTTGCATATAAATTCCAATGTATGTTATGCAAATAAAAGTGATTCTTATATTTGCATATAAATCCTATTTCAACAAAATGTATAAAATGTGATACATCCATTTTGCTGATAAATCTGTTTTATCACAATTAATATTTTTTTGCAACACAAACCTATTTAACAAAATGCTATTTATGTTTGACTCTTTTATTTAACCAAAAATGTAATTTTTGTTTATAACAATTTTATTTTGACAAAATGTACATCTTTGTCTCAACTAATATATATTTGACAAAAATGTTCTTTTCATCTCAACCATATGGTTTCAACAAATATGATGTATTTGATTCAACCAATCTTTTTGACAAAAATGCATATTTTGATAAAAATGTACAATTTGATAAAAATGTATATTTCTAATTCAACTATCTTAATTTGTCAAAAATGTCCATTTTTGTTTCAACCATTCTAATTTGACAAAAATGTCCATTTTTGTTTTAACAATTATATTTTGACAAAAATGCCGATTTTGTTTCAACCATTACATTTGACAAAAGTAACAAAATTTGGTATCAATTATTACATTTGACGAGAACGACAAATTTGGTTTCAACCTTTATAATTTGATAAAAGTGACAATTTGGTTTCAACTATTATAAGACCAAAAATGTAATTTTGTTTAATTCTAGCCTTACTTAACAAAAATGAAATTTTTGTTAAGTTAAATCTTTTTATTGAAACTATGAGTAATAAAAATATAATCTTTCATATTAATTCTTTTTATTTAAACAATAGTGAAAATAAAAACATGATCTTTAATACTTATCTTTTCATTGCAACAAAATTGACGATATAAATATATCTTTCTATTTTACTCTTTTTATTGTAACTAAAATAACAATAAAAATATATCTTTCATTCTTTTCTTTTTATTGTAACTGAAAAGACAATAAAACATATTTTAATTCTACTCTTTTTATGGCAATAAAACATATTTTTAATTTTACTCTTTTTTTTTGTTGAACAAAATGACAACAAAAATGAAATCTTTTTATAATAGTCTTTTTATACTAATCTTTTGTTTCAAATCTTTTAATTTTAATCTTTTTGACACAAATGTTAAATTTGTTTCAATAACATGTTTTGACACAAATGATAATTTTTATTTCAATTTACATGTTTTGACAAAAAGGTTTTTTTTTATTTCAACTAACATGTTTTGATAAAAAGGTTATTTTTATTTCAACTAACATGTTTGACAAAAATGACTATTTTTAATCTTAATATAAATTTCTAAGCAAAAATGTTATTTTTATTCTAATATATATTTTCTAACAAAATGTTCTTTTTAATTGCATAACATATTTCTACCATAAATGTTAATTTTAATTACATAACATATTTCTACCATAAATGTTAATTTTAACTCTAACATAAATGCAATTTTAATTCTAATGTAAATGTCAATTTTAATTCTAATGTAAATGTCAATTTTAACTATACTGACAATTTAATACTAACATGATAAAGGTGACAATTTTCATTTAACATGTACATAATCTAAATAAATGAAATTCCTAAATGAAGGACATTTCTAAATAAATGAGATTATTATTAACATGGCATTTCTAAATAAATGACCTTTTTATTTACATAACATGACTCAAAACAAAATTGATGTTTTTATTCTAATACAATATTCTATAACAAAAATGATATTTCTATTTAACTTAACATTCTATGACAAAAATGATATTATTATTTAACTTAACATAGCCTGATTCTAAATAAAATGACATTTTTAATTCTAGCATAAATGTTATCTTTAATCTACATGACATTTTCTAACAAAGATGTTATTTTTATGTAACATGACAAATCATAACCAAAATGTTATTTTATTCTAATATGACAAATCATAACCAAAAATGTTATTTTATTTTAATACGACAAATTATAACCAAAAATATTATTTTATTCTACTGCAACATTTTATAATAAAAATTTTATATTCTATTCTAGAGTAGCATTTATAACAAAAATGATATTTTCTATTCTAGTGTAACATTTTCAACAAAAATGTTATTTTCTATTTACACAAAAATATTCTAACCAAAAATGTTATTTTTGTCTCATTCTTTTTAATTGACCAAAAATGGACATTTTTATTTCATTCTATTGAATTTGACAAAATGAATGCTTTTATATCATCTTATTTAATTTACAAAATTGAACATTTTTGTCTACTCCTTAAATCTAATTTCCTAATTAACATAAATGTTAATTACCTACATCTAATAAACAAAGGATAATATTGTTTGAATCTAATTTTATAATTAGCGTAAATGTTAATTACAACAACCTAATAACGAGGAATCTAATTTTATAACAAACATGAATATTGTATACTTTATATATACAATAAAAATGTGGTTTTCATTGTATACACAAAATCCTGACAAACATGAATACACAATTCAATTAGTGGTTCATGGCAATCATAAACAATCAACACTGAAATAAATGTATACACAACATCAACATGTATTTAATATAGAATGAATATAAATTTCACAGTGAAATAAATAATTAATTTTCTATTAAAATAAAAATCTCATATTGCTTATTGTCTGAATTTTCAAAGTGCTCAGTTTCTGTAAAAACCCGTAACTTCCCCGTAAAGGAAAGAGCGGATAGTTCGAGAACTAGCCACAACAGAACGCATATAAAAGAACATTTCACTGTATATTACAACAATGCATCAGAATACAAGAATATACAGAGTATGAATGAATATTACACAGAAATATCAGATATTTAAATTACATTTAAATACATCGCAGCGGAAAATAATATAATACACAACTAGAAGGAGATATACGGATACAAAGCTTTCCGGATATCGTTCCAGCTGTAAACCAGGATCCTGTGAATATAAATCTGCAAAACCAAAACTACTAGCTGCCCGGGTCAAAATAGGGGCACCCAGAGTTTAGGTTAAAACAATAAACTCCAGGTCAGTCATGTGACTGGTGTGAGAACTAAAACAGTTAATCTTTATTTTTAAAGTTAGGTAAATCAAGGGACCACGCCGTATAACACGGAACGGGTTTCCTCCCAAGAATACCAGTGCATAAAACAAACAGCGCAATGCTAAATAAAGAAAAATGAAGCTGTTATAAGACCCAGGTCCCATCACACAATGCAACGCAAGCCGGAGGATAGGGTTTTTACCTTATAATAGCCAAGAATGCTTGATACGTTTAAAACAAATCATTTGATACTGTAATAAGTGCATAGTGTATAAAACAACTTCAAATCATAAGTATCAATCATAGGCGACATGAGCGTCCCATGCCACTATGTCGCCATATATAGGTTTACAATTAAAACCGCAAATGTCACGTATTTGGAGATTGGATTTCCGTCTATGAACCGAGGCCAGGGATCGTCCTCTACCGATTCGAGACAATCTAGCCTACCATGTCTCAGGAACAGCCGCAACTGCCCCCTGGATCGTCAGGGCCGGTCCACCGATGTGGATTATTATGCCTGAACAATACGTCTCCCCGCCCTTTGGGGCGCAAACGAGCCAACGAATGACTCCATCGGACCCGGATCATCCGATCAAACCGAGGCGCCTCGCAACAGCAACAACCACATAAGTCAAACTCGTCAGGGCGTGTAAAACCACTGACGCCACTTTTAGCTAGAAAGAAACGCAAGTCCTCCCTGAGGTCCGTCTCCCGTTTTTGGTTCATACCGGGTGTGAGACTCGCGAAGTAAACGTTACACAAAGCTACACCACAAAGGCCGTGCTTTGATCATCACCACAAGACTTTGCTTTTCAACAGAAGCCTCGATCAATTGCCACTTAGGCATGCCACACAGGCAATTCACTCCATGCGTTTGATATCCATCAATATATAACCCCTGAGCTCGTACGTCTCAGAGAAGGGCGTTAAGCAAGAGAATAAATTCTCCGCCGCCAAACAGATATATATTTAATAGAGATCAATCACACGGACTAAAATCCAATGTCAGACACACATTCCATTTACAAGTCCGTTCTGGGTATGAACGAAACCGGAGGCACCTAGTACCCCGCATATCCATCGATCTCCAAGTACGTCTGGACGATCACCAACTGTTTCCATCTTCTTGGGTGTACAGCCCAATCAAGATCATCAGTAATCACCCAAACGACGTGAAGACTTCTGGTCTTCGACCACCGTCTTCATCTTCGACACCACGTCGAATCAGTTATTCAGAATGGGATAAACCCGGTCTTTCTGAATAACTCGCGTATATATTATAAAAGTGTTACACAAACACAACATACGCCTCATTCCAATTCAGAATATTCTTTTATTCAAATATTCCTATACTTTGGGAAAAGTTCCCATTAATTTTATCCAAGATAAATTCTTTAAATTTATTCTTTAATCTCCTTTGAATACCAATTCAAACTAGTCGGGATTAGCGAACCACACCGAAGTAATCATTTATTTTATTTCCCAATCCCAACCTATTCATCCCATGAAGTAAAACTGGTTATACTTCATATCTAACACTACGGTGTTATCGGTAAATTCAATTACCATTTCACGTTCAAATCTAATTAAAGATTTAACTATCGCCTGGAGTAAAACTGGTGATACTCCATTCTCGATCTTTTCAATCTAATTAAAGATTCATTAAAACTCCACTTAGTTTTAATCTTTAACTGGGTTAAAGAATCAGTGTAATTTAAAAACACAGTTCACGATAAACCCAAAATCACATTCATTAATTATCGGGTTAAAGAACGAGTGTTATTTAAAACACTGTTCACGATAAACCCAAAAATCAATATCAATTCAATTCCAATTAAATATCATTTAATTAGTACACTTCATTAAACTAAAATAAAAAGATTTAATCTTTTCTCAACTGGGTTCAAGAACAGTGTTAATGAAGACACCATTCACGACAAACCCAAATCACATTCGATATTCAATACAAGGCTCTGAATAGAAAATATATCGGCTTATATTCAATATCAAATTCTACGACTAACAAATGTCGTATTGGAAATAACGATATAAATAGATATCTTTCAAATTTCCATAACAACACCTGTATAATCACGAATTCCAACATCGAAATATTCCGAAGACAATTTCGATTCAAATCCACTCCAATGCAATCATTGGATATTCTGGTTATTTTCAAAACCCTTTTTAAATTCAATTTATTTATTTAAAAATAAATAGAATTATAATTCTAGTACAAAACTAGTTCATTTCGATAAAAATCTATTTTTATCTTTTCAAATATGGAGTTTTTCATCCCAATTCTTTCTAAATCATTTCTTATGATTTTACACAAATTATTACTATTTTTAATAATTTTATCAAGGCCCGTACAGTCGATTTCCATCAACGGCCATCGAACTGCACTTACAGTGACCTTTTTCAAATTTGATTTGGACGTAACTCCAAATCCAACCGTTAGATTTCAAATTTCTAATATTCGTTAGAAAGCTCTTTTCGATACGAACCCAACGGTTCCGGTTTTAGGAGAATCCGACGGTCGGATCTCCCGTAATGTCCGTTTGAAATAAATGGTCGAAATTCACGAACTGCCGCGGCGCGTTCTATTCAGGCCATTATATTATATATATAATATATATAATATATATTTCGTCGATTTCTATTCAAAACGAATTATATAAATAGTTTTAAAATCGTTTCAAAACCTATTTCAACTTCCATTTCAATTCAAAGCAAAATTGAATTCTTCTTTATAAATTCGTTTCAAAATTCATTTCTATTCAATTCAAATTTCAATTCAAATTTCAATTCAATTTGAATTCATTTCAATTCGCTTTCAATTCAATTTGAATTCATTTTCAATTCAATTCGTTTCGAAATCGTTTTCAATTCCATTCATTTCGAAATCGTTTTCAATTCAATTCATTTCGAAATCGTTTCAATTCAATTCATTTCGAAATCGTTTTCAATTCAATTCATTTCGAAATCGTTTTCAATTCAATTCGAAATCGTTTTCAATTCAATTCATTTCGAAATCGTTTTCAATTCAATTCATTTCGAAATCGTTTTCAATTCAATTCATTTCGAAATCGTTTTCAATTCAATTCATTTCGAAATCGTTTTCAATTCAATTCATTTCGAAATCGTTTTCAATTCAATTCATTTCGAAATATTCGATTTCGAAATCACTTTTCAATATTCATTTTAAAATGAATAAAATCGATATAAATATCGTTCATGTCAAAATGGCGTCAATCTAATCAACACGGCTTCATAAATTTCTATTTTCAAATATTCTTTATTTTTCAAATTGGAATGAGGCCCAATCAATTACCATATAAAATTAATTATATGGATTTCCATACAACACATGTATATAATAGCATTGAAAAATAATCAACCATCAACCAAAGTGCACTACACTGTATAAGCATCAAATATAGATATTCAACGCTTATAACAGCCTGTCAATCAATCGATCGACATATTTAATCAATCAGGATGAGTGAAATTCATATTTCATCCCAACACCCGTGTGGGGTTTCAAACAATCAAACACAGATTTTAGTTGTGCAGTTGGGCGATGTGTAAAATTTATCGTCCCAATCAATGTCCTTCAAATAGGTGTACATAAACAAACCGTCCGGTTTGTAAATGAATATTTATTTATTCACATTCACGTTAAAAATTATATGTTTAACGATAAAACATTTTGTTTCAACATATGAATTCCATTTCAATTCATTTATTCGATAAAATGATATTTTTATTTTTCTAATCTTATTTTAGAAAATTTCGGCGGCATAACGGCACGATACTAGAAACGGGACGAGGCCTCGCCTTATCCCCGGTCTAGTGAAGGCCCACGCCATTCACACATCAATCAAATCAATTCATTTCACCAAACAATTCAATTCAAATCAAATCATCAACTAATCTATGCAACCAAACAAACAAGTCCATGGTCTGTGGACGATTGTGTCGGGTGCTACTAAGCACCGTCTGCATCCTAGTATATAAATATAACTAGAAAAGAAATTGAAAGGTGAGAAATTCTCACAAATAGCTATCCAAGCTCCACGGCACTTCATTGATAGAAATCTTCATCGCTATCGCATCTTCGTCATCTTCTTTGCCCGTAGCCACTACATATGTAAAAATCGAATTTTTACTTCGCTATTCAATATATAAAAATCATATTTTTATTTCGAAGTTCAATATATAAAAACCATATTTTTATTTCGAAGTTCAATATATAAAAACCATATTTTTATTTCGAAGTTCAATATATAAAAACCATATTTTTACTATGCTATTCAATATATAAAAATCGAATTTTACTTTGCTATTCAATATATAAAAATCGAATTTTTAAACCGCTACTACATAGATAAAAATTATATCTTCACATCGATGTTCATATAGTAAAGATTATATTTTTATCACGCCATTCTTCATATAAAGATTTCGCCTTTTCAAAAATAAAGATTTCGCCTTTCTATAATATAAAATTTATATTTTTCTCGAAGTAAAAATCATATTTTTACTTCACTACTCATCTAAAAATATCGTCTTTTCAAATTTAAAAATTTAATCTTTTGCATTTTAAAAAATCTAATCTTTTCACTTTTAAAAATCACGTCTTTTCTAATTTAAAAATCTCGCCTTTACATCATTAAAATCACGTCTTTACTATGACAAAAATCTAATCTTGCTTTGTTTAAAAAAACTAATCTTTTGCCATATGCATACATATAAATTTCAGATTTTAATTATATACGTATATAATAAAACTGAAAATAAATAAATATAAATAAAATAATAAAAGGAAAACTCACTGGGATGGTGGCGATTTCTGAGGTGGTTCGTCGATCGAAGGGGGAAGGGGGGGTCTGTCGACGCGGCTGAGGCAAGAGAGGGGGTGCGGTGGTTGGTCAGGTGGTCGGCGCGAGGATGGGGGGGTGATGGCGTCGATTTGGGGCACTGCGCGAGGGGGCCAAAGCGAGGGGGAGGGTCGACGAGGTCCGGCGGCTGGGGAGGCGCGCCTCCGTCGTGGTGGTGGCGGACGACTACGAGGGCGTGAGGGGTTTAAATAGGAGGGAAAGAGAGAACGGCAGAGGGAGAACAGAGGAGATGGTTCGACGAGGTAGGGGGGACTGACCGGGCGGTTGAGCGACGATGGAGGGAGGTGGATGGAGCGGTGGCGATCGCCTGGCGATGGAGGAGCTCATTTTTTTTTTTTTTTTTCATATCTGAATCGATCTGAAAATAAAGGGAGAAGGGGTCACGGGTTTTGACCAGATGAGGCAGGGAGGGTAAATGATTTTTTTATAATTTATTTAATTATTTTAATTTAATTATCCAATTAAAGTTGACTTTCTATTCAACCTCCAAACGAAACCTAACGACTGTCGCCCCTAGCTAAATACCCCCATTCCGAACACAATGGGATATGTTTCGTAAGCCAATTCGACTGTTACGATAGGTTTTCATCAAATTTAAAACATAAAACAATATATATTTAATTTGAACGTACATTTTAAATTACCGGGGTCACACACTAACTAGAAAAATTCCCGAAAAATATTTTCTAGCTTCGTATTGACGATACGGTCCTAACAAAACTAGTTTCGTCGAATTCTGAGACCGTTAGAAAAATGGCCATTTTCCAGTCGATTAAAATCAACTAAAACTGGTCAAATGCAATTTCCTTTGCCACGCTCACATACTGATTCGAAAAATTATGAAATTTGGAATCTAGCAATAATTTTACATCACGGACCCAACAAAACTGGTTTCGTCAAAATCCGAGGTCATTTACAAAATTCCCATTTTTAAGGGCCTGAATTCCATTGCGACTATTCAGAATTTTCAACTGGACATATCTTTTGATCCCCGCTATGAAAATTTGATTATTCAGATTCGTTGGAAAGATATTATCAATTAGATCCTAATGTTTTTGGTTTCACTATCCGGATTATTTTGCATCCGGTACATTCAATTGAAGTTTGAAATCGAATTATCGAACTACCGCGCCATTTTCAATTCTATTTATAATTATATATAAATATTTATATTCTAACGACGACGCGTATAAATATATGCGTTCGAATTATATTCAAAATAAATTTCTCGTCGATATTATTTAAAATAATCTATTTTAAATAATCAAAATTCGCCAAAATTGCCAAAATAAAAATTTTAAACTGGCCCAGATTTTTCGGGTTATTACATTCTCCCCCACTTAAAACTTTTCGTCCCCGAAAAGGAACAAAGTCGAAAGTGGTTTGATTAATCAACTTAACTTCCATTGTTTTGATTACGGCTTAAGTTCTTCAACTTTTCAGTTTCTAAGAACTTTTCAAAAATTTCAAAAATTTGGCTAACACCCTAAATTTTCGAAAAATTTCGCCATAACCTCCCCTGCACCGGGAGCATCGGGGAATTTCAAATAGCTTCCCCGGTCCTTCTGATCTCAAAAAGAAAAAGAAAAAGCCAAGCGGCTAGCCAATAGGCTCATAAAATCATCATCACCCAAACAAAACAGTAAATTATGTAGTAAACATGTACCTATTTGTTGGGCAAACAAATTTTATTCTCTGCTCTAGCTTCCTTGCTATGACCTGTTCAATGTAAGTACATGTATATGCAAGCAAATGCGACCAATTCTCAATACAATTCAATATTTGATTCAGTTAGGCATAATGGTTCAAAATTATCAAACAATTAAACAAACAACACAAACATCAATCAATTAGTGAATTATCATTTGAAATTCATAACTTTGATATATAGTCAAAAAATCAGATTTTTGATGCCAAATCACAACAATAAGCCCTATCTAATTTTTTTGGTTCTCACACCAGTCAATAGGAAATATATAGGTATTACACGTTCGTCACTCGGACATAAACTCTGATGATGATATATCAATCATCAGAATCACCCCCGGGCGACTAGAGTATAATTCTATATCTATCCAGTATATTAAAACTTCAAATACACGTTTGCAAGGCGTATATGCAAAATCTTTATATACTGGACTGTCCTAATCAATATAAATAAATAATCAAATACGAATAAATGATTTAAATTTTCAAAACAAAAGTTTGTTTTCATTTTAAAAATATACTCTTCACACTCGTTCTAGGATACTACTGACCCCATCTCTAACGAGTCATTCTAATTGGATATTACTAGTCCAATATCTGATGAATTCTTTCATATGGTTCTAATGTGCCTTGTTCTCTGCTTTGTAAACCAAAGCTCTGATACCAACTGTAAAAACCCGTAACTTCCCCGTAAAGGAAAGAGCGGATAGTTCGAGAACAAGCCACAACAGAACGCATATAAAAGAACATTTCACTGTATATTACAACAATGCATCAGAATACAAGAATATACAGAGTATGAATGAATATTACACAGAAATATCAGAGATTTAAATTACATTTAAATACATCGCAGCGGAAAATAATACAATACACAACTAGAAGAAGATATACGGATACAAAGCTTTCCGGATATCGTTCCAGCTGTAAACCAGGATCCTGTGAATATAAATCTGCAAAACCAAAACTACTAGCTGCCCGGGTCAAAATAGGGGCACCCAGAGTTTAGGTTAAAACAATAAACTCCAGGTCAGTCATGTGACTGGTGTGAGAACTAAAACAGTTAATCTTTATTTTTAAAGTTAGGTAAATCAAGGGACCACGCCGTATAACACGGAACGGGTTTCCTCCCAAGAATACCAGTGCATAAAACAAACAGCGCAATGCTAAATAAAGAAAAATGAAGCTGTTATAAGACCCAGGTCCCATCACACAATGCAACGCAAGCCGGAGGATAGGGTTTTTACCTTATAATAGCCAAGAATGCTTGATACGTTTAAAACAAATCATTTGATACTGTAATAAGTGCATAGTGTATAAAACAACTTCAAATCATAAGTATCAATCATAGGCGACATGAGCGTCCCATGCCACTATGTCGCCATATATAGGTTTACAATTAAAACCGCAAATATCACGTATTTGGAGATTGGATTTCCATCTATGAACCGAGGCCAGGGATCGTCCTCTACTGATTCGAGACAATCTAGCCTACCATGTCTCAGGAACAGCCACAACTGCCCCCTGGATCGTCAGGGCCGGTCCACCGATGTGGATTATTATGCCTGAACAATACGTCTCCCCGCCCTTTGGGGCGCAAACGAGCCAACGAATGACTCCATCGGACCCGGATCGTCCGATCAAACCGAGGCGCCTCGCAACAGCAACAACCACATAAGTCAAACTCGTCAGGGCGTGTAAAACCACTGACGCCACTTTTAGCTAGAAAGAAACGCAAGTCCTCCCTGAGGTCCGTCTCCCGTTTTTGGTTCATACCGGGTGTGAGACTCGCGAAGTAAACGTTACACAAAGCTACACCACAAAGGCCGTGCTTTGATCATCACCATAAGACTTTGCTTTTCAACAGAAGCCTCGATCAATTGCCACTTAGGCATGCCACACAGGCAATTCACTCCATGCGTTTGATATCCATCAATATATAACCCCTGAGCTCGTACGTCTCAGAGAAGGGCGTTAAGCAAGAGAATAAATTCTCCGCCGCCAAACAGATATATATTTAATAGAGATCAATCACACGGACTAAAATCCAATGTCAGACACACAGTCCATTTACAAGTCCGTTCTGGGTCTGAACGAAACCGGAGGCACCTAGTACCTCGCATATCCATCGATCTCCAAGTACGTCTGGACGATCACCAACTGTTTCCATCTTCTTGGGTGTACAGCCCAATCAAGATCATCAGTAATCACCCAAACGACGTGAAGACTTCTGGTCTTCGACCACCGTCTTCATCTTCGACACCATGTCGAATCAGTTATTCAGAATGGGATAAACCCGGTCTTTCTGAATAACTCGCGTATATATTATAAAAGTGTTACACAAACACAACATACGCCTCATTCCAATTCAGAATATTCTTTTATTCAAATATTCCTATACTTTGGGAAAAGTTCCCATTAATTTTATCCAAGATAAATTCTTTAAATTTATTCTTTAATCTCCTTTGAATACCAATTCAAACTAGTCGGGATTAGCGAACCACACCGAAGTAATCATTTATTTTATTTCCCAATCCCAACCTATTCATCCCATGAAGTAAAACTGGTTATACTTCATATCTAACACCACGGTGTTATCGGTAAATTCAATTACCATTTCACGTTCAAATCTAATTAAAGATTTAACTATCGCCTGGAGTAAAACTGGTGATACTCCATTCTCGATCTTTTCAATCTAATTAAAGATTCATTAAAACTCCACTTAGTTTTAATCTTTAACTGGGTTAAAGAATCAGTGTCATTTAAAAACACAGTTCACGATAAACCCAAAATCACATTCATTAATTATCGGGTTAAAGAACGAGTGTTATTTAAAACACTGTTCACAATAAACCCAAAAATCAATATCAATTCAATTCCAATTAAATATCATTTAATTGGTACACTTCATTAAACTAAAATAAAAAGATTTAATCTTTTCTCAACTAGGTTCAAGAACAGTGTTAATGAAGACACCATTCACGACAAACCCAAATCACATTCGATATTCAATACAAGGCTCTGAATAGAAAATATATCGGCTTATATTCAATATCAAATTCTACGACTAACAAATGTCGTATTGGAAATAACGATATAAATAGATATCTTTCAAATTTCCATAACAACACCTGTATAATCACGAATTCCAACATCGAAATATTCCGAAGACAATTTCGATTCAAATCCACTCCAATGCAATCATTGGATATTCTGGTTATTTTCAAAACCCTTTTTAAATTCAATTTATTTATTTAAAAATAAATAGAATTATAATTCTAGTTCAAAACTAGTTCATTTCGATAAAAATCTATTTTTATCTTTTCAAATATGGAGTTTTTCATCCCAATTCTTTCTAAATCATTTCTTATGATTTTACACAAATTATTACTATTTTTAATAATTTTATCAAGGCCCGTACAGTCGATTTCCATCAACGGCCATCGAACTGCACTTACAGCGACCTTTTTCAAATTTGATTTGGACGTAACTCCAAATCCAACCGTTAGATTTCAAATTTCTAATATTCGTTAGAAAGCTCTTTTCGATACGAACCCAACGGTTCCGGTTTTAGGAGAATCCGACGGTCGGATCTCCCGTAATGTCCGTTTGAAATAAATGGTCGAAATTCACGAACTGCCGCGGCGCGGCGCGTTCTATTCAGGCCATTATATTATATATATAATATATATAATATATATTTCGGCGATTTCTATTCAAAACGAATTATATAAATAGTTTTAAAATAGTTTCAAAACCTATTTCAACTTCCATTTCAATTCAAAGCAAAATTGAATTCTTCTTTATAAATTCGTTTCAAAATTCATTTCTATTCAATTCAAATTTCAATTCAATTTGAATTCATTTCAATTCGCTTTCAATTCAATTTGAATTCGTTTTCAATTCAATTCGTTTCGAAATCGTTTTCAATTCCATTCATTTCGAAATCGTTTTCAATTCAATTCATTTCGAAATCGTTTCAATTCAATTCATTTCGAAATCGTTTTCAATTCAATTCATTTCGAAATCGTTTTCAATTCAATTCATTTCGAAATCGTTTTCAATTCAATTCATTTCGAAATCGTTTTCAATTCAATTCATTTCGAAATCGTTTTCAATTCAATTCATTTCAAAATCGTTTTCAATTCAATTCATTTCGAAATCGTTTTCAATTCAATTCATTTCGAAATCGTTTTCAATTCAATTCATTTCGAAATCGTTTTCAATTCAATTCATTTCGAAATCGTTTTCAATTCAATTCATTTCGAAATATTCGATTTCGAAATCACTTTTCAATATTCATTTTAAAATGAATAAAATCGATATAAATATCGTTCACGTCAAAATGGCGTCAATCTAATCAACACGGCTTCATAAATTTCTATTTTCAAATATTCTTTATTTTTCAAATTGGAATGAGGCCCAATCAATTACCATATAAAATTACTTATATGGATTTCCATACAACACATGTATATAATAGCATTGAAAAATAATCAACCATCAACCAAAGTGCACTACACTGTATAAGCATCAAATATAGATATTCAACGCTTATAACAGCCTGTCAATCAATCGATCGACATATTTAATCAATCAGGATGAGTGAAATTCATATTTCATCCCAACACCCGTGTGGGGTTTCAAACAATCAAACACAGATTTTAGTTGTGCAGTTGGACGATGTGTAAAATTTATCGTCCCAATC
Source organism: Allium sativum (assembly GCA_030737875.1). Taxonomy (NCBI): domain Eukaryota; kingdom Viridiplantae; phylum Streptophyta; class Magnoliopsida; order Asparagales; family Amaryllidaceae; genus Allium; species Allium sativum. The sequence goes on from CM060913.1 coordinate 9,821,546, forward strand.
AATGTCCTTCAAATAGGTGTACATAAACAAACCGTCCGGTTTGTAAATGAATATTTATTTATTCACATTCACGTTAAAAATTATATTTTTAACGATAAAACATTTTGTTTCAACATATGAATTCCTTTTCAATTCATTTATTCGATAAAATGATATTTTTATTTTTCTAATCTTATTTTAGAAAATTTCGGCGGCATAACGGCACGATACTAGAAACGGGACGAGGCCTCGCCTTATCCCCGGTCTAGTGAAGGCCCACGCCATTCACACATCAATCAAATCAATTCATTTCACCAAACAATTCAATTCAAATCAAATCATCAACTAATCTATGCAACCAAACAAACAAGTCCATGGTCTGTGGACGATTGTGTCGGGTGCTACTAAGCACCGTCTGCATCCTAGTATATAAATATAACTAGAAAAGAAACTGAAAGGTGAGAAATTCTCACAAATAGCTATCCAAGCTCCACGGCACTTCATTGATAGAAATCTTCATCGCTATCGCATCTTCGTCATCTTCTTTGCCCGTAGCCACTACATATGTAAAAATCGAATTTTTACTTCGCTATTCAATATATAAAAATCATATTTTTATTTCGAAGTTCAATATATAAAAACCATATTTTTATTTCGAAGTTCAATATATAAAAACCATATTTTTATTTCGAAGTTCAATATATAAAAACCATATTTTTACTATGCTATTCAATATATAAAAATCGAATATTACTTTGCTATTCAATATATAAAAATCAAATTTTTAAACCGCTACTACATAGATAAAAATTATATCTTCACATCGATGTTCATATAGTAAAGATTATATTTTTATCACGCCATTCTTCATATAAAGATTTCGCCTTTTCAAAAATAAAGATTTCGCCTTTCTATAATATAAAATTTATATTTTTCTCGAAGTAAAAATCATATTTTTACTTCACTACTCATCTAA